>CM064966.1:55904844-56040843 GCA_032847665.1 Solanum chilense
CGACACCAGGATAGTATATGAGGATCGGAGTGCCACGTTCCGGCACCAGGATAGAAATAGAGGAGTGGAGTGTCACGTACCGACACAAGAGGAAGAAAGATAATGAATCTTGAAAGATAATGAATATACTCAATCTAACGAACTTAATTCCCAAATGAGTATGGTATTGAGGCTTGAGTCCTCATGTGTGAACTCGGTTGAACTTATTGATAAATTAATATTGTTATTGCTACATGTTGAGTATTGTAGTTGATTTGCATTATTATCGATATATACTGTTCCCTATTTTGAGTTGGCCGATGATATCTACTCAGTACTTGTGGTTGTACTGACCCCCTACTTTTATGTTTCCTTCTTGTTATTTGTGTAATGCAGCAAACGTTCCGTCAACTTCAACTCAGCAGTAAATCAAGCCACTCTTCGTCACACCGGATCTTCAGGGTGAGCTAATGCTTCTAGCTTGGACTGGGTCTTCTTCTTCAAGTCTTGATGCCTTGAACTTCCGGCATGGACTAGCTTTTTAGTTATTGTTGTTCTTAGACATTCCTAGTTTAGTGAATTGAGATAGATGTTCTTGTGATGATGACTTCCAGATTTTGGGGATATTAATAATAGTTTTGAATTGTTTTATTAATGAGTTTAAGTCTTCCGCATTTATTTTGTTGATATTGTATTAAAATGTTAAAGGTTAGATTGGTTGGTTCGCTCACATAGGAGGGTAAATGTGGGTGCCAGTCGCGTCCCCGATTTGGGTCGTGACAAAAGGGGTAGAAAATTACTTTTAAAATAAGTTTAGGGGGGTAATAGGACTTCAGTATAGTATAAGTGTGTCTCTGGAATTTCGGGCATAGAATGACAGGGGTACTTGTGCATTTTTCCAAAATAAATCCTCATGAAAATAGAAAAATAAAAACTCGTAGACAGAAGTGAAAAAATAAAGTTGAATTTTGTGACCTTCGAGTTTTCATCGTGAATTTGTTTTGAGTATCAGCTTATATGTGTTTATTGTAATGTAATATTATAAGAATATTTGCGTAACTTATTAAGTTTGTCTTTAATTTTTGGTATTGAGTTTTAAATTTTTTATTTATTGTGGAGTATGTGTTTACATGTTATAAAAAGTAATGTAATGATAAACTTAGTGGAGTGATTTTATTGATATAAATACACAAATTGGGTGATTTTATTGATACAAAACAAAGTTTAATGACTTATTTAGATAAAATCTCTAAGTTGAGTGACCTTTTAAGATATTAACTCTAAAATTTACTTATTTTTTTTTTATATCAGTCGATTATTGAAAAAATTGTTAAAAAGTTTAGAAAGATTATTTATGTCAGCGCGGGTAAATTACATAGTATTTATATAAAAGAGAACCCTATGTCCGCCTATGTGACGCCTCTACAAACCAGAATTTCCTTTTAATTTATTTTTTTTCCAAAACTAGTATTCCTCTTTAATGAAAAGTTGTGACTTTAACAAAAAATTGCGATTTTTATGAAAAGTTGTGACAATAATGAAAACTTGTGACTTTTATAAAAAGTTGGGGCTTTTATGAAAGATTGTGACCTTTTTCGATGGGTTGTAACTTTTTCGAAGGATCGCAACTTTTTTCAAAGAGTTATGAACATTCTAATAAGGCACAATAAGAATTTATTCACACTACCTTTTGTTGTCTATAAATAGAGGGATTTTCTCTCATTTTAAAACAACAAAAATTCTGAACTTCTTCTTCTTCTTTTGGAATGTTAAATATTTGTGTACTTTGCCCCCGTTGAGTGGCTCAATGTTATAATTATTTTTGTATCGATACACTGGTGAACAGAATTGTTCTATCCTGAGAGAATATATTCCTTTTAACCTCGGATATCAGTGGAGAATAATTATCTTAAGGGGACATTGTACTATGCATTTAGTGGACTCGATTTTTTAAATTTTGTTTCATTCTATTGACACAGATCATGGTATACTTTTTGCAGTCATTGATTTATGCTATATTATTAACTAGGGAACACAGCCGCGCTTGCGGGAATGTTAAAATATGCGTGTTAGAACTAATTTTGTTTTCGATTAATTATATGTCTATTGTATCATATTGGTTGATCTTATCATTAATTCTTAATTTTATTGTTGAGAGAAAGGAAAAAAATATCGCTCAATTTTGTTTAATAGTTGATTTTACCTTCAGTTATATTATCCAGTCATTCATACCGGCATCATCTACAAACTTGTGATATGTAACCTTCAATTGGATAGAAAACCTTAAATCGAATGAAATTACTCATTTTAAAAACAAATAATTCATCATCCAATCTTAGCTCATGTCCAACCTCTAACTATCTTAACTCAAACAAATAAAACTCATGTTTAATTCATCTACTGTTATCTTGCAATGAGTAATAATTATCGCCATAACCGTACTCGAACATAATGCATGTTTATTATATTTTAGTATTTAGATAAAAGAAAAGGGAAAATACCCAAGTACCCTCTCAAGCTATGCCCGAAATTCCAGAGACATACTTATACTATACTAAGGTCCTATTACCACCTGAACTTATTTTATATATAATTTTCTACCCCTTTTTAGCCTACGTGGCACTAGTTCGAAAAAAAAAGTCAATCATCGTTGGGCCCACAAGATAGTGCCACGTAAGCTAAAAAGGGGTAAAAAATTATTAATAAAATAAGTTCAGGGGGGTAATAGGACCTTAGTATAATATAAGTGTGTCTCTGAGATTTTAAGCATAGGTTGAGGGGGTACTTGGGCATGATCCCTAAAAGAAAATGATGAATGTAATGGAGCATATAAGGATTCTTTTATTCTCCATTAAAATGGAATATGAAAGGATATGTTATTTCATTAACGTGTAATATTAAAAAGTTACCAAAATGTTGACAAACTCTCAACTACATATATATTAGGCTAATTTATTAGATTAGAAGTAATACCAAAATACGTTATAATTATTTCTTTAAATTGAGTATTAATTATAGAAAAGGTAAAATCACACTAATGTGAATATTTATTTTTCTTTATACCTTTTCATTATATTTTTTATTGCAATAAAAAAATTAAAATGAAGAAAACAATCGAATAAAGAAGAAAAGAAAAAAGATAATATAAGATTGATAATTAATATTATACCAATGTTTTAGAAAGAAATCAACTTAACACAACAAAGAAACTTTCTATAGTTCTTTCAAAATCCAAATATTTTTATAGAATGAATGTGATTTCTATTGGACAGCTTTTATTATTAATTTAATTAATTTTACTTTGAAATATAAAAATAACATAAAATAAATAAGTAATGAAAAATATATGGTAATTTAAAGATCTGAGCCATAACACTTTTTTTCGTTTTTAAAATCTCTATTTCGTATTTATTTGTTGGTGTGAATTGTGAAAAACGATTGATAAACTTATCGCAATTGATATTTGCCTTTCCAATTTCCATCCCTCAATATTCTAAAATTAATCATCATTTTTATTTTTTTTCATTCTTCTCTTTTTATTTATGTGAAATGTCATTTTAATTGTTCATTATTAAATTCAATAGTCAAAGGTGTAATTGTTTTCAATCCGCGTCTGAAAAACAGAATTACTGATTGTGATAATACTTTGCAGGAACACAAAGTAATAAAAGTTTATTAAACCAGTACAAGAGATGGATAGAAATTAATTAAGAAAAACTAAAATCTATAATGTACCAGAATCTCAAAAAGTTTAAACAGAAAAAGATCAAGTCCACTGAACTCACAGTGTTCCCTTAAGAAAATTATTCCCCTCTAGTATCCGAGGTTTGATTTGGAATATGACCTCCTAGGGTAAAATGATCTCAATCACCAGAGTATAGATACCAAAAACTCTAGTGTCAGCGAATCACTCAACAACAGTAATATACACGAAGTTATTATTGTGCAGAAGAAGAAGAAGAAGAGACCAGAAAAATTCGTTAGAAAAAATTCTGAAGAGTGAATGGTATTTATAGTCAAGAGGAACAGGTTCCGAAAGGTTACAACCCTTTCAGAATCCACACGACCATTAATGAAAGTTTGCAACCTTTCAAATGGTACTGACTATTCCTGAAAATTGCAACTTGTCAGAACAGTCATTTCCAAAATGGCGAGAAATTTATATAAAACATGAAAGTTTTTAAATCAAACGGGTCGCTCGTCTATCCGAGTCGGGTCGGGTTGATCAACTAAAAAATTAAAATATTTCTATTATCAACTAATTAATTGAAAATATTTTGGCAATTTAATTTAATTAATTAAATAAATAAATAATTAAACAATTAAAATAAACTTTGTCCAAAAAATAATCTCTCGATCGATCATTTTTCGAAGTCGAAGTCGAAGCCGAGGCGAGCGACGACGACGACGGCGGCGCGCGGGGGGGGGGGGGGGTTCCTCTTTCCAACCCTTTTAACAATTAATAGGATTATTTCTATATTTAAACTCTCCTATTTTTCTTTCCACCACTGATGAGGGAGAAATGTCTTTTCATTAAAGCATAAGAAGACTTTTCAAGTTTCCAACTCTTCAAGTTCTCAACTTTTCAAGTTCCTCTCTCCCTCAATTTCCCATCAATTTTGGCTACATACCCAACAATTTCTCACATTGATGGGGAATGATTATAACATAGGAATGCACAGACAGGCAATGATTAATTACATCTGGATAAGTAGGTTTTTCCTTTGACTTCCCGTAGTGAACATATGTCGGATATACTCGGTCAATCGGTAGATACGATATCTTTGAACCGTTAAGCTTTGGTGTATACCTAGACAATCATATGTCACACAATAAACCCTTTACTGTTATGATCTTACGGTTGTGTTCGTTTCAACCATGAACACCTCCTGGTTTCATGAGTGTATAGAGAATAGGCTTTTGACACAAAGTTCTCTTTGAAGCGGCTTCCACTTCACACTCACATATGTGATTTCTAACCGTGTCATCTCGTAGATACACTACTCGGTCAAATCTGTCAAAATTTAGTAAATCACTAAAAACTTTAAGTTTTATTACCTTATTAACAAGCCTTAAAGTCTTAACCTTGTTCCTGAACATTGTCTTCATCATAAGAATGGATTGAGTTAATTGACAAGGTCAGACCATCAACCACAATTTTATTTTTCTCCTTTAATCTAACTCTTGGGATCTCCAGTCTTCTAGATAGATTTACCGTCGTGCTGACTTATCCTAAGTCGTAAACCCATTCCGTTAGATGATCTTTCAACTGCCTCTTTCACTAGGCCTTTCGTTAGTGGATCTGACACATTATTGCTTGACTTTACATATTCAATTGTGATAATTCCACTAGAGAGCAGTTGTCTTACGGTGTTATATCTCCGTTGTATAGGACGAGACTTTCCGTTGTAATGACGTTCCCTGCCCTACCTATTGCTTCTTCTCTACCAGAATGTATGCAAATAGGTCCAACATGTTTGGGACATAATGGAATATCCTCTAAGAAATTCTGGAGTCATTCAACTTCTTCACTAGCCTTATCCAAAGCAATGAATTTAGATTCCATTGTGGAGAAAGCAATGCATGTCTGTTTGGACGATTTCCAAGAGAATGCTCCTCCACCAAGTATGAACACATCACCACTTGTAGATTTTACTTCTTTTGATCCGGTTATCCAATTTGCATCATTATATCGTTCAATCATAGTAGGATATTTATTATAATGCAAAGCATAGTGTTCTGTATATTTCAGATATCCCAACACACGTTTCATTGCCATCCACTGAGTTTGATTCAGATTACTAGTGCACCGACTCAATTTTCTAATACCATATGCTATATCTGATCGCTTACAATTCATAATATACATCAAACTTTCCAATACTCTGGCATATTCCAATTGAGAGTCACTTTGATCTTTATTCTTTTGAAATGTACAACTTAAATCAATTGGACTTTTGACAATATTGAAATTCAAGTACTTGAACTTATCCAATACTCTTTCATTATAATGAGATTGAGATAATGCTAGTCCTGATGAGTTTTGATAATCCTGACCCCTAAGATCAAATCAGCAACTCCTAAGTCCTTCATATCAAATTTGCTCGACAAAATGCGCTTAGTAGCATTTATATCGTTAATGTCTTTATCATTATTAACATGTCATCAACATACAAACAAATAATGACTTCATGATTCATAACGTTTTTAATGTAAACATATTTATCACATTCGTTAATCTTGGATTCATTTGCCAACATTGTTTGGTCAAATTTAGCATGTCATTGTTTGGGTGCTTGCATGAGTCCATAAAGTGACTTTACAAGTCTGTACACTTTCTTTTCTCTACCAGGAACTATAAACCCTTCAGGTTGTTCCATGTAAATTTTTTCTTCTAACTCTCCATTTAAGAAGACTGTCTTTACATCTATTTGGTGGATTTTAAGATAATGCGCTTCTTCCAGTTCTATGAAAATCCTAATTGATGTTATCCTTGTTACTGGAGGGTATGTGTCAAAATAGTCCAGACCTTCCTTTGTCTGTACCCTTTGATTATCAGTCTAGCCTTATATTTGATAATAGTCCCATCAGGTTTTATTTTTCTTTTAAAAATCAACTTTGATCCTAAAGGTTTATTTTCTGGAGGAAGATCAACCAATTCCCAAGTATGATTACTTAAAATTGATTCTATCTCACTATTGATTGCTTTTTTCAATAAGTTGACTCAGACGAAGATATAGCTGCTTTAAATGTTTGAGGCTCATTTTCAAGCAATAGTTCCACAAAATCTGGTCCGAAAGAAGAAGGTTTTTGTTGGAGAGTACTACGCCTAAGATCCTCACTAGTTAGTGTATTTTTCATTGATTCTTCTCGTGTCGTTTAGATCTTTCGCTTGCCGACTCACATTCAGTTTTATACGGATAAATGTTTTCAAAAAAATCTATCTGACTCAATTATCGCATTAACATGAATCTCAGGATTATCAGATTTGTGAAACAAAAACCTGCAGGCCTTACTGTTCACAACATATCCAATAAATACACAGTCTACTGTTTTGGGTCCAATTTTAACCCTCTTCAGTAAAGGAACCTCTACCTTCGCTAAACATCTCCACACTTTGAAATATTTCAACTTGAGTTTCCTTCCTTTCCACAACTCATGTGGAATTGATTGTGTTTTTTGATGGGGTACCCTATTGTTGAGTATCTTATTAGCCGTAAGGATGGCTTTACCCCAAATATTTCTTGGTGAACAAAGCCGAAGCCGAAGCCGAGATGAGCGACGACGACGATGGCGCGAGGGGGGTCCCTCTTTCCAACCCTTTTAACAATTAATAGGATTATTTCTATATTTAAACTCTCCTATTTTTTTTCCACCACCGATGAAGGACAAATGCCTTTTCATTAAAGCGTAAGAGGACTTTTCAAGTTCTCAACTTTTCAAGTTCCTCTCTCCCTCAATTCCCATCAATTCTTGCTACATACCCAATAGTAATTAGAGTATTTTTTTTAATTATAAAATTAGAGAATGTCAAAAAAAAATTAAAAAGGATAAATCTTAATGGTACAGAGAAGTGCCACATAACCATATATATATCTAGGCCGCGAGGTACATATTTGATTCAGGAGGCTCTGGAGAAGGTGAGAGTGATTCAGGATAGACTTAGGACAGCTCAGAGTAGGCACCAGAGTTATGCGAATCGAAGGCGTCGACCTTTGAGATTCTTTGTTGGTGATCGGGTATTCCTCCGTGTCGCCCATGAAGGGTGTTATGAGATTTGGGAGGCGGGGTAAGCTTAGCCCCAGGTACATTGGGCCTTTTGAGATACTTCGGACAGTTGAGGAGGTTGCTTATGAGTTGGCCCTACCTCCAGCATTTTCAGACATCCACCCAGTTTTCCATGTCCCGATGCTACGCCGATATATTCATGATGAGTCTCTTGTGCTCCAGTATGATGCAGTTGAGTTGGATGACCGTTTGACATTTGTAGAAGAGCCAGTTGCCATACTAGCCAGAGATGTGAGGAAATTGCGCTCGAGAGCCATTCCTATTGTTAAGGTCAGTTGGAGTCACCGTTCAGTCGAGGAGGCTACCTGGGAGACCAAGCAGGAGATGCAAGAGCAGTTTCCCGGCTTGTTTGAGCCTTCAGGTATTTATTGACCCTTACTTTCGCGTACAAAAGTCCTTTTAGTAGTGAATATTGTAATGACCCTTTTTCTCATTTTAGTGTTTTATCTTCTGTGCATCGTTTAGAGTGTTCCTATAGCGATCCCAAGTCATTTATGACTTACTGGGACTAATAGTTCAGTCACCTGGTTTAACGTTTAGTTATTGTGTGAGCTTTAGTGTTTTTGGAGCTTATGAACCTTGAACGATCATATTCGATCAAAAGTTCAAGAAGATGACATCAGAATCCAATTCTGACAATTCCATCAGTTTCGAAAGAGCCATTTTAGGCTAGTAGCATGGTCGACATGACTCCAAAAGTTTTAGTGTGAGTGTGTGTGATTAGGCGTTTTAACTTTAGTTTAAGGCTAAGTTTGACTTTAGTCAACATTTTGAGTAAACACGCTCGAATGAGAATTCTGTCAGCGCGGCTAGCTTCAGAATGTCGATTTTGGTCTAGTTTGACCCTTCTTTCGTGTTCTGAGGTTTTCGATATTTTTCCGAGCCCTTTTGTGGTTTTTAACTTAAAATGAACAATGGAAGTGGGACACACATTTTATCGAGATGACTTTTGATGGAAATTTCGACTGCGCCATTGAGTCCGGAATGTCAACTTTGGTAGGGTAGTATATCAGTTTTATTCTTATCAGGTTCCAAATGGATTTTGAACGCCCATTGGAGACTTTGAAGAATTTAGATAGAGCTGAAATCTGGTGCAGCCCTTTAATGACCAGAATTTGGGGTTTTCACGACCAGATTTTTGGGTTTATTAGCGACCAACTTCGTCCTTTATAATAGCACAAATTTCAGCCTTTATGTCTTACTTTAAGTTGCGATATATTGAGCTATAGAACTCCAAATTGGGCGATTCAAAAGGCTAAGTTGTGAGATTTTTCGAGGGAAACGGATTGGTGAGCTTGGAATCTGATTTGGGGACCCGATTTGAGGTAAATTTTGTGTTTTAACTGCTGTCATAGCTCATTTTCGAGCCCAACTTTTGGGAAACTTTTAGAAGGTGATTTCTTGACCATTTTAGGTCGGAATATGGCGATTCAAGAGCCTATATTGTGGGGTATTTTGTGAGGATCGTCGTGGTGTGATCGATTCTGGCATTTGGACCTTTATTTTTTTTGAAAATTCTTGTGAATAGATGCTGCCATTGTTGCTAAATTTTAGCGTAGAATTTGGGTTTTTGGTTGCATGTTCATGTTGGGACTGTTTTGAGTCCCGAATTGTGTTCCAAAATGGAACACAAGTTTGGAGAGTTGTTTAGGACCTTTATTTGGGCTTAATTCTTGATATCTCAACGCGGATTCCACTTTTTCATTTTGACCGCGAAATTGGACCGTCTCTGTTTCTTGTGATTATATTGTTTAAATGACCGTAATAATGTTTTGAATCTATTTTTCGATTGTGTATCAACGCTTCAAGTCCATTTAGAAAGGAAAAGCTCAGGTGAAGTGATTTTTTTAGCGCGCGTGATCTGCGTATAGGTAGGCTACGATTACCTTTCTTAGATTGAACTCGAACATGTGAATGCATGTTGATTAGCTGGGATTCGGGTTAGGTAGTTATTTGATCATGCATAGGTGTCAAAAATCATATTTTTGGCCTTTTTCTGAGAATTATCGGGTAATTATGAGCATATTTATTGTTATTAATTGAACTTCTTTTCTATATAGAGTACTTGTATGTTTGAATATTGGTTATCAGAAGTATGTTGGGCCTTAGTTTAGGTTTGACTAGGGTTTGCCTTAGAAATGCATGATTCAAAATCGGTAGGACTTAGTTTAGCCCCGACGTCGCTCGGCTGGCTTAAATCCTTGTAAACTGGTGTAGCAGACTTGAGTGTGATAGTTTGGTTTTAACTAGATGATTAGCTCGCTCCGGCGATAGTTATCCTTATTTCATTGATGTTACGACTTCACGGGTTACGTCAGTGACAATGAATTCTGCTCCGCGATTCAAAATTGATTTTTTATTCGGCTTCAATGACTTAGTTAGATTAGCTAAGTCTTGATGGTGTTCCACGGGTATTTATGATTATGTATAGATATATACTCTTTCAGTATCTATATCGGCATCTTTGTCGAGTATCCGAATTTAAGGTCCGGCCTCGACCATTCACATGCTTATGTAGAGCATCTGGTTAGAGGTCCGACCTCAAGTATGTAGAACATCCGGTTAGAGGTCCGGCCTCAGTTACTTATTTTTGCAATTGGCTACTTGTGTAATTCTGGTGAGCGTCTGGTTCAAGGCCCTACCTCTGTACCGTCAGATTCTTACTATTTGGTTCGATGTTCTTTGGCCTTGAGTTCTATTCTTCTTAATTATACTTACTCTATGTACTCATTGGGCTTATGGGGGTCCGTTCGGGTTTTTATTTATACTTGCGCACGAGTGTACCTTTTGGGCTTATGGGGGTCCAGTTAGGTGTAGTTAGCTTATTAATATTATTTTAGTTAGATCTTTATACACTTGTGTGCATTCTAGTGTTACTTAGCCTTCCGTTCTTGACCTCTAGTTATGTCATACTGTCTTTTCATATTGCTTTACTTTTCTAGTTCAGTCGGCCTATGATGCCTACTGGGTACCTATTGTTTGGTACTCATGCTACGATCTGCATCTATTTTGGTGATACATGTCCGAGCACCAGTAGCCAGCATTGATCGAGTCTGGAGCATTATGTTCTGGAGACGGGTTTTTTTTTAAAGAAACCCAAAAAAATCCCCCCTGCTTAGGAAAATCGAGAATTTATATAGTGGAAAATTAGGGTTTTCTCGAGGGGAAAAATGACGGATAACCCCCTTGAGAGAGGCCTCATTTCAATTTGAAACCTTTAATCTTTCATCAAATCAGACCCGTCTTTTAATGCCATTCCAAAAATATTCCAGAAAAGGAAAAAAAGACGCTCAGGGTCAATCTTGATATCCTTGGGGTGAGACGTGGCTCGATCTCACGACCCCAAGGACAAAAACGCGTGCCTTGCCTTCTGGAATCGTACGAGAACAAAGGCGAGCAAAATAGAATTTGCAGGTGCCCGCTACAACCTTCCTTCTACGCGCGATTGTTTTTGTTTCGAGATTCATTGAAGTCGCCCTCGCTATCATCTGGTCATGCGCGATTAGGTTCTTCTAATGAAGAGGGAAATAAAAGGTAATGTAACTCGCGCATTTTTTGGGTTCCATACACGTAAGAAAAGAAAAGAAGAAGAAGATGAGGTATCGACGGGTCGGCGCGATGGGATTAGCAAAGGGGAAAGGGATTTGGGTCGGGTTAAGAGATGTTTGGAGGAGTTGCTGAATTTTGAGGTGGGCTGATGCTGAAAAAGGTTTGGGCTGCTACAATGTTTTAAAGATTCGGGTTGAAAGAGGGAGTGGGCTGAATTTGCTGGAATCAAAGGGGCCCAACTTAGTTAAATATAGTTTGCAATTGGTCAAGGAAAAAAATTCTTTTTAAAAAAAGTTAATTAATTAACAAGCTTCTTAATTTTAACGAAATAAAATGATTGATGTAACTATAAAATAACTAATCCATGAAATGAAATTATTGTATAACTAAACTAATAAGTGAAATATTTAAACAAAGTATAATCTTTTTTTAGTCGATTTTAACAAATCTAAAATATATCAATTGCATATATAATTACGTAAATCGTATATAGTAACTAAAAGTTAATAAAAATAAGACTAATTTAGAGAACACTTTAAACCTTATAAAACCAATTATGGGATAATGCCCAAGTACCCCCTCAACCTATGCCCGAAATCTCAGAGACACACTTATACTATACTAAGGTCAATTACCCCCCTGAACTTATTTTATTAGTAATTTTTTACCCCTTTTTAGCCTACATGGCACTATCTTGTGGGCCCAATGATGATTGACTTTTTTTTCAAACTAGTGTCACGTAAGCTAAAAAGGGGTAGAAAATTACTTATGAAATAAGTTCAGGGGGGTAATAGGACCTTAGTATAGTATAAGTATGTCTCTGGGATTTCGGGCATAGGTTGAGGGGGTACTTGTGCATTTCCCATCAATTATTTCAAAATCGTTTAGAATTAGGAAATTCACTAGTTAATTTATCAGGGAGGTCAAAATTTGGGTGTCAACACTTGTCCCTCATTTTACCTGGATTGACGCAAGTAATTCGAGGAAAATGAAATTGACCAAGCTAATTTTGACCGAATACATATTCATCCTTTAGGAAAAAGGATTTGGTACGGACTTAAGGAATTATGGCTGAGCCCCGAAAACTGGTTTCCTACATATCTCAGGTTATATGAGAATTTAGGCCACTTGTAGTTCGATACACCAGATTTAAAGCAAGATTTTGAAGGAATTTAAAAGTCATCTTGACACCGGGTTATGAGGAAATTGAAATGCTTGGGAGTGAGATTTAAGATCGAATGTTGGAATACAACCTAGTTTTCGATGTTGAGCCCGCCTACATATCCTCGAACCCCAGGAATCAGGCTGCTTGTAGTTTGACTTTATCGGTTGAAAAGGAAATCTATTATGCTAGATAACCTTTGGTTTCTGATAAGTGACAAATTAAACGAGTATGAAAAGAAGGCTTGTAACCTCTTAGCCATGAATGTGGCGTGCTTAACACCCATAATTAAGAACTTACACGGACAGAATTTCCAAGATCCTGGCGCATTGTCACTCAGATTGGAAACTTACTTCCGGAAGATCAAAATTTTTGGATGCGAGACGGAAACTGACAAAACTAAAGAAAAACCCACATAACTTCTGATAGGGGTGCGGTTTGATTGTGGTAGAATTCGCTCCTCTACTCGTGTCCTAAGAGTTTGACACTCCTCTTTGGACTATTCCCAGTTCGCCACTAAGAAAAAGTTCCACGTTGTGCTGTATCCTTTTTTATGTAGTCCGCACCTGTGGTATGTTACGGAGAATTAATCCTTTCGGATGCTCTCGACAAAGACTGAGAGAAAATTCATCAGCATGAAAATGCAATTAAAATGAGAGACAATGTCTTTTACCGTGTCGACACTTAATTGCCCCCCTTGACATTTAACAATGACTCGATCGGTTTGACGTCAAGTAAATAAAGCTTATGTATTGCGTTTGCAATGCAATCTTCAATGTACTCTTCATGCGATGTCAACATAAATGAAAGTTGATGCAGTGCTGATATTTTCTCTTGATGTCGTCTTTTATGCTCTTTTTGATGCTTACTTTTATCAAAATAAAAGAATGCAGTTGATGTCGATGGGTAAATATTTGATATGCACGATTCCTTCTCTTGGTAGTGCATGATTTCTTGCAGGGCATTAATATATTCCCGCGACGCATAGATTTCTGCGAGGTATGAAATGTTCTCGCGATGCATAATTTCTACGAGGCATGAAATCTTCTTGTGATGAATAAATTTGTGCGAGGCATGAAATTTTCTCGCGACGCATAATTTTCCGCGAGGCATGAAATCTTCTCGCGATGCGTAATTTCTGTGAGGCATGAATATCTTCTCGCAATGCTTGGGTATTAACTCGCGATGCATGATCTTCCGCGATGCATGGATATCGACTCGCGATGCATGAATCTTCTGCCATGCAGTAATATTGAATCGCGATGCATGGATCTTCCACGATGCATGAATATTGATTCTTGATAAATGATCTTTCGCAATGCATGGATATTGACTCGCGATGCATGGATCTTCCGTGATGCAAGGATATTGACTCGCGATGCATGATCTTCTGGGTGCTTTCTAGATAATCATATCGTCTCAATTGATGATAACGATAAAATGACTTCCAGATAGTATATCGTCTTGATAGACAATAAAACAAATGACCCCTCCGGGTAATGTATAATATCGTATCTGACATTATGATGCAGAAGACGTCCTGTACGAAAACCGTAAATTCTTTCTTGTGATTCTCGCTTGATTCACCTTCGAATCTAGCTGGACGTTCCTTATAAACTCCATGTTGTTGGAAATTTACTAAAATAAACAATTTATATTCCCAAGTCTCCGGTATAAGCAATATTAAATAATTCCGTGTCTACAAGAACACCATTAAATTTTGGGAGAGCTTTCTCCTCCTTGACTTCTCCATGTTCGTCGATCGAAAGAATTTGCTGATATCAAAGCAAAGCTATAAACCTCGTCCACAGAAAAATCATTAGTTTAAAATGGACTGATCTGTGTTGATTCTTCAATTGTCTTCTCCTTGTCCTGCTATCTCCGATTGATTTTCCTGATCTCCCAACTCTTGATAGATAAGACAATGTTTTTATGCCAAAACAAATTAAACATAAAAGGAAAATCTTTAGGAATATAAATTTTTGAGCAGTAATATTTTGAAAAGGTCACTGCTTAATGTCATGTCACGCCAGGCTTCGCGAACTTCTTTGAGTCTAATGCTTGGAGGTGTATCGGATTATTCGATAGGGAGTATTCAAATTCACTCTAGATTGTCGATAAACCCATGTTGAAATTTTGAGGCCATCCTCTAAATTTGTGTCTAGATAACTGTCTTGACTTATCCTTGACTGTTGGTGAGCAAATCATGGAATTTTTGAGATTCTCTCAAAAATTCTGTCCTAGTCGCAAACCTCAAAACATCTTTAGTCTTGGTTTGTTGAGGAAAAAATCTTCTTCTCGAGAATTTGTGAGTCTCTCTCAAAAATTATGTCCCAATTTTTATTGTAAAGATGAATAGAAATCTTACAGGAAATTTGACCGAGCCCTTATGGCGTCTACGTGTCCGTTGAGGAAGGAATCAGGTCAAACATAGTTCCCCCTTAAAGGTTAACAAAAGAGAAATTTACAAAGAAACTGACCAAGGCCGACACAGGCCGCCTACGTATCTCATTCTTGAGAATTCAGGTCGAACGTAGTTCAAATACAAAAAAAATAATTAAAGGGGATAAATGGGGTGATCGAGGTCGATATAGGCCGCCTACGTATCTCATTCTTGAGAATTTAGGTCATACATAGTTCATTACAAGAGGGAAATTTTTTTAATCAAAACAAATACAAGTAAATAGAATGATTACAATTGAATGACAAAAATGCAAGCCGAAGCTTCACACGTAGTATCTTTTGACATCATCTGAGTTGATAGGTTTCGGTCATGCAGTTCCATCCATATCCGACAGGACAAAAGCACCTTTGATAATACTTTGCGAACCATATAAGGACCTTGCCAGTTTGATGCGAATTTTCCCTTGTACTCATCTTGATGAGGAAAAATATGCTTAAGGACCAACTGACCAACTTCAAAAATTCTGGCTCTTACTCTCTTGTGAAAAGCACGAATCATTCTCTGTCGATACAACTAACCTTTTACAAATGGCCACCATTATTTTCTCATTAATCAATGTTAATTGGTCAATCGCTTGCTGACCCATTCTGCATTACTCAATTTAGCTTCTTGTATGATTCTCAAGGATGGTATCTCAACTTCAGCAGGTATGACTGCTTCTGTTCCATAGATAAGCAAGTATGGAGTAGCTCCAGTCGACGTTCTGACAGTTGTCCGATAACCCAATAAAGCATATGGTAACATCTCGTGCCAACCTTGGTGATTGTCAATCATTTTTCTAAAAACCTTCTTGATATTCTTATTGGCGACCAATAAGCAGTTAAGTTTCAGTGAGAAATCTTAAACTTCTCACATATATATCTCATCAAGTGACTATTAAGATTCGTACCATTATCAGTAATGATGGATTCTAGTACTCAAAACCTGCATATCAGATTATTTTGAACAAAATTAGCTACAACTTTCTTTGTTACTGACTTGTAAGAAGATGTTTCCACCCACTTGGTGAAGTAATCAATGGAAACCAAAATGAATTTGTGTCAATTTGAAGCGTATGGCTCTAGCAGAACGATGACATCCATGCACAAACTACAAATAGCCCAGGTGAACTTATAGCATTAAGTTCGTGAGGTGTCACCCGGATTAAATCACCATGCACTTGACATTTATGGTATTATTGCACAAACTTGCAACAATCATTCTCCATAGTCCTCCAGAAATATCTGTCTCGAAGGATCTTTCTTGCCAAAGTGAGTACATTCATATGGGTGCCACAAACTCCAGGATGTATCTGTTCAATAAGTTTTGCAGCTTCAACAACATCGAAACATCTGAGAAGACCCAAAATTGGAGTCCTTTTATAAAGGATTTCTCCACTCAGAAAGAAATTAAGAGCCATACTCAACTTTTTTTGGTTAGATGTGGCATCTTAGGATAATTCCCGGTCTCTAAGAACTTCTTTATATCAAAATACCATGGCAGACCATCTGGTTCCGCCTCTATATTTGAACAATGAACCGGATGTTCTTTCAGCTCTATGTCCAGAGGATCAATGTGATCAGTATTTGGATGTTTAATCATAGAAGCGATGGTGGTAAGGGCATCAACTAATTCATTCTGTATTATGGGAGTGTGTCTGAACTCGAATTTTTGAAATCTTTTGCACAACTTCTGTACATACTGTACGTAAGGTTTAATCTTTGGGTTCTTCACGACCCATTCTCCCTGAACATGATGAATCAACAAATCTAAGTCTCCAATAACCAACAGCTTGTGGACATTCATGTCAATGGTCATTTTCAAACCGAGGATACAAGTTTCATATTCGGCCATGTTGTTTGTGGAATTAAATCGGAGCTTAGCCGCCATTGGGTAGTGCTGACCAAATTCCGACACTAGGACCGCCCCAATACCTTTCCCTTGATGATTTGCCGCTCCATCAAAGAATAGTCTCCAACCTGGATATGCTTCAGAAATATCTTCACCCACAAATGACACTTCTTCATCGTGAAAATAAGTATTAAGCGGTTCATACTCTTCATCAACATGATTTTTCTGCAAGATGATCAGCCAAGGCTTGTACCTTTATTGACTTCTGAGTCACATACACGATATCAAACTCACTCAACAACATTTTCCACTTAGCTAATTTTTCGGTCGGCATTCCCTTCTGGAAGATATACTTCAGCGGGTTCATTCTGGAAATGAGGTATGTAGTATATGAGGACAGATAATGTCTCAACTTTTGGGCAATCCAATTCAAAGCATAACACATTCTCTCCAACAGAGTGTATCGAGACTCGTATGGAGTAAACTTCTTGCTTATGTAATAGATAGCCCTTTCCTTCTTTCCTTTCCTATCGTGTTGACCAAGCACGCATTCGAATGTACTATCTGAGATGGATAAATACAGCAACAAAGGACTCTCTTCCCGCGGAGGAACCAATAGCGGTCGATTTGACAAATAGTTCTTGATAGCATCAAAAGCAATCTGACACTCTTCAGTCCACTTTGTCGGAGTATCTTTCTTCAACAACTTGAAGTTAGGCTCGCACACCACGGTTGATTGAGCTATGAATCGACTGATGTAGTTTAACGACCCTAAGAAAATCATCACCTCTTTTCTCATCTTCGGCGGAGGTAATTCTTGAATTGCTTTAATCTTAGAAGGATCGAGCTCAATACCATTTCTGCTGACTATAAATCCTAAAAACTTACCGGCTGGAACTCCAAAAGCGCATTTGGAGGGATTCAACTTCAAGTTGCAACGACACAAACGATCAAAAAACTTCTTCAAATGGTCAAGTGGTCCGAACTCTCGCGGGACTTGATTATGACGTCATCCACATACACCTTAATCTCCTTATGAATCATGTCATGAAATATTGTCTTCATAGCCCTTCACTCTGTAATGATATACACCCCAAGGTGTAATAAAAGCTGTCTTTTCTGCGTCTTCTTCGTCTATCAGAATCTGAAGATAACCTGCATTACAATCCACAATTGACTGCATTTCATGTTTATTCAGTTATCGATCAGAATGTGAATGTTCGGCAATGGAAAATTATCCTTAGGGATGGCTTTGTTGAGATCTCTGAACTCGACACAAATTCTAATCTTCTCATTTTTTTTGGCGATCAGAACAACATTGGCCAACCAGGTCGGGTATTGAGTCACTTCTACCAGCCGAGACTCAATTTGTTTGGTAATCTCCTCTTTAATTTTCAGACTCAACTCAGACTTGAACTTCTGAACCTTTTGCTTTACTGGATCGAACCCATGATTAATCGGCAGTTTATGAGATACAACATCAGTACTCAGCCCTTGCATGTCACCTACTTCCTAGACGAACACATCAATATATTCAGCAAGCAAATGAATTAGGCCTTTTCTTTGAGCTTCATTTAAGTGAATGTTGATCTTAACCTCTATAACACACTCTAGGTCTCCCAGATTTACCGTTTTTGTTTTCTTTAATATTCGGCTTATGGTGGTTTTCAAACTGCTAAAATTCCTTGGCAACATACTCTGGTTCCTCACATTCATCTTCGTAATCATCAACCTCTTCATCACCTGCCTCATTTTGTTCATTCAGCTCGTGACATGACATGACATTGGCAGGTTTAAAACTTACATTACTAAAAGCATAAACAAACAAAGTTAGGAAAGCAAAGTATAATAGAAGAATAAATAAACAAATTTTAAAATAAAACAGGTTTTCATTAAAATTGGAAAAAACGATGCAAATTTTGGCCATGGCATAGGGCCATGTTGCCTTTTTAAACATTACGATGCAAAATTAAAAATTCAAAGAGTTAAGAAAAATGCAAAATTATGGGTCTCAGGCCTCCTCCAGACTACCACCGGTTTATATATGCATAAAACGATGCCCTTCTACCAAAGAGTTTGGGGGATCATGATTGGCGTAAAGGTCCAGTTCTGCAGTATCTCTCCTCGATTAGCATCACGGAATCCTGTCAGCTCGACCTCTTCTTCAATGATAGCATCAATCTCTTCAAAAAGGCCACAGATTCCTTCCCCAAGGTTCTCCTGCTCGGCATATTCACGGACTGGAAAGGATTGATATAGATGAGGTATTGACATGGCCAATGCTTGATCCTTCTTCTTCTTTGTCTTCTTATCATCATCTGTGGGGACGTACCCCAATCCATACCTTGCCCCTTTGACAGGAACTTGAATGGGCTCAACAATTCCTTGGGAATTCCTTCCCAATCAGAAACCTGGTTCAAATCAACTTTGCAAGATCACAATAGCAATCATCTTATACACAAAAGGCATGAGAGGCTGTGGGTCCAAGTCTTCACCGGTTCATTGATAATCGGTGCCTGTCTTCCAGAATGACCAGCTTTGCCATGAATGACTAGCTTTTCGTTCTTCCAAACGAGTTTCATCATCTGATGCAATATAGAAGGCACAAGTCCAGCCATGTGAATAAAAGGCCTTTCCGGAAGAAGGTTATAGCTGGAATAAGACATGAAATTGTGCACTGAATTCTGGAAGACCCATTTGGATGATCAGATTCACCGCTCCCAATGTATCGATATGAACCCCCATCAAAGGCTCTCACATTTTCACTTAGTTTTGTTCCAGCTTCCCAAGGTCAAACCTTAACTGCCTTAGTGTCGACAATGGGCAAATATTCAGACCAAATCCATCATCCACCAAAATGTGATTTACGACTTACTCGCGGAAAACGACAGTGATGTGCAACACCTTGTTGTGTGACCTCCCTTCAAATAATTACTCATCGTCGCAGAAACTAATCCGATGCCCTCGAATAACTTGGTTAATCATAGGATCCACATTATCGCTTCTCGTGTCGACGGGCACATACATATCATCAAGCTTGCTTGTGCGATTAAGAACTCATCAGTAGGGCCCACACAGAAATCTGGGCTGGAGTCTTCTCCAAATGCTTGACAATAGAATAATCTTTTGGCTGCATTCTTCTCCAAAATTCCTCTGCCTCACCCTCGCTTATTGGCCTTTTAGATTTATCCTTATTTTGACCTCCGAGAGCATGCTCCTCAAGAGTATAACATCTTCTGGATTGGGTCATACCTTGTGCAGCAGCAGTAGCAATTACCCATTTTGGCTTGGTAATAGTTTTTATGGCACCAAGGCAACATCCTTTGCGGGTGTCAAGATAACGAACTCTTTCTTCTCTTTGATGCTCAAGGTAGTTATAGCCTTTTCCAACTCGTGATGAACGATTGGAGTTATCATTTTCGTCCCACACCAATGATCGTGTGTTTCTATCATACTAATGTTGCCGCCTTCATGATTCGGCAAAGGATTGGCATTGACATTAGGCGCAACTAGTTAAAGAGAAACCACCTCTTGGTCGATTAAATCCTGAATCTTATGCTTGAGGTTGATACATTCCCCAGTATCATACCCAACACTGTTGGAATGATAAGCACATCTCTGATCTAACCTATAGAATTTTGAATTGATATCCATGGGTTTGGGCCCTACTGGGTGGATATATCCGGCCGCAGTCAGTCACTCATACAACTTTGTTCGGCTGTCTGTGAGTGTGGTGAAATTCCTCAAAGGTTTCTTATCAAACCGAGGTCGAGAGGGATCATAACTTCCATGTGGGGGAGGCATCTATTAATAACTTCGACTGTTCGGACGGGAGCTTGATTTTTGGATATGAGTTTGTCTAGTGATTTGGCATTCGAGCTTGGTAGTTCGGGTGAGGATTTTGATATGGTGGAGCTTGGAATTGATACGAAGGAGGGGGTGCTCGGTAGCTCAATTGCACATTATCACAGTTGGGAGGTACACCCTGCTACACCCTGGTAGGGAGATGGAATTTGTTAAGGTGGAGGATGATTTGGGTAAATGGAGATGGACTTTGGTAATCGAGAGGTGGACTTTGGTATAGTGGATCTTGGACGTTTGGATAAGTGGTGGTAGCATTCTAATAAATTGGAGGATTATTGGGATGACTAGCTTGCGTGTAGCAAGCTTGGTAGGAATTTTGGGAAGGTCGAGAGCGACCTTGGGAATATGACGAGCTTCTGGGGGTTTTCCTTCCCTCGTATGAAACAACCTCGATTTCTTCTCCTTTTTTCTCCAACATTTCTACTGATCCGGGCGATGCAGCAACACGGGCTATCTTCCCCGTTTTCAACCCGTCTTCGATAGTCTCACCAACTTTGACTATCACGGCAAATTTTTATCCTACGAGCAACATGATTCGATCATAATAATTGGGTTCTTTAACCCACACGAACACTTCTACAATTTTCTTTTCAGACATGGGAGGTCTCACCCTCGCCGCTTCTTTTCTCCACCTATAGGAAAACTCCCATATAGCTCTTGGTTGATTTTTACTTTATCTTTTCCAAAGAGTATCGATCTGGAACAATTTCTATGTTGTAAGAGAATCGATCAATAAAATATTTGGCCAATGCATTCCAGCTGGCCATTGCCTGGTTTCATGCGAGGTGAACCATTCAAGAGCTTCTCCACACAGGCTTCGACTGAAGAGCCTCATCAATAGAGTTTCATCCCTACCAACTCCAACGAGCTGGTCGTAGTAGGATCTCAAATGAGCCATGGGGTTCCCCACTCCTCCAAAAGTATCGAATTTTGGGATTTTGAACCCTTCTGGGAGGTCAAAATTTGGAGGAATACATAAGTCTTCATAACTAAGCTCGACGATATCAGGGACGCATTGGATCTCCTTCATGGATTTCTTGATCTCTTATTTTATGTCAACCTTTTATTTTTCCTTTTTCCCTCCACTCCCTTTCCTGTTCCTCATAATAGTCCATCTCAAAACCGTACACATCGTGCTCGACAAGGACGAGAATTAGGAAAGTGGTCCGTTTGGGTAAGGATGGAGCTACAGAGAGACTCTAGGCATTTTGAGTGGTTTGATAATTTTGTGGGTAAGTTTGCGGATTGGTATTCTAATTAAAGTGGTGCTAGGGTATTTGGGGATTGAAAGTAATTTGGTTTTGATTTTGGTTCTAATTTTGTTGTGGTGGAGCGGTTTGATGGTGGGTATTTTGAGGATAGGGTTGCATTTGGGAGTGGTTTTTTTGAGGAAGAGGTGGAGTTTGACTAGGGAAGGAATCTGCAAGACCTTTTGATCTGGCTAAATAGGAATGATCCGCCAGCTTTTGATCGACACAGATTAGTTTCAAGGTACCTGAGAAGGAAAACAATTGAAAGGCAGACTCGTCAGTGCAGATCAGAATACAAAATGCATAATATCACGCAGAGAGCAGATAAACACAAGTTGCTTTGTTTGGGGATATCTTCAACTCACGAGTAAGGACGGAAACACTTTTTTTAACAAGCAGGAGTTTCCTTGTTTTAGTTTCGACACTGTTTTATAAAGGCTACATCACATTGAGCTAAGGTCTTCTTGCAGTTGCTCTTTGACGTCCGTTGACCCGACCTTCGTATATTCACGTAACATGAAAGGGGAGAATGAAAATTTTAAAGATAGGGGTCGGGCCTTTAGAGGATGCCTACGTATCTCGCAAGGAGAATTCAGGCCCAACGTTGTTCGAGTACAAGATAAAACATTTTCATTCATTCATTCATTACGATTACAAGGAAGTTGAAAGGCAACTAATAGAGTTTTTTAAAAAAAAAGATAAAATGGTGACGACACATTAGTCATTTCCCTTCTTGTTGCAGCATTAGTCTCCTCCTTTCAGACGGCCTAGGAATGGAACTTTGTAGACAACTTCCTCATCCTCGTCTTCCTCAGTCGCTTCAGGGTGAGTGTTATAGGGACCACTATTAGCTCCTTGCTTGTAGGCGGGGTGTTTTTCGCGCATTTTCTGAAGTTTATCAATCATGTTTATATGGAAGACTTTGTTCTTCTACCTCAGTGCGTCCGTCCTTTCTCTCATGGAGGTGAATTCTTTCATTTCCACATGCTTTTAGATAACAGAGTTGTGGTCTCCGATTCTATCTTCACCTCTCTTGCTTCTCTTTCTTGCACTTTCAATCGAAGCATGTCCAACTTCTCTCGCAAGTCCTCTGTATCCATCTCAACATCTTTCTTTCTCTTCATCTTTGATGCTAGATCCTCATCCAGCGTCACGGTTACGGCCTTGTAGATTGTGGTGGCCATGTCGACTCTAAGCCCTTCCTCCTTGGCTTCTTGAATTTCCCGAGAGATCTGTTCGATTTTTCTTTGTAGTTCTTCTCTAGTGAGTTCCATATGTATGTTCTTACCCTTGTCCATAACATTAATTTTTTGCCTTTCCTGAGACGGTAGAATAGTGTTTTAGGATTTGTGGTATAGGAGGAGGTCTTTTGAGCGAGAAACTTAAGACTTAGAAATTTTGGTCGCACATTTTACAATAGTGACTTCTGTATATTTGGAAATTTCTGGAAAGGAGTGGATTTTCGATATCCTCATTCATAGCAAGATAACATATAAGCAATTCATAGCACATATATCGCGTCCTAACACATATAGAGGGACCATTTTGTGCCAAGGGTAGGCCTAGCGCATTTGAATGATGTACGCGTGAGTTTGAACCATATAAACAATTCCCCCAAAAAAAATTCCATAAGTGAATAATAATGTTCACAAAGGGGAAAATAACGGATAAAACATTAAAGACAAACCCACGCAGTGGCCATCTGAAAGTGCAATAAAGACAGACCCACGCAGGGGCTAAAATGACAAATACATATAGAAAAACCCGCGTAGGGGGGAAATCCACTATGTCGCTCTAGACGGTCCTGCTCAGTCGCCATTCCCCTGAGTCTTGTATTGCTGAAACATATATCTTAGCATCAGCAAGAATACTTCACCCAGGCGTCCTTTGTCTTCCAAACTTTCGTATCACATCCTCTCGATTTTCTCCTTGAACCAGGTATCGAAATCATTATAACCGCGCCTTAGTCTTTCCACCTCTTGAGTCACCCTCTCAAGAGTATCTTGGTTCTCGACAAATTTAGCGTACACCTCTTGGGCCTCTTTCTTTACCTCTTGTATCTTGGCCACTGCTTTGGCTTCTTTGTCTGTTACACTGAGAAAGCTGCGCGGGGTTCGGGAGGAGACGTTCTGTATGTTCTTCTTTATTCATTCTTTGTAACCCTTGTCATATCAAACATTAAATCTGTCAGGGGCAATGGTGTCTTTGTCCATACGCTTGGTATTTTTTCCATTCTCTGAATATTTCAGAGGCATTGTGCATTTTATCGTCTCCAATATCGTATACATAAATGCCATAGTACTCCTCCTTGGGTATAGTTTGTCTCCTCCCGAACTATCGGCAAGACTCGAAAGGGTGCATAAGGGAGAATTCCCCGAATACCTGGTAGAGGAAGCACAATCTGTCTGCGGATGTCCACGATGACTTCTTTGGAGATGAAATAGTCAAGCATCCATTGAAGATCTTCTTCTCTCAATTCGGAAAAAATCTGACCATCTCCCTCTTTTTGTTCGATTGTCCATATTCGCTCAATACAACATTCATTCAAATCTTTAGAAGTATCGATGTCCTTCTTAGCATTTTCCCAGGGCTCGATACATATCGAACAAGATGACCTGAGCTATAGGGTAGTACTTTGTTGTCCCTTGGTTCTCATACCCTTTGAACAAAGTATGCACGAGTGTTATAACTCGGGTATTGATACTTAGACTTCGACCATGTGGAAATACCATCATTCCCAATAACGCTACAGCAAATGCTAGAGGACAAATTTCATTCCATTCTCTGTAGGAGATCTTGAGCTCTCGGTTGTAGTGGCATAGAAGCTCGCATGTCCAAATCGGATATAAAGATCTCTGAATGCTACATGATATTCTTGACACAAACGTGTGTTGCACGTTTTTCCCTTATTACTGTATAAAATTTGTACAAGTCTAATCTTATGTCGATTTACTTTATAACATTATATTTTATATATTTAATACGATATACCTTGCATTGATTGTGTGTTTGTACATAGAGTTTACTTTTGCATTCAAAAAGAAAAGAAGATGAATTTCAAATATAATCTTCTAACTAAAATATCTAATTTTAACATATGTTTTTTTGATACAAATATATGTTCAACTAATCCTTTTTTTTTTATTTAGTTTATTGTTGTGAGTGTGTAACTCTATTTAGACTCAAATTAATCATTTGTAATTTTATTGAAAATTCTAACTACTATCAAAGTTAAAAAAATTTAATTGGTTTCTTAAAGAAAATTAATTTTAAACACTTAAAAAACCCATCTTTGTCACGTCATCTCTAAGAGTTTTTATAATTTTATGTGTATGACTTTATAATTTTTTTTCTTTTTTAATATCTTCACACGCTATTAGGTGAGTGAACTTATTCTCTTTACTACGTCATCTCTAAGGGTTGCATTTAATTCACCTCAAAGATATTAAGGGGTTATTTAAACACTCGTATAGTTTAAGTGCTAAAGTAAGTTATTCGACCAAGTTCAGAGTTTTTTTAATATATTTTCTCTAATATACTCTCCTTATTTGGTGTTTCATGTCATACACTTACAGATTTATTTAAACTTGTTGCATTTTGGTACTCATTATATACATATTTTCAAATAAATTTTTCTCCAAAATTATAAAATTTACATAGGATACACGTGTGATAAACATATCATTCTTCAATTAAAAAGGAAATACTATAAATAGCAAATGAATATTTATTACAAAAGAAGGTGCTATTGGAACACTATTTGATTATCCACTTCAGTTGTTCGTAAGAACCTAACTTTTTGTTATATAAGTACAACTATAATAACAAAATATTTTCATTCAAATGTTAAGCATAGTTCATATAGAAGAGGGAAGAAAGAACATATATTATTAGAGTTTTCATTGATAAAAATGAGTCTCTCTGGACAAAAGTTTAATATTAAATTTTTTTACATAGTTCAAATTAGTAGTTGAACTAGGGGGGCGACTCAAGCACATTCTAAAGTCAAAATTAAATGAATGCCTTAAACTTTAGAAAAAACAATTTTTTTATAGATAGTCTATTCTTCTAGCTCTTAGAGTTTGAGATATAAAATACTTTTATATAATTAATTTCTTTAATTATTTTTTCAGTTAATAATATAAGTAATTCATATAATCTTTTATGACACATAATATGTCGAACTTCATCTATAGTTTTTTCATATTTTACAAATAGTATATGAAAAATTTCTTTTAATTAAAATGAGCTCCTAAAATTTGGAGGCCTAATGTCTTTTCTGTACACTTCGAGTAGGGCTGAGTTGAATACAATAAAAAATGAGGTAAACAACATACTATTTAGATATGATCATCATATTAACTAGAATAATTTTCCTCGAAAGATGTTAGCTAGGTAGGATATGAAACATGAAATTAAACTTTAACAAAATAAAGTGAAAATCAAATGGAAGTAGAGAAAGTACATGGTGTCTCCTTAATCAAGAAGTAAAGAAACTCCTGTTAACTCTTTTAATTATATTAAATATATGCCATGTTAGAAAAACTAAAAGATCATTACTTTAAATTTCTTAAATGTATAAATTAATGAGTCTTTATTTTGATTATTCCCATAAGTTTCTATTATCTAGCCCCTAACTTAACTAATTGTCATATTTATTGTTGGATTTTAAAGGTGTGAATATGAAATGAAGGGCTGTGACTCTCCTGAATGTTGTCATCTTTATAAAAGGTTATGTCTTTTCGAAATGGTTGTGACGTTTGAAAGGTTATGCCTTTTCCAAAGTGTTGTGACCTTTTGGAAGGTAGTCTTCTTTACTAAGAGTTGTGACCTTTACCCTTTGTTGACTATAAATAGAGATGTTGTCTCTCATTGTTTAACATTGAATTCTTCTCTTCTTTTGGATACATTTCTTACAAAATAAAATTGATCGATCGTGTCAGTGTGTCTGATTTATTGCTGTCATTTGAGTTTGCTGAAATTATTGAAGTTTGATGTACCGCTAATTCTTTAATGTTTAATCCGTTTTATCTTGTGAGGAATTAATCTGCAACCTCGGATACTTGAGTGGATTAAATTTCTTAAGGACATACAGTGGGTTCTGTGGACTCAGATAGTTCTTTGTGCAATTCTTTTCATCTTTTATTATTTTTCTGGTTTGCTAATATGAAATAGGAGATAACAAGCTTAAGAAATTTATATTTATGGTACTTTATGTGGTAAAGAAATTACTTTTATTTTCTGTGTTTTTTTTTTTTTGTTGAAAAGAAAAAAAGAATAAAAAGAGAATTATTTTATCATATGATAAAAGAGTTTTGGGATGAAATAGTACTACTTTAATATGTTTGAGTATATTTTCCGTAGTACATTTACCTTGGATGGATAAGATTATTTTTATTTTCATCCAAGTGCATTGAAACATTGCACCCTATCAGTTTTCCTCTTAATGAGAAAAGTTATTTTGTGCATTAAGGCTAAGATGTGCATTTTGATTATTTTTCCTATATTCTTGGTTTTATATAACTATGAGAAGAAGTAAATGAACAAATGTTGTCTCCTAACAATATTGAACATGAGTTTAGTTTTTTGAAATTCAATATCTTCTAAGGAAAATTGAAATATAATGGAAATTGGGAAAGAATGAAAAAATTAGCGAGAAAAGTTATTTGCATGGAATCATTGCTAACAGATTGAATATGATTCAATATGAGTAAAAATCAGGTTCTATCTTTATTTTCCTTGATTATTATTATTATTATTATTTCTATTATTTATAAGTTACTAAATGTATTTCATAAATTTTAGGATAGATGGTCGTTATGTGATAAACACATATTATATCTTTATAATATATATTTTGTTTAGAGGAGGAAAAAAACTTTTGTAGTTTTCTACTCCATGTGAAATTTGATTGTGTCTTACTTTTGGACACTAAAATCTTTTGATTGTTTACTCCTTTGGTTTGAAGGATATAAGAACTTCACGAACAAATCAGATTGTGCATTGGTGTGAAGAATCTAGAAACTTCACCAACTTGTTAAGTACTCTGTTTGAATGAATATTCTGACTTGAAGAGTACAAAATCTTCGTTAGAAATTTTAAGGCTAAATGATTTGAAAAAAGATTAAATTTTCATCATTAGTTAGAAACAGTGTTGTATTTGAGGTTTGTGGAGGTTAAAAACTTTTTTGGTTTACTACTCTGTCTGAATGTGAAACTGATTCGAAGAATATAAAAACTTCATGAAAATTCAAGGTTCATTCGGTTAACGATTAGAAGAAGATAAAAACTCATCGTTAAACTAGAAATAAGTTGTAAAGATTGAATCTTTATTGTTAGTATTCTAAATACTCTCTGGTATGTCTAGTTGTGATAGAAAGGGAAAAGAAAAAACATTAGTAACATAAAATTAGTGATTTTTTGTGCCAGCAATGAGTGTTTCTATGGATTAAATCTTCAAAAGAAGGTTTCATGTTGCCAATGTGTATTTTGATGGTATACAATATGAAAGCATGAAAAAAATGTGCGGAAAATAATTTCAGATACTTGAAAAATATTTTTGAGACATATTTAATATGTGGGGGGTTCTTTACTTGTGGTAAAGACAAAATTAGACTTACTATATCATTATGTTAGACACACGGAATTCTTGAAGTATATTTGATATTGTGGTTGTTGAGTCTCTCTTTGCTAGTATATTATATGACTAGTATAAAATCACAAAATTATATTACTCTTTCAAAAGAAATGTATTCTTTGATGAAAAAGTGTCACTTAAAATATTGTGATTTTAATGAAAAGATATGTCTATTTGTATAGACATGAACATTGGTGAAAATTGATCTGTTATGTTCGTGTTGTAAAAAGTATGTGTTGAATCTAAGTATAATAAGCATACTTATAAATTTGTTAAAAGGAATTTAATTCCTTAGAATTGACTTACAGTGATATTTGTGATACGAACTCAACATCATCTCGTTGTGGAAAAAGGTGTTTCATAAATTTTATTGACAATTGCACTATATACTGTCACGTCTATTTGCTGAATGGTAAGGATGAAGCAATAGAAATATTTAGGCAATATAAAACTGAAGTTGAAAATCATTATCATGATTAGAAGTGGTAGGTATGAAAAAATGAATGTTCTTTTGGAGAAATATATTTGAAAAATAGAATCATCCATCAAATTACTGTACATACTCACCTCAATCTAATGAAATTGTCGACAGGAAAAAAATCGAACTTTGAAGGAAATGTTGTATGTCCTACTTATAATTTTAAGTTTACCACAAAACTTGTGTGGAGTGCTATCATTATAGCAATAGAGAACAACAAAAAAATTGTTTGTTCAAAAAGAGAAAAACAAAAATTTTGTTTGTGAGTAAATGAAAAAGTTTGTTTGTTCAAAAAGAGAGAAACCAAAAGTTTTGTTTGTCAGTAAATGGAGCCACAAACGAAGAACTTTTGTTTTTTAAGAAGGGAGAAACAAAAAGTTTTGTTTGTTCAGACTTTGTTGTATCTTGATAGAGAATTGTTTGTTGCCCCTTAAAGTATATACAAGCAGTAACTCTTGAAAGATAACGATCTAACAATTTCAAATACAGTCTATTCCATATGAGAAATGGAAATGAGGAAAATATACCCAAAAGGATCAAAATAGGACCTAAGATTGTGGATTGTATGTTCATTGGATATGCTAAAAATAGTAAAGCATGTCGATTTTATGGTTCATAAGTCCGAACCATTGGATAGTCATTTGAAGGGGCTAAACGACCTTGGAAAGAATCAAAGAAAAATGTACTTAATAATAGATTCAGAGGCGTACTAAATATCAATGGACAAATTACTTCCTTCGTGTTTGATTTTATAACATTTCTTCTTTAAAATGAGTCTCATATAGTCGAAGAAGATATACCTTATGTGGACTCATCCTCTTTGGAAAGAGGTTTTCAATAGTAAGATAGATTTAATCTTGAGCAACCACACTTAAGAGTTGGTTGATATTCCTCCAAGAAATAAACATTTGTGTTCAAAGAAGACTTGTTGTTGTTAACTTCAGACAATAAGAAAGCCTTGATTATTTCAACACATAATAGTCACTAACTAGGATTACATCAATTCAGATGTTAATTGCTCTAGTTGTGGTATATGACCTTCAAATTCGTCAAAATGGATGTGAAAATATTTTTAAAAAAATGGAGAATTGGAGGAAGAAATTTACTTGAAACAACCTGAGGGCTTTGTTGTTTCTGATAAAGAAAAGAAAGCCTATAGACTTGTTAAGTCACTTTATGGACTAAAAATAAGCGCCCAAATAATGGCTTGCGAAGTTTGATCAAACTATGATGTCAAATAAATTCAAGATTAATTAATGTGATAAATAATTTACTTTAAATACACGTCAAATCACAAGGTCATTGTTTATTTTTATGTTGATAATATGTTGATCATCAAAACAGACATTTCTGAAATACATGTTACTAAGCATATGCTAGAAAGTAACTTCGATAAGAAAGACGTTGAAGTTACTGATGTGATTGAAAAGGTACTTGACAAGTTCAAGTATTTGGATTTCAATATTATCAAGATTCCAATATTTATGAGCTTTGTACTTCAAAAGAACGAAGGCAAAAGTGACTCACAATTGAATTATGCTAGAGTATTGTGGGTATTATATATATCATGAAGTGTAAGCGATCAGATATAGCATGTGCTATTAGTAAACTTAGTCGGTTCACAAGTAATCTCAATCAAACTCATTGGATGACAATGAAAAGAGCTAAGAGTATTTAAAACATACTTGATTACAATTTTTTTGCATTATAACTAGTATTTAATATTATTGGAAGAATATAGTGATGTAAATTGAATCACCATGTCAGATGAAATAAAATCCACGAGTGGATGTATTTACTCTTGGTGGAGGAGCAGTTTCTTGGAAATCTTCCAAACAACAATGTTTATCTCACTCTATTATGAAATATGAGTCTATCACTCTAGATAAGGCCAGTGAAGAAGTTGAATGGCTCCAAAATTTCTTGAAGATTTTTTGCCCAAATCTTTAGCTCTAGTATGCATACACTGTGAGAGTTAATTTGTAATAGGTTGGGCTGGGATCATGATGTATAATGGAATGTCTCGTCATATGACGTAGACATAATATCATTAGAGAACTACTCTACAGTGAAATTATTATAATTGACTATGTAAAGTCAAAGTATAATGTGGCGGATCCACTTATAAAAGGCCTAACTAGAGAGAGTTGATAGATTATCAAAGGGAATGAGACTATGACCGATAATAAGTCATTGTGTCAGTAACTCTACCTAGACGACTTGAGAATCCAAGATCTAGGTTCAAGGAGATCAAACAAAGTCATTAATGATGGTTCAACATTGTCAAAATATTTTGTATGGTCCATTCTCATGATAAGACAATGTTCAGTAACAAGGATAAAGGCATTAGGACTTTTTAATGGTTTCTATATATGATATAGGGTATATCAAATGGTGTAACTATGGGATAACACATTTATAAATCACATATGTAAGTGTGAAGTGTAAATTGCTTCAAGGAGAATCCGGTAAAGTCTGTTCTCTAAGCACTTATTAACGAGATGCGTTCATGGAGGAATCGAACAAAATAATAAGAATCAAAAACAATTCAAGGGTTGATTGTGTGATTTATGTTGTCTAGGTATACACCAAAGCTCGACGGTTCATAGGTATCAAATCTACTGATTGACTGAGCATATCCGATATATGTTCAGTACGGAAAGTTTAAAGGAAAACCTACTTATGCAGATGCGATTAGCCCTTACTTACGAATCATACAATTTTTCATGCATAGATTTTTTTAACAAAATAGTCATTCCCTATTCATATGAGGGATTGTTGTGTTTTAAAGGTGTGAACAGGAAATGAAGGGTTGTGACTCTCCTGAAGGTTGTGACCTGTCCTTTTTAAAAGTTTGTGACGTATGAAAGTTTACGTCTTTTCCAAAGTGTTGTGACCTTTTTGGAAGGTTGTATTCTTTCCTTAGAGTTGTGACATTTACCCTTTGTTGGCTATAAATAGAGAGGTTCTCTCTCATTGTTTAGCATTGAATTCTTCCTTTCTTTTGCATACATTTCTTACAAACCAAAATTGATCGATCGTATATGTGTGTCTGATTCGTTGCTGTCATTTGAGATCACTGAAATTATTGAAGCTTGATGTACCACTACTTCTTTAAAGGTTAATATTTTTTTATCTTAGGAGAAATTAATATGCAACCTCGGGTGCTTGAGGGGATTAAATTTCTTAAGAACACAATGACTTCTGTGGACTTAGATAGTTCTTTGTGTTTTTCTTTTCATCTTTTATTATTTTTCTGATTTGCTAATCTGAATATAGGAGATAACATTCATGAAATTATGTATTATTTTATTTTGTAATCAAATAGTAAATACATAAATGATCATATTAGTCTTTTAAGCTATTATTATTTTTGGTGCTTATTACTTTCATAATAATTGACTTGGAAAATAAGATAAAGGCTATTGAGTCAGCTTGTGGGGGCGGATATCGATAAGAGTTCAAAAGATTACACATTGATTTCATATTTTCTTAATAATTATAGTAGCAAGAATTGTGTTTCATTATTTATTTTCTAATATGTTCTTTTTATTATTTTTTTTAATATATTTTATATGAATCTAATTGTCATAAGTATAAAATTTCTTTTGATTCGAAAAAATAGTAACTTATCACTTTGTTGAAATTCTACTAACTAACTGTTAGACCCGTAAACTACTTGATCTAACTACGTCCAGGCATGACAAGGACTTGGGCATTGGTCTTGGCATGCATGGGGACAAAACAATGAAATAAAGGTTCAAGATGCTTGGGTGTTCAAAAAATAGCTTGAACGTTCAAGGCTTACATGTGGGTAGAAGTCGTCGGCAAGACAAGGCAGTGTGTTGGATTGACAAGGAAAGTCTATGGGACTTGACGATGGCAAGAAAAAGGCATTCATATGGATTGCTGAAATATTTTAAGTGTTGGAAGACACCTGAAATATTATGAGTGTTGGAAGACAGCTGAAATATTATAAGTGTTGGAAGTAGGCTGAAATATTCCAAGTGTTGGAATGTATGTTGAAATATTCTAAGTGTTAGAATATTGTTATTTCGTTTTGATAAGGATGTAATTCAAATTATATTCTATCTGTTAGAAATATAGTTGTTGGAAACTTAGTCTGAATCCTGTGATGAAAAGTGTCAGACAAGTATCGCTTGTAACTGTCGCATGTAACCGTCGTTTGTAACTATCGTATGTAATTTCCATGTGTAGAAATTTTAGAGGGTGGAAATTTCGTCTAAGGCTCAGCAGATTGATTCTGGCCTAAGACAAAATTCGTGAAACCTTACTTGTATTGATTCTGAGATTAATAAAGGTTGGAAAGAGATTCTTGTAAAGCGTTGTTCATTGTTTAAGTTTCCTGCTTTAAGTATTTCCATACTTAGTCCAAAACGTGAGTGAGATAGGTTGAGTTCTGCAGACGTTTTGAAGCTTTCGTTGGGATCACAGATGAAACTTTGGTAGACCCATCGTTTGTAGATCTTTTGACACAAATCATTGATTTTAGATTGAACGCTGAGAGAGTTCAGGGTGAAGTCGCTGTGTATCGGAAAGATATTGATGGACACATCGCTGTAATCTTGAACTTTCTTAACGCAACTACACTACAACTGGAAAGACTGCAAAAGGAAAATGAAAACCTTCACGCAAAGATCATAGTACTATGTCGGGTTGTGGCAACCTTGAGTTTAAGTCGTGGTGAATCGTCTAAGGTGAAATTCTAGAACCTAAAGCCTTTGGTGGCGCAAGAAATGCTAAAAAACTGGAGAATTTCATTTGGGATATGGAACAGTATTTTACTGCTACAAGGGTTCCTGACGCTGATAAGTTGAACATTACTACAACATACTTGACAGGTGATGCTAAACATTGGTGGATGATTCAAAATGCAGATGATGTAAGTCCTGGATGATACAGAATTGATACGTGGGATAAGTTAATTAAAGAAATGTGCAATCAATTTCTTCCTAGCAATGCCTCTTGGCTTGCAAGGAACAAGTTGAAGAGATTGAGGCAGACGAGTTCGGTGAGGGAATACATTAAGGAATTTACCTCTGTGATGTTAGACATCCAAAATATGTCTGATGAGGATAAATTATATAACTTCATCTCAGGTATGCAAGGCTAGGGCCAAAACAAATTTTGAAGGCAGGATGTTACGGATCCGCCTGATGCAATTGCTGCTGCAGATTCATTGGTTGATATTCAAACGACTTGTCCAGTAACTAATGCTACCCCTACTTCAAAAACTAAGAAAAATAGTGACAAGAATGGGGAATAAAAAAAGGATAATCGTAAGGACAATACAAATGACAAAGGGAAGACATCAATGAAGGATTTTAAAGACAGACCAAAGAATAAAGATGGTAATTCAAAGGGCTGTTGGACTTGTGGTGGTCCTCATTTGGCTAAGTCTTGTCCAAACTGGGAAAAAGTTAATGCTTTACTTGGTAAAAATGTGAATCAATGGGAGGAGGAGGAAGAAGTTGTGGCTGCTATGGCAAATCCATTGGGATTGTCTTTCAATCAGATTACGTTGGTTAATAATGTTGGAGGAACGTCCAGTACTTTGAATCCTTATGCTCCACTAATTCATATAGAAATGAAGGTTAAAGAACAACGTGTGATGGCTATGATTGATACAGGGGCTACTCATACGTTTGTGGATTTGAAAATTGCTACAAAATTGGGGTTGAAGTTGACTAAAAGCCCTTCCTACATCAAAACATTCAATGCTAAGGCACAAACTATTGTGGGCATGGCTTATGGGGGTGTCTATGTCGACTGGAAGTTGGGTGGGAAAACATAATTTGATGGTGATCCCGCTTGGTGAACTTGAGATCATACTTGGGATTGATTTTCTAAGAAAAATCTAGTTTTTTCCGTTTTTTCATTTAGATAGAATGATGATTTGAATGAGAGCAATGCTGGATTTCTTAAGGGTGTTCATCCATTCGAAAAATTTAGCAAAGTTGCAAAGGAGAAAGACAAAGGAATGTTGTTGTCTTCTATGTTAATCGACAAAGGGTTGAAGAGAGGTGATGAAACTATACTTGATGCCTTAGTCGAATTGAAGCCTGATGTTACGGTAAAAGTGCTTGATTGTGTTGCTGAATTGTTGAAACAATATGCTGATGTTATGCACCTGAGTTACCAACGAAGTTACCACTAGGAGGGATATCGATCACAAAATTGAGGTACTTCCAGGTACAGTTGCTCCTGCACAAGCTCCTTATCGTATGGCTCCTAAGGAGTTGGATGAATTACGAAAATAGTTGAATGATTTGTTGGATGCTGGTCTCATTCAACCATCTAATGCTCCCTATGGTGCTCTACGAGTGAGAATGTGTGTGGATTATAAGGCGCTAAACAAGGCAACTGTGAAGAATAAGTATCCAATCTCACTGGTGCAAGATTTGATGGACAGGTTGAGTAAGGCATGTTGATTCACTAAGCTTGATCTCAGGGCAGGTTATTGGCAGGTTAGAATAGCAGAAGGTGATGAACCAAAGACTATGTGTGTTACTAGATATGGTTTGTATGAGCTCCTTGTCATGCCATTCGGGCTAACAATGCTCCGACTATGTTTACAATTTAATGAATGATGTATTGTTTGACTATCTTGATGATTTTGTGGTTGTCTATCTAGATGACATTGTTATCTATAGTCGAACATTGGAGGAACATGTTAATCACTTAAGTTTGGTTCTTGTCTTAGTTGAGAAAATATACATTTTATGTTAAGATGGAAAAGTGTAAATTTTCTCAACAAGAAATAAAATTTTTAGGGCATCTTGTTAGTAAAAACCAAGTTCGAATGGATCCTAAGAAAGTGCAGGCCATTGTTGATTGGAAGACACCTCATCATGTTAAGGATTTGAGGTCGTTTCTTGGGTTGGATAACTATTACGGGAAATTGCTGGTTATTCAAAGAGGACAACAACTTTGACAGATTTGTTGAAGAAGGATACGAAATGGGTTTGGTCTGAATGATGTGGGTAATCATTTCATAATTTGAAGGAAGCTATTGCATCTGAACCAATACTCAAGTTGCCTGATTTTGTGTTGCCATTTGAAGTGCACACTGATGCGTCTGATAAAGGTATTGGTGGTGTGTTAGTGCAGGAAGGTCATCCTGTGGCTTTTGAAAGTCAAAAATTGAATGACTTTAAGCAGAGATATTCGACACATGAGAAAAAAATGGTCGTTGTTGTGCATTGCTTGTAGGTTTGGAGAGTCTATATCTTAGGTACTCGATTTGTGGTGAGTGCTGATGATGTAGCCAACACATTCTTCAAAAAACAAAAGAATTTGAGTCCAAAACAAGCAAGATAGCAGGAGTTTCTGGCGGAATATGATTGCATTTGGGAGCACAAACCAGGGAAACACAACCACGTTGTTGATGATTGAGTCAAAAAGAGGTATTTGCTGCACTCTATTCAATTTTGAAACTTGAGACTGATTTCTTTGATATAATCAGGTTGTGTGCTGCAAATAACTCATTATATGTTAAGTGGATGGGTCAAGTGCAAGATTGCATAATGAGACGGTATTGGATCGAGGACGACCTAATCTATTTTAAAAGGGGGATAATCTTTAAACCAAATCAGGGTGGACTGCACAAAGTCTTGATAAAATAGACGCATGATTCTTCTTGGGCTGGACATATGGGTGTTGAAATGATGTTGGATCTACTATCTCGTGCTTATTTCTGACTAAAGATGGAAGATGATATAGATGCGTAAGTAAAGACTCGCCATGTTTGTCAAAAGGACAAGACTGAACGTAAAAGGGAAGTTGGGTTGCTGCAGCCCTTGCCTATTCTAGAAAGGCCTTGGTTATTAGTAAGCATGGATTTCATTTCCGGGTTTCCTAAGGTAGATGGCAAAACTTCTATTATGGTTGTGGTTGAAGCATTTTTGAAATATTCTATTTTTATTGCTGCACCTGAATTATGTTCATCTGAGGTTGCTTCTTATTTATTCTATAAATATATGGTGAAATACTTTAGTGCTCCACCTGATTTTGTGAGTGATAGGGATACAAGTTTCACAGGCAGGTTTTAGACAGCTTTGTTCAACATGATGGGAACTGAGTTGAAGTTTTTTTTTACTGCGATCACCCATAAATAGATGGACAAACATAAAGGATTAATCACTTATTGGAAGTATATTTGAGGCACTATATGACAGCAAGTTAACGGAACTGGGTTACTTTACTAGACACTGTGCAGTTTTGTTACAATTTGCACAAGTCGTCAGCAACAGAAATGATCACTTTCAAAATTGTTTTACGCAAACAGCCTAATACACCATTGGATGTTCCTAAGACTTAGAATCAGGAAAAGTGTCCAGCAGCGTACATGGTTGAAAGGGACATACTTGAAATGTTATCTGAGGCACAAGACAACTTGCGCAAGGCTCGTTGGCGCATGAAGAAGTATACTGATCAACATCATCGCTCAATTGAATTTAATGTGGGTGACAAAGTGTTGCTGAAACTTACTCCACAAATCTGAAACCAATTGTAAGTAAGACTAGACATCGAGGTTTGATTCCAAAGTGTGATAGTCCATTCGAAGTGGTGAAACGAGTGCGCGAAGTTGCTTACAGGTTTAAGCTACCAGAAAGGTTAAAGATCGTCCCACTTTCCATGTGAGATTCTTGAAACCTTACTTTGCAGATGAAGATGATCCGGACAGGAACAGGTCAAAGAAGGATCCTCCATCAGTACCTACACAGTTTGATGCTAAAATTGAGAAGATCCTTGATCACCAGGTTTAGAGAACAAGTAAGAAAAATACTAAAATAGAATTCTTGTTTCATTGGAAAGGTAAGAGTGCAACTGATGCAGTATGGGAGGAAGCAAAAGATTTATGGTAGTTTGATGCATAGATCAATGACTATCTCAAAGTATTCTTGATGAGGATATTGATTTCAAGTGGTGCGGGTGGTTTGTTAGACCCGTAAACTACTTGATCTAACTACTTGTAGGCATGAAAAGAACTTGGCATTGGTCTTGGCATGCATGGGGGCAAAACAGTGCAATAAAGGTTTAAGATGCTTGGGTGTTGGCAAAGCAGCTTGGACATGCAAGGCTTAAGTGTGGGCAGAAGTCGTCAGCAAGACAAGGCTCTGTGTTGGCTTGACAAGTCAAGACTGTGGGACTTAACGATGGCAAGACTAAGACATTCACATGGATTGCTAAAATATTCTAAGTATTCAAAGCAGGATGAATTATTCTAAGTGGTTGACTGTAGGATGAAATATTCTAAGTGTTACAATATTGTTATTTCGTTTGGATAAGGATGTAATTCAAATTATATCCTATCTGTTAGAAATATAGCTGTTGGAAACTTAGTTTAATTCCTGTGATGACAAGTGCCAGACATGTGTCGCTTGCAACTGTCATATGTAACTGTCGCATGTAACTGCCATGTACGAAAATTCTAAAGAGTGGAAATTTCTTCTAAGGCTCAGCAGATTAATTTTGGCCTTAGAAAAAATCGTGAAGCCTTCCTTGTATTGATTCTGATATTAATAAAGGTTGGGAAAAGATTCTTGTAAAGTGTTGTTCATTGTTTAAGGTTACTGCTTTAAGTATTTCTATACTTAGTCAAAAACGTGAGTGAGATAGGCTGAGTGTTGCAGACTTCGTAGGGTGGTGGTCGATAAAAATAAATCAACCCTCTTTCACTAACCAATTATTTATAGATACATAGATAGATAGAGATTGTAATATTTACTTTTCTAAAAGAAGTATATTGTAATCTTTAAGACCGTGCGAAGCGTGGACAAGTTTACTAGTTATTTATATAGTTTTAAGATGTTTTGTATTGACTAACATGGAATACACGTGCAACATACGTGTTCGAAAACTAGTAAATCAAGAATAACTTTCACTTGGTACATCATCTTAACATTTTTCTGTAGCATTCTGAAGAAGTTAACTCTATTAAGAACAAGATTGGTTTATGATTAAGAAGGAGAAAACACACGCAAAGTAGTCATATCTGCAAAAGAAAAAAAGAGAAGTTGTGCAATAATTTTATGACAAAGAAATTACCTCTTCTTCACTCTCTTCTAAACTTGAGTAACAAAAGACATATGTTATATTGACATTAAGTCTTTCCTCTCCTTTGTACGCTTCTACATCTTTCTTAATTTTTGTGGCTGAATTTCCAAGGTGATGGCTAGTTTGAACCACCCGAATGATCTTTAAAGTGTGTATATCCCCAAATGCAGAAGGGATCTTTGTAAGCCTGTGACAATGATCTAGTATTAATTCCACAAGCTTGGGAAAAGTTTCCTTATAAACTTGTCATTCTGTAAGAAAGACATTTGATAAATGCAAAGTCTTAAGACTTTGATAGATGTCCTCACTTGCGTCCCATTCGTCCTTAAGGAAATTAGATTCTATAATCTCTAGAATTTCAAGCTAGGGCAATGTCGTTATTGCTGAAAACAAAGCAGGTCTTAGGGGAAACCTATGCAACCGTAGCTATTTCAAGCTGGTAGGGAAGTGATATTCATTGAGATTTCGAGTTTTTTCAAACTCAATCCAGACAGTTATCAGTATTGCTCCAGACATACCTGCAACATAGAATTAGTGATTCAAGTTCATTAAGGACATCAAACTTGGAAAACCAATTGTTGTTTGTAGGAGGATCATTCGGTACCACAATGTTGCAATCTAAGTGTTGAAGATTGGGAACTTTCCTAGAGCATCAGTTGTGCCTTGAGAATATGAGATATCAACTCGGGATAAAGTTTTCAAATATTCTAACTTTGAACACTCAGCTTCCAATATTCTACTTGGTTGAAGCATAATGTTGTCCTTGTCCTTTTCAAAGAAAGAACTAGCGTCGACGCTCACATGTTTCAGCTTTGACAGTTTGATTATTCTGGGCAATTATACCATGGTGGAATACCTGTTTAGGATCCACAGAGTTTTCAGATTCTGGAGGTTCAACCACAAAAGTGGGAGAGATTTTTCGTATGTCAGAAACCTCAAGAACCTCAAATGAAATAGGGAGCCTATTTCTTCCATTGATGACTCTTCTAGAATAATGATGCCAAGTAGCAACACTTTGTTGGTTTTAAAAATGTGAACAAGAAATGAAGGGTCATGACTCTCATAAAGGGTTGTCACTTTGCCGGAGGGTTATGACCTTTATAAAAGTATGTTCCCTTTCTAAAGGGTTGTGACCGTTTGAAAGGTTGTGCCTTTTCCAAAGTGTTGTGACCTTTCTAAAAGGTTGCCTTCTTTCCTAAAAGTTGTGACCTTTACCCTTTGTTGGCTATAAATAAAGAGGTTGTCTCTCATTTTTCAGTATCGAATTATTCCCTTCTTATACATACATTTCTTACAAAAAAAATCAATCTATCGTGTCTGTGTGTGATTCGTCGCTGTCATTTTGAGTTCGTTGAAATTATTGAAGTTTAAGATATCGCTACTTCTTTAATGGTTAATCCGTTTTATCTTGGAAGGAATTAATATGTAACCTCGGGTACTTAAGGGGATTAAATTTCTTAAGGACGCACAGTGAGTTCTGTTAACTCGGATAATTCCTTTGTTTTCTTTCATCTTTTATTTCTTCTAGTTTGCTAATCTGAATACAGGAGATAACAAGCTTTAGAAATTTAAATTGATGGTATTTTCTGCGGTAAGGAAATTGCTTCTATTTTATGTGTTCTTTTTGTTGGAAAGAGATGAAAAAGAAAATCATTTTATCATATGATAAAAGAGATTTGAGATGAATTAGTACTACTTTAATATGTTCGAGTATATAATCTTTACTGAATTTTTTTTATCGGTAAAACTAATCTTAATTTCTTCACAAGTGCTTTCAAGCAGTGCACCCCTTCAGTTTTCTTTTCAATAAGAGTTGTTATTTTGTGCATAAAGGTTATAATATGCACTTTAAAAAAAATTCTATATTCTTGGTTTTACATAACTATGAGAAGAAGTAAATGTTCAAATGTTTGAACGTGATTTTAGTTTCTTGTTGAAATTAAATGTCCTCTTGAAAAAAAAAATATGATGGAAACTGAGAAAAGAAAAAAAATAGCAAGGTAAGTGACTTGCATGAAATCATTGCTGACAGATAGAATATGATTTAATGAGAGTAAAATCAACTTTTATTTTTACGGAAAAGGGCCTAAAATACCCTCAAAGTATTGAAAATGGTACAAAATTACCCTACATCCACCTATTGGCTCCAAAATTACCCTTTTTACCCACCTATTGGGTCCAAAATACCCTTGTCATCCACCTTTTGGCTCAAAATTGATCACTAATTTAACGGTTTTATATTTAAACTATTTAAATATTTTTTAAAATACGTGGTGCTCAACTATATGTTATAATTTAACTTATTAGTATAATTTATATATCAATTCATTACCCACCCATTACTAATTAAATTCCTCTTAATAAACCTGTCACATTATTAATGCAAGCTACTGCTAATTGAGTGTTTTTTAAAAATTATAGAAGTAAATTATCATACATTCAAGTGGCTAAATAAAAATCACCGATAAACTTAAAAGTCTGACTATGTTCATCTTAATTATTCTTACGTCTCAATTATGTGATGTTACTTCATAGGTAAATTTTTCTCAAAATAATATATTAAAGGTTTTAAAACAAATCATAAATATTTATAAAATTATATTTAAAAGAAGTGCATGAATTAATTCGGGATGTATTACTTGTTTACCTTTAAGCATAAATTTCTAATTCAATTTTGAAAGAAAATGTCCTCCTAAATAAGAGGCTCAACCTAAATTTAATTGGAATTTCAATTCGGACTCGAATAATTTTGGATGCCATTTTCAGGAATCTATAATTTCATCGTGTTTTAGTAGTGTTTATGACGATTTTGATATTATAATTGGATCATTAATTGAGTGAGGTTTAGTTAGTAATGAGTGGGTAATTGATTGATTTATAAATTATATTAATAAATTAAAATTATAATCAATAGTTAAACGCCAAGTATTTTAAAAAATATTTAAAGAGTTTAATTTTAAAATAATTAAAAATATGGTCAATTTTGAACCCAAAGGTGGATGACAAGGGTATTTTGGAGCCAATAGGTGGATGGAGGGTAATTTTGTACCATTTTCAATACTTCAAGGGTATTTTAGGCCCTTTTCCGTTATTTTTATTTCACTTGATTATTTTCTTGTCCCTGTCCTTTATAAGTTATGATATTTATCTCATAATTTTTAGTATAGATGGTCATTAGGTGATTATTATTACTAATATATATAATGTTAAGAGAGAGAAAAACTTTTGTAAATTTATACTCCATGATAAATTTGATTGTGTTTGACTGTTGGAAACTAAAATCATCTGATATTTTTTGTACTCCTTTGGTTTGAAGAATATAAGAACTTCACGAACAAATCAAATTGTGGATTGATTTGAAGAATATAGAAACTTCACCAATTGTTAGATACTCTATTTCAATGAATATTCAGACTTGAGGTTTCTGGAGATTAAAACCTTTTTAGTTTACTACTCTGTCTGAATGTGAAACTGATTCGAAGAATATAAAAACTTCATCATAATTCAAGGTTCATTCGGTTAACGATTAGAAGAATATAAAAACTTCATCATTAAACTAGAAACAAGTTGTACAAAGATTGAATCGTTATTGTTAGTATTCTAAATATTAAGTGGTCTATCTAGTTGTGACACAAAGGAAAAAAATACTAGTAACATAAAATTAGTGATTTTTGTACCTGCAATGGGTGTTTCTATGGGTTAAATCTCCAAAAGAAGACTTCATGTTGTCAATGTGTATTTGATGGTATACAACTTGAAAGCATGAAAAAAATATGTGGAGAATAATTTCAAATATTTGAAAAATATTTTTGAGAACATATTTAAAATGTGGGGATTCTTTACTTGAAATAAAGACAAAATTAGACTTACTATCTAATTTAAATTTGAAAGTAAAGGATATGAAATTTGATGATATTCTTGTATTATGTTAGAACCACAAAATTCTTGGAGTATATTTGATATTGTGGTCGTTCAGTCTCTCTTTATTAGTATATGATATGACTAGTATAAAACCACAAAATTATATTACTCGTTCAAAAGAATTGTATTCTTTGATGAAAAAGTGTCACTTAAAATATTGTGATTTTTCATGAAAAAATATATCCATTAAAGTTTTTATTTTTTATAGACATGAACATTGGTGAAAAGTTACATGTTATGTTTGTGTTGTAAAACAAACTTTTGGGTCATATTGCCCTTATTGGACCAATGAGACTATGGTCATGGGTAATTCTAGAACAAATTCAATGTTATAAAAAGGTCCTTCTGAAAAAGAGGTGTTGACTGTAAAACATGTTTGTATTTGAGAAAATTATAAAAATAAATAAAGAATAAAATATTTATGGAAAAAGGTTACCTCAAATAAGGTCTTTTCAAATTTAGTATTTTTGTTTGTTCTTACTTACTTGACTCAAATTGTTTGTGACATAAATTATTGTGACATGTCAATTACAAAACCTTGCAAAAACTGATCAACTTAGAAGTTTTGCCTAACTTCTATTGCAATAATACAATGTCAAGTATGTGTTGTTAAAATGAATTAGAATACCTTAGAATTGATTAACACTGACATTTGTGATATGAAGTTAACAAAATCTCGTGGTGGGAAAAAACGCTTCATAGATTTTATTGACAATTGCACTATATATTGTTATATCTATTTGCTGAATGATATGGATAAAGCAATAGAAACATATAGTTAATATAAAACTAAAGTCGAAAATCAGTTGGATAAAAAGATTGTCATGATTAGAAGTGATAGATGTGGAGAATATGAATATTCTTTTGCAAAAATATATTTGGAAAATAGAATCATCCATTAAATTATTGCACATACTCACCTCAATGAAATTGTTGACAAAAAAACGAACTTTGAAAGAAATGTTAAATCTCCTACTTATAAGTTTAGGTTTAGCACAAAACTTGTTGGGGAAGCTATCATTATAGCAAAAGAGAACAACAATTCTTTTGTATGTTCAGAAACAGAGCAACAGAAAGTTTTATCTGTTAATAAAGGGAGCAACAAATAGAAGACTTTTGTTTGTTAAGAAAGGGAGCAACAAAAAGTTTTATCAGACTTTGTTGTATCCTGATAGAAAATTGTTTGTTGTCCCTTAGAGTATATACAAACAATAACTCTTGAAAGGTAGTGATCTAACAATTCTCAATACAGCCTATTCCATATGAGAAATGAAAATGAGGGAAGTATTCCTAAACAGGTTAAAATAGGACTTAGGACTGTGGACTGTAAGTTCATTGAATGCTACAGATAGTAAAGCATGTTGATTTATGATTTATTAGTCCGAACCACCGGATAGTCATGTAAAGGGTCTAAATGACCTTGGGAAGAACCAAAAGAAAATGTACTTAATAAGGAGATTCAAAAGCGTAGTAAATGTCAATGGACAAATTACTTTCTCCGGGTTTTATTTTGTAATATTTCTTCTTGAAAATGAGTTCATATAGTCGAAAAAGATATGTCTTTTTAGGACTCATCCTTGTTGGAAAAAGTCTGTTAATAGTAAGATAAATTCAATCTTGAGTAACCATACTTGAGAGTTGGTTGATCTTCCTTTGGAAAATAAACTTTTGGGTTCAAAGAGTATCTAAAAAAGAGAAACAAAATTTGATGAAACTATTGACAAATACAAAACAATATTTGTTGTCATAGACTTCAGACAATGACAAATCCTTGATTATTTTGACATATAATAGCCTTTAACTAGGATTACATCAATTCAGATGTTAATTGCGCTAGTTGCGAATTTGTCAAAATAGATGTAAAAATATGTTTTTTTTTTGGGGGGGGAAGAAATTTAACTGGAAAAACCTGAGGGCTTACTAGTTCCTAGTAAAAATAAAAGTGTAAACTTGTTAAGTCACTTTATGGACTAAATATAAGCGCCCAAATAATGACATGCGAACTTTGGCCAAACTATATTGGCAAGTGAATGCTACTAAGCATGTGCTAGAAAGTAACTTCGATATGAAAGACGTTAAAGTTAGTGATGTGATTGAAAAGATACTTGAAAAGTTCAAGTAGTTGGATTTCAATATTGACCGGACTCCAATAATTGTGATCTTTGTACTTCAAAAGAATGAAGGAAAAGGTAACTTACAATTGGATTATGCTAGATTCTTGAGAAGTATGATATATATCATGAAGTGTACGTGATCCTATATAACATGTTGTATTAGTAAATTCAGTCGGTTCAAAAGTAATCGCAATCAAACTCATTGAATGACAATGAAAAGAGTTTTGAGTATTCAAAATCATACTTAACAAACTGTTGCTTTGCATTATAACTAGTATTCAACAGTATTGGAAGAATATAGTGATGCAAATTGAATCACCAGGTCAAATGGATCAAAATCCACAAGTGAATATGTATTTACTCTTGGTGGAGGAGTAGCCTCTTGGAAATCTTCCAAATAGAAATGTATAGTTCACTCTACTAAGAAATCTGAGTTTATCACTTTGGATAAGACTTGTGAAGAAAATGAATGACTCTAAAATTTCTTGAATGATTTTTTACTCAAACCTTTAGCTCCAGTATGCATGCACTAGGTTGGGCATTGAGTATGATGTATAACGAAGGTCTCATCATATATGACGTAGATATAATATTGTTAGAGAACTACTCTCTAGTGGAATTACCATAATTGACTATGTAAAGTTAAAGGACAATGTGTCAGATCCAGTTATAAAAGGCCAAACTAGAGAGGAAGTTGATAGATTATCAAAGGGAATGAGAGTATGGCCGAGAACAAGTCATTATGGAGGTAACACTACCTAGAAGACTGGAGATCCCAAGATCTAGGTGCAAGGAGATCAAACAAAGTCATTAATGACTGTTCAACATTGTTAAAATATTATTTTTATGGTCCATTCTCATGATAGACAATGTTCAATAACAAGGATAAAGGCATTAGAACTTTTTAATGGTTTCTAAGTTTGATATAGGGTATATCAAATGGTGTATCTATGGGATAACACATTTAGAAATCATCTATGTAAGTGTGAAGTGTAAGCTGCTTCAACGAGAATCCAGGAAGGCCAGTTCTTTAAGAACTTATTAACCGAGATGTGTTCATGGCTGAAATGAACAAAACAATGAGAACCAAAAACAGTTCAAAGGTTGATTATGTGACATATGTTGTCCAGGAATACACCAAATCTCGACAGTTCAAAGATATCAAATCTACCGATTGACCGAGTATAATAGATATATGTTCACTACGAAAAATTTAAAGAGAAACCTATTTATCCAGATGTGATTAACCCTTACTTACGAATCACACAGTTTTTTCATGCATACATTTTTAAATAGTCATTTCCTATTCATGTGGGGGAGTGTTGGGTTTTAAAGGTGTGAACAGGAAATGAAGGGTTGTGACTCTCCTGAAGGGTTGTTACTTTGCCGGAAGGTTGTGACTTTTATGAAAGATTGTGTCCTTTCTAAAGTGTTGTGACTGTTCGAAAGGTTGTGCCTTTTCCAAAGTGTTATGACCTTTCTAGAAGGTTGTCTTCTTTCCTAAAAGTTGTGACCTTTACCCTTTGTTGGCTATAAATAGAGAGGTTGTCTCTCATTTATCAGTATCGAGTTCTTCCCATATTATGCATACATTTCTTACAAAATAAAATGATTGATCGTGTCTCTGTGTCTGATTCATTGCTGTCATTTTGAGTTCGTTGAAAATATTGAAGTTTGAGGTACCGCTACTTCTTTAATGGTTAATTCGTTTTATCTTGGAGTGAATTAATATGTAACCTCGGGTTCTTGAGGAGATTAAATTTCTTAAGGACACACAGTGTGTTCTGTGGACTCGAATAATTCCTTTGTGTTTTTCTTTTCATATTTCTTCTAGTTTGCTTATATGAATACAGGAGATAACACACTCTAACAAGTCCAAAGTGTCGAATATGACTGAAGGCATCAAGCCAATTTTCACTTTCAAAGATATGAGATGCTTACTACCAGCTAAATACTTATTAGAATTGAACAAAACACATCTTTTGTGGAGTTGGGAGTCGTCAGTATGAATGGTTAGACGATGGTGTATGGAATCTGAAGCATGAAATGGAGCACCCGAATTTATTAACTTGAAAAACTTTTACTTTTTTGCTATTACTGAACAAAAATCATGCACAACATCATGCGCATAGCAAAGCTTGATGGCAAAAGAAAAAGGGTGACTACTCTTGGAGATGTTAGGATCCACCATTACCAGGCTACTGGAAATTAAAGCTTCCAAGTAATTTGAGTTATCCTCTGAACTAGTCTTGTATGGGATACAATTATCCACAAACCCTTCGGCCATCCACAATTGCATCAAGTTAGATAATGGAGTTCGTTTGTTCTTTTGAGATCTTTCAAAGTAAAACAACAATGGCTTCAGGTGATATGGTTGGTGGTCATTACTTAATTGCATAACCTTCATGATCTGCAAATTGTTGTTGGCATAAATAAGGGAATCCATATTATGTTGAATCTTAAGCCACAAATCCTTTTCCTTTTTCTTTCCTCTAACAATTACTCTAACAATCAAAACAATAGCCAGAGGAAGCCCTTGACATTTCTCAACTATTTGGTGTCTAACTTCTGATAGTTCAGCAGAGCAGCTTCCTTGATCTCCAAATACCCTTTTTTCGAATAAATCTCAACTTTTTTCACGTGTTAAAAGTTGATGGTAGAGAAGATCACTACGACATTTAACTTTCAAACCTACCTTGCTACTTCGGCTAGTTAAGATAATTCTATTTCCTCTCTCAATCCTCGGAAAGCATGCTATTAACATCTCCACTGTTGCAATATCCCACACATCATCCAAGACGATGAGGTACCTTTTATCGTATAGTTCTTATCGTAGCTTTTCAGCAAGATCAACAACTTTATCACCATCATTACTTTCTTTCTTGTCTTCCGACCCTGCAACTTGCTGAAGAATCACCTGCAACACCTTTGACTTGATAAACTTTTGGGAAGCAGTGCACCAATCACGAACACTGAAATGACTAGAAACTAGTGTATTTTTATAGACTTTGTTGGCTAGAGTAATTTTACTGAGTCCTGGCATTCCGACAATCAAAATGACATCAAGCTCGGATTCATGTTTAATAAGAAGTTGGTCAATGATACATGCTTCTTCTTCCTCATGACCAACTGTTACCTAAACAAAAGATGATGAGGTTGACTCAATTGACTCGTCGAAAGACTTTGCATCAAAGGGTCATCATCCCCATTTTCATCCTGCAGCTATAAACTGTTGACTTCTGGCACGATAAGATTGATCTTATCAGTGACACTTGGAAGTGAGAATATGATATGTGTGAGAGCACTATCTCTAACAAGAATGAAACAAATGACATGTTCTGCTTCATATGTCACATCTAAAGCACACACCCAACAATCTTTAACTACTCCGCTAGTGTCATCCAATGTTTTCTTGACTATCCGAAAAGATGATCTTAGGAATTCAAGGCTTTCTTTCACTATCCCAATTTCTTTCTTTATCAGAGCAACTGCATAAACATTGGAAATGAGAATATATTTTAAATTTCTGAGTAGAAGATTCATGATGAGTAAACCATCATCCGTAGGAAAGTGAATTTGATATAACTATGGGCTTTCAAAAAAAGTTGTCTCAAAGCTCTCCTCCATCAGCTTGCTCACTAGAATAGGTATCTTCCTTGTAAGTACTCCAACATGTGCCAACATATCATCCAATTTATCAGGATGGATATAGAGTTTTGGTATATTGCTGAGAAAGATCAATAGGAACTACATAATCATATTAATGCTTTGAGTTGGAGCGTGACTGACAGCTACAGCACCTGCCATGCATCTTTGGATAAGAATCAGATAATTTTGAAGAATCTTTGGAGATGCTTTTAGGATTTGCTTACCAAACTCTTCTAGTTCTGTTGACCTTGATTCTTTCATGAGCTTCGAAGTACAAATGTATAGAACCTCCAGCTCAAGAGGCATTATGTCGATGAGTAGAGAAGTGATCTCGGAAGAGCATTGAGAGATCTCATACTCCTTGTAATAGTAATATATACAACAAACATCCCTTTCATACTTTGAGTTCCAAAGATCAAAAAAGAATTGTGTTACTCCACTAGCAGTCAAATGGAATCAAGGATAGAGAAATTCAGTACTTGTTTTGTTGGCCACGAGGATAGGATAGAAATCTCTTAGATGTCCACATACTTGCCGAAGAATCTTGTAGTCACTCATCAGGGGGAGAAGCAAATCAGAACAATACTTTGGTAGATCATGGAGGTGTTGAGGAGGTTGTCCCTATATTCGGACGAGTTTAACTACTATCCTTTGACAGTGGACAAAAAAATTACACGGGCATCTTATTTTTGAAAATACTTAATTTTTTTAATTAATATATTCAAATATTATTAAAATTAAAATGAAAATAATAACAGAGTGTTATATGGTAACTTGGATTCTAAATTAATTGTACAAATTTGATTAGGATTCTTATTTGTCTTACCAAAAATAAAAAATAAAAAATTCTTTCAGCTTTCTTAGTTATATTGACGTTCCTTCTTCTTCTACATTACCATTGAAGCAACTGACTATCCACCATTGGAGCAATTTGAAATAATTATCATGGTAGCGTTTTTCTCGTATATCTTATTTTACATAACTTATTAAGTCTTTTTCGCAACATGAAAAAATGTTTAGAGAGTATTTTCATTGCTTCAAAATTAGTTTTCTTTTCTCATTCGATCAACAACACAACAAATCAACTGAAATAAACTTGTATTCATGTACCACTATATGTAGTCCAGTTTAACTGTTACTCAAAGTTCATATATCAAAACAAATTAAATGTTTTCAAAGAAATTTTTTTGTTTTAATGTATGAACAATTTTATGTTTTATAGTGGCGAAGATTTTTAAAGAATACTTTTTAGAACTTTTCAGCAAATTGAAAAACTTCAATACATTAGCCATGAAAAATATTTAAAATTTTAAAGCTAACTTACCCTATCAGTCTAATATCTTATAATTGTGTATTGCAGGAAACTTTTGAAATCTCTAATTTAGAAGAGCAAAATGCAGAAGGAATTGAAGATTTCTTGGAGGATATAGAAAACAACATGAATGCAGTTCCTTTTATTCCTCACCTAGGTGAGCAAGAATTAAGAGAGCCTTACATCGGTATGGAATTTCAATCACTTGTTACTGAATTTAAATTTTATCTTGATTATGCTCATCGTAATGGTTTTGGTATGCGCACAAAAATCGAATTAGTAGATCAAGAAAAGATAAATCCACTATTTGTCAAGAGTTTGTTTGTTTAAAAGAAGGATTTCGTTCAAAAAAAAAGTCTAAGAGTAATAAGCAACGAGATAAGACTAGAGAGGGGTGCAAAGTGATGATATATATGTCAAAGAAAGAAGAAGAAAAGTTGGTTTTATCTAGGCTTGTCTTGAATCATAATCGTGAACTTGCTTCTCCTAATAGTCAGAAATTCTTGCGATCAAAAAGAAAAAAATCAGAGGCTCAGAAAAATCTTATTGATTTCTTAGATAATTCTGGTATTTGTCCAAGTAAAATTGCATAAGTGTTAACTACTCAGGCGGGGGGCATAGAGAATGTCAATCTAATTGGACGAGATATACAGAATTATTTGAACACTAAAAGGCAAAATGGTCTTGAGGAAGGAGATGCATAATTGATGTTGAAATACTTTCAGAAGCGACAATCTAATAGCCCATGATTCTTTTATGCAATGCAAATGGATGTGGAGGGTTATTTAGCTAATTGTTTTTGGGTGGATGCTAGGTCTAGGATAGCTTACAAGAATTTTGGAGATGTTGTCCTATTTGATCCTACATAGTTGACAAATAAATATAAGATGCCTTTTGTTCCACGAAGTTAACAACCATCACCAATCTATTTTATTTGGACGTTCTCTTCTTTGGGTTGAAACGGAAGAAAATTTTCAGTGGTTACTTCATACTTGGCAAGAGGCAATGTTTGGTATTTCCCCTCGTACAATAATCACAAATCAAGATGCTGCAATAACAAATGCAGTTGCAAAGGTGTTCCCGAATAGTGCACACCATTTTTGTATGTGGCACATTGAGAAGAACATTCCTGAATATCTAAGTCATGAATTTGATGATTTTAAAAATGAGTTTAGTAAGTGTTAACATTGTATAATAACTCCTGAGGAATTTTCAATTGCTTGGATTGATATAATGAAAATGTACAATTTAGAAGAGCATAATTGGTTGCGTAGGATATACACCATTCGCGAGAAATGGATTCTAGCATATGTGCAGCTACTTTTTGTGTTGGAATGTCAACAACTCAAAGAAGTGAAAGTATGAACAAATACTTTTAAGATTATCTTAACTCTAGTACACCAATGAATGTATTTGTGACGCAATATGATAAAGTTGTTGACGCTAGGTATGACAAAGTATGGGAGAAGGATTATAAGACAAAGCATTCAAATGCTATCTTGAAAACATTATATCCAATGGAGGATGAAGCAACCAAAATATATACCAGAAAAATATTTCAAAAATTTCAAGAAGAGTTGATTCAATCTCAAAAATTTATTTCAGAGACAAACACCGGCATATATTGTTAGGTTGAATCTTGAATTAAAAAATGCTACTTTTTCTTGTCATAAGTTTGAGTTCATGGGAATTTTGTGTAGACATGTGCTTATAATATTTATAAAGAAACAAATTCACTCGCTTCCACCATGTTATTTATTGGATCGATGGACAAGGTATGCAACCACAGAAAAAGCTAATGACATTTCAAGTGCAGGATCGCTTGCGGATAATCTGAAATCTTCTACTATATGGTTTAATAACATTATGACACATTCTCTTGGGCTCTCTGAATGAGCTACTCAGTTCAGGAAAGCATTATAAATTTACATATCAGAAATTGTTGCAACTAAGTAAAGAACTTGATGAACTTTCATACGAGGATGTTAATGTTAATGTATGTGACGGTCAAGTTAACGAGTCAAATAATGTTTTGAACTCAAGTGAACAAAGAGATAATTTTAGTTTTCTTGACCCTCCATGCGTGTCTAGTAAAGGACATCCTCGTTCTTTGAGAATGAAAGGTGGCTTAGAAAGTTGTCAGAAGGTTAAAAGGCAAAGGAGTAAGGTAATTTTATAGTTTGATCTTTAATTTTCTATTTACTTCAATAAATTTAAAAAAAATTGTTGTGTATTCATTGACTAAATCACATGTTTCAATTATTTGCTTAATTTGCAGTTCACACATTAATGTTGAAGAGGAATTCAATGGCAGGGAAACATTCCTTAATGCAGATCCTACAATGGTAAGGTTTTATATTGATAAATTATGTGAATTTTGAATAAGACTTATTCTTTATGTATCATTCTCTTTTATCTAACAAATTTTTCTTTTATTTCATCATTTTTAAAGGAATCTCAGCATATTCAGAACCTTTTGAAGGGCAAAGTGGTCGCACTGATTCATATCCAACCTCATTTATGGTGGTTTTGCTTTACTGGGTTTGTATGTATTTTATTTATAGCATATATGCATTTGTAAACGATTACTCTTTTAGGATTTTATGAGAGCAACTTCATATCCATATCAAAGAGGTTTCTAATCTACAAGTTGACTTGGAGTTTGTGGAGTTTAAAACTATAATGGATGCCTGGAGAGACAATTATTCAAAATTCATTTTGTTCTGTTTTCTTTTTTTGGCAGAATATTAATCCAGGGATATTTTTTGTTCAAGACTTTTTTTTTCTTTTAAGTTTATACAATAACTCAGAGTTTTAGCTTCAGTTTTTGTTTGTTGATTGTGTTTTTATTCATAGTGAAAGGATACTCCACTCTCTAATACATAGTAGCAGTAATAACAACTTACAGTTGCAATTTTTTCTCACCGGAAGAATAAAATTTGTAACCAAGCATGCAATTGTGGCTAAAATCATGGGCCGTATTGGATCCACGGGGGAGGTGACTCAGGTGGGAGTAAAGTTTCTTGACGACCAGAACAGGTTTATCATGAGAAATGTCAAGGGACCAGTCAGAGAGGGTGATATTCTCACATTGTTGGAATCTGAGAGGGAGGCGAGGAGATTGCGCTAAGCCCATAATTATGATTGCCATATCGAGTACTTGATTATTGGCTGGGATTTATTTCCTATTTAATAGTCTTTGATTTTGTTTGCTTAGACTCTTATAAGTTTGAATACATTGATTTTGTTGCATTTTGTGTTTCTCGAATAGTTTCATGTTAAAATTTTGCTAGCATTGCTTCAATGGCAACAAGTAATGGTTCTTATTAAAAAAAATTAAAAAATATGTTGGCAATGATTTTCTTAAAAGGATTGAAGTGCTTTCTAATAAGAATACACAAGAAATTGTAGTATCTTAATTTTTTTTTACTATGAGAAAATGCAAATCATCTTAGTTTTTCAATTAAGTAATTGATGTGTATCTTTGCCTGCCATGATGAAGTTCAATAGTGCATCAGGCATATACTTTGAATCTATATTAAGTTAGTTACAAATACCTTGAAAAGTTTCACGTAACCAATATGCTGGATCTCGCGACAATCTATGCAAATAATATCATGTGAAAGAAACCTTTGTTTAAGGTATTTTACATTTTCAAGATGTGGTTCAAGAATTCTAGACAATCGCATCTACTTCAATTGATCTCCAGCCTAGTGGCCTCCCTCATCAATCAATTGCCTTATTTTCATAGCATCCTCCCACCTCTCTGCAGTGGCGTAAGTACTTGATGATAGAAAATAATTATTAGGATTTAATTGAAGAAGTTTGTTTGCAGAAATTTCAGCAAGAACCACATTACCGTGAAGTTTACTAGCACCTACGCAACATTCTCCATAAAACCACATCTGCCGCCATAGGCATAAGATTTATAAACTCAAATGCTCTATTTAAATTACTAGATCGGCACAATAAATCAACAAGACATCCATAATGCTTCATTTCTGGCACCAATCCATGACTTTTTTCCATAATCTCGAAGTATTACAAACCTTTGTCCATTGAACCTGCATGAGCACAAACAAGTAATACACTAGTAAGAGTACCATGAGTTATCTTACAACCTTCTCCTAACATCTGCGAGAAGAGCTGAAAAACATTATCATGAAAGCAATTCACAGGAACGAGAGAGATTATTGAAGTCGAAGAAACAGTATCCTTTTTGCTCATGCTCAAAGAACTTTCAAAGCAATATTAACAGATCCACATTTGTAGTAAATATTCGCACGTAATTATCCATTTTAATGTCATGCTGACGAACATAATCATGTGCCCTTGTAGCCGTTAAATCCCTTGCTTTAGCATACCCCGTGGGGTTCCATGAAATCACATTTTTCTCCTCCATCTTAGTAAAAGCTTCTTCAGCTAAGATAATTATAATCCACACATACCATACATATCAATCAATGTATTCCCCAAATAAACATCAATTTTCAACACAACTATCCCCTATATACTTTGCCAAAAAATCTGCAGTATCAAAGTCCCCCTAAATAGCTACAAGCTAGCACTACTTTCATCAATATCACTGCATCCCCCTTCACATTTTTTGCCTGCATAAAAGCAAAAGACCAATACTTCATGATATCTATTACATTGACTATACCCAGAAATCAATGACTACAGATAGTGGTACATGAATACAAGTTTATTTCAGTTAATTTGTTGTGTTGTTGATCGAATGAGAAAAGAAAACTAATTTTGAAGCAATGAAAATACTCTCTAAACATTTATTAATGTTGCGAAAAAGACTTAATAAGTTATGTAAAAAAAGATATACGAGAAAAACGCTACCATGATAATTGTTTCAAATTGCTTCAATGGTGGATAGTCAGTTGCTTCAATGGTGTATGTAGAAGAAGAAGGAACGTTAATACAACTAAGAAAGCTGAAAGAATTTTTTATTTTTTATTTTTGGTAAGACAAATAAGAATCCTAATCAAATTTGTACAATTAATTTAGAATCCAAGTTACCATATAACACTCTATTTATTATTTTTACTTTAATATTAATAATATTTGAATATATTGATTAAAAAATTTAAGTATTTCCAAAAATAAGATGCCCGTGTAATTTTTTTGTCCACGGTGGATAGTAGTTAAACTCTATTCGAACATCATTTCCTCTTTTATCATGGCTACATTCTTCAAACGCAAATAACTTTTGATTTCTTTCAAGTGGTAAGGCATCAAATGATCCATGTCGTATTTAGCTCGGATAAATCCATCTTCATAGAAAAGTGACCAAGTCAAATCAGTTAACTTCTTTATATTCAGGGACATCCTTAAATAAAAGTCACCCAAACACGAATCTCCAAACAGGACAAATGTTCTTAGGAATCTCACTTCCATTATTAGCTTTTCAAAGTCATCCAATTTTGAAGCAATTAGGTCTTCTTCTTCATTCTTTATTTTCTTCAAGACATACACGAAATCATCAATAAAATTCCTAATTTTTCATCTTTTATCTCAAATACCACCTGCTAGATTAAAAAACAAACATACAAGAGTAACATTTTAATTTGCATGTGTATGATGATAAATTAACAGAATATTCTGATGATCCATTATTGAACACGACATTTAAAAAAAAAAGAAGAATTTCTTTGGTATCTATGGAGCATCCCAACAACCAATGTCAAATCAAGTCTGGTATAGACTTGAGCATACACAAGGCTTTCCACTACTGCTGCATAAGATACATCCTTAAAATTGGCCGCTGCTGGTACAACTAATCAGGCTCTATGGTTAAGAAAGATTCTAAGCAAAATGACATTGATGCTAAGGTTGAAAACAAGTCAGCAATATCTATGGCCAAAAATCCAGTGCAACATGCATGGTCTTACCAAGCATATAAATGTGAAGTTTCACGCTAGAGAAGGATGGCAAAGTTACACTTGTTCATTGCAGCTCAGATCAGCAGATTGCAGACATCATGACACAAGGCTCTTCCTAAAGGGAAATTTGAAGTTCTAAGGGCTAAGCTGGGAGTATCCAAGGAAAATCTCAAGGAGGAGTGTTAGAAAATGAGATTTTTTAGTATGATTTTAATCAAAATGTTGGTTTGAATGGAGTATATAAAAGAGTAATCAATATTGAGCGCCATGCCCTGATTGCAGGGTCAGAGAAACACCATCAAAAATGGTTGCATAGTGACAACATTGACTCAAAACTATTTATATGTTTCATTAAGTATCCAAAACTATTTATATATATGTGGTGAAATACGAGAGTAGAGATAGATAAACTAATTCGGATTTGACGTGAAAGCATTAACTTAATCAGATGCGGTAATGTCTCCATTCATGTGTTGTTAACAAATTAATTGGTACCAACGCCACGACTAGCTAGTGACATATCAATTATATATGAGGAAGCTTATGTTTGTCAAGTGATCCACTCATTCCAGTAGCACTGTATTTCTTAGCCCAAAGCAAATCTCAGGCACAATGGGAGTAATTGAGTATTATTGATGATAACTTTTTCAGGTGGCACAATAGGCTTTTTGTTCTAATATTCATACCTTTATGCCATTTAACTAACCTCCCTCATGCATGAAAGAAAAAAATCATCTCTTCTTTACTTGTAAAACACAAACTCGAAGGGGTCATTTCATGGTTAAAAAGTTATCCCTTTGCTGAGGTATAAATGGTAGGATAAATTAATTAAATAATTTCAGGACTGCCTAATACCTCCAACTAAATACAGGATAAAATATCTCTGAGATTATTATACTTTATACCTCATGGCTCCTAAGAATACAAAGAATTCTCAATCTTCTTAACATTTCTTGCTCTATTTCTTACTATTATTTGCTATTCTTAATTTAACATTGTCTATATACTTCCACTTATTCTCGTTTTATCGACTTAGCCTAAAAAGGAAGCAAAGTATTGATTGATCTTAATTTAGTTGCTTTTAACATCATGCATCCCCTATATTTACCTATATATTTGAATATGTAAAACATACAATTAGTATTGTTACAAAATTATGTAAAACTAATAATTATTGCTACAAAAGAAAAAAACAACTTAGTTACTAGACATACCGATGATATGTTTTTTACTCGTTTTTTCCACTTTCCTTTTGCCATTTATATATGCTGGATTTAATCTCTAACCTCCAAATTAAGCTTCAATATCCAGAGAATTGATATTGTTTCAATTATCACATGAACAATTAATGAGGATAAAAATTAGAATTAAACACAAGTAAAAGGAATGGCAAGAAGCAAGAGTTACGCATGTTAACTATTGAATGTATAGGTTTTGAATAGTAATTTACGGTTCTGAATAAATACAAGAGTTTAGTAAAGTTGTAACTTCTCGCACAGTCTCTAGTAACTTTCTCATTTTTGAGAAGTTTGTTTTTCGAGAGAAATATATTCTAAACTTTATTTAATCACGAGAAATTTGAAACATTATTCCATCCATACTGAACACGCCATGTGTTAATAGTGTTTTCGTGTAATAGTGTCATTATATAAAAAATGATCTTTATCAATAATGAACTAACAATAATAGTTTAATTGCCGTTAAATATATTTTTTAGTGATATTAACACTCTTTATAAATGTCTCCAAAGTCTAAAGAAACATTTAATCCAATGAGAATTTACTAAAGTTCATTTAACTATACTCTTTAAGTCTTTATTAATGTACATATTTATTGCTTCTAATGAGCCAGTCACTTAAGATGTATATCTATATAAACTATATTAAAAGGTCTTCTTTTATGTATCGTGATTAGAGAGATTAATCTCCTTTTACAAATTTGGACCTTATATGGGTGTGTTTGGTACGAAGCACAATATGTGACTTTCTTACTGTTTTTGGTAAATTAGTAGAAATTATTAGAGTTTTTGGTTAAAATCATCCCTGAAGTATGACTTAAACCTAAAGTACATTCTTATATCATATAAGTGAACAGAAACATTCTTACATTATCCAAAGAGCTGCAGGATTCATCCTTCTGTCTAATTTTTTAAGAAACTCACGCCACCAATAAAAAAAAATGTGTTAAGTCGAATGGATATATGTAAAATACATGGTTAAGTTAGTCTAGTTGGGTGATTTTTCTAATTTCTACTAATTAAGGATTTAAATCATATTCATTCAAAATATATTCAAGGCATAATACATATTATAGACCCTAAACTTGACTTCAAATTTAACTTTGACCTCCAACTTTCATAATGCAAAAACAAGCATTTTAACTGTCCAACTTTTAAATAAATAAACACATGAGTCCTACATGACACAATACGTGTAGGACACCACGTAGGACAAAAAACGACATTTAGAATGACATATAGGACATGTGTGTTTATTTGTTCAACTTTATACAGATTTAAATGTTTACTTGTGCACACTCAAAGTTGAGGGGCATAAATGTAATTCAAAGCCAAGTTAAAAGGCATATTTATGCATTATGCCTATTTTCAAATTCCAAACTTTCTTTATAATGGTCAAATAATACAACCTCAGTTTCAAAAATTTCAAATAAAGTTAATTATTTTTTATTTTGATAACTAAATACTTACGTAATTTCACTAAATTTCAAGAATTTTTGTACATTGTATAAAATGCAAATTGCATTGTATATGACATACATACGTACTGAATAATTTATTAAAGAAACTCTTTAAATAGTTGAACGTAATATTTTTAAAATGAATTTTTTTACATAATTTTTCTATCCATCGAAGCCTATCATATATCATTGCAAGTCAATTTACTTGATAATGCAAAAAAATATAAACTAACAATACACAAAATTTAAATTCTGAGAATGAAGAGATTATTTCCTATCCATATCCTTATTTTTTTAGGTAACTTTACTCTTTTCGTGTGGCTAAGACACAATCAAATTTAAAACTATTTTTTATTGGTTCACTCGATTTCTTAATAAAAAAAATAGACTGAAAGATGATTCTTATTATTTTTTGGATAATATAAGGATGTTCTTTGCCCACTTAGATAATATAAGAATGTATATTAGATTTGAGTCATAATTAAAAGATTATTTTAGCCAAAAACTCAAATTATTATCTCCAAATTATTTTGTATACAATCTAGATAAATTAACGCGTACTGCTACTTACGAAACTTAATTTTTTCTATTTGAGAGAAAATATTGTTTAATTAATACCTTTAACCAAACAAATATAAGAAAATTGAAAAACAATTTAGAGGATAACAAAACCCTAAGATTGCGGATGTGATCTACCAAGTGAGCAAAAATGAAATAGTAAAAGAAAACTAGAAAAATATTTCAACTTTTGCTTTACTTCCAGGCTAAATGGTAGTCTGCCTTGTTGTAGATTTATAATATATTTGATAAAAATGAGTGAGCAAAATTAAGGAGAAAATCTTGAAAAACTTAATTCACTTATCAAAAGCATTATTGTTAGATCTAAATGGATAAATTTAAGTTTATTGTATTTTGAATTATTAAAGGCAAGTCTTTCCATACCCTATATATATACTAGAAGAACATGACCCGTGCCCAACAAAATATTATTAATCAGAGATGATTGATCGCTCAAAGGAATTATTAAGCTTTTCAAGAACTCATTTGAGAATGAATACAACTCAACAGACAATAATATGATATGTTTGGCTTTATGTAATGGTATGATACTCGTACATTAATATGAAAAAGGAAAGAAATTGGTATAACACTACATTAATTTTTAATATGATAGAATCTGGTAATTCTACAAGAACATAAAATTAGTGTTTTGATGATAGACAAGAAATGCAAATATATGTAATGCAAATAATTGTCGCAGTTCGCAGCCAGTATCACAGTGTCGAAGCCATCGGAATTAATTGTCACAGCCAAAATTAAACAAGTAAATGTACAAGTACTAAAGATGCTGAAAATACAAGTTGATATAAATAAGAAAACCTTAATATATTTTATTAAGTAAGGAAGTTGTATAGAAAAAGGATTGTACAATAAAAGGTAAAATCGGTACTCCTTGTTTAACTACAATTACAATTTTCTTACCTTGTTTGATAAGGATTCAAGACACGAGAAGCAGAAGAAATATCTATAAAAAGAGATCAAACGAAAAAAGAGGAAGACACGACTTTTACATAGAGAGAAAAGCGAGAGACATTCAGTAAAAGCCTTTGAGATCAATAGTGTTGCTAAGTTCAAGAAGTTCTTGAGTTAGAAAGTCTTGAACGGGTAAAACTATTTTCTTGATTAATTGTTGAGTTGTTAGTTACGTTTTTTGTACAAGAGATGGGTTTGGCTTCTTGTAGAGTTGAGCTTTTGTGAGGTTTGTAACAAAAGGTGGATTTGACCTTTTGGAGAGTAGAAGTAGTCGATTATAGTTAATCGAGAGTTGTTGTAGTGGTGAGGTTATTGATTATTGAGTTGTAATCATAAAATCATCTAGTTGAGTTAATAAAATGAAGTTTTCCTTCCTTGATTGAGGAAGGTTTTTAATTTAACAAGTGTTTGTGTTCTGACTTAAAACCAACTTACAAGAACCTGGTTCTTATTCTAGGGGATAGGTTTCTTCAATTGGTATCAGAGCAGGTCTTTTCGATAAAAGATTCACACCTTGAAAAGACTCAATGGCAGCACCACCTACCCCACAAGAGGGAGCTACACAAACACGACCACCACTATTCAATGGCAAATACTATGGATGGTGGAAAAATCGTATGATGGATCATCTTATCGGCGAAAATTCTTATCTATGGGGAGTCATTCTAGATAGACCAACTATACCTATGAAAACTGCAACTGATGGAATCACGAAAAAATCCCAAAGGAAAGAAAAGAATGGAATGCTGAAGACAAGCTTGCAATTCAAAACAATGCCAAAGCCAAGAAAATTCTGATCTGTGGTATAGGACTAGACAAATACAATCGAATCTCGTCTTGTCTAGATGCCAAAGCCATATGGGAAACACTCCAAACTGATCATGAAGGAACAACACAAGTCAAGAAGTCCAAAATTGATAACTTAAACAGACAATATGAACTATTCAGAATGGCAGAAGGAGAGACTATACAGGATATGCATACCAGGTTCACTTCAATCATCAATGAGATGTATTCTTTGGGAGACATAGTTCCCAATGGAAAGGCAGTAAGGAAACTCTTGAGTGTCCTTCCTGAAACTTGGGAAGCTATCACTGAAGCCTGCGACCTAAATGCACTGGCCATGGATGAGTTGATTGGTAACCTCATCACATATGAACTCAAGAAAAAAAATCGGAGGAAAGAGAAAGGAAAGGAACCTGGTTCTGAAGGCAACTGCATCAGATGATTTTGAGGATGAAAATATCGCTTTTATAACCAAAAGGTTCACCAGAATGCTGAAAAGAAGACAAACATTCCAAAAGAAAACTTCTCAAAAATCCAATGAAAACACTAAAGGCCAGGTTTGTCATAAGTGCGGAAGTCCAGATCACTTCATCAAATTCTGTCCACTTTGGGCTTTAGAGTAGAAAAAGACAAACTCTGAGAAGGGAAAAGACATTAAGAAAGATAAGTTTGTTCCTTCAAACAGAAGAATGACAACTCAGGAGGCAGATATCTCAATGAAAAAGGCCTTTGCAGCAATGGGGAATCCATCCGAGGAAGAATATGAGGATGATGAGACAGAAAAAAAATCTTCTTGCGCTAGAACAAGAAGATGATTATGACTTTCTTGCCCTAGCAGCAGTGGAAACAAAGGAAGAAAAGGAAACCTGCAAATCCCAAGAAACTATATTAGCACTCATGGCTGGATTAGATTCTGAAGAGGACAAAGAGGAAGAAGATATGAATGAAAAGGTTAGTCTCCATCACATACAAGACAATTTAAACTCATACTAAAAAAGAGAGCTAGAATCTTTACTCTACACCCTCATCGATGCATATAAAACAACAGACTCAAAAACAGAATTGATAATAGAAGACTATGCATCATTAAGAGAAGAAAACAAGAAGCTCGAAAAACAAAATCTTCATTTATTATTCAAAAATATTGAGATAAGTAAAAACCTAGACTTGGTAAGTAAAAGGAATGAAAAGCTAACCAAAGAACTTCTTGTGACTAAAACTGAAGCTGAGAACGGAATGAGATGGACCAGGTCCTCCATATTGCTTGACAACATTCACAAAAATCGTACTTCTGAGAGACATGGGATAGGTTTTGATAAAACTAGTCCTCAAGTGAAAAATCCCAACATAGATTGTTTATGCATGACTGTGGGCTGGTAGAGCATAAGAGTTACGATTGTCGAAGAAAATTGATTGCTCAAAACAAAAATTTAAACTCTCTAAGAAAACCTCATCATGAGAAAACCAACTAACAAAAAAAAATCCCTACAGTCAAATCTCTTCCCAGATGGGCAGAAAAAATCTCATTCATCCATTTTTTAAGCAAAAATCAAAGTGGATCTGGGTACCAAAATCGAACCCTCGAAATTAATTGCAGGGATTAGTGAGAAGGAAGCAACAACAATGGTACTTGGATAGTGCATGTTCCAAACATATGACTGGAGATAAAAGTAGCTTTCTCTCACTCAAAAACTTCAAAGGAGAAAACGTTGCCTTTGGTAATGGAAAAAATGGGGAAATTCAGGAAATTAGAAAGGTTGGGTCTATGAATACTCATGCAATTGAAAATGTATACTATGTGAATGGTCTACAACATAGTCTATTGAGTGTATCTCAAATATGTGATAAAGGAAACAATGTACTCTTTACAGAAAAAGAATGCAGAGTGACAAATTCAGTGACTGGGAACCTGGTTCTACTAGGAAAGAGACACAAGAATGTGTATAAAACCAAGATTGTTGATTCTATGAAAGATACTCTTAAATGTCTAAGTGCAGTTTCTGATTGTTCCATGCTCTGGCACAAAAGAATGGGACACATAAGCATGACAACAATAAATAAACTCATATCTAAGGACCTGGTTAGGGGACTGCCAACCAAAAGCTTAAGTAACAACAAAGTATGTGAAACCTGCATTCAAGGAAAACAAGTGAGATCATCATTCAAGCCAAAGTCGACAGTCAGTACTACCAAGCCATTAGAACTGCTTCACATTGATTTGTGTGGACCAATGCGTGTACAAAGCAGAGGTGAGAAAAGATATGTGTTTGTAATAGTCGATCATTATTCAAGATTCACTTGGACACTGTTTCTTGCAACAAAGGATGAAACATTCACTATGTTTGAAATCTTTGCAAAGCTGGTTCAGAAAAAATTCAACAAAGAAATAATTAGCATCCGATCTGATCATGGCTGGAGTTTGAAAGCTCACAATTCCTACAATTTTGTATTCCAAACGGGGTTGAGCATAACTTTTCAGCACCTAGAACACCACAACAAAACGGTGTAGTTGAGCAGAAAAAATAGAACACTGGAAGATATCGCAAGAACAATGTTGATCTCAAGCAAACTTCCAAAATCCTATTGGGCTGAAGCAGTAAACACAGGGTGCTATCTAATAAATAGATGCATTATCATATCAGTGTTAAACAAAACACCATATGAGTTACTAAAAGGAAGAAAACCAAATTTAGGACATCTTAGGGCATTTGGGTGTGTATGTTTTATACACAATAATGATAAAGACAACTTGGGAAAATTTGATGCCAAGAGTGATGAAGGAATTTTTCTAGGCTATTCTTCACAAAGCAAAGCCTACAAGGTACTTAATAAAAGAACAAACCGTGTAGAAGAAAGTGTTCATGTTGTCTTTAATGAAAATAACAGTGAAGTTAAAGGAAATTCAGAGGATGAACAGAATTAAGGAAACTGCTCCAGGTCATCAGAACCAAAAATATGGGAAGAAGAATTTATACCCTCTCATAAAACACCTGAAATAGAAAATAAGTCTGCTACTGAAACTGGTCCTGCTGAATCTCAAGAGCCAGTAAACATCCAAACTCACAGCTGGAAGCATCAAAGTTCTCATCCTTTACAAAACATTCTTACTCCTCTTAACTCAGGCATCTCAACAAGATCCAAATTACGTAGCATGTGTGCTTTTTCTGCCTATGTATCCCTGATTGAGCCAAAAAATATATAAGAAGCACTATTAGACTCTGATTGGATTAGTGCTATGCAAGAAGAACTTAATCAGTTTGAAAGAAGCAGAGTATGGAACCTGGTTCAAAAACCTCAAAAAAAAAAATAGTAATAGGAACAAGGTAGGTGTATAGAAATAAGCTCGATGAATAAGGACAAATCATACGCAACAAAGCTAGGCTAGTTGTACAGGGATATAACCAAGAAGAAGGGATAGACTACGATGAAACTTTTGCACCCCTAGCAAGAATTGAAGCAATCAGAATATTGATCGCATATGCTGCTCACATAGAATTTAAACTCTATCAGATGGATGTCAAAAGTGACTTCTTAAATGGTTATCTACAAGAAGCGGTGTATGTGAAACAACCCCCTGGTTTTGAAAATACCAAGTACCCGGATCATGTATACAAACTAGACAAAGCGCTCTATGGGCTAAAGCAAGCACCTAGAGCATGGTATGATCGATTGTCCACTTTTCTTCTCACACATGGATACACAAGAGGAAAAATTGATAATACATTGTTTCTTCGAAAACAAGGTGAAGATCTGTTCATAGTTCAAGTATATGTAGATGATATCATATTTGGAGGAACTAATGACTCACTTGGAGTAGAATTTGCTCAACTAATGAATAGTGAATTTGAGATGAGTATGATGGGAGAACTAAACTTTTTTTAGGACTCCAAATTAAACAAACTCCAGCTGGCACATCAATTCATCAACAAAAATACATGAAGGAATTACTGAAGAAATATGATATGAATGAAGCTAAGTCAAATGACACACTTATTGGGACAACAACAAAGCTTGATAAAGATGAACCAGGTTCACTAGTAAATGAAACTAGATATAGAGTTATGATTGGATCAATCATATACCTTACTGCCAATAAACCTGATATAGTGTTCAGTGTTGGTCTATGCGTACATTTTCAGTCCTGTCCCAAGGAATCACATCTAAAAGTTGTCAAAAGAATCTTGAGATATCTAAAAGGCACAATGAACCTGGTTCTCTGGTATCCAACTGGAGACTCATTCAATCTAAAGGGATTTGCTGATGCAGACTATACAGGACATATGGTAGATAGAAAAAGCACCTCTGGAATGGCACACTTCTTAGGAACATGTCTAATATCCTGGCAAGTAGAAAACAAAATTCGGTTGTTTTATCCAATGCTGAAGCTGAGTATGTGGCAGCTGCATCTTGTTGTACCCAACTTCTTTGGATAAAACAGCAGCTTAAAGATTTTGGTATAAAAACCGATTGTATTCCCATTCTCTGCGATAATACCAGTTCTATGAACATGGCCAAAAACCCGGTTCAACACAAACGTACCAAACACATAGATATTAGACATCACTTCCTTCGTGATAATGTTGAGAAAGGGAACATAGTAATGACATTCTGCAAAACTGAGGATCAAGTTGCGGATATTTTTACCAAAGCACTAGAAAGAGAATCATTTCAGAAAAATCGACTTTCGCTAGGGCTTATCTTTTCGGATTAATTAATGCTTTACCAAGTCCTCAGGATATAAGAACCAGGTCCAGTCTAGTTGGTTCTACAACTGCTTTACACTAAGCACGGAAAATCAGCAATCAAAAAACAAAAAAAAAGGGGGAAAACTATTTGTCTTTCTCTCTCATATGTCACTTCTTTGAAAAGCAGGTGCAACCGTCAATGCACACGTTCCTTCAATGTCAATCCCTCATAATTACTAAAACCCCTCGAAAATAACACCAAAACCGTTCCCAATAAAGCACTTCCTCCAAACAAGCAACCAACTCCTTCTCTTCTTCCATTTTTCAGAAAAATCCTCTTTCATCACCATGGTTAATTTTCTTGTTGCTTACTCAAATGATGAAAATTCATCTGACAATGCATCTTCTCAGGCGGAAGAGAACCCCTCCATTTATACAGTACCTGCTCAGGGGGAAGAAAATCAACCCACAAACAAACCGTCTAAACAAAGGGATTTCCATAAATTAAACAAAAAGGACCATTTTATAGTAATATCTCAAAAATTAAAGTGAATTCATTTTAGCATTACAATGAATTCATTTTAATCCCAAAAAAGTGATCCAATCTCCTTACAGGTTTCCCTAACAAAGTGATCATTAAGACCACCAACCATAGGCTTATCTCACTCGGGAGACAAGTCTACACATTAAAAATCATACTATAGAGGAGCATTCATACATTAAGCTCTTCTCCATCTTCCCCAAAATCAGTTCAGCCTACATCACCACCACCACTAGTCACAGAATCAACTCCACCACCAGTCACAGAATCACCACCACCACCAGTCACAGAATCACCAATACCAACAGTTCCAGAAACACCATTACCACTACCACTAAAAAACCCTCTTCTTCTCCATCTCAGAAACCCACTCCTCAAAACCTACCTAACTCCCCTCTACCACCATCCCCACATTCACTAAACACTGATGACATTCTTCTCAGCACACTTCACCCTCAAAAACCAAGAAGGCCACGAAAACACATTGCAGTCAAACAAGTTCGTGCGCACCAACCAATAACTCGGAGTGCGAATGTATTCAAACCAACTGGTGGTGCGACATCCAGTGGGAAGAGTCGTCGTCTGGGTAAGTCTCATGTTCACTCATATGTTTCCCCAATGATTCTTGATTCTGAATCTTATGATTGCTCTGAGGTTAAAACTTCTAAAACCCCTGAGTCAAAGTCAAAATCTGCAAAAAGAAACGTGAATAAATTTCTCAAAGTTGAAAGGAAAAATTATTTTCAAACTAAAACAGTGCTTAGGGGTAGAACATTTCATCCTGATATCCTATCAATGGACATAGTCAAGCAGGTATGTGAGTTACTACGGTTTCAGGGATGGGAGGAGCTATTTCTTGAACCTAATCTGATTTATGAACAAGAAGTAGTAGATTTTTACACAAATTTAAAGATCTTGGAAGGGGATGTGGTATCTTCTAGTGTGAAGGGATTTGAGATTGTTTTTGATGCAACTAAGCTTGGAGAAATTTTACACATACCACCTGTGGGTATTATTGATTATCATTGGGTTTTTGATGAGCATTCTAGTCTTCCAGCTAAGTTTCTCAAGGAAGAGTCGATTCTAGGGCACAGACTGTATTAAAAGGTATCATGGGATCGATTCATAAGCTTCTCTTTGAAATAGTACATAAGGGAATATTACCCGGGGCTCATCAACGTCACATTGCTTCCATAAGGGACATGGGACTTATGAATGCTCTTGAAGTAAAGAACGTATTGACTGGCCCACATTGATCATCAAACACTTTGCTAGAATCGTTGATCCTCAACTTGATTCTCATCAATTAGCATTTGGGAATCTTTTAACTAGAGTGTTTAATGCGTTTGAAGTACCATTGGGAGAAGGAAGGGTTTTGACTCGTGCAGATATGTTTACTCAAGCTATTCTTGTTGATTGTGGCATTCCCATGGAATCGGAGCAGGTTGCTAATGCTTCTCCACGTTCATCTGGTCTCGTTGCTCAATTACTCAGGGAACTCAAAGTGGCAGAAGAAAAATATGTCACTATTGAATTGGAAAACCAGAATTTGCGTTCTGAACTTCACACTTCAAATGCTGAGATTCATAGGTTAAAAGATCAGTTAATGTAGCAGCAGCTTGCTAACAATGCAAGGGTTGATATAGTACTTGATATGCTTGCTTCTGCCTCCACCAAGCCTAGCCAATCTTCAACTTGAAAATCATCTTGTTTGCACCTGGTTCTTTTGATTCCTTAACTTTGTGTTGATATTTCTCTTTGTGTTGCCAGAACATTTTTTTTTTGCTCAACTGGCTGAGAAAGTGTTGTTGTGGATGTTATCTTGTTTTGTTTAGCTGTTATTGGACTCTTTTTTATTTGTCAAAAGGGGGAAGATTATATATGTTGCATCACACAGGTTTGTCTTCATCAAAAAGGGGGAATATGATAGAATCTGGTAATTCTACAAGAACACAAAATTGGTGTTTTGATGATAGACAAGAAATGCAAATATATGTAATGCAAATAATTATCGCAGTTCGCAGCCAGTATCACAGTGTCGAAGCCATCGGAATTAATTGTCGCAGCCAAAATTAAACAAGTAAATGTACAAGTGCTAAAGATGCTAAAAATACAAGTTGATACAAATAAGGAAACGTTAATATATTTTATTAAGTAAGAAAGTTGTATAGAAAAAGGATTGTACAATAAAAGGTAAAATCAGTACTCCTTGTTTAACTACAATTACAATTTTCTTGTTTGATAAGGATTCAAGGCACGAGAAGGCAGAATAAATATTTGTAAAAAGAGATCAAACGCAAAAGAGGAAGACACAACTTTTACATAGAGAGAAAAGCGAGAGACATTCAGTAAAAGCCTTTGAGATCGATAGTGTTGCTACGTTCAAGAAGTTCTTGAGTTAGAAAGTCTTGAACGGGTAAAATTATTTTCTTGATTCATTGTTTAGTTGTTAGTTACGTTTTTTGTAAAAGAGGTGGGTTTGGCTTCTTGTAGAGTTGAGCTTTGGTGAGGTTTGTAACAAAAGGTGGATTTGGCCTTTTGGAGAGTAAAAGTAGTCGATTATAGTTAATCGAGAGTTGTTGTAGTGGTGAGGTTATTGATTATTGAGTTGTAATTATAAAATCATCTAGTTGAATTAATAAAACGAAATTTTCCCTTCCTTGATTGAGAAAGGTTTTTAATTTAACAAGTGTTTGTGTTCTGACTTAAAACCAACTTACAAGAATTTGGTTCTTGTTTTAGGGGATAGGTTTCTTCAGAATTCAACTTCCCAATAGCATAAGTAATAAATCATTGCTGTCAATAACATAAAGATTATACAATACAAATTGAGTTACGTTATTGAACTTTAACACAAGCAACTTATCTGATGTTTAAAATATATTCATTCTCTCATAGCGTCTTTGCAAGGTATATCTTCGATGTTTGTCCCCATGGCAAGAGCGGTAAACATATTAGGTCCTCTAATAACTCTACTGTACATATTAAAGAAAAAAGTAATGACATGACAACATAGTAATGACAATAAAAAAATGCAAGTGTCAACAAACATCAAGTGGGTCATGAGTCACAAAACAATCCTTCTTATTATGTCCTCACCCTCTCTCGTCTTCTCTATTTCTTTTTGGAAATTCACTTAATAAGTCCACTTCCACTTTCCGTGAGTGCACAGCTTGGTCTTAATTGGATTAACCAAATATAATCGCCACAAAGTTATGTGTGAATGTATTTTGCCAAGTGATTCTAGATAACAGGGTAGTACAGCTATAATAAGTTGTTGAAATTTAGAGACTCCGAAATGATTTTTGCTTTGATTAAAATTTAACATTACATATCTATGTTGATTGGTAAGTTCTAAGGAAGTTTCAATCTTGTCTTCTTTTTTTACTATTCTTAATTTGTTTGTGACAATGACTGATATTTGAAAATGATTCACCGAACATGTATGAGGAAGAGAAAACTGTCATTACCTTTTCTCCTTGCTTCTTGAAATTCTGTTCAAGGTGCCACTGTAGGAACACGAATAAATCCAAGGGAAAAAATAATTCGACAATGCACGAAGTGGTGATCGGCATCAGCAAGTCCAACAATGATTCAACGTTGCATAGAGAGGTGGTAGACATCAGCTAGTCCAGCAAGATACATTCTCTTGCAGAAGTAGTCGGGAAAGAGCAGTTGTAGTTAGACGCCCAATGGTTTCTTCAACTTCAAACACCCAATGGTGATGAAAGAACACTATAAATCTCTACTTCGCACACACATAACACTAATGGAAGACATTTTAGCCACCTAGTTACTTGAAATAAGAGCACCGAAAATTGTCAAATATGACAACCTTCTCAGAGATTTTTCATTGAAGGAGATTAGGATATATCAAGCTGAAGGAAAAAAAGGAGAAAGAATAAGGTTGAGGAACTCACCTGAGAAGGCAATTTGTTTGCCGATTTTCACTTGTTATCGCACTGTACTCCTTTTGGAAGATCAGCTCTTAGATGAGAAAAATCAAATGATCAAGGGTGAAATGAAATGTCGGATTGAATCACTGAAGCCTCAGGACTAAGACGAATAGATATGATTGACGAAATGAGGTCTTCCCCCTTACCTTAGTCAGACTGGCATGGAGCTCACTTGAGTAATTAGGAAGATGAAAGAAAGAAAAGTGTCAATGGCTATGAAATAGACGCATTTGAATTAATCTTATAGATGTTATTACCCTGTGAAACCGAGAACAACCTGAGAAGATTTTTGTGCACAATTTAAAAGCGCTCCAAAACAGTCAATACAATATAAACCAGGAGCAGTTGAACATTTACCTACATATTCCCTCTACTTTTCTTCATTATAGACATCAGTTCGTAAAGACCACAACATCAAAAAGAGAATAACCTAGCTGCTATCACGCATTTCTTCTCTATAAATGATATCTTTCATGGAGCTAATGTATAATCTTTAAATATGCATTAGTCCATTTAGGAGCAATGCTAGATGAGCATATGTCACGCTTCTCGTTCATTTTTTCCTACAATTTAATGAAGAATGGACAGTAATTGCACGGATCACATACACTTATCAAGATGTATCAGTAGCTCCAGATTCCATCAAATTGTGATGCAAACAACATTTTACTCGCAGAGTTATTATTTTACTTTGGTTTAGCCACTACTCAACTTAGAGTATACCTCAAATATGCAGCTAGAGTTGAATCACATTTAACTAAACAAAAGCACTCCAAAAAAAATTTGGTTAAAAAACAAGGGGAATGTCAATTACCCTGCTCATTTGATATTTATCATGTATCTCTTTTATTCTTAGAGGGATAGTTATGGAAGCTATTAAAGCAACTTTAAAGAGACTTGAGTTCTCAGTAATGACTTTACAGGTTAGAGTTTTATATAGCTGACAATGTATTTTACTTTCCAACACCATCCCTTGTTAATTGGAGTCAAGCTAAGCATGTATCTCAAAAGTATATAATAAAACAAGTTTGAACCTTAGAAATTTTCTTTATGAAATTCAAGCTTATGCCTGTCGTGCGTGAGAAATCTTGGGACAGATGTCTTAACTCTTCAATCAGATCTTATGGACCACAATAAATGATACTGACATATGCATAAATTCAAAAATAAAATTTTCAAACAGGAGCAAAACATTACTAATAATTTGATGATGACAATAATGTACCCAGTTTAATACCTTGTGAGGTGGAAAGGTGTTTTCGATAAACTCCAAAAAAAAACTTTATTAATAAGAATGAATAATGAGTAAAAATTCTAGATAAGTACTAACCAATTCTTTTAATCTAGATGATTAATTGCAATCTGTTTGAAAACTTGGCGCCACTTTGATCCAACAAAATGAGTCTTCACACTTACTCCAGAAACTATGTCAACACCATTTTTAGCTTGTTGGATGCTTGAAGCATAGTAATTAGTGCAGATCATGAATCAACTTTATTATATACGTTGGTGCAGTAGTTATGAAGCTGAATTAGGGATTCTTGATCGTTCTTTGGGACTCATCCATCACACCCTTACACCACACAAATGAGCCCTACTCGCAATAAGTTACACAATAGAATAGGCTCATCGTACCCCTTGTTTAAAAGACCAATTTCATATTTTCAACATTACGAACTTCCCTATTATAGAACTCACATAAGTGCAAGAAAAAAACACATACCAATAAATCAAAAACTTTAATTGTTGGAATTAGCGTCCATGTCTTCCGTTTAGTTGTACTTTAGCATTCAGGTCACATGAAAGTTAACAATTTCCTCCTTATTTTCTTGTTCCGAATCAAATTGTCTTAGATAGCTGTTAGCTGAAGATACCAAAAATCAGTAGGATCATTTTCTACAAATCTTTTTGGCATCTATTTCACCTTTTGTCAAATTTAATTTAAAAATACAGAACATCATATGACAAAGTTGTTCTCAATTGCTTTTGAAGGTGAACCATTATAGTGTTGGTGATTTCTTGTTTTGCAATATTAAGAACTTCTCCATTATGGAGTCCACTCGATATGTGAAAGAGAAAATCATATACCAATAAACTAACAAACTTCAATTGTTGAAATTATTGTCCATATCTATTACATTTGGTTGTATTCAGGTCAAAATATGACCCAAAGTACATAGTCAAAATTCTATCAAGTGAACAATTCATAATCATCTATATTTGCAGGCGAGAACACATTCGGAAAATCAAATGCTCAATTAAAGATCAATCAACGAAATTTGCAAATAAATCAATATACAATCTAAATATAGACTTGGATATCTAGTCTATAACTGAAATGCTTACCGCTATTACTCATTTCAGAATCTTCTTCCTTCCTCCAAATGGCATGTGCCGTTTCAAACTCTAAAATTGACAATCTTTTCCTGGCCTATTAGCCTCTTTGCCATCTGGGCTAAATGGGCAAAAAAATATTATCAAAAACATTTAATAATTGTCTATGAATTTCTAATAGTGAAATCACTTCCAGATAAAACATGATGAGGAATTAGCTTTTACTTCACAGAAAAATAGTAATAAAGCATTGAATTGAAGAATAAACAACCTAAATCATTTTCGCACGGGAGGAAAACTTTGAATTCAAGGGAATAAGAATGAAGAAGACGAAGAGCGAGAATTAGTAGCACAGTACATAGTGAACAAATGTTGCAGAATAATGGCTCTAGGTAATATTAAAGTGGTGGAGTATTTATGTTTAGTCAGGAATGAAAGACACGTAGAAAAAAATCATTGAAAAGTCAAATATGCCCTCAACTTCAAATATATTGACTTGAAGCTAACATGTGAAGTTGAAACTCCCTCTTCTATATATAATATAATAATATGGGCAACTTTCAAATATAACAAACAAAAAATTCATACTTGTATGCTATAGCAAAGTTTGGATAATTGTGTTCCATAGCAAACATAAAACTATATAATTCGCTATACATATACAATTGTATAATTCCCTGGCCTAAATCGTATAATTCGCTCGCCTATTTCACTGCAATTGTATAATGCACAATCGTATAATTCGCTGCTTATTTCGCTGCAATATTTTTATGAATTTTGCTTTACATACAGTTGAATCGAATTAAAATGTATGTATATTGCATATTTATAAGTGTATAGCAAGAAGATATATGTTTTTCTCTCACTTTATACAAAAACAGAAACACAATATATACACTTCTGTTGTATAAAGTTAGAGAAAATTGTATTTCACTGCAATTGTATAATTCATTGGCCTTTTTCTCTGCAATTTTTGAAGTAAAATGTTTGTGAATTGTATAATTAAGTGTATAACACGAAGATATATATTTTTGCATGTGTATATACAATTTTCTCTCGCTTTATACAAAACAGAAGCAGAATTTATACACATCTGTGTATAAAGCGAGAGAGGCGAGCGAGATGGAGAGTGGCAAGCGAGATGGAGAGTGGCAAGCGAGATTTTTGGAAAAGAGACGCTTGACAAACTTTAGCTAACGTTTGCGCACAATTAAATCAAACCCTAGCTACTCCATTTATTTTAAGTTATTAGTTTGCTATTATATACAATTTTTCCAAATAATATACTAGAAAAAATGACCCGTGCATGCACGGCCCGACATGATTCAACCATTTAATTGATGCTAAATAAATTAAAAGTCATCAAGTAAAAAAAATATAATTATTATAAATGATAAATTATTATAGTATATAAATGATAAATATCTTTTTATTATAATATATTTATGTAAATTTTCCTCTTTATATGGATTGACACGATTTAAACAAAACAATTTTCATCAAAGCAACTGAGAGTACATATTAAGGAAGGACTACTCACAGTTACTACTTTGATTTCATGTTCTTAAACAATTTATTTTTCCAGTTGTAACTCAAGTGGTTAAACTAATTGTAACTACAAAACTATATGTCCAATTGATCAATTAATAAATGAAAAGGGCCAATGTACCTGTTTTACATCATCCAAATAGCTCATACAACATATTATTTTCAAAAACCATAATCTCTTAGTATGTTGACCACAATTATCAAAACTACTTCCATTGATAGAAATAAGTAAATGCAACAACCTGGTGAGTACAACAAGGTAGTATCACCACGGGCGGATCTACTTAGGATTGGCGGATCTACTTAGGATTGTGGGGTGTCATGCCATCCACGAGCTTCAATCGAAACGCGATGTATGTATAGGTGTATATATGTACTATTTGTACAAATAAATAAATAGCACCCACAGAACCAAAAGGCGTTGCTCAGACCCTAGATCAAATCTAAATGACAACATTTATTTTTTTAAAAAAAAAAATCGCAGGATGAGGAATTTAACTTCAACAATTCATATTTTGAAGATTATATTTCCCTTTTTTCTTTTAAATTCTAGTTGACTCTGTTTTAATTAGTAATTATTGTTGACTAATTTAATTTATTAACTCTCATAGTTCGGAGCCCAGCTCCAACAACTTCTTCGTAAGTGAGGTGAGGTACTTCTTTTGGTTTGAATAGAGGGTCGCCCTTTTTTTGGTTGAAGTAGCCACGACTTTGGTCGTAGTCAGTTTAGCCCCATAAACCATCTTTAATTTTTTATAATTTGTTATTAGTTATTTATTTGATGAAAAAATGTTTACCATAGATTTAAACTGTCACATTAAATGAAGATATTCTCTATTAATAATTTTATTAAAAATGTCCATATGGTTAGTAATTTATTCAAAAAATGCCTCCACTACTAAAATTTTGACCCTAAAAATGTCCATGTTATTTTATTATGTCAAAAATACACCTTTTCTGATGAACATAATTCTTTTCTATTTTCTAATAAAATTATTGCATTTAAAGAATCCCTTTCTTGTTTCTTTTCTTTTGAAAACATTTTAGCTAAAAAAAAAAATGGACATAGTAATATTTTTCTTAATCTCATTTTGTAATTTAAATACAATTCTTAATATTTTTAGAATTGATTAAGTAAATATTTAAAATATCACTTTCTTCCATGAAGTAGATAAAAAATGAAATAAGAGTCATGATTAATATTAAAGTGATTCGTTTAGTTTGTTAGCAAGGGACATCTTTACAAATATAAGTAATTTAAAATATGCAAACTCGTCGAGAAATATTATAAATGAATAATATATAAATATTAGTAAATTATTTTTAAAAAAAGTTAAGCTTTATGAATTATGTGTTGAATCAAAACCTAAGGTTGATTTGATGATCTAAGCAATGTGTCTACTTGGCACCCACGAAGTTCAAATTCTGAATCCGCCTCTGAGTATCACCCTCAATTACAGGAAGAGCAATATAAGAATATATCCATGAGCCCCAATAAAATTTATATGTAACAAAACTTTTGTTCTATAATAAAATAGTCTAAATTTCGAGAGACAATAAAAATAGTTTAAATTTGTATCATCAATTGTAGCTTAAAATTTTTCATATTTCTTTATAGCTTCGTACTCTTGTATCTTTCGAGCCTCTTTTGTATATTTTTTTTGAGTCGAAGTTGTTTCAAAAGTTAAACTCTATGTTGCCAAAAGTAGAGACATCCTGCGTAGACCTTGCTTATGGGATCATAATATCTTTTAAGAGTTTAAAAAAAATCAGCATATTGAACACTTTAGCTTGTTACCTTGAACTATTATTGAGTTATGTCATGAAATTAGAGTCAAAACACTTTTAGCTTGTTTTTCCTCTTTAAAATTTTATCCTGGACAACAAATAAAGAGTATTGGACATTTCAAACGCGTAGGATCATAATTGCAACCCTATGTTAAGTGAAAGGAATTTACTATGACTATAGATGCATGTACTTAATAGACTTACTGGATTCCCTTTCAATTCAGATATCTCAATCCTATACCTAGAACATCTGCAAATATGAAAAAAGAATCAAGCTTCAAGTTAGCAAAGTGTTGTAGTAGCACCAAAGTCCTACATAGTAATGCTAAGCCAATGAAAAGGTGATACTGAGTTTCTTTGCACTCAAAAAATTTATGAATATTTTCTCAGCTCTCTTGCTAGGTCTCAAAACTAAAATCACACTTAACACAGGACAAAACATATATGATATAACTCCCCACACACACTCTGAGAAAGTCTATTTGATATATCTAAGATTCTAGAAAGTATATCTTGCTTATGTACGTTTTAAGGTTATAATTATATAATCACAATAAAATAAAATATGATATAATAGGATAAAACAATACCAAACGAAAATAAAAAGAAACAAAGAATTTATTTACTTGTGATAAAAATTAGAGATATCCTAAAAGAAAATTAAAAAAAATTACACATTTGTAAATTACTCTTACTCGGCATATATAGCACATCATCATTATTCTAGAAACATCGACCAGATCATTATTCTAGAAACATCGACCAGTTAAAGAATTACATTCCCTACCTTCAACGATTTTAAAAAAATAACACAACATTTGCTTGCTTCTATCGCCCAAGATATAAGCACACATTGCTTCCATCATTCAAGTACTAAGAAGGACCAGTGAGGAAAAAAAAATGACAATATGCTCCAAGGACAAAGGACACATAATTCACTCAACACTTCCGAGTGCCAACTTCTTAGAAAGGCAGAAGTAAAAAAAAAAAAGAACAATGTAAATTAGTGTTATTTTAAGTTGATGAGTTTTGATTGAGGCAGTTAATTGCAATCCCACTTTAACCTCCCCTCCCCTCTTAATCTGCAAGTTTTCTTGTCCCAAAATGAAGCAATTTGTCATAGTCCAAAACAAAATCCTACAAATCTCGTAGTCCACAAATATCCCAGAGAAAATCTATCAAGAAATTTCCTCTATTACAAAAGTAAATTCTACATGTGCAATTCAATTTAGCACCTTGAGAAATAGCGAAATCGAATTGGCTCTTCATCCATTAAAAATTATCTGTTATTAATTCAAAAAGGAGAAAATAATAGCCAAAAACATACAAATCCACACATATAGCAGGGGCAGCAAAATGGTTATATATATAGCAGCCACAAACACACCTGTCCAAAAAATTTATGCTACGTGTTTATTCAACTTTATTATGGAAGACACGTATGCAACATAGGTAATGAACAACAAGAGTTATCAATTTGATAAATGTAAATGAATAAAATATCCTTGTATTTCATTTTAAAGACAAACAGCATACATGTTAAAACTCCCTCTTCTATATAACACTAGATGGGGGAGGCCCGTGGCAAGCACGGGCCCAATAATCAAAATATCAGTATTAATTTGTTACAGAAGATGGATAATGTGATATGTTGTATATTATTAGAGATATTCAAAATATATGTACAATTGATATTGGACATGAAGATGATCTATATTAACTAAGGTAATAAAATCAAAATATTTTTTTTTACATATGAGATCAACATGTGATTGTAGAGGATGCTGCTGTTCATTTTTAGTTGCTGATTTTCTTCATCATTCTCAAAACCATAGCATAGGGAGTTGTTAGGGGTTCCTGAGAAAATTGTTAGTGTTAGTAAATTTAGAAAGTTGAGTTGTTAATGATAAAAGTGAAACCGTTCGAAAAGTAACAACTCAACTTTTAGCATTGAGGTTGCTTAATGTTATGACTTTCTTGTTTGTACACAGCAAGCATCTCACACTATATGAAATCAAGAGGTTCTAAATTTGTTTTGTATGGATGCAGTGGAGGAGGACAAAAAGTAGTGATTCTTTGATTAAACCAAAACTGAAAGCACTGTAAATGAATGAAAGACACCTCAATGTTTCGTTCTTGTTTTCGCTAACAACATAGATAAATATTGACTTGCAGATGATTCTACTCTTAAATTTTAATAAATTTCAAATACTTGTAAATGTTTTGAACTGTTAATCATTGTGATTTATAGTTTGATTTTCAATAATGAATGTGATAATCAGATGCAGACTGACCTTTTACAGTTTTTTTGTTGGTGTGGGTGGTTCAAATTTCAGAGTTGCATTTGAAGAACCAGCTGCAGTAGTTGTTTCTGTCACCTCCATCTCACTTATCTCCAAAGGTCTTATCTTTTTGGAATTCCTATCAATAGTGGTGGGCGGAGTATGTTGCTTTTCCATGTAGGAAATAATGGTGTAAGTTGCTTGTGTGTTGTTTGAGGTATCCCAAGATGACTTCCTTAGCTGAATTTGTTTGCCACTCAACATACAATCAAGCAGTTACCTTCAAATTATAACTCATCTAGATCTGTTCCCCTTGAATTGCAAACGTAGATGATTCAATTTCTTTCATGTTCGCATCTGAGTAAGACAAATGGAGCAACAACAAGAACCTAACCAATGAAATCCCACGAATGGGGCCTGGAAAAGGTAGAGTGTACTCAGAATTCACCCATACCTCGTCGAGGTAGAGAGGCTTCAAGTACTTATGAAAAGAAAAAACTAAAAGAAAGACAACACTTAACTATCTACCAATCTTCTACACGGATTAATAAGTTGAACCAAGTATAACAAAAAAGTTAACAACTTTGTGTCCCAAGTCAAACAAATTACCAGAAAATCACGAAAGGCAGCCTGAATTTGAAGAGCAGCCCATTCTTGTTTCACAACCACAAAATCCTTGTGTGAAGCTCTGATGACAGTAGCCATAGCAGCAGCCAAAGCACTATCAGACAGGAATGAAGATTCAGATCCATCCGAATCTCCCAAATACATCTATATTGCATAAGCTTCTAGTTGATAGTCCATTGTATTCTGTTTGTATTTCAAATCCCGTGATATTGTGTTAACAGATTTAGTTAGATTTAACAAGAAATCTCTTATTCCTAGTTAACCAAATAGTTTACATAATAAATAAATGAATAATTTTCAAATTTGTTTCAAGCTTTTGCTCACTCTCTAATGTGCTAACAGATTTAGTCATATTTAATAAGACATCTCTTATTCCTAGACATATAGCCCTCAAATTACTATATTAATAGCTGAATTTTTCCCGAAAAGTTGGTACAACAAAAAGATGAACAATGAAAGCTTATCCTGAGTTTTTAGCCTTCGATATAATTGCTAATTTCATGGCAGCACCAAAAAATTCGACAACTCAAATTCTTGCTCAATGAATCACCTGAGAGTTGTAAAATTATCAATTTTATTAGAAAACTACTAAATGAAAAATAATATCAAGAGGATAAACATCTACTCACCCTTAGTAGATAGTTCAACTTCATTAACATCTGCCAAGACAACCCAGCTGTTGAAACTGATCAATTTTCAAAACAAATAAGTATTGCCTTCATTGGGGAATTTCGTCAAACACGTGACCACAACCATTATCTGCAAAAATATTATATTGGCCAAAAATTTAGTATTTAAGAACTTGATAGTTGATACTACAAGATAATGAGAAAAAAATCATGCATGAGCAGAATAATCAATTAACAGAACATTTGCATATCCATAAAGTGAGGGATTCAATCTTTAACTCTGCCCTCCACTCTAATCTCTCTAGAGTAAGAACAACACTAACTTGGACTGAACTCGATTGTTTTGTCCCCAAAAATAAGCCAAACTTCATCTGCACGTTCAACTATTTCCTCTTCTTCACCTTTTGAGTTTTAACCCCAAAATAAATAGAAACACCATAACTATGTGCATCAAGACTATTGAAAAAGTGAAAATTTTGGATGCACTATGTTCATCAAGGGTCCAAAGTCATCTATGTATTTATTTCTATTTTCGAACATGCATTAGTAAATTAGATACAATTGATGATACATACAGTAAAAATCCAGAGAAGAATGAAAATAGCTACCATTATAGGTCTGTTTTTCAAGTGTAGGAATATATAAGAGTAGAAAAATCATAAGAAAAAAACTCACCGTAATACAACAGGTACGAAGAGGAATTCGAGGGCGAAACAGAGATTAAAGACGATATCAGAATTTGACAAACAGCAGAGCAAGCGTGAGAATAGATGTGGAGAACATTCTAAATTGTTGAAAGAAGGAAGAAGAAGAAAGTGGGAGAGAAGGGAGAGTAAAGCAAAAGCGTGAGAATAGTGCTACACGTGCTTCTGCATAAAGCAGTACACACTATGCACTTTTGAAAGAAAAATAGATGATTTTACTATTTTAACCCTACTTTTACAACTCAATTTGATGTACAATTTACAATTCTTTTTGTACCACATTTTAATGCAGTGTTCGTCCTTGTAAACTGTCCTTTCTAAATAGGGGGACACTAGAAAGTATAACATATGCCAGCACGGGCCCAACACAATATCAGAATCACTAAGCTATTGAGGATCTCAAGTAATCAATTTTCAGTAATGGTTAAGATCCTTAAGCACATGTTCAAATGGGACAGAAGAGAGGATTGAGTAATCAAACGAAATCTTAACGTAATTTAATATTTATTTATGTGCTTTATTAATAGTCATTGCAAAGCATAGACGTATAGGAAATTGTGTTCTTTTAAAAGAAACAGGTATTTTTTTTCATCCTCTGATGATAGTAATGGTATTCTTGATATAAATACATGTTTGTCTCTGAAATCACCACTTGCAATTTTACAACGTATAACATATTTTTTTGAAATCACAGCACACCAATCGTGTGAAAAGCAGAACTAACAGCAGTAAGAATGCCCAGCTTCTTTCAGAGAAAATTCGCCTAGAAGTCTTCTCATTAATTTCAGTTGTCGCTCCCCAGCTTTGAAAAGAGATTTAGCATCATGATCGACCAAAGCTCTATCAACCTGAGGGCCTCTTGCACATTGTGTTTTACACAATAAAATTTTATCAAATAAAATAGTAACAAATAATATAAAGGATATCCCATGATCACGCGATGAAATGAAATCAAGTACTTTATTGTTGCAATTACTATTCATATATTATAACTACCAACACATCAATCTATCCTGAAACAGAATATAAAGCTAAAAAAAAAGTATGATGGAAAGCTCTGCATAAAGCTATTGCCATCAATTTCTTGTAGGATTTGGATTGAAATCCAACATGTTGACAATTAAGAATTGGCCCTTCTACTGTTGCCAAATGGATAGTATGACTTCAGCAGTTCTAAAATCAAAAGAAGATAGTTAAAATGACTCGAATAAAACGCTATCCAACATTTGTGAAACATGACTTGAGCCTAGCTAAAAATATTCCTTGCTCTTAATTCACAATTTTTGGTTAAGCATTATACACATTCTCTGTGTGAAATGCCACATAACACACGAAAAGGCAACTATTGGCCACAACATAACACAAAAACTTACAATAAAAGCAGAATTCAACAATTCTAAAATCATAAGAAGATAGCTAAAATGACTCGAATAAGAGGCTACCCAACATTTGTGAAACATGACTTGAACCTAGCTAAAAATATTCCTTGCTCTTCCTTCACAATTTTTTGGTTAAGCATTATACACATTCTCTGTGTGAAATGTCACATAACGCACGAAAAGGCAACTATTGGCCACAACATAACACAAAAACTTACAATAAAAGTAGAATAACACAATGAAGTGTCCGTAATCGAGAAACTCCAACCAAAAAAGAAGAGAGAGATTAATAAATCTCACTAATTTAAGTGCTAATAATTTTTCAACATCTTCCTTCATAAGATTCAAGTCATACATGCAATTATTTATTTGTGTAGCATCAAGTGGTAATGTAGAGTAGCAGCAAGAGTAAGCAAGAAATTGCACTGGGAATTAGAAAAAAAGAAAAGCTCAAGAGGTACAACAGTTGCATAACAGTCTACTTAACCAATGTTATAGTATATAAATCAGCTAAGTGTTATCAAAAAGGAAATAAAGAATTAGTATACAAGCTAAGCACTTAGGGAGCAAAAGAAATATGTCCAGCCGTTGAAAAGGTATTTTGAAAGATTTAGAAAACCAACCGGCTTGCTCTGCCACTTGTGTGGAATTGGAGATGCACCTACCTGTACAAAGAAACAATTTCTTGTGAGGTAAGGTATAATACATTATAAATTAATAAATAATAACAGATAGTATTAAATAAATAGTATTAAATAATATTAGTATTTACTGTGTACTAATCCTATTCCTATTAGGATTAGTACTCCTTAATCCTAGTCCTATTAGGATTAGTACTCCTTCCTATATCTCCTATATATATCTCCCATTTATTCCCTTATTAGGTTAACACTTCAATACAATCAATATTCTTTCATGGTATCAAGAGCCAGAAAACCTAGATCTTCTTTTCTCTAGGTTTTTTTTTTCTCTCTTTAGGGCACCGATCGTTCCCTCTCTTCTCTTGGGCGGCGGCAGCCATGACAACCGAGGTGGATCCTCTCGATTCACTTCCTTCTGGCGTTAAACTCCTTCTCAGGCATCTTCATGCCCTGATTCCCGAAAAATTATCAGACATAAATTACCCTACATGGAAAATCACCGTTCTTACAGCCCTTGAGGCCAATTACCTTCTCAAATACGTCGATGGAAGCACAGAACCGCCGCCGGCAGTCATCACCGCCACGGACAAATCAGAAAAAACCAATCCGGCCCATGCCGCCTGGAAAGCCGTGGATGGCCAGATCCGATCATGTTTGATTGCGGTCATCTCTCCCACGGTTCAGAAACACGTCCGATCCTACATAACTGCTTCAGCCCTGTGGACGGCCCTCGCAACACGCTATGCATCAATTTCCCACTCAAATATTTTTCAATGCGTGATCGTCTCCACACAATTACCAAAGGCAAGAAAACTATGGCGGAGTATTTAGACGAGGTCTCCACCATCATCACAGCCCTCGACACCGTGAACGAAATCATTCCCGAAAAAGATCTCGTCATGTGCGTCGTTCGGGGGCTCTCATCAGCTTACTCCTCCATTAAACAGGCGGTTCGCATCAGTCCAACGCCCGTTGACCTGGCTACTCTCTCCTCGTGGCTAAAAAGTGAAGAAATCAACATGGATCTGGAGAGCAAACTTCTTCTCCGAGAAGCCGCTGTTATGGAGCCGGCCACCGCCTTCACCGCAAGCTAGAACTATCGCGGGGGGCGTGGTGGCAGCCGGCAGGGGATCCGCGGCGGCTACGGCAGAAACAGCGGAGGCCGCGGGCGCGGCGGTCGGCAGGGCAGTCGTCCGCCGTACGACGGTCAGCAGCACGGCAGCAACAACAACCTGCACTCCTTCGGCAGCGGCAGGCAGTCATCTTCCAGCGGCGGGTAGGGCACTTACGAGCGGGATCGTCCAACTTGTCAAATCTGTCAGAAAACAGGACACACCGTTGTTCGTTGCTGGTTTCGGTATGAGGAGAGCCGAAATAGTGATAACCGTGCTAATTATGCATCTCAAGCCGGCCCTTTCTCTGAATGGCTGTTGGATACTGGGGCCAACATGCACGTTACTTCTGATCTATCCAAGCTTAACGCTCCAAATCCATATCATGGCTCCAATGGTATTACTGTTGGCAACGGTGAGTCCCTTAATATTTCTCACACTGGCACGGGTACCATTAAAACCCCCACCGCTATCTTTCACCTAGGTAACCTTACCCACGTCCCTTCTATTAAATCCAATCTCCTTTCCTTTCAGTTCACCAATTCACAAAAGACAATAATTGCTCACTCTTGTTCACCTCTAATGATTTTCAGATCCTAGACACTACTACCAAGAGGGTGATTTTTCAGGGCCCTTGTGAGCATGGTCTGTACGTTCTTCCTGGCACAAGTTCGTCTGCCCACCCAGTTTCAGAAAGCGTTCCTGTGGCTCCGATGGCTCTTTCGGCTGACGGCCACAGTCTGTTGTGGCACAGTCGTGTGGGTCACCCGTCTACTCAAATAATAAATTCTTTAATGTCTCAATTAGGTTTTTCTTCCATTCATGTAAACAATTGTGACTCCTGTTCAATTGCTAAATCTCATAAATTACCTTTTACTTTATCTGAGAAGCGTACAACTGCACCTTTTCAACTTATTCATTCTGACCTATGGGGTCCTACTGCTGTTCCTTCATTTGCTGGTTTTCGCTATTATATTTGTTTTGTGGATGATTTTACAAAATACACTTGGTTGTACCCACTAAAACACAAATCACAGGCATACACCACCTTTGTCACTTTTGAAAAAATGGTCAAAACACAATTCAATTCTCATGTTAAACTTTTTCGAAGTGACAATGGAAAGAAATATGTCAATAACATCTTTGCCCAGTTTCTGCAATCCTTGGGAATTATACATCAAACCTCCTGTCCATACACTCCCGAACAGAATGGGGTGGCTGAGCGTAAGCATCGCCATCTCATTGAAACGGTAGTTACTCTTCTACATCAATCTCATCTCCCTGTCTCCTTTTGGGTAGAAGCTCTAGTCACCGCAAACTACCTCATTAACAGAATGCCCAGTCACACTCTCTCCAACAAATCACCCTATCAACTCCTTTACCAAGAACTTCCCAATTATACCAACCTCCGCGTCTTTGGGTGTCTTGCCTACCCTTGGCTACGCCCTCATATTACTCACAAATTACAACCCCGATCCCGTCCTTGTATTTTTTTGGGCTATCATCCTACCTCCAAGGGTTATCGCTGTCTTGACCCACAAACTCATAAAGTATACATATCTCATCATGTCAAATTTGTCGAAAATGAGTTTCCCTACGAGTCTATTTCCTCCTCCACAAATACATCATTCATTGGCGTCCTTCCCCTTTTTCCAACATACTCACAGGGTCCCTCACCACCTTCCCCCAAACCTCCACCCACTACCCAACTAGCCCTCATCACCCCTTCGACCGTCACCCACAATACACCTGCAACCACCACCCACACTCACAACCAACCCGAACCACCCCATACCCACAACATCTCCAGCCCGATCCGTTTTGGGTCCTTCCCGGCCACCCCCGAATTACCACCGCCCGTGCCACCCCCCAATACTCATCCCATGTTAACCCGTGGCAAAGCCGGTATATTTAAACCCAAAACCTTTCAGGCTACCATACTACCAAATACACCCCTTCCCGATAGTGAACCAACAACCTACTCTGTTGCCTCAAAAAATGTTTATTGGCATCATGCTATGGATGACGAGTTTAAGGCTTTGACTGATCAGAAAACTTGGGTTCTTGTACCTAAGCCCCATGGGCGGCACCCAGTGGGCTATAAATGAGTGTACAAAATTAAACACAATGCGGATGGTAGTATTTCCAGGTACAAGGCTCGTTTGGTTGCTAAAGGCTACAATCAGGAGTATGGGCTTGATTACTCCGAGACATTCAGTCCTGTTATTCGGCAGGAAACCATTCGCCTGGTACTGTCACTCGCCGTGCGCAACAATTGGCTCATCAATCAGTTGGATGTTTCCAATGCTTTTCTTCATGGCATGCTTGATGAAACTATCTACATGACGCAACCACCGGGCTATGTTGATCCCCGCTTCCCTCAACATGTTTGCAAACTCCAGAAGTCTCTGTATGGGCTCAAGCAAGCCCCCCGTGCTTGGTACACACGTCTGAAAATGTTCCTCCAGGGACTCGGCTTCACGTGTTGCGTACACGACACGAGTCTGTTTACTCGACATTCAGCACATGGTACAGTCATTCTTCTTGTCTATGTAGATGATATCATTATTACAGGCTCTACTGCAGCTCTAATTCAGGATGTCACTCGAGCTATACATACTACCTTCAAAATGAAAGACCTTGGCCCATTACATTATTTTCTGGGAATGGAGGTTTCTCGGACAGGCAGCGGCTTGTTTCTTCAATAGTCAAAATATGCTCGAGATCTGTTGCAGAAAGCTGGACTGGAAAAATGCACCAGTCAACCAACACCGATGGCAGTCTCTTCGTCTACGAATGGAGCCGACACCCCCTTTGCCGATATCACCCACTTCCGCAGCCTCATTGGGGCTCTACAGTATCTGGCCATTACCCGTCCTGACATCCAGTTTGCTGTCAACCGAGTTGCTCAGCGCATGCATCAACCAAGTGAACATGATTACCATTGTCTAAAACGCATTCTCAGGTACATTTTTGGCACTCTTGGTCGTGGTTTACTCATTCGACTCGGGGACTTGGAGCTTCGGGGTTTCTCAGATTCAGATTGGACGAATGATAAAAATGACAGAAAATCTACATCGGGGTTTCTCGTTTTTTTGGGGCCGAACCTGATCTCCTGGTGTACAAAAAAACAACCCAAGGTCTCTCGGTCCTCGACTGAAGCTGAATACCACGCCCTTGCTCTTCTTGCTGCTGAGACCATGTGGGTCACATATATTCTTCGCGAACTCCGCGCCACTCACACTGTTCCTGCTCTCTATTGTGACAACAAATCAACCATCTGTGTGGCCAAGAATTCCGTCCTACACACCAGAATGAAGCATGTTGATACCGATTGTCTCTTTGTTCGCGATGAAGTTCAGGCCGGCACCATGACTGTGCAGTATGTACCCACTGAAGAACAACCGGCTGATATTCTCAACAAGCCTCTCCCGAGCCGACATCACGATTACGTCAGTTCCAAGCTTCCGTTCGCTTCCGCTCAGCTCAGCTTGAGGGGGGGGATAATAACAGATAGTAGTTAAATAAATAGTATTAAATAATATTAGTATTTACTGTGTACTAATCCTATTCCTATTAGGATTAGTACTCCTTAATCCTAGTCCTATTAGGATTAGTACTCCTTCCTATATTTTCTATATATATCTCCCATGTATTCCCTTATTAGGTTAACACTTCAATACAATCAATATTCTTTCAATAAATTAAATCACAATACAATAAGCTATATCTAATGTCACATTAGCATATCTAATATATCTTCTTTTATCTTTCTTCGGCGGAGCATTGTTGCTCATCTCAACATGTTATTTTTTCAACTTCACAAATTACAAAATTTTAGGATTTCAATCTATTTTACTAAACGTGTTTTTCATTTTGTAATCTAACATCTAACATGCACATATCAGATCGCTTTTCATGTTTGCTTTTTACCTAGCTCTAAGCCTCTAAATTCTTAACATTTATTTCTCTTTTCATAGCCTTCTTGTTGCTCAATTAAGTTCCTTTCGTCTATCCTTTCATTCTTCTATTTCCAGTGTAAAATACTGGTAAATTTATTTATAGTATTTGTATAATAATGACAAATACTAATTCGAGCACTTCTATTTGTTAAAATGTTATCTAACTGGTCGGAAAGTATACTCACTGCATATTCTCAATTAAAATTTGAATTCGAATCTTTCAACAACTAATTACAAAACTTTCAAAAGCTACAAGTCAATCTCAACAACTCAACCCCTTTTAATCTGCAAGGTTATTATCCCAAAAGGAAGCAATTTCTTACGGCTCAAAAGTAATTTAAAGATCAAAAATTCTTATAACCTGAAACAAAAGCCTACAGATTTGAAACCCACAATAAAACATATCAAAATATCTCTTATAGCAAAAAAGTAAACCTAATCGTCAACAGATCTTGCAATCCAATATAGCAGGTGAGATATACAAAAAATCAAATTGGGTCATCTTCGTTCTCAATAATAATTTATCTAAAAGGGAGAAGATAGTGACTGAAAGCACACCTGCAGAATAACACCAGCACACACAGAGTAGCTGCAGCAGAAATTTTCTACACACAACAATGGAAGAGCAAAAGTTTTAGGTATTAAAGCTGAATTAGAAAACTTCGTGTTGCTTGAGAAAATTCCTGCTAAAAAGACACGTATAGAAAAAAAGAAAAATAATCAAAATACCCTTATAAAATAATTGAATGACAAAGAGCACACATTAAAGAACTTTAAACTGTCTCTTCTATTTAAGGCTAGGTAAGAGTTGCCCGTGCAAGCACGGGCCCAACATTGCAATACTTTTGTGAGTTGAATGTAATGATAGTGCATACATTGAGACACGAGATTTTATGTTCTACATGCTGCATTTTGACTGCTACATTTTGACCCTTTTTCAGCGTTATTCAGCGGCAGAGAGCACGTCTAGGATAAGAGGGAATGAATTTAGCGTTTAGTTATGGAGAGGATAAATGTGGAGTGTGATTGTAACATTTAAGTACTTGACGGTTTGCAAGAATAGTAGCAAAATTCACGCTATCAACAACAAAATTGCACAAGTGTCCGCCATCAACATTTATAGTAGCCGAGTAGACAAAAGAGTGGTGCCAGCCATATCGCAAAAAAGTAGTATATACTACGCTGATAACAAAAGGAGAAAATTGTCAGTTATTAAAAAAAATAGTGTAAAAATATATCTAAAGTTGTATGATTTGATTATTTAGTTAGGAATAAGGTGAGTAATTCTGCAGGTTGTCATCCAAATCTAGTCATTATTCTGAGGAAACATGGGTCCAAAAAAAACAAAAGAAAAAGCAAATGAAAGTGTAAATATTAGAACAAAATATCAACAAACATGTGGGTCATCGACAGTCCATCCCGTCCCTCCTTGTATAATCAAAGTTCTGATGAGACTACAAGTTGCTGAACCAAGTTACTAAAAAGCAATATGTGAACAATTACGTCCACAATCAATGACAGTGTTCGAGTTAATGAATCATGATATTACCCTGGTTTCATTAACAATTAAGAAACACAACCTCAAGGTATTGTCATCCTCTTTATCACTAGAGAAAAGATTTATTAGACAAATTAGATACCGATTCAACAAAAAAAAAAAAAGAATCAAACAGTACTACTATCATCCATGCCACTGTCAGTACTCAAACACCACCCCAACAACAACCTCACTCTGATATTACATATCTCATTCACCAAGCCAAGTTGAATGGTTGGTATATTGAACCCCATGAGGTACATACAATAATTTAAAATTTGTTTTTTTTTACTAACTTAAACTTTTAGATGACATGTGTATTTATGAAAACATAAAAGTGGAAGAAGAAGTGGCTCAAGGAAGCATAACACATATATACAAAGAAAGATGGAGAGGATATGTAGTTGCAGTCAAAATTCTGTCTTGATGTACTTTATGCATCTTCCATAAGCAGAAGTCAATCCTACTGTAACAGCCTAACACTTCTTTACGGAGTGGTTAAATCAAATTCACTAACCTATCATCATAGTAGACAATTATTGAAAATGTTAAGGTAAAGTTGCTCCTATTCCTTCAAATACTCATGTAACACCGTTGAGATTTTCATGTACTTCCCCCTACTGCAGATATCAAAACTTATACATTGTTGCAGAATACAAAAAACTTCTTGTGTGTTGTTTTCTACGATTCGTTAGTAGCTTATAAACTTGGTGGAGCGGCTAACAAATAATTTTATATAAATGGTCAGAAAATGACTAATCCTCTTGACCTCCTTACAGTAATTATAACACCAGAGCATGAAAAAGACAATGATATAGTTGGAGGTTTTGAGAAGAGAGTACCTTTATTCTTCTTTTTTTTTGAGACAATTTTTTTAAAACAGCTTTTCATTCGAATGCCAAGAAAAAAATAGATTTTGCAAAACCTTCAAATAATTGTTGTCGCATAGAAAGTTATAAATGTTAAATCACACAGTAATTTAAGGTATGATTTTTGGCAGTCCATATAAATATTTGCTAGTGGATCATTGACGACAAAGGTATGAGATTTAATTTTGTAGTCTATATTATTTTGTTAGATCTCAAATGGATTAGTTTAACATGGTTTGACAAAATTATTTTTCTTTATATTAAATTTTGGAAAACTTTCACATATAGCCACAAAAAAATAATTAATTACTCTCCATAGCTATAGTTTGATAATTACAATTTGTAGTTGCATGTTATATGAAGGAGAGAGGCGAGCGAGACTAGGAGAGACATGAGAGAGGCGAGAGAGGGGAAAAAGAGTGAGAGAAAGTGAATTGTATATGTATATTGGGTAGTTAATTGTATATTATACATATGTATTTGTATATATGGCAAGAGAGATTGGGAGAGAGAGGAGAGAAACGAGAGATACTGGGAGAGTGAGGAGAGGGGAGAGCGAGATCGAGAGAGGAAGGAGAGAGGTGAATTGTATATGTATATAATTGTATATTATACATATACATTTGTATAGGCAAAAGAGATTGGGAGAGAGAAGAGAGAGGCGAGCGAGAGAGGGCAGAGAGGGGGAGAGAGGTGAATTGTATATGTATATAGGCTAACTAATTGTATATTATACATATGTATTTGTATATTTTGGCAAATTATACATATATACAAGCATGACTAATTATACAAATTCGAAGTCAGCCCACGTAATTTAATGTATAATGTTAGTCACGAGTGATAATTATAGGAAACTATAACTATGGTGAGTAATTAAATAGTATAAATTTGCTTTGTTGCGTTATTTTTCCTTCAATTTTTTATATTAATGCATACTATGAAACGCATGAGTTATTTAATAAATAATTTATAATAATATTCATTAATATGAAGAAACTAATATAAAGTGAGACAAATTTGTCAAATATTAATTTATATTTATTTTAAATAGAATGAAAAATGGTTACAATAAAAATTAAAATAAGAAAAGTTAGCATAATATCGTATACCACGTGGAGGTGAGTATTATAGAGCAAAACTTCAACAGACTCCTCTGAAATTATCCTTTAAAAAATATAAAGAAGTTATTTTGTTAATTTTGATGTGTAATTTATAATTGATAATAAAGATATTTACTAGGCTGAAAAATCGAAACAAAAATATGATGTAATATGTTTTCACCAATTACTTTGTCTATTTATCTTGCATATGAAAAAAATCGCACCACCTCAAATAGATTCTATAATACACGATATAGATTTAACTGGAGCTTCGATATAGATTTGGAACACGATTTTTTTAAAAAAACTGTATTATTGTGGAATACTTCACATAAGACTACCAAGTCAGGAAAACGTTATTCAATTAGTCCTAATCATTAACGCCCGACAACAAAAAATGGCATGTTGATGTTAATTTATTTTTTTTCTACATATAAATGAATTGAAAACAGTTTTCTAATTAAAATATACATACGTATGACTGGAAATGGAAAAATGGTTGGTTGATTTGCAATTATAGTTTCTTTCTTTAAAATAATAATAAAAAGAGCTATGATAACTGTTAGACCCGTAAACTACTTGATCTAACTACGTGCAGACATGTCAAGGACTTGGGCATTGGTCTTGACATGAATGGGGGCAAAACAGTGCAACACAGGTTCAAGGTGCTTGGGTGTTGGCAAGGCAACTTGAACATGCAAGGCTTACGTGTGGGCTAGAGTCATCGGCAAGGCAGCGTGTTGGCTTGACAAGGTAAAACTGTGAAGACTTGACGATGGCGAAAACAAAGGCATTCCACGTGAATTGCTGAAATAAAACTAAGTGTTGGAGGGCAGCTAAAATATTCTAAGTATTGGAAGCTAGCTGAAATATTTTTCTAAGTGTTGGAATGTAGCCTGAAATATTCTAAGTGTTAGAATATTAATATTTCGTGTGGAGATGTAATTTGAATTAGATTCTATCTGTTAGAAATATAGCTGTTGGAAACTTAGTTTGAATCTTGTGATGACAAGTGTGGACATGTGTCATTTGTAACTGCCGCATGTAACTGCCATGTGCAGAAATTTTATAAGGGTGAAAATTTAGTTTAAGGCTATAGAGTGTGTTTCTTGCCTTAGACAAATTCGTGAAGCCTCTCCTTTGTATTAATTATAAGATTAATAAAGGTTGAGACGAGTTCATGTACATTCTGTCTGTTGTTTAACTTTGTTGTTAAAGTATTTCTATACTTAGTCAAATTTGTGGGAGTAAGATAGGCTGAGGGTTGCAGGCGTTTGCAAGACTGCCTAGGGTGGTGTTCGGTAAAAATAAATCGACCCTCTTTCAATTAGTATCAGCGCACAGTTGAACGATTGTGAAAAACGCAGAACTGTGGGAACTGGCACGAAAAATTGAAGTATTCATTAGGTTTACAGATGATACTCTGGGAGATCCTTCGTTTGTGGATTTGTTAACACAAGTCATTGATTTGAGACTTAACGCTGAGAAAGTTCAGGGGGAGATTGGTGTATATTGACCGAATGTTGATAAACACATCACTGAAATCTTGAATTTTCGTAACACAACTACACAACAACTTGAGGGACTGTAGAAGGAAAATGAAAACCTTCGTGCAGAGATCGGTGTATTGTGTCGAGCTGTGGCTACGTTGAGTTCAAATCGTGTTGAATCATCTAAGGTTAAAATTCTAGAACCTAAAGCCTTTAGTGGTGCAAGAAATGCTAAAGAACTGGAAAAATTCATTTAGGACATGGAACAGTATTTTACTGCTGCAAGGGTGCCTGACGCTGACAAGTTAAACATTACCACAATGTACTTGACGAGTGATGCTAAACTTTGGTGGAGAACTCGAAATGCAGATGATGTAAGCGTTGGCCGTCCTATAATTGATACGTGGGATAAGTTAATACTGCGCGATCAATTTCTTCCTAGCAACACCTCTTGGCTTGCAAGGGATAAGTTGAAAAGGCTAAGGCAGACAGGTTCGGTGAGGGAATACACTAAAAAATTCACCTCTGTGATGTTAGACATTCAAAACATGTATAATGAGGATAAGTTACACAACTTCATTTTCGGGTATGCAAGACTGGGCTCAAAACGAACTTCGGAGGCAGAATGTTAAAGATCTGCCTGGAGCAATTGCTGCTGCAGATTAGTTGGTTGATTTCCGGACAACTCGTCCTTTGACGGATGTTCCCTCTACTTCAAAGACTAAGAAAAATAAAGATAAGAAAGGGGAATGGAAAAAGGATAGTCGTAAGGACTGTACAAATGACAAAGGAAAGACAAAAATGAAGGATGGAAAAGACAAACTAAAGAACAAAGATGGTAATTCTAAGGGCTGTTGGACTTGTGGCGGTCCTCATTTGTCCAAGTCTTGTCCAAACCGAGAAAAAATAAACGTTTTGCTTGCTGGAAATATGAATCAAAGAGAGTAAGATGAGGAAATCATGGCTGCAATGGCAAATCCATTAGGATTGTCCTTCAACCATATTACGTGGGTTAATAATGTTGGAGAAACGTCTAGTACTTCGAATCCTCATGCTTCCCTAGTTCATATAGAAATGACAGTGAAAGAACAGCGTGTGATGGCAATGGTTGATACAGGAGCCACCCATACATTTGTAGATGTTAAAATTGCTACAAAATTGGGGCTGAAGTTGTCTAAAAGCCTTTCCTACGTCAAAATAGTCAATGCTAAGGCACAAGACATTGTGGGTATGGCTTATGGTGTGTCTATGCCGACTGAAAATTGGGTAGGAAAACATAATTTAATGGGGATGTCGCTTGGTGAATTTGAGATCATACTTGGGATTGGTTTTCTAAGAAAATTCCAGTTTGTTCCGTTTCCTCACTTAAATGGAGTGATGGTCATGAATGGAAGCAATGCTAGATTTCTTAAAGGAGTTCATCCATTTGGGAACATTAATAAAGTTGCAAAGAAGAAAGACAAGGGAATGTTCTTGTCTGCTATGTCAATCGACAAAGGGTTGAAGAAGGGTGATGACACTATACTTGCTGCCTTGGTTGAAGTGAAACCTGATGTTAAGATGAAAGTGTCTGATTTTGTTGCTGAATTGCTTAAACAGTATGGTGATGTTATGCCGCCTGAATTACCAAAAAATTTACCACGAAGGAGGGATATCGATCATAAAATTGAGTTGTTGCCTGGTACGGTTGCTCCTGCACAGGCTCCTTATCATATGGCTCCTAAGGAATTGGCTGAATTGCATAAACAATTGAACGAGTTGTTGGATGCTGGATTGATTCAGCCATCTAAGGCTCCATATGTTGCCCCTGTTTTATTTCAAAAGAAACAGGATGGGACGATGCAAATGTGTGTAGACTACAGGGCACTGAATAAAGTAACTGTAAAGAATAAGTATCTGGTTCCATTGGTGCAGGATTTGATGGACATGTTGAGTAAGGCATGCTGATTCACAAAACTTGATCTTAGGCCAGGTTATTGGCAGGTTAGGATAGCAGAAGGTGATGAACCAAAAACAACATGTGCAAATATATATGGTTCATATGAATTCCTTGTAATGCCATTTGGTCTAACTAATGCTCCGACAACATTTTGCAACTTAATGAATAATGTACTGTTTGACTACCTTGATGACTTTGTTGTTGTCTATCTAGATGATATTGTCATTTATAGTCGAACCTTGGAGGAATATGTTAATCACTTAAGTTTGATACTGGCTCAGTTGAGAAAATACACACTTTATGTTAAGATGGAAAAGTGTGAGTTTGCTCAACAGGAGATAAAAATTTTAGGGGCATCTTGTTAGTAAAAACCAAGTTCGAATGGATCCTAAGAAAGTGCAAGCCATTGTTGATTGGCAGGCACCTCGTCATGTGAAGGATTTAAGGTCGTTTCTTGGCTTGGCTAACTATTACAGAAAATTCATTGCTGGTTACTCAAAAAGGACAGCGGCTTTGACAGACTTGTTGAAGAAGGATACGAAGTGGGTTTGGTCTGAACGATGTGATGAAGCATTTCAGAATTTGAAGGAAGCTATTGCATCTGAACAAATACTCAAATTACCTGATTTTGAGTTACCATTTGAAGTGCACACTGATGCGTTAGACAAAGCAATTGGTGGTGTATTAGTGCAGGAAGGTCATCCTGTGGCCTTTGAAAGTAAGAAATTGAATGATGCTGAACACAGATACTCAACACATGAAAAAGAGATGGTTGCGGTAGTACACTGTCTGCATGTTTGAAGAGTTTATCTCCTAGGTACTCGATTTGTAGTAAGAACTGATAATGTGGCAAATACATTTTTGAAGACACAGAAAAAGTTGAATCCTAAACAAGCACGTGGCAATAATTCCTGGCAGAATACGATTTCGCGTGGGAACATAAACCAGGATAACACAACCAGGTTGCTGATGCGCTGAGTAGAAAAGAAGTATTTGTTGCAGTATATTCAATTTCAAAACTCAAAACTGATTTCTACAATAGAATCAGTATGTGTGCTGCAAATGATTCATTGTATATTAAATGGATGGGTCAAGTGCAAGATGGCACAAAAAGACGGTATTAGATCAAGGACGATCTACTCTATTTTAAAGGGGGGAGGATTGTTGTACCAAATCAGGGTGGATTGCGCAAAGACTTAATAAAAGAGGCGCATGATTCTGAAAGGATGTTAGCCTTACTGTCTCGTGTTTATTTTTTGCCAAAAATGGAAGACGATATAGAGGCATATGTCAAGACTTGTCATGTTTGTCAAGTTGACAAGACTGAACGTAAGAAGGAAGCAGGGTTATTGCAACCTTTGTCTGTTCCTGAAAGGCCGTGGCTATCAGTAAGCATGGATTTCATTTCTGGATTCCCTAAGGTAGATGGCAAAGCATCTATCATGGTGGTAGTTGACAAGTTTTCAAAATATTATGTTTTTGTTGTTGCACCTGAACTATGTTCATCTGAAGTTGCCGCTGATTTGTTCTACAAATATGTGGTTAAGTATTTTGGTGTTTCGGCTGACATCGTGAGTGATAGAGATACAAGGTTCACTGGTAGGTTTTGGACAACTTTGTTCAATATGATGGGAACCGAGTTAAAAATTTCTACTGCGAATCATCCACAAACAGATGGGCAGATGGAAAGAATTAATCACTTGTTGGAAGAACACTTAAGGCACTATGTGACTGTAAGTCAACGGAATTGGGTGACATTGTTAGACATTGAGCAGTTCTGCTATAATCTGCACAAGTCGTCTGCAACAGAAATGAGCCCTTTTGAAATTGTTTTAGGCAAACAGCCTATGACGCCACTAGATGTTGCCAAATCTAAAAATCAGGGAAAATTTCCGACAGCATACAGGGTTGCAAGGGACAGACTTGAAATGTTATCTAAAGCATAGGATAGCTTGCGCAAGGCTCAACGGCGCATGAAGAAGTATGCCGATCAACATCGTCGCTCAGTTGAGTTCAATGTGGGTGACAAAGTATTACTGAAACTTACTCCACAAATCTGGAAACAGATTGTAACTAAGAATAGACATCGGGGTTTGATTCCTAATTATGATGGTCCATTCGAAGTGGTGAAATGAGTGGGCGAAGTTGCTTATAGATTAAAACTGCCAGAAAGGTTGAAAATTCATCCCACTTTCCATGTGAGTTTCTTGAAACCTTACTTTGCAGATGCAGATGATCTAAACAGAAACATGTCAATGAGGGCTCCTCCATCAGTACCTACGCAATATGATGCTGAAATTGAGAAAATCCTTGATCACCGGGTTTTGGGCACAAGTAAGAAGAATACTAAGACAGAATTCTTGGTTCACTGGAAAGGCAAGAGTGCAACTGATGCAGTTTGGGAGAAGGTGAAAGACTTATGGCAGTTTGATGCTCAAATCGAGTACTATCTTAAAACAGTCTCTATGAGAACATCGAGTTCAAGTGGTGCGGGTGGCCTGTTAGACCATTAAACTACTTGATCTAACTACGTGCAGACATGTCAAGGACTTGGGCATTGGTCTTGACATGAATGGGGCCAAAACAGTGCAACACAGGTTCAAGGTGCTTGGGTGTTGGCAAGGCAACTTGAACATGCAAGGCTTATGTGCGGGCTAGAGTCATCGGCAAGGCAGCGTATTGACTTGACAAGGCAAAGTTGTGAAGACTTGACGATTGCAAAAACAAAGGCATTTCACGTGAATTGCTGAAATAAAACTAAGTGTTGGAGGGCAGCTAAAATATTCTAAGTATTGGAAGCTGGCTGAAATATTCTAAGTGTTGGAATGTAGCCTGAAATATTCTAAGTGTTAGAATATTTATATTCGTGTGGATAAGGATGTAATTTGAATTAGATTTTATCTGTTAGAAATATAGTTGTTGGAAACTTAGTTTGAATCTTGTGATGACAAGTGTGGATAGGTGTCATTTTAACTGCCGCATGTAACTGCCATGTGCAGATATTTTATAAGGGTGAAAATTTAGTTTAAGGCTATAGAATGTGTTTCTTGCCTTAGACAAAATGAAAGTCTATCTCCATTATGTCTGTTGTTTAACTTTGCGGTTAAAGTATTTCTATACTTAGTCAAATTTGTGGGAGTAAGATAGGCTGAGTGTTGCAGACGTTTGCAAGACTACCTAGGGTGGTGTTCGGTAAAAATAAATCGACTCTCTTTCAATAACCATTGCAATTATGTAGTACTTTTTTTTGTTTCTCGTTTATTATATTTTATTTCTCTTCATTTTTGGAATCAAGTGATTGATGGTACCGGGTACGTCAAATAAAATATGAAATGATAACTGTATTATTGATAGCGAATAAAATATTAATGTAATATATGATGTCACAATATTTAAAATTTAGGTATTTTGATGAAATTAAACTCTTAAAAAATGTGAAAATTTTATTAAAAAAATATAATTACTCAAATATTCAGAAAGTTATCCATAAATAATGGCATGTAACTGTAAAAAAAGAACAAACCTTCATTTAAATGGACACCTATTCCCACTATATATGCTCATACCAATTTTAAATATATATCTTGTAAATGTAAAATTTGATATATATATAAAATTTTAATCTTTCGATGACGAAAGGTGTTCCAAGCTAATCCCTTCATGTCATCATATATATATATATCAATAGGAACAAGGTTGAAGTTTCCCCTTTATTACGCCGACTATTTATTAACGATCATAATTAAGTATTTATTAATTATACTATTCAGTTAGTTGATTCCATTTTTCAGTTAGTTAATCTGTTAGTGAGTTGATCAGTTGTTAGATATTTTTCTCTTTCTTCAAATTAGTTTTTGAACATTCACACATGTATATAAGTACTTCGTTGATGGTGTGTGAGTTCTCATATCTTCTTCTCTGCTATTGTTTTTTTCTCTCAACTGTATCAGTTATGGCTTTCATGGTTTTAGCCATGATTGAGCTCTCACCATTTATGTGAATTTTAATACTGTTACTAAATAGTTTATATATAATAACAATGTTTTAAAAAGTAAAATAAATACTATAATGTTTCGAACACCCTTGAAACAAGTGGGAGAGCTAGTCCCTTATATGAGAAATTTTAGATTTTGAGACAAAATTATTCATATCCTCTTGTGACTTAATATCTTCATCAACAATATTAACCACAAATTTCTCATCTCGTTGAGAAGAAGGAAAAAAGGTTAAGAGGTTTAACCATTTTTGAGCTTCAATTATTCGTGATCTTTGTGTTCTCGGGTTGAATCTGAGATTCAGTCCTTTCCACAGATGGAGTATTCCTGCTGAAGCTACGAAGTACAAACTATGAATGTCTTATATAGGAAACTAACCGTGCATCGGCCACTGCTGCACCTTAGCTAACTTGGCTGGAGTTCTTACTTTGTGAAACTGGGTGCTTTGTCACTACAAATCCTATACTTTGGTGTGATAACCTATCTATCATCCATTCCCGCACTAACATATGGAGATAGACTTTCATTTTTTGCCCCTTAAAAGGTGAAGGAGAAATTTTTGGTTGTTCATTATCTTAGCACTCATGATCACCAATGTTCTCATGAAAAAGCTCTTTCAAAAGTAAGATTTCAGCATTTCAGAGACAAGTTGAAAGTGTCTGCTTCCCTGTTCAACTTGCAGGGGAGTGTAATGGATAGGCTTAGATAGATTCCTATTATATCTAAACTATGTAAAAGAGTAAGTTATGATATTCCTTTGAGAGAATAATTGTTGTTGTATAATCGTTCTCCTCAATCTGTGTTGCCTAGTTCATATAAATATCGATGTTTAGTCTAAGTATATATTCATGTTGTTGTACATATTTTATGTATGAATATAATGAATAGAATTTTTGAACCCTCGACTGATTTTTAAATGGTGAGAGGGTCAAGCAGGTCACATGTAAATATTGTTCTTTGTAAAATGAATGGCTTGTTTCCTGTTATTCTCAAATTTTGATGATTTAATAAATTGTGGGATCTAATATGAAACCCGATCCTATGAGAAATTGAGAATGTAGTAGATGAAAAGGACAGTTGTAAAAAGTTGCAACAACCACTGTCACAACTGCAGAGGGTAAGTACTCTCAACAAATGGCATTGCACCAGGCTATTCACCTGTCCTATATCAGCCATTTTGACAAGTGACATAACCTAGTTTTTTGCATTGGGACGATTACACAACAACAATCATTCTCTCAAAGGAATATCTTTTCTCATATTCAGCAAGGGACCTAATAGAGTTATCTTACGCCTTTAGTTGTTATTTGAGAACACTATTTTGTGCTTATCAGATCCTCTCAAGTTACATTCATTAATGTTTGAATCTGAGTTGTAGCTAGAGTTAGCTATGTTGGGGTCTTTGGAATTAGTAGTTGGTGTAGTGGGCAATATTGCTTGGTCTTACGGGGAAGGAATTAAGAGTTTAATTCCTAGATTACAAGAATTTGTAATATGAATTTTGACTCTTTGAAGTTAATGGAGTTGTGTTTGAAATCATGTGAAACATGTCACGGTTTTCTCCTCCCTGTAGCAAAGATGTTTTTACGTAATTTTTAGGGGTTGTTTGGTAGGCCGCATTAGAAGAAATAATTCATGTATTAGGCAAGGTGTTATTTAGTACTATATTTGATAGGAATTTGGATCTATGTATAACTATACATGAATAAGTTATACCTCTTACATGGTATTATAGGATGTTTTACTAGTACCTTCTCTCAAATCATTTTAATTATTTTGTTTATTTTCTTGACTTTATGGTTTATATTTGTTCTAGTAAATTTATTTAAATAAATTAGCTTACAGATTATTTAGAAAGAGTTGTTTGTTACTAAATAAATTCAACACAAATTTGAAGTGTGTGTGTCTGTGTGTATATATATGTGTGTGTGATTTTCTAATTATTTGTATTTTGAAGAATTTAAAATATAATACATATTAAAACTACAACTTACAATTTTTATGTGTAAATGTAGATGGTTTATTCAATTTTACTATTCTTGACCGTCTTTTCAATTTTAAAAGTAGATGTTTTATCTTTTTAAAATGGTAAAAGACTCAGATAAGCCATTGAATTTTTAGAAAATACTCATTTATGCTATCAATTAAAAGTTTCGTTCATTTATGCTATTACCATTAAAGAAAAAGCTCATTCATGCCATTATTTTCTGATAGTGATTTTGCAAAACCATTTTTGACACGTGGCCAATTATAATTCGACCACGTCATCAAGTTATTTAATAAAAAAAATAACAAAATTTAATTCAATTTTTTTCAGAATTATGATTTTTTTTATCAAAAAAATTGATGATGTGACTGAATTATAACTGGCCACGTGTCAAAAATGGTTTTGCAAAACCACTGTTAAAAAATAATGACAGAAATGAGCCTTTTCTTCAACGATAGTGGCATAAATGAGCCAATCTTTTAACTGATTGCATAAATGAACCTTTTCTGAAAGTTCGATGGCATATTTGAGTCTTTTCCCTTTTAAAATAGAAAAATGACATTTTGTGAGTGATCAATTTATTAAGATGAAAATTATTTATCCTCAAATAAAAATATCAAATATAATAACAAAATTGTTTTTCTCATACCTAGTTAGAAGGCCACAAAAGAAATTGTCAAAAAATTACCTACCTGACCCAATTATCTAATAATTCAAGGGTATAATTGGAAAAATGTTTTTTATAGAGTTTTAATACAGACACAAGATGAGGTGTGAAATAATGAACCAAACACTTGATAGAAATAAACTCTGCATTACTAATCCCTGCACTACTAATCCATGCATTACTAATCCATGAATTATTAATTTTTATACCAAATGACCCACCTTATAATCTTTACTTTTAAGTTTCTACTTTCCACACTGTTCTTGTTTAGTTAAGGACTTGATCCATTGAGTGGTAGTAGACGCATATATGACATCATTTCCTATTAGAGACCACAATAGCTAAAGATTAGTTTGAACACTCAATTCCATCTCAGATATAGGCCTGTGTATACATAACTGAGTTGACTCGGGGTTCGGCTCGACTTACCTACGTTTAGCTCGGCTTGACTAAAGTTTGGGCTCAGTTGAGCTGGCTCGACTCAATTTGATAGACTCAATTTATTCTTGTAACTTAGAAATAAAATTCATCAATTAATCTTAATTATGTTGGTAAAATGTCTAGTCAATAATAACTATTTGTTACAAACTTACAATTATGTACTTCTTTAATTAATTTTTGTATAGACACCGTTACTTAAGATAATTAATGGGTGTTACGAAATGTAATTAGTATTGTAAATTTTGTTAACTCAAAAAACTTACTCCCTCCATCCCATATTGATTTAAGTTTTGAGTCATTTTTCATTTTTCAAATTAACTTAAGTTTTCAATCTTCAAGACTGTTTTTAAAATATTCTTTCAATTTTTTCTTTTAAGTTAGTATTGGAATTAGTTATTATAATTAATGTTTTGTTATTTTTTATAATAATTAATAAGGGTAAAAATAAAAAATTATATTAAATTTATGTCCTAACTTACTTTTCTTAAAGGGCGTGAAACACTTAAAAACTTAAGTGAATATAGAATGGAGACACTAACATTGTATTAGTGTTATATATTTCTTTTTTATTAGTTGCTTGAAAGTTCTCATCTATGTTTTTATTAAGTTAACATCATTTTATTTGAGTTCCAATTTAGATCAAAAGATAATAAGTACCACTTTGATATTTTACTTTCCTCGTTTGCCTCATTCGTAGCAAAACAAAATGGTATTTATCATCTTTTCGTTACAAAGTGAAGAGATTAGAGTGAAAATTATTTAACAAAAAAGATATATAGGGGCCAAATAAGTAGTACAACATACTTGAGGTGCAAATGAGAAAACTACAAAAAGAGCTTTTGGCTAATGATTATACAAATAAAAAAATTCTAGGAACATTATTTGTTGACATTAATCCATTATTACAAATTCGATAGAAATAATAAAATATTTAGTTCTTTTTACCTTTAATTTTATTTATGCTCGTTGAGTAGCAGAATTAGGTACTTCATTGGAATTAGTAAAGTAAAGTCTTTTTGCTTGCGAATATTCTTATTGATATTTTTTAAATTTAATAAAAGTCTACTAGACACTGTCTAGTAGTAAAATTGTTCAAAAAAAAGGCATAATATATAAATGTGTCATTTAACTTAGCTTCATTTTACGTTTAATTTATATCCTCCAACTTTGGATATGCACAAGTAGACAATTAAACTTGTATAAGGTTGAACAAGTAAACACACGAGTCCTATATGACAAAATGCACGTAGGACACCACATAGGACAAAAAATGACGTGTATGATGTCATGTAAGGCATGTGTATCTATTTGTTCAAATTTATACAAGTTTAAGTGTCTGCACATCCAAAGTTGAAAGAAACAAATGTGATTTGAAACCAAATTAAAAAATATATTTATGTATTATCCCTAAAAAAAAAAAGACATTGATCCATTATTTGTAAAGATGGCGAGGAAGTCTAGGCACCATGATCAAATGGAGAGCAAGTTTGGGGTGTGTAGTAAGCCCATAAATCTCATCCATGCTAATGTCTTGTGAATTTATGTCATGTGGCAATTGCCAATCGAATCCATGCAACAAGTTGGCTAATGTGGCCCTAATGATACGAATCCCAAGACTATATCCCGGGCACTTTCTCCGACCCGCACCAAATGGTAAGAGTGCAAAATGTTGTCCAGTAACATCTATATCCTTCCCTTCAAATCTTTCGGGAATAAATTCTTCTGGTGACTCCCAATGCCGCGAGTTCCTTCCAATACTCCAAGTGTTCACCATTAAAATCGTCCCTTTCGGTATGTCGTAGCCTGCTATATGACTATCCCCTAGGGAAGTACGGGGAGGAAGCATGGTGCTTACTGGGTGAAGCCTCAATGTTTCCTTGATAATTGATTCAATGTAAGTGAGTTGAGTGAAATCTCTCTCTTGCACCCATCTTCCATCTCCAATGACACGGTCTAGCTCTTTTTGTGCTTTCTTAATCATATTTGGTTGTTTAATAAGTTCATGAAAAGCCCACTCAATTGTTGTTGCTGAAGTGTCTGTTCCACCAGCTAATAAATCCTGACATAATTTATTGGATAATTAATCAATGCGTTGTATGATGCAAAACATTTCAATAAGGTAGAGCCGTCTCAAGAAGTTTTGAAACCTAAAATCAAATTATATCCAGAGTCTTTCTCTTTTCTCTTGACATATCTAAATGAAAGAAAAAATTTCAAATATGTCATTAAAATTCTAGAAAAGAATTATATATGTCATCAGTTTAAGTTCATTCATTTCATAATTTTTAATTTTAATTTTTGCAAAATTATTTTTTTACACCCAAAATACTTTTAACACTTTTCAGTCGACTTTTGGATCAAATGTACTCTTTTTGCTTTTTGTTCCTCAAAAACTTCAAAAACACATGAAGAAAATCAACAGCTCTCAATTTTCAACATCTTCGATTCTTCATGAAATCACTTCAAATTTTGGTCACATAATTAGTTGTTGTTTTTTTTTTAAAAAAAAAAAAAAAGACAAAATTCTAAAATCATTTGTGGAGTTTTAAAAAATTCACCCATATTAGAAAATAATTTTTTTAAAAAAATCCATCCCCAAAATTTCAAAAATCTACTTTGAATCATATTATTTTTGTTATTTTTTACATTAGATCTTTGTTTCCTAATTTTTTCTAGTCTATTTTAAAATTTCAAATGGTTTGAAGTTGTGCGAAAATTTGATCATTAAAGAAAGTTGAAGTTTTTGAATCTTTGAAGAAATTTTAAGTGAGTCTTGTTGAGTTAGATTAAATTCGAGCTCAAAAAATATTGAGATTTGATATCTAGCTCGGAGGGAAACTACTCTTGAAATTTATAGTGATTTCGTAAAGAATTAAAGAAATTTGAAATTTGAGGATTACTGATGTTCTTGATGTGTTGTTGGTGTTCTCAAGGAATAGGAAGCAAAAAGACTATATTTAATCCAAATACTTCAATGGAAAAGTGTTAAAAGTTTTCTGGGATAAAAAATTGTTTTGCAAAACCAGAGTTGAAAGATAATGGCATGAGTGAGCTTATTTTTTAGATAAGTCAAACTTTTAACGAATGACATAAATAAGTGTTTTCTGAAAGTTAGATGACATATTTGAACTTTTTCTCTGAATTAAATAACTACTCCTTTAACATACTCAGTTTAATCCTACAAATAAGGTTTGAGAAAAGTAGGTTGTACAAAAATCTTATGTAGTAGGAATGTAAACGATGTAAATTTTTTGATCAAACACAAAAACAATTGCTCGGGCCCCATTTTATTTTGTCGTCATAATATACAAATATGCCCTTCAACTTGGCTTCAAATCACATTTATGTCCTTCAACTTTTGGTGTGCACAAGTAGATAGTTAAATTTGTATAAAATTGAACAAATAGACACACATGTCCTACATGACATCCTGCAAGACATTTTTTGTCCTAAATGGTGTCCTACGTGTATTGTTTCATATAAGACTCATGTGTTTACTTGTTCAACTTTATACAAGTTTTAGTGTCTACTTGTGTATAGTATATCTAAAGTTATAGGACATAAACGTAAAATGAAACCAAGTTAAAAAACAGATTTATGTATTATACCTATTTCTTAATGTCAATTCAAACGTATTCACATAAATTAATATTTTATTTTCATAAAGTAGAGGTAAAACAAAATAAAGGAAAAGAAAAAGAAACCTGCATTAGACCCTTGACAGAATCAGTGTTAAGTTTGAGATGTAGATTAGGATCCTCAACTTGTTGCAACAAAACATCCACCATATCCCTTGCCACAAAATTCTTATCTCCTTGATCCCTCTTAGCCTTGTGATCATCCAACACAAAATTATTAAAAATATCTAAATTCTTATGCAACTCTTTCATTTCCTTAACATAACCTTGCAAATCCAAAAACCCTAACCAAGGTATCCAATCTCCAATATTAATCACACCATTAAGTAAAAACCATTTATCAAGCATATCCTGCAATTTCTCCAAACTTATTATCGACTTTTCATTATTATTACAACCATTTGACTCACTAAAATATTTTCCACCCAACACGGTTCTACTTATACTCGTTAGAGTATAACGTGTTAAATGTTGTCTAAGAAGAATTGGCTTCCCTAACATGGAAAGATCAAAAAGTCGCGCAATCAAATTCTGCATTTCCTCTACTCGAATGTAATCAAACGAGTCTAAACGTTTAGAGTTGAAAATGTGGTTGAGGTAGATTCGTCGTGCTTGTTTCCAAAATGGTCCATAAGGTGCCCATGTCATGTCATGATAATTATAAGCAGTGTACTTACCAGCAGCAAGTTGAGGGCGAGACGCCCAATTTGCATCATTTGTTTTTAAAAATTCTCTTGCCATTTCTGGAGAGGATACTATTAGCACATTTCGAGTACCAAACTTTAGAAGCATTAAATCTCCATAAGTTAACGCGAGTTTGTGAAGGGATTTGTGAGGAACGGAACCAAGAAGATGTAAATTGCCAATTATAGGCCATGGTTTTGGACCTGGTGGAAGATTTTGTTTATGATGATGGAAGAGTTTTAAGAGAACAAGTAAGGTAACAAGACATGTTATGGCTAAAACTACCCAAGAATAATTCTCCATCTTAATTTACAAATGTTGGAAAATATTGATGAAAACCAACAAAATTTTTGTAGCTTGAGATGTGCCTATGAAACTATGTTTAAAGATATTTCACCAATGTGACATAGAATACGATAATCTATTTTAATATGGAATTACGAGCCACAATCTAACAAAGATTTTGAATTGATACTTTTTTTTTTCAGAATGAAGGAGTGTATTTTCTCTATTCTTTGTCTCAATGATCACAAAAAAAGAAGCATATATAGGAATATATAAGTAGAGAGAGAGCAGAAGTTTTGGCTTTGATTTTCCTATCTTCAAGAAAAGAACTTGGGAGTCTATATCATCTAATAATTGGATGAATACTCCAAAATACAAATCATCTCTTAACGTCAATAGATAGAAAACAATAATTATGGGGTCCACACCCATTAAGAAAGTTGAAATGAATAAAAGATTGAAATGTTTATCGCTCATTGTTAAAGTCAACAAATGCTGCAACAAATCAATGCTAACTATTTCTTTTTTCAACTAAAATCTTATTAACAAATTTACATAGTTGCAAATGTTGAAATCTTGGTGTTTTTTATGTTGTCACTGGTGACATCACTAGGAGTAGATTTCTCCTATAAATTTAGAGTCCTTGCTCATTTGAAGATACACCACGTTAGAGAAAAAAAATTATTTTGAGAGTAAAGTGGGGTATTTCTTAGACTATATAAGAAAAATAGTTTGTGAAGAAGTGTAAGCAATATTTTCGTAAGGTTGAAATAAAAAGAGTGTTATTCTTTTTGAGTGTTTAGTAATCACTTTGAGTATTGTATTTAATATATACAGTGTAAAATTCCTTACCATAGTGATATCAGTTGCTCCTCTTAATTTGTAATTTTTCCCTTATTTAAAAAAATTTCCACATAAAATTCTTGATATCATTATTTTTTTTATTTTTATTTCTATCACTTTTATCATATATTTTTATCCTTGTTCGTATCTTTCCCAACAATAATGGCAATAAAAATAGGACATATAAAGTCTATTAAAATTTAAAATGATTAAAATGAAATGTCAGGCATTTGCTAAATTTGCCTTGAAGTCAATCCAATTTTGCATTAATTGTTTGCAGATTTGTAAATGCAAATATAAGAAAGTTAATACTTTCTTTTGAGATACTAAAATAACGGAAAATAACCTACAATATGTTTGAAGTATTGAAAATAGTATAAAATTACCCTTTCATTCACCTGTTGGCTCTAAAATATCTTCTCAACCACCTATTGGCTCCAAATACCTTTCTCATTCACATTTGACCACTTAGTTAACAGTTTTAAATTTAAAACTATTTATATATATTTTCTTAAAATATGTGGCACTCAACTATTTGTTATACTTTAACTTATTAGTATAATTTATGAATCATCCACTATCCACTCATTCACATTACTAATGCAACAATAGGAAAGCTATTGCCAATGAGTGTTTTTTAAAAATTTGAGGCGAAAATATTTATATAAGTAAATTATCATACATTCAAGTGTCTAAATATAAATTATCAATAGACTTAAAAGTTTGACTATGTTAATTTTAATTATTCTTTCATCTCAATTATGTGATGTTACTTCATAGATGACTTTTTTTAAAAATAATATATTAAAGGTTTTTAAAACAAATCATAAATATTTATAAAATTATATTAAGAAAAAATGCATGAATTAATTCAGGATGTACTATTTCTTTTACCTTTAATCATAAATTTCGAATTCAAAGTTGAAAGAGAATCCTATTGAAAGTGTCCTCCTAAATAAGCGGCGCTTAACTTAAATTTAATTGGGGCTTCGATTCGGACTCGAATAATTTTGAATGTCATTTTCAGGAATCTATAATTTCGTTGTGTTTTAGTAGTGTTTATGGCGATTTTGATATTATAATTGGTTTATTAATTGGGTGGGGTTTAGTTAGTAATGAGTGGGTAGTGGGTTGGTTTAAATATTATATTAATAAATTAAAATATAACCAATAGTTGAGCGCCAAGTATATTAAAAAATATTTAAACAATTTCATTTTGAAATCGTTACATAAGTGGTCAATTTTGAATCAAAAGGTGGATGATAAGGGTATTTTAGAGCCAATAGGTGGATGAGAAGGACATTTTAGAGCCAATAGGTGGATGGAAGGGTAATTTTTTTTACCATTTCCAATACTTCAAGGGTATTATAGGCCCTTTTCCGTTAAAATAATGCATAATATATACATATATATTTTGAACTTGACTTAATTTCATATTTACGCCCTTCAATATTGGATGTGCACAAATATACTCTTAAATTTGTATAAAGTTTAGCAAATAAATACACACGTCTTATGTCGCATCCTACGTGGTAGTATGCATCCTACGTGGTGTCTTATGTGATTATGTCACGTAGGACTCATGTGTCAACTTGTTCATTTTATACAAATTTAAATGTCTACTTGTGCAAACCTAAAGTTAAAGATCATAACTGTGAAATGAGGCAAATTAACAAACACATTTATATATTATGTCGATAAAATAATTAAAAATAAAATTTAACAATCTCTTACATATTTCAAAAAATTGTTAAGAAAGTAAAATAAGAGGCTTGCTGGATTTTCCACCTATATGTATAATGGGTCGAATCTGATGTCTTATAGACTATATATGAACTACACCTAGATAAAATAAAATTAAAATGAGAGAATATTATCATATTATCTTCGCACAACTTTTGTTGTTATTGTGGATTGCACTAAGAGGCCATGTGTGTGTGTTCTAATATATCCACGAGTGCCTACAAATCTGTCACAATTTTTCTTAAAAAGTGACATCACTCCACACTATAGATGTTTGGGATATATAGTATTAATCATATGTTATGTTAAGAAATAATTTTTATTATAGTGTAAATATTTGTTCAATTTTAATAAATTATATACTCGTTTATGGTGACTGTTTATTGTACAGTAGAACATCTACAAATTACTATAAGTGCGATCATGAAATTTTATTATTAAATAAATATATTATTTAATCAATAAATTAATATTTATTAATTTAAAATTTTGTTTGAGATCTGATGACGGTTAATTTTAATTATATCAAAGTAATTGTATCTTACTAATTTATGTATCATATTTATTAATTTCACATAATAAAAACTATTATACATATAGTACAACAAATACAAACCTTGTGATATTGTGATAATAAGAGCTTTCAAGATGTATTATCGATTATATTTTATCGTAGAATATTAGAAGGTTATGAAGTGAGACAAATTAATCGAGCAAAAATCGATGTTTTGGATGCTATTGATTTGTAATCCCTATTTGGACAACAAATGTTCTACAAAAGGCAATAACAAATTGTTTTCGACACTGTAAAATTCGTTGAGGAATGAACTCTCAGAGAATTTGAATGTACCTACTTTTGGAACTTGAGGTCATGATTAATAATTCCGATTACCGCAAATGGATGTCAATAGCCTATTGGATTATACGGGTGAAAGTGATACATGTTCAGTGGTCCGGAGCTTAGAAAAAAACTGGAAAGAGCAATGTTAATGATGAAGTTGAAGATAACAGTATACGTTTGGAGCCAGTTACGCGTAAGACAAGATCAATTCACACAGGGGCGGACCCACGTTGGGTCCAGGGGGTTCACCCAAACCCCCTCGATAACAAAATACACAATATAATAAAAGGTAAATTTTCTATAATATATATATATATATATATATATATATATATATATATATATATATATATATATATTAAATCACCTTAGAAACAAATATAAATAGATGACTCATTGACAAGTCCAATAAATATTAAGCCGCACGCTCCTAGTTTGAATTCCTATCACAACATTTTTTATTTTTATTTTTTAGTTTCAATTTTTTTTACAAAAATCAGTTTCGTTTTTCAAGCTTTTTTAGCCTTATTATCTTTTATTTTAAAACGTGCTAAAAATATGATTTTAAACTCAAAAAAATTCAAAAATCCCATTTTTAAAAACTTATTCACACATTTATATTTTTATTTTTCTTATACCCCTAAACGAAAATCTAATTAAGTTCCCCACTGAATTCACGTATAGTAATGGTTTCACCTCGCCTATTTTAAATTTGATTGCCTATTGCAATTTGTAACCATAGCTAGAGCCTAGCTATTTAGCCTCTATTAATCATTTATTAAGAGGAAACAATAGCTAGTTGATTTAATTCAAATATTTACTGGTTGTAGAAACTATAATTTATTATTTATCTACGCTGTATCAAAAATAATCTTTAAAAATAATTAATTAATAGTAATAGCTTAATTGTCCTAAAATAACTATTAAGACTATTTGTATGTGTTCCTAAAATATTTCATTTTAAAAAAAATAGATTTATGTATAATTGTGACTTATAATATTTTTTTACGTAATTTACAAACATAAATTTCATTTGAAAAAATTGAAAATTCTACGCATAAATTTCTGTTTGACTCTTGAAAATAAAAAAGTATCACATAAATTGAAACATGAAGAGTATTTCGATTGTGCTTGTAGTAAGTTTATAGTAGATATAATGAATATGGTGTTATTATTTCGACTTTTCAGAGTCTAGTAAAATATTTTTCTATCTTTCTTTAAAAGAAAAAATTATGATAGTGATATTATCATCTCCGTTATTTTACTAATATTATTACTAGAGTAACTCTTTTCATCAAAATTTTAGCAAAATGAACTAAATCACCTATTGGTTATTCCCTCTGATAAAATTTGAATATGGAGTATCATACCGACTATTTCCATCAAAACTCACCTTTAGATCAAAATATTATTTGTTACTCAAAGATAGACAGAATTTATGAAAATAATCTTAATAGAACGGCATAAAATGAAACTTCACCAAATAAATTGTGGTTCTTATTTATTTGAAATTTTAAAATTATATCTAAATAATTTTATTGTGACCGATAAAATATGAAGACCAGATTTCAAAACTCCAGTGTAATATAAAACTTTACCTAACAAATTGTGGGCTTATTTATTTGAAATAGTAAGATTATATCCGAACAATTTCTTTGTGACCGATAAAACATTAAAACTAGAAATAATTGCAGTGAATATAGATAACCAACTAAGAGCAATAAAATGTAGGAGATTTCTTCAAAATTCAAATTTAATATGCACCCAAAGGACCACCAAAAATTGAAGTACAAGCAGATAATGGTGCAAGAAAAAAGACGGGTAAATTGTTTGTCATCGACAATACGACTTGACTTTATCAATTCATTGTGATGGAAGATAATAATCCTTCAAAATTAGTAGAAAAACTATCTAATTACACAAATATTTTTACCATAGATACTAACAAATATATAGGGAGAGATGAGTGACAAAGGAGGGAGGCGAGCGAAAGAGTCAATATGTATCTTTTATACTAGATACATATATTTTTTATATCCCAATAGAGAGTGAGAAAGAGAGTCGACATATTCAGGTACATACGAGTCACACTTTAATAAAGTATATATGAAACAAACTACATCGTATTTTTTTTGATTCATATATATTTGAAATATATGTATCCGAATACCTAAATACAAACATTTAATGAAGTAAATGTGATACAGAAGATAATTTTGAAAACTAAAGAAAAGATACACAATTAAGCTTTACATTAGTAACTCCACACAACCGCATAATCTGAATCTAAATATCCAGTCACATCAAGATGATCAGATCTTCTATAAGTGAGCATATGATCTTTAGTTTCTTGCAAGTATCGCAATACTTTCTTCGCAACTTTCCAATGATCCATTCCTGGATTACTTTGATAACGACCCAACTTTCCAACAACAAATTGATGTCTGACCTCGTACATGTTTGGGCATACATTAGACTCCCAACTATTGTTACATAAGGAGTATCATTCATTTGCTTACGTTTCAATTCATTCTTTGGACATTGACTGAGACTAAATTTATTTCTCTGAATTAGAACGGGACTTAATGAGCGCTTTTACATTTTAAATCTCTCTAACACTTTATTAATATAGGCTTTCTAAGACAAACCTAATAATCCTTGTGATCTATTTCGAAATATTTCTATCCAAATCACATAGGATGCCCTCCCATATCTTTCATTTCAAAATTCTTAGATAAAGATCTCTTGGTATCGTGCAACAAACTAAGATCATTAATAGCAAGTATGATGTCATCAACGTACAGGACTAACATAATAAACCTACCCCCACTAACCTTCAGATATATACACCGATCAACAGTGTTTTCCTTAAATTCAAAAGTGACAATAGTTTCATTAAACTTAAGATACCATTGTCGAGAAGCTTGTTTAAGTCCGTATAATGACTTCTTAAGTTTACTCACCATGTGTTCCTTTCCTTTACAAGAGAACCCTTCAGGTTGATTCATATAAACTTCTTCCTCCAAATTTCCATTTGGAAAGGCTGTTTCACATTCATTTGATGTAGCTCTAAGTCATAATGAGCTACTAAAGCCATTTTAATTCTGACTGAATCTTTTCTAGATAATAACAGATAGTATTAAATAATAGTATTAAATAATATTAGTATTTACTGTGTACTAATCCTAGTCCTATTAGGATTAGTACTCCTTAATCCTAGTCCTATTAGGATTAGTACTCCTTCATATATCTCCTATATATATCTCCCATGTATTCCCTTATTAGGTTAACACTTTAATACAATCAATATTCCTTAATGGTATCAAGAGCCAGAAAACCTAGATCTTCTTTTCTCTAGGTTTTTTCTCTCTTTAGGGCACCGATCGTTCCCTCTCTTCTCTTGGGTGGCGGCAACCATGACAACCGAGGTGGATCCTCTCGATTCACTTCCTTCTGGCGTTAAACTCCTTCTCAAGCATCTTCATGCCCTGATTCCCGAAAAATTATCAGACATAAATTACCCCACAAGGAAAATTACCGTTCTTACAGCCCTTGAGGCCAATTACCTTCTCAAATACGTCGATGGAAGCACAGAACCGCCGCTGGCAGTCATCACCGCCACAGACAAATCAGAAAAAACCAATCCGGGGGCTCCCATCAGCTTACTCCTCCATTAAACAGGCGGTTCGCATCAGTCCAACGCCTGTTGACCTGGCTACTCTCTCCTCGTGGCTAAAAAGTGAAGAAATCAACGTGGATCTAGAGAGCAAACTTCTTCTCCGAGAAGTCGCTGTTATGGAGCCAGCCACCGCCCCCACCGCAAGCCAGAACTATCGCGGGGGGCGTGGTGGCGGCCGGCAGGGGAGCCGCGGCGGCTACGGCAGAAACAGCGGAGGCCACGGGCGCGGCGGTCGGCAGGGCAGTCGTCCGCCATACGACGGTCAGTAGTACGGCAGCAACAACAGCCTGCACTCCTTTGGCAGCGGCGGGCAGTCATCTTCCAGCGGCGGGCAGGGCACTTACGAGCGGGATCGTCCAACTTGACAAATCTGTCAGAAAACAGGACACACCGCTGCTCGTTGCTGGTTTCGGTATGAGGAGAGCCGAAATAGTGATAACCGTGCCAATTATGCATCTAAAGTCGACCCTTCCTCTGAATGGCTGTTGGATACTGGGGCCAACATGCACGTTACTTCTGATCTATCCAAGCTTAACGCTCCAAATCCATATCATGGCTCCAATGGTATTACTGTTGGTAATGGTGAGTCCCTTAATATTTCTCACACTGGCACGTGTACTATTAAAACCCCCACCGCTATCTTTCACCTAGGTAACCTTACCCACGTCCCTTCTATTAAATCCAATCTCTTTTCAGTTCACCAATTCACAAAAGACAATAATTGCTCACTCTTGTTCACCTCTAATGATTTTCAGATCCTAGACAATACTACCAAGAGGGTGATTTTTCAGGGCCCCTGTGAGCATGGTCTGTACGTTCTTCCTGGCACAAGGTCGTCTGCCCACCCAGCTTCAGAAAGCGTTCCTGTGGCTCCGGTGGCTCTTTCGGTTGATGGCCACAGTCTGTTGTGGCACAGTCGTCTGGGTCACCCGTCTACTCAAATAATAAATTCTTTAATGTCTCAGTTAGGTTTTTCTTCCATTCATGTAAACAATTGTTACTCTTGTTCAATTGCTAAATCTCATAAATTACCTTTTACTTTATCTGAGAAGCGTACAACTGCACCTTTTCAACTTATTCATTCTGACCTATGGGGTCTTACTGATGTTCTTTCATTTGCTGGTTTTCGCTATTATATTTATTTTGTGGATGATTTTACAAAATACACTTGGTTGTACCTACTAAAACACAAATCACAGGCATACACCACCTTTGTCACTTTTGAAAAAATGGTCAAAACACAATTCAATTCTCATGTTAAACTTTTTCGAAGTGACAATGAAAATGAATATGTCAATAACATCTTTGGCCAGTTACTGCAATCCTTTGAAATTATACATCAAACCTCCTGTCTATACACTCCCGAACAGAATGGGGTGGCTGAGCGTAAGCATCGCCATCTCATTGAAATGGTGGTTACTCTTCTACATCAATCTCATCTCCCTGTCTTCTTTTGGGTAGATGCTCTAGCCACCGCAAACTACTCATTAACAGAATGCCCAGTCACACTCTCTCCAACAAATCACCCTATCAACTCCTTTACCAAGAACTTCCCAATTATACCAACCTCCGCGTCTTTGGGTGTCTTGCCTACCCTTGGCTACGCCCTCATATTACTCACAAATTACAACCCCGATCCCGTCCTTGTATTTTTTTGGGCTATCATCCTACCTCCAAGGGTTATTGCTGCCTTGACCCACAAACTCATAAAGTCTACATATCTCGTCATGTCAAATTTGTCGAAAATGAGTTTCCCTACGAGTCTATTTCCTCCTCCACAAATACATCATTCATTGGCGTCCTTCCCCTTTTTCCAACATACTCACAGGGTCCCTCACCACCTTCCCCCACACCTCCACCCACTACCCAACCACCCCTCATCACCCCTTCGACCGTCACCCACAATACACCCGCAACCACCACCTACACCCACAACCAACCCGAACTACCCCATACCCACAACATCTCCAGCCCGATCCGTTTTGGGTTCTTCCCGGCCACCCCCGAATCACCACCGCCCGTGCCACCCCCCAATACTCATCCCATGTTAACCCGTGGCAAAGCCGGTATCTTTAAACTCAAAACCTTTCAGGCTACCATACTACCAAATACACCCCTTCCCGATAGTGAACCAACAACCTACTCTGTTGCCTCAAAAAATGCTTATTGGAGTCATGCTATGGATGACGAGTTTAAGGCTTTGACTGATAAGAAAACTTGGGTTCTTGTACCTAAGCCCCATGGGAGGCACCCAGTGGGCTGTAAATGGGTGTACAAAATTAAACACAATGCGGATGACAGTATTTCCAGGTACAAGGCTCGTTTGGTTGCTAAAGGCTACAATCAGGAGTATGGGCTTGATTACTCCAAGACATTCAGTCCTGTTATTCGGCAGGAAAACATTCGCCTGGTACTGTCACTCGCCGTGCGCAACAATTGGCTCATCAATCAGTTGTATGTTTCCAATGCTTTTCTTCATGGCATGCTTGATGAAACTATCTACATGACGCAACCATCGGGCTATGTTGATCCCCGCTTCCCTCAACATGTTTGCAAACTCCAAAAGTCTCTGTATGGGCTCAAGCAAGCCCCCCGTGCTTGGTACACACGTCTGAAAAACGTTCATCCAGGGACTCGGCTTCACGTGTTGCGTACACGACACGAGTCTGTTTACTCGACATTCAGCACACGGTACAGTCATTCTTCTTGTCTTTGTAGATGATATCATTATTACAGGCTCTACTGCTGCTCTCATTCAGAATGTCACTCGAGCTATGCATACTACCTTCAAAATGAAGGACCTTGGCCCGTTACATTATTTTCTGGGAATAGAGGTTTTCTCGGACAGGCAACGACTTGTTTCTTCATCAGTCAAAATATGCTCGAGATCTGTTGCAGAAAGCTGGACTGGAAAAATGCACCAGTCAACCAACACCGATAGCAGTCTCTTCGTCTACAAATGGAGCCGACACCCCTTTTGCCGATATCACCCACTTCCGCAGCCTCATTGGGGCTCTACAGTATCTGGCCATTACCCGTCCTGACATCCAGTTTGCTGTCAACCGAGTTGCTCAGCGCATGCATCAACCAAGTGAACATGATTACCATTGTCTAAAACGCATTCTCAGGTACATTTTTGGCACTCTTGGTCGTGGTTTACTCATTCGACCCGGGGACTTGGAGCTTCGGGGTTTCTCAGATTCAGATTGGGCGAATGATAAAAATGACAGAAAATCTACATCGGGGTTTCTCATTTTTTTTGGGGCCGAACCTGATCTCTTGGTGTACAAAAAAACAACCCAAGGTATCTCGGTCCTCGACTGAAGCTGAATACCGCGCCCTTGCTCTTCTTGCTGCTGAGACCATGTGGGTCACATATATTCTTCGCGAACTCCGTGCCACTCACACTGTTCCTGCTCTCTATTGTGACAACAAATCAACCATCTGTGTGGCCAAGAATTCCGTCCTACACACCAAAATAAAGCATGTTGATACCGATTGTCTCTTTGTTCGCGATGAAGTTCAGGCCGGCACCATGACTGTGCAGTATGTACCCACTGAAGAACAACCGGCTGATATTCTCACCAAGCCTCTCCCGAGCCGACAGCACGATTACCTTAGTTCCAAGCTTCCGTTCGCTTCCGCTCAGCTCAGCTTGAGGGGGGATAATAACAGATAGTATTAAATAATAGTATTAAATAATATTAGTATTTACTATGTACTAATCCTAGTCCTATTAGGATTAGTACTCCTTAATCCTAGTCATATTAGGATTAGTACTCCTTCATATATCTCCTATATATATCTCCCATGTATTCCCTTATTAGGTTAACACTTTAATACAATCAATATTCCTTCACTAGAGACAGGTGAAAATGTTTCTTTATAGTTGATGCCATCTTTTTGAGTGAAACTTTTTGCAACAAGTCTGGCCTTGTGACGTTTGATGTTGCCAGTTGAGTCACGTTTTTCTTTAAGACCCACTTACATTCAACTCTTTTGCAACCTTCTGGTAATTCAACAAGGTCCCTTACTTCATTTTGGTCCATAGATTTCAACTCATCTTCCATAGCATTTATCCATCTATCAGAATTATTACTTTCAATAACTTGTGAAAATGAAACTGGATCATTATCAATTCCCAAGTCAATTTCTGACTCGTGTAAATATATTAAATATTAATCATAAATAGCGAATCTCTTTTGTGTTTAAGATTTTCTTAATGCTACTTCTTGTGGTACATCTACTGCAGTTTCATTAATTATTACTTCATTGAGATTAACAAGAGCATCAATTTTTGTTCTTATTGATTGTTAGATTGTGCAAAAACTTTAGAAACAACATCTTTAAAAGAAGTAAAAGGTAGAGAAACCCTCACCCTAGCTTCTTTAATATCCATCTTAATTTACATGTCATATTGTAGTTTATACGTTTATGGTCCCGTACATTAGTGGCTTTAAATGTTATGAATTCAAAATTCTATATTTGTTTGAAATTTCTAATGTAGATATTTTTGCATTACGTCGAAAATATGAAATTCACTTTAACCTAATAATATGACTTAATTAATCCAATCCCTACTTGCAGAAATGGTCAGTTCTACGCTTTACTAAAACATGATATTTCCATCAAGACAAGATCAATTCACACAGGAGCGGACCCATGTTGGGTCCAGGGGTTTACCCAATTCCCTCGGCAAAAAAAATACACTATGTATAAAAGGTTAATTTTATATATTTTTGTATATATGTGTGTGTGTATATATATATATATATATATATATATATATATATATATATATATATATATAAATAGGTGGCTCAATGGTAAGTCCCCTGAATATTAAGTTGCACACCCCTATTTGAATTCCTAATACAATATTTATTTATTTTCTTTTTTTATTTTCAGATTTTTTTTAAAAAAAAAGTCAGTTCTTATTTTCAAGTTTTTTTAGCTTTATTTTTTTTAAATTTTAAAACGTGCTAAAATTATGGTTTTAAATCCAAAAAAATTCAAAATTCTCATTTTATAAAATTTATTTACACGTTTATATTTTATTTTTCAAACCCCTAAACGAAAATCTAATCAGGTCCGCATTGAATTCACATATTGTAATGGTTTCACGTGGCCTATTTTAAATTTGATTGCCTATTGCAATTTGTAACCTTAGCTAGAGCCTAGCTATTTAGCCTCTATTAATCATTTATTAAGAGGAAAGAATAGCTGAAATAGTTAATTTAATTCAAATATTTACTGGTTGTAGAAACTAGAATTTGTTGTTAATATACACTGCATCAAAAATAATTTTTAGTAAGAATTAATTAATAGCAATAGCTTAATTGTTTTAAATTGACTATTAAAACTTTTTGTATATATCCCTAATATATTTATTTTTTGAAAAATAGATTTACATATTAATTGTGACTTACAGTATTTTTTATGTAATTTACAAATATAAAAATTTCATTTAAAAAAAATTGAAAATTCTACGCACAGATTTTTGTTTGACTCTTGAAAAATAAAAAAATATCACATAAATTGAGATATGAGAGTACTACGAATGTGCTTGTAGTAAGTTTATAGTAGAATATAATGAACATGGTGTTATTATTTCGACTTTTCAGAGTCTAGTAAAATATTTTTTTACTTTTCTTTAAAAATAAAAAATTATGATAGTGATATTATCATCTCAGTTATTTTACTAAAATTATTACTTAGAATAACTCTTTTCATCAAAATTTTAGCAAAATGAACTAATTCACCTATTGGTTATTGCCTCTGATAAAATTTGAATATAGAGTATCATACCGACTATATCCATTAAAACTCATCTTTAGATCAAAATATTATTTATTACTCAAAGATAGATAGAATTTATGAAAATATTCTTAATAGAACGGCATAAAAGGAAACTTCACCTAATAAATTGTGGTCCTTATTTATTTAAAACTTTAAAATTATATCTAAACAATTTCTTTGTGATCGACAAAATATGAAGACCAGACTTCAAAACTCCAGCGTAATATAAAACTTTACCTAACAAATTGTGGGCTTATTTATTTGAAATAGTAAGATTATATCCTGAACAATTTCTTGTGACCCACAAAACATTAAAACTAGACTTAATTATAGTGAATATAGATAACCAACTAAGAGCAATAAAATGTAGGAAATTTCTTGAAAATTCAAATACAATATGCACCCAAAGGACCACTAAAAATTGAAGTACAAGCAGATAATGGTGCAAAGAAAAAAGACGGGTAAATTGTTTGTCATCGACAATACGACTTGACTTTATCAATTCATTGTGATGGAAGATAATAATCCTTCAAAATTAGTAGGAAAAACTATCTAATTACACAAATATTTTTACCATATATACTAACAAATATATAGGGAGAGAAGAGTGAGGCGAGTGAAAGAGACAATATGTATTTTTTTAACTAGGTACATATATTTTTTATATCCCAATAGAAAGTGAGAAAGAGAGTCAGCATATCCAGGTACATACGAGTCACACTTTAATATAGTATATATGAAGCAAATTACATCATATTTTTTTTGATTCATATATATTTGAAATATATGTATCCAAATATCTAAATACAAACATTTAACGAAGTAACTGTGATACAGAAGATAATTTGGAAAACTAAAGAAAAGATACACAATTAAGCTTTACATTAGTGGAATGTGTTATGTTTGCTCAAAATAGTAATTTGGTCCATTTTTACTTTGTTGCAGATGGATAGTGGCTCCATAACCCTAAGTGAGGTTTGAGTTGGGTGACATATATGGTTTTTTAATGATTGTAAAAATATAAACAATCTAAGCATTCAGAAATCCTATCAATTAATTCAGAATCGTAGAACTATATGATTTTCACATATATCAATTACTATGATAATTTCAGTCAAGAATACATATCCGAATCTGCCATTGTAATTCTTGACTTGATTGAGCGGAAGTCTTTTTCTTTTGGTTCTTCACAAGTTGTTTCTCTCTCTTGCCTTATACTTTATGAATAACTTTGATGGATTAGACTATATCTTTATGGTAGAGAGAGGACCCTTTAAATAGAGTTTGTTTAACATCATTCCCACCATGGTGAATAGTGGAGATAATGGGTAGTTTTAAAACTACCAAGTAACTCCCCACTTAATGGATAGTTGGAAGAGGTAATGCGTAAAGTGGAAGATTTAATGGGTAGTTGGAGTAACTTCCCCAATTCTCCTCTTATCCAATTAGAACAAAAATTTAGTTAGTAATTAAATATTAAACCGAAATAATATTAATGTGAGTGGGTCATAAAACTAAAATTCTCCAACTTGACACACGTAACATCATTTACTTAATGATTTAATAAAGATTTCAATTACAGTGTGCACATACACTAAATTCAACATTATTTGTTGTTATTAAGTAAATCAACTAATATAATTCATGGCGGTTGTACACCACTTTATTTGGCATAGTTCCTTCCATGCACTACAGTATTAGTCTATTGTCTAACACAACATTTCAAATATATAATTAGTCCACCATAATGCTTAGAATATATTTATCTAAAAGAAAACATGTCATCATTATTCTAAACATAACGTATACAAGAGAAAACAGGTAATAACAGAAACATATATTTAGTTGAGCTCAAGTCAATTGCATAAACGTAATATGATTTTTACATAAAGTCATTGATTGCTATTAATAAGACCCATTCTTTTAACATGTTCAACAAATTTTTTGGACGGTAATCCTTTGTCAAAGGATCAACAATCATAAGTTTGGTGCTAATGTGTACAGTTGTCACTTTATGTTACTAGACTTCTTCCTTAACTGAAAAGTATTTCAATTTCATATGTTTGACACCCTTAGAATACTTATCATTTTTAGAGAACAAGATTGTTGCAGTATTCTCTTAATAAATTTTCAACGGCTTTGAAATATTGTCGACTAGTCCAAGTCCTGAAATAAAGTTCCGCAGCCAATTAGCCTTAACTGAGGCCTCAAAGCATGGCACAAACTCAGCTTCCATAGTGGATGCATCTATAACAGATTGTTTCGCACTCTTCCATGATATTACTCCTCCATCTAATAGGAACAAATATTCAAATGTGGATTTTCTTGTATCCACACAACCGCATAATCTGAATCTGAATATCCAATCACATCAAGATGATCAGATCTTATATAAGTGAGCATATGATCATTCATTTGCTTACGTTTCAATTCATTCTTTGGACATTTACTTAGACTAAATTTATTTCTCTGAATCAGAACGGGACTTGATGAACGCTTTTACATTTTAAATCTCTCTATCACTTTATTAATATAGGCTTTTTAAGACAAACCTAATAATCCTTGTGATCTATTTCGAAATATTTCTATCCGAATCACATAGGATGCCTCTCCCTTATCTTTCATTTCAAAATTCTTAGATAGAGATCTCTTGGTATCGTGCAACAAACCAAGATCATTAGTAGCAAGCATGATGTCATCAACGTACAGAACGAACATAATAAACCTACCCCCACTAACCTTCAGATATATACACCGATCAACAGTGTTTTCCTTAAATTCAAAAGTGACAATAGTTTAATTAAACTTAAGATACCATTATCGAGAAGTTTGTTTAAGTCCGTATAATGACTTCTTAAGTTTACACACCATGTGTTCCTTTCCTTTACAAGAGAACCCTTCAGGTTGATTCATATAAACTTCTTCCTCCAAATTTCCATTTAGAAAGGATGTTTTCACATCCATTTGATGTAGCTCTAAGTCATAATGAGCTACTATATCCATTATAATTCTGAGTGAATCTTTTCTAGAGACAGGTGAAAATGTTTCTATATAGTTGATGCCATCTTTTTGAGTGAAACTTTTTGCAACAAGTCTGGCCTTGTGACGTCCGATGTTGCCAGTTTAGTCACGTTTGATCTTAGAGGCCCCTTTACACCCAACTCTTGTGCAACCTTCTGGTAATTCAACAAGGTCCCGTACTTCATTTTTTCAATAGATTTCAACTGATATTTCATAGCATTTATCCATCTAGTAGAATAATTACTTTCAATAGCTTGTGAAAATCAAATTGGATCATTATCAATTCCCAAGTCATTCTGACTCGTTAAAATATACCAAATATTCATCAGAAATAGCAGATCTCTTTTGTCTTTGAGATTTTCTTAATGCTACTTCTTGTGGTACATCTAATGCAGGCTCATTAATTATCACTTCATTGAGATTATCATGAGCATAAATTTGTTGTTCTTGTTGATTGTTAGGTTTGTGCAACAACTTTAGGAACAACATCGTTAAAAGAAGTAAAAGGTAGAGAAACCCTCACCCTAACTTCTTTAATTTCCACTTTAAGTGATTCATCACTACCACTAACTTCACCATTCTCAATGAACCTAGCATTTCCAGTTTCAACTATTCTTGTATTGTGATTACGATATTGTTATTAGGACAGTAAAATTTATACCCTTGTGATTTTTCTGGATAACCAATGAAGAAACCACTGATTGTTCTTGAATTCAGTTTCCATTTTTGTGGGTTATAAACTCTAACTCCTGTCGGGCAACCCCAAACATGCAGTGCCTTATACTAGATTTTCTACCTGTCCATAGTTCAAAAGGAGTCTTTGGCACTGCTTTACTTGGAACCCTATTAAGTAAGTAAACGGAAGTCCTTAAAGTATACTTCCACAATGAAAGTGGAATAAATTTATTATTTAACATACTCCTAACCATGTCCATTAATGTAGGATTACACCTTTCTGCTACACTATTTTGTTGTGGTGTTCCAGGCATTGTGTATTGAGCACATATGCCATATTTTTCGAGGAATTTAGCAAATGGACCTGGATGTTGTCCATTTTAATCATATCTTTCATAATATTCACCACCTCTATTTGACCTAATTATTTTCACCTTTCTATCTAGTTGTCTTTCAACCTCAATAATAAATATCTCTAAGACATTTATTGCTTGAGATTTTTCATGTAACAAATAGACATATCCATAACGCGAAAAATCATCAATAAAAGTGATAAAATATTTTTCTTTACTAAAAGCTGTAATATCAAAAGGACCACATATATCAGTGTGTATAATTTTAAGAAGTTGTGTGCTTCTTGTGTCTCTTTTCTTTGTGTGCCTTGTTTGTTTTTCTTTAATACAATCAACACAAATGTTAAGGTCTGTAAAATCCAAATTTGAAAGAATTTCATTCTTAATTAATCTTTCTAATCTTTCTTTGGATGTGTGACCTAAATGTTTGTGCCACAAGAAAACAGATTGTTCATTCACCAAACTTCGTTGGTCCAATACTATGATGCATATTTAAGAGTGTTTCGACAAATAGATTATCAAGATTCAATTTGTATAAGTTATCACAAAGAGTACCAGTACCAATGAGATAATTATGTTTAAACAAACTAAAACATCCATTACCGAAATTAAAAGAGTATCCAATCTTATCCAACTTAGACAAAGAAACTAAATTTCTCGAAAGAGAAGGTGCATAACAAGTTTCAAGTAAATCTAAGCGAGTCCAGTATCAAGGATCAAACGATAAGTTCCTATAGGTTTAACTGGAGCCTTCACTCTATTCCCCATATACACATCTTTCATTCTGGTTTATGGTTTGTGTTGTAAGGAATTCCTTCACCGTATTAGAACATAAATAGTATAAATAGAGTCAAGCCACCAAGTATTATAAGGAACTTCAGTTAGATTTGATTCGAGAAATGCAAAATCAATTGACTTACCTTTCTTTTCGAGCCATGTCTTAAATTTCATACAATCTTTCTGAAAGTGTCCAAACGTTCCACAGAAAAGACACTTATCATTCTTGTGTTCCTTCTTATGTATCTGAGAGGAGGACTCATTTACATTATGGTGCCCTTTAGTATGTTTATTTCCTTTCTTTCCAACTCCTTGATGACTTACTACGTTAATGTAGTGGGTTCCTTGATTCTTGAGCCTTACTTCCTTTTGAACCAACATTCTGTGCAATTCATGCACGTTCTATTTTTCTTTCATGGTGTTGTAGTTCATTTGGAAAGGGACATACTCAGACAGTAATGAGTTGATAATGAATTGTACAAGGAATTTTTATTCCACTTCCATTCCCAAAGACTTAAGTCTTGCTGCTACGTTTGTCATTTCAATGACATGGCATGCATGATACGTGAACTATCAAACTTCATGGTGGTCAAAGTACCCATTAGTGTTCCAGCAAGAGACTTATTAGTAGTTTGAGAGGATTCTTTCACGAATTTCAGAATTTTTTTTGCATTTTAAATTTTGTGAAGAGTAGTCTTAATGTTATATTCATTCGCATAAACATTATGCCTAATATGTTAGATCGATTCCAATGCTTATAATAAGATATTTGCCTTCTCAGTGTAAAGTGCAATATCAAGATCTAAAACCCCGAGATGGAATATGATCTGTTCATACCAAATTGAGGAGTTAAGGCCGTTAAAGGTCGTTACAGAGGCAGAGTGCGAATGAAGAGCAAATGAGGCAAATATAATATGCTCATTTGTTAATACTTTGAGTTATGAATTTTAACTTACTATCAAATTCAGATATGGTTTATAAATTCTTAAATGTATATTAATATCCTCCTTTGGGCGAAACATCAAAATACAACTTTACACATAATGATGCTTAGATGTAAATTTAACGTAATTTAATAATTTTTTTTATGTGTCTATCAATAATATTTAATATCTTTGGATAAATAAATAAAACTAATGACACATCTAAATTATCTCCTTAATGTCAATGGTTATAAAATAAAATAATCAATCTTTGAGTAATCCGTAAATATCTTACAACCAAAAACTTCAATATATCCATAAGTGTTATATCAGTTATAAGCATCAAAATAATGTATAATTGAATATACGTTTAGTCATTATTATTTTAAATTACTTCATCAAAGATTATTCACTATCATGTTAAAAAGCACTAGTTCTTAAGTCTGATTCTTGATACCACATATAAGGATTTTTAATGATTGTGAAAACATGACAATCTAAGCATTCAGAAATCCTATCAATTAATTCAGGATCGTAGAACTATATGATTTTCACATATATCAATTACTATGATAATTTCAGTCAATAATACATACTATAATCTGTCATTGTAATTCTTGACTTGATTGAGTGAAAGTCTTTTTCTTTTGGTTCTTCAGAAGTTGTGTCTATCTCTTGCCTTATACTTTATGAATAACTTTGATGGATAAGACTATATCTTTATGGCATAGAGAGGACCCTTTAAATAGAGTGTGTTTAACATCATTCCCACCTTTTCATCATGGTGAATAGTAAAGATAATGAGTCATTTTAAAACTACCAAGTAACTCCCCACTTAATGGATAGTTGGAAGATGTAATGGGTAAAGTGGAAGATTTAATGGGTAAAGTGGAAGATTTAATGGGTAGTTGGAGCCACTTCCCCAATTATCCAATTAGAATTAAAATTTAGTTAGTAATTAAATATCAAACCAAAATAATATTAATGTGAGTGGGTCATAAAACTAACACTTTTCCCAATTTCTATTGGAATTCATCGACTTTGCTGGACAATGGTCAACACTTAAATAAACATCACTTATTATATCAATAAATGTTGTGATGGGCTGATAAGTATTTCATCATTATTAATTAAAATGTCTTGAATTTGAGTCCTTTTGAGTATGGAGTTAACTTTATTCCGAATCATTTTATCCTCCAATACAGAAATATGATTTCTAATTGAATCGAGTTTCAACGTAAGTATCGATCACCTAATGGAAAACCCAAAAGAGAAAAAAAATCCATCAAAAATGGTAGGAAAAACTTTCTAATTACATAAATATTAATTCACTCTATAATTTAAAATAACATATCTCATCTTAAAAATAATAATTTTGTTCCAGATTTTAAATTAGCTACACCACTGCTTCAGATCACCTACATCACTCTTTCAGATATCAAAGTCAGATACGATTTTTCTTTGTTGCAGATGGATAGTGGGTCCATAACAATAAATAAGTACTTCTAAATAATTACCAACACTATCAATCCTTACTATTAAGTTAACCCTATTTGCTAATTAAATTAACAACATTATTAGTTAACTGGAATGTTCGTAGAAGCTTTGATGTTTGAATTGTTACTTGTTTATTTCTTCTTTCCTCAATAATAACTTTGTTCATCAGTTGATCCATACACTTTATTTATCTTTTCAGACAATTAACTGAATCTATGACATCTTCTTCTTCTGCAAGTAATTCACATTATTATTCTCGATAGAAGTACGATGTCTTTCTAAGTTTTAGAAGTCAAGATATTCGGAAAATTTTTACAAGTCAATTATACCGACGTTTGATAATAGGGGAATATTCACCTTTCTAGATGATAAAAGGCTAGAGAATGTTGACTCGATCTCAAAAGAACTCATGAAAGCTACAGAAGAGTCTCAAGTTGTCGTAATTATTTTCTCCAAGAATTATGTTTCGTCAAGGTGGTGCTTGAATGAACTAGTGAAGATAATGGAATGCAATGAGAAAGAAAATGAAGAAACATTTATTTAAAATTTATTAAATAAAATTATAAAATGATTTAATTATATTAAATTTATGAATATATTAGTCCAAATAAATATTATGAATTAATATAATTGAGTTAATTATGTATATCTGATAAATATAGATTTAATGAAAGTCCGCTCCATAAAGTCTTTATGTCATGTCACTTAAATCTGATTGGTCGTACGGAGTCCTCTTCCAATCACAACTCGTCTACTTTAAAACTATAAATAGGGGACTCATGATTCATAAAAAGAGAACCAAGAATTCGAACAAGAAGCTAGAGAAAGCCGGTGGATCAAAAATCGCGATTTCCTTACAAGCTACAAGTTCAAGAATTGAAAAACTCAAGTGTTCAAATTCAAGATTTAAAGAAGTTAATATCAAGATAATATTCAAGTTAAAAAAACAACAAGATCAAGACCGTCGGATTTATGATCAAGATCAAAGCCTTGGATTCGATTAGAAGTCAAGATCAAGATAAAATTCAAGTTCAAGAACAATCGTGATCAAGACCGACATATTCAAGATCAAGCACGAAGCCATTTAGTTCAACTAGAAGTCAAGATCAAGATAAAGTTCAAGTTCAAGAACGATCAAGATCAAGACCGTCGAATCCAAGATCAAGCTCTAAGCCCTTGAAATTCAACTAGAAGCCAAGATCAAGATAAAATTCAAGTTAAGATCAAGATAAAGTTAAAGCCCAAATTCATCAAAGTTTCAATAACAAGCTCAAGAGCCCTTGAATTTATGTTCGAAAAGGCCAATTCAGAGGAATCATAAAGATTGTAATACTCACACTTTGAAATAATAAAACGACTATTGCATAACTTTTCGTTCTTGATTATTGTTTTCTCATATAAATTTTACAGTCTATAAATTATGGCACTCCCAGTGGGACAATATCTACCACTAATCTCAACTTGTCAAGCATCATATCGAAATGTCTTCCACAATAGAAGAACAACTAACAAGCTTAACTAAAGAAATTGAAGGCCCGACAAAGTGCACACACGAACAAGATGCTAAATTTTCCAAGCTAACAAATAAAATGTATAATATGATTGACAGAAGATCGATTCAAGCACCTCTGAAGCTTCCTAAAACTCAAGACGGAGGAGATTCTTCCGTAAAGCAAACTAATAATAAAGAAATTCATATATCCGCTGAATGTTTGATTCCAATGAGTCAATTGAAGGACTTTATCATAGAGGCTATCGAAGACAAATCTTAGTCTTCATCCAAATTTTCTCCCACATATCAAAAATTGTATACACAAAGGATTTATAACTTGAAAATGCTTGAGGACTATCAACCTTCTAACCTTCAACAATTCGATGGCAAAATAAATGCCAAAACAACATATAGCACACTTTATCCAGACTTGCAATGATGCTGGGACGTATGGTAATTATCTTATTAAAGAGTTCATTCGATCACTCAGAGAAAATACCTTTGATTGGTACAAAAATCTTGAACCTAATTTCGTAGATATTTAGGAGTAGTTAGAGCAAGACTTCCTTAATCACTTCTATAACACGAGATGCGTTGTTAGTATGATTCAATTTACAAAGGCTCGTCAAGGTGAATATATTGGATTTATTTTCATTTATTCTGGACATACATAGAAGCTATGGAGCTATTCTTTTTCCTTTTCTAATTTTATTAAGTAAATATTCTTTTGATATTTTTTCCTTTTCCCTTTGATATTGAGAATATTCTATTCCTTTAGGGTTTACCATTAAATGTCATCTTGTATAAATTCAACCTAATTGTATGTTTTATTCATTCAAAAATACAATAAGAAAATTTTCTTTACTGTTCTTCATTTATTATTTCATGGTATCAGACCAATGTTAATTTTGAATTTTTTTCTTCCGCCTTTTAATTTTTAGTCTATTTTCGTTGAAATTTTATCATCTAATACTCAAATAACATAAAGTAGTGATAGATTTTATGGAATTAATGCATTGAATTCATCACATGTTTTCTACATTCACCCTTTTGATTATTCGGCATGAACCTTGTCTCCACTATTTTTTTTTACAGTAGGAGTTATTATCGCTGGAGAAGGGTTGTTGTTATAACCCTTTCAACTAAGAAAAACTAGGATATGGTTTTCTAGTCGTTCCTACTGATATAACTCTTTAAAAGGCTTGGTCTAGATGTAATGACATGGTCTTGTCATGGTTACTCAATTCTCTCTCAAAAGAAATTGTTGAGTTTGTCTTGTACTCCCAAAGCTCCAAAGTCTTGTGGTCTGACTTGGAAGATAGATTTGGTCAGGCTAATGGTGCCAAATTGTTTCAACTTCAAAAAGATTTAAATGCTATAGTTCAAGGAAATTCTAGTATTTCTGCATATTTAACAAAAATGAAGAGTTTGTGGGATGAGTTAGATGCACTAAACACGTTTTCTGCTTGTAGTTGTGCGTGTGTATGTGGAGCAAAAGAAAAGAGTCTAAAAGCTCATCAAGATGAAAAGTTTTCTTAGTCTAAATGACACTTTCATAGGGGGTAGAAGTAATATTTTGTTATCTTTCCCTCTTCCTACTATTGGTCAGGCTTATTCTCTTGTTATTCAAGATGAAATCCAGGAGAATCATCATCCTTTCTTGTTGGTAATGTAGGAGAAAGGAGCTTCAATGATTACAAAACTCAACAAGGAAATTCCATAAAGAAATCTTCTCTGGTGTACAACTATTGTAAGAAGACAGGATATAATTTTGACTAGTGCTATAAAATTTATGATTTTCCTTCAGATTTTAAGTTTACTAAATCTAAGAAGTATCAAAAGGGTACTATTGCAAGCAATGTTTTTAGTACAGGAGAAGGTACTCATCAAAGAGTGAAAAATAATTCAAATGTGAATTCTCTCAGTCAAGATATGTGGCACAACTTCTGCACTTCTGCAGAAACTAAATCAAAAGAATGATGCATCTACTAATCCATATGCAAAGCTCACTTGTGCCGGCATGACCAAGCTCTTTAACTCTTATACTTATCTGTTAAAAGTTGACACTTATTCTTGGATATAAGATAGTGGAGCAGTAAGCATATGACTTTTGATAGAAGTTTTTCAGTAATTTCAATCTTTTACCTAAACTTATCATGGTAACTCTACCTAATTCTAATAAAGTATAGGTCACTCATTTAGGAACTGTTTCTCTTTTATCCAACCTAGTTCTGCAAAATGTTCTTTATATTCCTCCTTTCAGATTCAATCTTATCTATGTAAACAACTTTAAAATATGTGATTTTTACCCCTAACACTTGTTTCATGTTAATGGGGCTTTCACCGAAGAGGCATCTGACGCTTGTTAAAGAAAAATGAGGTTTATATATCTTCAAGTCAAGTCAACCAACAGTTTCTACAAAGAGTCTACCTAGTTCCAGTCTTCATACTCTATCATTTTCAAGTTCTTTAATAAATGTGTGTACTTCTTGTTCTAGTTTCTTTGATTCCAAAGTAAAAGAGAAGCTACGTCACTATAGATTAAGCCATATGTCAATAAATAATATGAAGAATGTTTTCAATCTTGTTCAAAGTTATCTTCTCCTTGTGGTATTTGTCCTATGACAAGACAATCAAAATTATCTTTTCCTTCTAGTTCTATTTGTACCAAGGCTTCTTTTGACTTAATTCATGTGGATATTTTGGGTCCTTATAAATCTTACACACATGATACGTATCGATATTTTCTTACAATTGTTGATGATTTTTGTAGAGCTACTTGGACTCATTTACTTGGGACTAAATCAAATGCCTTCTCTGTTCTTCAATTTTTTATTTATATGGTAGAAAGACAATTCAATTCCAAAGTTAAAATCATGAAAACTGACAATGCTTTTGAATTAGGTTGTGTGAAACAATCTAATTTTTTTCTTTCCAAGGGAATTATTCATCAGACTACTTGTGTCCACATTCCACAGCAAAATGGAGTAGTGGAGAGAAAACTCAAACATTTATTGAAAACATCAAGAGCTCTTTTATATCAATCTCACCTTTCTACTGGTTATTAGGGGGAATGATTGTTAACATCTACTTAACTTATAAATAGATTTCATCCCAGTGTTTTGAATTCAAGAACTCCTTTTGAGGCTTCGTTCAAAGTTAAACCATCTTATGCTCATCTAAAGTTTTTTGGTTGCTTGTGTTTTGTCTCTACCCTTCCTTTACATAGAACTAAATTTGACCCTAAAGCTTCACCTTGTGTGTTTATAGGATATCCATATGGAAAAAAAAGGCTACAAAGTGTTGGATCCACAAACCAAGAAAATTTCAGTTTCTAGGAATGTTATTTTCCATGAAGAGTTTTTACTTTCTCTTCACAATCTAATTTACGTTTTAATTAATTTCCTTCTACTACTACCATCTCTTCTGATTATCTCTTAGAATCTCATTTTTCCACATCAAATTAAAATTTTGATTGTTCTTCTGATTTTGATAATGTCCCCATATCTACTAGTCATTCTAAATCTCTGTGTCCTTCCAGTGTTACTTCACATATCAATTCCTCTCCTGATATATCCCTTATACCTTCTTCTCCATTACATTTTGTTCAAACTATACCAAAAAAATCTTTCAGCAATCACAAGAAACTTGATAACCCAGAAGACTATATTTGCAATGTTTTCCATCTTACTGATGTGACTTATTTATGTTTCCTAAGTCAATTACTCCAGAGTCTTTATATTTTAGTGATTTATCTTATAAAAATCAAGTCATGCTCAATTCCATTACTTGTATACATGAACCAGTTAGTATATTCAGGCATCTCAACATCTAGGTTGGCAGGAAGCCATGGATAAAGAACTTACAACTTTAAGCCTTAACAACACATGGGATGTTGTTGTGCTGCCTACAGGTAAGAATGATTTGCTATCTAAAAGGGTTTATAAGTTAACAACACTTTGATATAAGTATTTAAAGACTAAAAGCTAGATTATTCATTAGAGGTGATGTGCAGAGAGAAGGTATTGATTATAATAAACTTTTTTGCCAGTAGTCAAGATAACCACCATCAGGTGTATTTTAGATATTGCACTAAAGAATGAATGGGGTGTGTTTTGATTAGATGTGAACAATGTTTTTCTACATGGTGACTTAAATGAAGAGGTTTACATGAAATTTCCTCCTGGTCTTGCACCTCCTTCTCCTAACCATGTTTGTTTGCTTAAAAAAATCAATTTATGAACTTAAGAAAGCATCCAAACAATGGTATGCTAAACTCTTTTTTTGCTCTCAATTTTAAAGGTTTTAGTCATTCTATGAATGATTATTATCTTTTTTTAAGAAATCTGCCGATTTTATTTCTATTGTGAAAGTATATGTGGATGACATATTGTTGACAGGAAATAATGAAGCTGAATTGCAGGCTTTAAAACTCTTTATGGACAAAGAATTTCAAATTAAATATCTCGGTGAGTTGCATTATTTTCTAGGGATGGAATTTGTGAGAGAACTTAGTGGTATGATTATTTCCCAATGGAAATTCACATTGGACTTACTACATGAGTTTGATTCTCTATATTTATCTCCTGTTTTTTCACCTTTGCATCCTAATGTCAAGTACTAGCAAATCAAGGGATTTCCGTAACCTACTTTATATTGGCGTTTGTTAGGTAAGCTCAATTATCTGATACATACAATGTCTGATTTATCCTTTACAGTGCAACATCTGAATCAATATATGCAATATACTTGTAAACCTCATTTTGTAACTACTTTACGGGTTCTTCGCTATTTTCTCAATGATCCTGGTCTTGTCTATGTATGTCTGTATCTGCTTTTTTCAAATTGATGGATTTTTGTGACTCCAACTTGGGTACTTGTCCAGATTTACGAAGATCAGTGAGTGAATTTATATTTCTCTCAAATCTTCTCCTATTTCATGGAAATCTCATAAACAAACATCAAATTCTCTTAATTCTACTGAAGTTAAGTATAGATCTATGAGGAAGATTGTAGCTGAGCTTGCTTGGTTGGTTAGCCTATTTGATGATCTCTCAATTCTGATCTCCTTGCCATTACCTCTTCAATCTGACAGTCTTGTTGCAATTCACATCGCAAAAAATCCAATCTTCCATGAATGGACAAAACATGTCAAGATTGATTGTCAATTCGTCCATCAATAATATCTCGCCGACTGAATTTCTTTATCTTATGTCAAATCTTCTTCATAGCTAGCTGACATCTTTACCAAGTCCTTGACCGGACCCATGCATCATCAACTTTTAAGCAAGTTTGGGGTTTCTTCCTCCCCTCCAACTTGAGGGAGGCTATTGGATTTATTTACATATATTCTGTACATACATAGAAGATATGGAGAAATTCTTTTTCCTTTTCTAATTTTTGTCATGTAAATGTTCTTTTGATATTTTTTCCTTTTCCATTTGATCTTGAGAATATTCAATTACTTTAGGGTTTACCATCAGATGTCATCTTTCTTGTATAAATACAACCTAATTGTATAGTTATACGCATTCAGAAATACAAGAAGAAAAATTTCTATATTGTTCTTCATTTATTCTTTCAAAAGATGATCTAGTTGTTGACTTTTTCAATCGCTGGAGAAGTCTGAGCCTCAAGTGGAAAGATTATCTTAGTGATACTTCTAGCACTGAAATCTGCATCCAAGGCATGAACTGGGGTTTTCTTTATATTTTGTAAAGATTAAAGTCCAATACATTTGAAGAGTTGGAAACTCATTCACATTACATGGAATTAAGCATGACTTTAAGATATCATGAACAATCTCCTATCTAGAGACCTTGTAAAGATGATGATATAGAAGAACTCCAAAGCGGGGGCAAGTATGCATCCAAAGATGATTTTGAAGAGTCAATGTATATATTCAGACGCTCCTTAATGCATGAGCTTAAATTGTATGATGTTACAACCTTCCTCAACACACGAGTTTAAACTGCAAGTTACAACACTCCTTAATGCATGAGATTAAAGTGCAAGTTATGCTGCTCCTAGAGGCACGAGTTTAAACTGTATATCTCAAAACTCTTTAATTTTGAGCTAAATCTCCAAGTTGCAAAGCTCTTCAAATTTGAGTTAAATCTTCAAGCTGAAATACTTCTTAAAAAACGAGCTTAAACTATATATCACAAAGCTCTTCAAATTTGAGTTAAATCTTCAAGTTGAAATGCTCCTTGAAACACGAGCTTAAATTTTATGTCACAAAGCTCTTCAAATATGAGTTAAATTTGCAAGCTGAAATATTCCTTGAAACACGAGCATAAACTAAATGTCACAAAGCTCTTCAAATTTGAGTTAAATTTTCAAGCTGAAATACTCCTTGAAACACAAGCATAAACTATATGTCACAAAGCTCTTCAAATTTGAGTTAAATCTTTAAGTTGGAATGCTCCTTAAAATACGAACTTAAATTGTCACAAATCTCTTCAAACTAGAGTTAAATATTCAAGTTGAAATGCTTCTAAGGTATGAGCCTAAACTGCATGTCACTCTTGGCTCGTAAGAGTATCAATTAGGTACAACACATAAAAAAATACCCTCCTAGAACTACATTTTGACTTGATCCTCTTCACTAAGGTACATAGGTACTTTGACACCATATTCTAAGTTCAGTTGCATGAGTTTCAAAAAGACAAATGTTCTCACTTGATCTATCACATGAAATTTAAAACTTTGAGTAATATTTCAAAAATTGTAGACTTGCACCAATGGTATTGACTCAATAGGGGCAAGCCCTTATGAATAAAAGTTATTATGATGAAGTCTTGAAAATTTCCATTTCTCCATGTATGTAAGTTGAAGTCTTCAAACTCTCCAAGTATACAAGTTGAAATATTCAAATATTCCAACTCTGCAAGTTAAAGTCTTCAAATTTGTCAAGCCTGCAAATTGAAGTCTTAAAATTCTTCAAGTCAGTAAGATCAGAATCTGCAAATTGAAGCGTCCAAATTCTTCAAACCTGCAAGTTGAAGTCTTCAAACTCTCCAAGTATACAAGTTAAAGTATTCAAATCTTCCAACCTGCAAGTTAAAGTCTTCAAAATTTTCAAGTCTGCAAATTGAAGTATTCAAATTGTTCAAGTCTGCAGATCAGAGTCTTCAAGTTAAAGCCTTCAAATTCTTCAAATTCTCCTAGTCTGCAAGTTGATGTCTTCAAATTCTCCAAGTTTGCAAGTTGAAGTTTTCAAATTCTGTAAGTTGGCAAGTTGAAGTCTTTAAATTCTTTAAGCCTGCAAGTTGAAGTCTTCAAATCCTTTAAAATCAAGTCCAATCTTTAAGTTCTTCAAGCCTAGTCTTTGAAAGATAAAATGTCTCGACAAGACTCGAAGAAGGGGCATTTGTAGTCATTTAAAATTTATCAAAAATAAATTTTTAAAATGATAGTCCAAATAATTATGGATTAATATAATTGAGTTAATTATTTAAATATATTATATATAGATTTAATTAAAATCTTCTCCATAAATCCCTTATGTCATATCATTTAAATCTGATTAATTGAAAGGAGTCTTTTCCAGTCATATCCATCTATTTTAAAACTATAAATAACGGTTCATAATTCAAAAAAAGAGAACCAAGAATTCGAATAAGAAGCTAGAAAAGTTCGTGGATCAAAAGCCGCAATTTCTCTACAAGCTAAAAGTTCAAGAATTCAAGAATTCAAGCGTTCAAGTTCAGGATTTCAAGAAGTCAAGATCAAGACAAAGTTCAAGTTCCAGATCGATCAAGATAAAGTTAAAGTTCAAGAACGATCAAGATCAAGACCGCTAAATTCAACATCAAGCTTGAAACCCTTGAATTCAACTAGAAATCAAGATCAAGATAAAGTTCAAGTTCAAGAACGATCAAGATCCAGACCGCCGGATTCAAGATCAAGCTTGAAGCCCTTGAATTCAACTAGAAGTCAAGATCAAGATAAAGCTAAAGCCCAAGTTCATCAAAGATTCAAGGACAATCTCAAGAGCCATTGAATTTATATTTCAAAAGGCGAATTCAGAGAAATCATAGAGATTGTAACACTTACACTTTAAAATAATAAAACAATTGTTGCATAATTTTTTTCGTTCTTGATTATTATTTTCTCGATGCGAATTTTATTGTCTACAACCAATCTTCTGTTATGTGGATCCTGTAACATATCGTAACCCGAAATTGCTAAGAAACTAAAAATAATCTTTTTTGGAAAGAAAAAGGAAAATCTGGAAAATTTTCTAAGTTAAGAAAGTGAGTTCTAGTCATTTTCAAATGGCCATAACTCCTAAATCAACATGAATTAGAGTTAGTTCTTGATATGGTTGGAATGCCCTTGGATAATTCTTTCCAACGCCGCTGAGTTTGCGCATTTTCGATATCGTATGAGGGATATATGTCTATTGTAAGTCTGGATTTTGAAGTAAGGAAAGTCCAATTCTGGATTTAAGGGCAAACCAGTCTTTTCACCCATTTATTTCCTAATTAGTTTTAAGATTTTATTGGGGTAAAAATAAGCCTTAAGACATTTTTGCAAAATCAA
>CM064966.1:56043043-56137043 GCA_032847665.1 Solanum chilense
TATAAAAATTCTTGACATAAAGCAGATCTTCCATTTTTCCCTTCCAAATGGCATAATTAACACCATTCAAAGTGACCATTCTACTTGTGTTGGCTTCCATTGTTTTCCCCTAAAAAATATGGTTATCGCAAATCAAAGTAAATCTTTTCTGATGTGGAAGTTCAGACTGTGCTGCAACCACAGAGCATACTCAGATAAAACCTTGGCTCTGATACCAGTTTGTTGGGAAAACGCGGATAAACACAAAAGTATATATGGTAAAAGTAATGGAAATAAAATGGGAAAATAACGACACCAAGAATTTTACGTGGAAACCCTTCTGAATAAGGGAAAAAACCACGGGCCAAGAGGAGCAACTGATATTACTATAGTAAGAAATTTTACACTGTGTAGTCACGAATACAATACTCAAAGTGACTACTACACACTCAAAAGGAACAACACTCTTTTGGTTTCCGTCTTACTAAAATATCGCTCACACTCTATTTTTCTTCACAGACTATTTTCTTGTATAGTCTATGGAATACCTCACTTTGCTCTCAAAATGGTTTTTCTCTCTAACTTGGTGTATTCTACAAATGAGCAAGAATGCTCTATTTATAGAAGGATAAAACCATGCCTATGTCACTAATGACATATGTAAACATAGCAAAGTCAAGAATGGTTGCAAATCCTACCAATTTGCCAACTACCAAATCTTTTCTTTTCAACTCCAATTACTATTCCTTTTTAACAATTGCTTGTACCAATTGAATAGCTAAAGTTGACTAAAACAATGGGATGGATTCAACAGTAAGAGGCCATGTGTGTGTTCTAATATATCCACGAGTGCCTACAAATCTGTCACAATTTTTCTTAAAAAGTGGCATCACTCCACACTAATATAGATATTGGGATATATAGTATTAATCATATGTTAAAAAATAACTTTTATTATAGAGTAAATATTTACTCAATTTTAATAAATCATATACTCATTTATGGTGTCTGTTTATTATACAGTAAAACATCTACAAATTAATATAGGTGTGATCATGAAAATTTATTATTTAATCAATAAATTAATATTTATTAATTTAAAATTTTGTTTGAGATCTGATGAAGGTTAATTTTGATTATATCAAAGTAATTGTATCTTACTAATTTATGATTCATATTTATTGATTTCTCATAATAAAAACTATTATACATATAGTAAAACAAATACAAACCTTGTGATATTGTGATAATAAGAGCTTTCAAGATGTATTATCGAACATATTTTATTGTAGAGTATTAGAAGATTATGAAGTGAGATAAATTAATCCAGCAAAAATTGATGTTTTGGATGCTATTAATTTGTAATCCCTATTTGGACAATAAATGTTCTACAAAAGGCAATAACAAATTTTTTTCTACACTGTAAAATTCGTTCGAGCGATGCACTCTCAGAGAATTTGAATGAACCTACTTGTGAAAACGCCATTCATGAACTTGAGCTCATGATTAATGATTTCGATTACCTCAAATGGATATCAATAACCTATTGAATTATACGAGTGAAAGTGATACATGTTCAGTGCTGGAAAGAGCAATGTTAATGATGAAGTTGAAGATAATACTATACGTTTAGAGCCAGTTACGCGTAAGACAAGATCAATTTCACACAGGGGCGGACCGACGTTGGGTCCAGGGGGTTCACCCGAACCCCTTCGGTAACAAAATACACGATATATAAAAGATATTTTTTTTTGTTTTTGTATATATATATATATATATATATATATATATATATATATATATATATATATATATATATATATATTAAATCACCTTAGAAACAAATATAAATAGATGACTCATTGACAAGTCCCATAATTATTAAGCTGCACGCCCCTAGTTTAAATTCCTATCACAACATTTATTTATTTTCTTATTTTAGTTTCAATTTTTTTTAAAGAAACAAAAAAATAAGTTCTGTTTTCTAAGCTTTTTTAGTCTTACTTTTTTTTTTAATTTTAAAACGTGCTAAAAGTGTGGTTTTAAACCCCAAAAATTTTAAGAATCCCATTTTTAAAAAATTATTTACACATTTATATTTATATTTTCATTTTTCGAACCCCAAAACGAAAATCTAATTAGGTCCCCCACTGAATTCACATATAGTAATGGTTTCACCTCGCGTATTTTAAATTTGATTGCCTATTGCAATTTGTAACCATAGCTAGAGCCTAGCTATTTAGCCTCTATTAATCATTTATTAAGAGGAAACAATAGCTAGTTAATTTAATTCAAATATTTACTGGTTGTAGAAACTAGAATTTATTATTTATATACACTACGTTAAAAATGATCTTTAACAATAATTAATTAATAGCAATAATTTAATTATCCTAAAATAACTATTAAGACTATTTGTATCTGTTTCTAAAATATTTCATTTTCTTAAAAAGTAGATATATATATAATTGTGACTTATAGTATTTTTTACGTAAATTACAAATATAAATTTCATTTAAAAAAAATTAAAAATTCTATGCACAAATTTTTGTTTGATTCTTGAAAAATAAAAAGTATCACATAAATTGAGACATGAAAACTACTTCGAATGTGCTTGTAGTAAGTTTATAGTAGATATAATGAACATGGTGTTATTATTTCGACTTTTCAAAGTCTAGTAAAATATTTTTTTTATCTTTCTTTAAAAGTAAAAATTATGATAGTGATATTAGCATCTCGATTATTTTACTAATATTATTACTAGAGTAACTCTTTTCATCAAAAATTTAGCAAAATGAACTAAATCATCTATGGTTATTCCCTCTGATAAAAAATTGAATATGGAGTATCATACCGACAATATCCATTAAAACTCACCTTTAGATCAAAATATTGTTTGTTATTAAAAGGTAAGACAGAATTTATGAAAATAATCTTAATAGAGCGGCATAAAAAGAAACTTCACCTAATAAATTGTGATTCTTATTTATTTGAAATTTTAAAATTATATCTAAATAATTTTATTATGACCGACAAAATATGAAGACCAGACTTCAAAACTCCAGTGTAATATAAAACTTTACCTAACAAATTGTGGGCTTATTTATTTGAAATAGTAAGATTATATCCGAACAATTTCTTGTGACCCACACAACACTAAAACTAGACTTACTTATAGTGAATATAGATAACCAACTAAGAGCAATAAAATGTAAAAAAATTTCTTGAAAATTCAAGTACAATATGCACCCAAAGGACCACCAAAAATTGAAGTACAAGCAGATAATGGTGCAAAGAAAAAAGACGGGTAAATTGTTTGTCATCGACAATACGACTTGACTTTATCAATTCATTGTGATGGAAGATAATAATCCTTCAAAATTAGTAGGAAAAATTATCTAATTACACAAAATTTTCTACCATAGATACTAACAAATATATAGGGAGAGATGAGTGACAGACGAGTCAATATTTATCTTTTATACTAGATATATATATTTTTTATATCCCAATAGAGAGTGAGAAAGAGAGTCGGCATATCCAAGTACATACGAGTCACGCTTTAATATAATATAATATATATGAAACAAATTACATCATATTTATTTTGGTTTATATATATTTGAAGTATATGTATCCCGTTGAGCTAAAAGTGTATAGTTCAAAAGTTAGTTATTAGTTAGTTAAAAATCTGTTACAAAAGTTTGTTATGATTAATTTTAGTTAGGTATTTTAACTAGTCTAGTTAGTTAGTTGATCAACATCTATATATAGTGATGTATAGGTATCAATGTACATTTACTGCATTCATAAAATTCTAATAGAAGGTTCATTCTTCTTCTTCTCTTGGCCTGCTGTTTTATCAGTTTATGCACCATTGTTGGTGCTTTCATGGTATCAGAGCTTTGGTTTGCACATGCGATTGTTTAGCTTTCAGTGCAGTAGAAAAATTGAGATACTGTATTGTTCTAGAAGCTATTAAAGATCGCAATTACAACACCAATTAATCATGCCGACTGAGTCTTCAACCAGTGGTACAGTTCAAGGAGGAACTACAATGGTGGATTCTCATCATCCACTTTTCTTGTAGTCATGTGATACTTCAGGTAGTTCTCTAGTTCCCATTCAACTTTCTGGATCAGAAAATTACTCATTATGGAGTAGATCTATGAAGATAGGTCTACTAGGTAAAGGGAAAATAGGATTTATTGATGGAAAATGCAGTAAGGATAAATTCAATTCTTCTCTACATGATCTATGGGGAAAATGCAATGCTATAGTGCTATCATGGATAATGATTTCTGTAAGTAGGGAATTACTGAGTGGAATAGTCTATGCAAGTAGTGCTCAACAAGTGTGTACTGATCTAAGAGAGAGATTTGACAAAGTTGATGGGTCTAGAATCTTTTATCTGCATAAGGAGATTGCTACACTACAACACGGGCTTATGTCTGTTTCTAGCTATTTTTCTAGGCTTAAGGAATTGTGGATGGAATATGATTCATTGATGCCTTGTCCTGGCTGTGCTTGTGAGAGTTCTAAGACCTATGTAGAGCATTTTGAGTATCAACGACAGATGCAATTTCTCTTAGGTCTAAATGAATCTTATAATCAATCAAGAAGTCAGATTATGATGCTTGATCCAGCACCAGGTGTAAACAAATCTTATTCTCTTATAATGGCTGAAGAAAGTCAGAGAATCCTTGGTAAATCGAGCACAACAGGGAATGATAACTCTATTTCAGCTAATGTTGGTGGAATAAATGAGACTATGATATTTTTTAGCAATGGTAAAGGACACATGCTAAGATCAGGATCTACTTCACAGTCAGTGTCTTATCCTCCTATAGGAGCTGGTTTTAGATCTAATCAGAAACAATTTAACAGTAATAATACTACTGTGATTATTGTAACTGGAAGGGTCATGTTCGAGCTAATTGTTACAAGTTACATGGATATCCTGCTGATTGGAAAGGGAAAAGGAGAAACAATACTGCTTCTGCATCAGCTAATCATGTAGGATTCAACAATACTTTTGGTTTGCCTATGCATCATCAAAATACAACTAATAAGTCTTGTTCATCTAAGGTTCAACCTACTGTATCTTCTGGTGTTTCTTCTCATCAGCAGCAGTTGCACTCTCATCAATAAAAATTTCATCCTCATTTCTCTCCACAACAGTATATGCAGCTTTTGAAGCTGATTGAGCCAAAGAATGCCAAGAGTAATTGTGATAATGCTACTGCACATGCTTCAGGTATAGGCACTTCTCTTATTCCTGATGCTGACAAATGGATCATTGATACAGGTGCATCCAAACATATGGTACACAATTTAAATATGTTAACACAGTGCAGTTCTTTAGATAAGAATATGTGTAACAAGGTACATCTACCTACTGGTCGTCTTGCACATGTTAGTCACATAGGATCTTCTCAAGTGTTAGGAGGAGCTAAGATCTCAAATGTGCTACACATTCCTGAATTTCACTATAATCTTTTATCTGTATCCATGCTTACAAGGGAATTGTACTGTTGTGCTATGTTTTATCCTTATCATTATGTTTTCCAGGACCTCTCAAATGGGAATGTGAGGGGGACTGGCACACTGGAGAATGATCTATATGTGATTCATATTGATACTCAGTTGAAGACTCAGGGAACTCAAATAAAGTCTTTACAAACTCAAGCTACAATTGCTAATGTGGTTTCTTCTCACAGACCTTCAAATTTGACTCTGTGTCATCAAAGATTGGGTCACTTACCTGTTAGTGTACTAAGAAAACTTAGTTGTTGCAAGCATATGTCTTCTTCCTTTATTGATATATGTACTGTTTGTCCTCTTGCTAAGCAAGTCAGATTACCTTTTCCTTTAAGTACCACTACTACATCAGCTTGTTTTCATACATTACATGCTGATGTATGGGGTCCCTATCGAGTTCCTACTCATGACAATAAGAGATATTTTCTTACTTTGGTAGATGATTACTCTAGATTAACTTGGGTTTTTCTGTTGAACTCTAAGTCAGAGGTTATTGTAGCCTTACAGAACTTCTTTCAAATGCTTGGAAATGTTTTTTCTAGTACTATCAAAGTGTTGAGATCTGATAATGGTTGTGAGTTCTTTAATTTTCAAGTTTCTGCTTTACTTGCAACATTGGGTATATTGCATCAGAGTTCTTGTACTTATACTCCACAGCAAAATGGGATTGTAAAGAGAAAACATAGACATATTCTTGAGATGACCATGTCTTTGAGATTTCAATCTTCTCTTCCTCTCAAATTTTGGGGAGAGTGTGTTCTTACAAGTGTGTACTTAATCAACAGGATACCCTCTAAAATTCTTAAGGGTAAAACTCCTTATGAACTGTTGTATAAAACTCTTTCTTCTCTTGATCATATCAGAGTGTTTGGTTGTCTTGCATTTGCTTCTGAGGTAAAAAAGATAGACAAATTTGCTTCTAGAGCTGTTCCAGCTATATTTCTTGGTTATTCTTGTCTTCAAAAGGGCTACAAACTTTATGGTTTATATACAAAAACTTTCTTTGTTAGTAGAGATGTCGTGTTTCAAGAATCCATTTTTCCTTTTCAACATCTGAATTCTTCTAGTTCTTCACTTTTTCCTGTGTTCCAATTCACATAAGATACTTCTCCAGATCAGTCTCTCACTATGCCTTTTGATTCCTCTATAAATTCTAACTCCAGTTCATCTGAATCCATATCTTCACTACCCATTCCTCCACCAGAATCTGTTAGTCTTAGAAAATCTTCTAGACTAACTAAACCTCCTATATGGATGATTGATTTTATTACTCCCACGTCTAAGTCTGCTTGCTTTTATCCTGTGTCCAATCATGTGTCATATACTCTTCTTTCTACTTCCTATGATGCTTCACTTAGTGCTTATTCTTCTGTCTCTGAGCCTACATCATTTACTGAGGCTTCTTCTCATCCTCAATGGGTTGATGCCATGAAGGCTGAAATCAGTGCTTTGGAGGCTAATCACACATGGAGCATTGTTCATCTGCCTCCTGGCAAGCATCCTATTGGTTGTAAATGGATGTTTAAAGTCAAATATTTGGCCTCAGGAGCTATTGAGAGGTACAAGGCTCGACTAGTTGCCAAGGGGTTCAGTCAGAAGGAGGGTGTTGACTATACTGAAACTTTTTCTCCTGTTGCAAAAATAGTTACAGTTCGATCAGTGTTGGCTGTTGCTGCTGCTAAACATTGGCCTATATTTCAGATGGATGTTCATAATGATTTCTTACAGGGTGATCTTCTTGAGGATGTATACATGGTGATTCCTCCTGGTTTTAGTAAGTCTGAGACATCTACTAAAGTGTGTAAGCTTCACAAATCACTGTATGGCCTCAAGCAGGCTCCTAGACAGTGGAATATGAAGTTAACTGAGGCATTACTTCAGCTTGGATTTGTTCAGAGTCACTATGACTACTCTTTGTTTACTGAGCAGACTGGTTCCTCTTTGATTGTAGTACTTGTGTATGTGGATGATCTTCTTGTTACTGGGAGATGTGAGTCTTTAATTGTACAAACAAGGACTGATCTTCAGCTCAAGTTCAACATGAAGGATTTGGGAGAGTTAACTTTCTTTCTTGGCATTGACTTTGCTAGGTCCAAGGAGGGGTATGTTATGAACCAACGCAAATATGCTTTGGAACTTATTTCAGAGATGGGATTAAGTGGTGCAAAACCAGTTAACACTCCAATAGATCCTAATGTAAGGTTGACTTCTATTGAATATGATTTACATGTGCAAGGTGATTCAGATTTTATACAAGAAGATAAACCTTTGAAGGATATTGGAAGATATCAAAGGTTAGTAGGTAGATTACTATATCTCACCATGACCAGAATAGACATATCATTTGCTATCCAAGTTCTGAGTCAGTATATGCATGCTCCAAAAGAATCTCACATGGAAGCAGCTCTCCGGGTAGTCAGATATATTAAAACAGCTCCAGGGTTAGGCCTGTTTATGCCTTCACAAAGCTCAGAATTACTTACAACCTACTGTGACTCAGATTGGGGTACTTGTATGCAAACAAGAAAATCTGTCACAGGCTATCTTGTGAAATTTGGTGATGCTGTCATTTCTTGGAAGTCGAAGAAACAAGAAACTGTTGCTAGAAGTTCTGCAGAAGCTGGGTTTAGGAGTATGGCATCAGCAGTAGCTGAAATTACATGGCTTATTGGATTATACAAGGAGTTAGGAGTCAATATTAAACAACCAGTCAATCTATTTTGTGATAGCAAAGCAGCAATTCAGATTGCATCTAATCCTATCTTTCATGAACGAACTAAGCATTTTGATATAGATTGCTATTTTGTTAGAGAAAAGATATTACAGCATATGATCAAGACACAACATGTATCAACAAAAGATCAACTAGCAGATTTGCTTACTAAAGGACTTTGGAAAGCTCCACATCTACATTTAATGTCCAAGTTGGGAGTGAAAGATATCTTTCAACCATCAGCTTGAGGAGGGGTGTTGAGCTAAAAGTGTATAGTTCAAAAGTTAGTTATTAGTTAGTTAAAAATCTGTTACAAAAGTTTGTTATGATTAATTGTAGTTAGGTATTTTAACTAGTCTAGTTAGTTTGTTGATCAACATCTATATATAGTGATGTATAGGTATCAATGTACAGTTACTGCATTCATAAAATTCTAATAGAAGGTTCATTCTTCTTCTTCTCTTGGCCTGCTGTTTTATCAGTTTATGCACCATTGTTGGTGCTTTCATATCCGAATACCTAAATACAAACATTTAACGAAGTAAATGTGATACATAAGATAATTTCGAATTTAAAGAAAAGATACACAATTAAGCTTTACATTAGTGGAATGTGTGTTGTTTGCTCAAAATAGTAATTTGGTCCATTTTTACTTTGTTGCAGATGGATAGTGGCTCCATAACCCTAAATGAGCTTTGAGTTGGGTGACATATAAGGTTTTTTAATGATTGTAAAAATCTAAATGATTTAAGCATTTAGAAATTCTATCAATTAATTCAGGACCATAGAATTATATGATTTTCACATACATCAATTACTATGATGATTTCAGTTAAGTATGCATACCCGAATCTGTCATTGTAATTCTTGACTTGAGAGCGAAAGTCTTTTTCTTTTGATTCTTCAGAAGTTGTTTCTCTCTCTTGCCTTATACTTTCTGAATAACTTTGATGGATAAGACTATATCTTTATGCAGAGAGGTGATCCTTTAAATAGAGTGCATTTAACATCATTCTCACCTTTCCATCATGGTGAATAGTACTACATACATATATTTTTTATATGCCAATAGAGAGTGAGAAAGAGAGTCAACATATCCAAATACATACGAGTCACGCTTTAACATAATATACAAGAAACAAATTACATCATATTTGATTCATATATATTTGAAATATATGTATTCGAATAACAACATACAAACATTTAATGAAGTAAATGTGATACATAAGATAATTTTAAATACTAAAGAAAAGATACACAATTAAGCTTTACATTAGTGGAATGTGTTATGTTTGCTCAAAATAGTAATTTCGTCCATTTTTACTTTGTTGCAGATGGATAGTGGCTCCATAACCCTAAATGAGGTTTGAGTTGGGTGACATATATGGTTTTTAATGATTGTAAAAACATAAACAATCTAAGCATTCAGAAATTCTATCAATTAACTCAGGATCATAGAACTATATGAGTTTCACATATATCAATTACTATGATAATTTCAGTCAAGAATACTACCCGAATCTGCCATTGTAATTCTTGACTTGATTGAGTGAAAGTCTTTTTCTTTTGGTTCTTGAGAAGTTGTTTCTCTCTCCTTCCTTATACTTTATGAATAACTTTGATGGATAACACTAAATCTTTGTGGCAGAGAGAGGACCCTTTAAATAGAGTGTATTTAATATCATTCCCACCTTTCCATCATGGTGAATAGTGGAGATAATGGGTAGTTTTAAAACTACCAAGTAACTCCCCACTAAATGGATAGTTGGAAGAGGTAATGCGCAAAGTGAAAGATTTAATGGGTAGTTGGAGTAACTTCTCCACTTCCGCACTTATTCAATTTGAATTAAAATTTAGTTAGTAATTAAATATCAAACCAAAATAATATTAATGTGAGTGGGTCATAAAACTAACACTTTTCCCAATTTATATTGGAATTCGTCGACTCCGCTGGACAATGGTCAACACTTAAATAAATATCACTTATTATGTCAATAAGTGTTGTGATTGGGTGATAAGTATTTCGTCATTATTAATTAAAATGTCTCGAATTTGAGTTCTTTCGAGTATGGAGTTAACTTTATTCCGAGGCATTTTATCCTCCAATACAGAAATATGATTTCTAATTAAATCAAGTTTCAACGTAAGTCACAATCACCGAATGGAAAACCCAAAAGAAAAAAAATCCATCAAAAACGGTAGGAAATACTTTCTAATTACACAAATATATAATTTAAAATAACATATATCATCTTACAAATAATAATTTTGTACCAGATTTTAAATTAGCTACACCACTGCTTCAGAGCACCTTGATCACTCTTTCAGATATCAAAGTCAGATACAATTTTTCTTTGTTGCAGATGGATAGTGGGTCCATAACAATAAATAAGTACTACTAAATAATGACCGACACTATCAATCCTTACTATTAATTTAACCCTATTTGCTAATTAAATTAATAACATTATTAGTTAACTGGATGTTCGTAGAAGCTTTGATGTTTGAATTGTTACTTGTTTATTTGTTCTTTCCTCAATAATAACTTTGTTCATCAGTTGATCCATACACTTTATTTATCTTTTCAGACAATTAATTGAATCTATGACATCTTCTTCTTCTGCGAATAATTCACATTATTATTTTCGATGGAAGTACGATAATCTTTCTAACTTTTAGAAGTGAAGATATCAGGAAAATTTTTACAAGTCAATTGTACCAAGGTTTGATAATAGGGGAGTATTCACCTTTCTAGATGATAAAAGGCTAGAGAATGATGACTCGATCTCAAAGGAACTCATGAAAGCTATAGAAGAGTCTCAAGTTGTTGTAATTATTTTCTGCAAGAATTATGTTTTGTCAAGGTGGTGCTTGAATGAACTAGTGAAGATAAAGGAATGCAATGAGAAAGAAAATGAAGAAACAGTCATACCGGTGTAGTCATTTAAAATTTATTAAATAAAATTATAAAATGATTTAATTATATTATATTTATGGATATATTAGTCAAAATAGATATTATGAATTAATATAATTGAGTTAATCATTTATATCTGATAAATATAGATTTAATGAAAGTCCGCTCCATTAAGTCTTTATGTCATGTCACTTAAATTTGATTGGTCGTAGGGAGTCCTCTTCCAATCACAACTCGTCTACTTTAAAACTATAAATAGGAAACTCATGATTCATAAAAAGAGAACTAAGAATTCGAACAAGAAGCTAGAGAAAGCTGGTGGATCAAAAATCGTGATTTCCTTACAAGCTACAAGTTCAAGAATTGAAAAATTCAAGTGTTCAAATTCAATATTTAAAGAAGTCAATATCAAGATAATATTCAAGTTAAAAAATGACAAGATCAAGACCGTCGGATTTATGATCAAGATCAAAGCCTTGGATTCAATTAGAAGTCAAGATCAAGATAAAATACAAGTTCAAGAATGATCGTGATCAAGCACGAAGCCATTTAGTTCAACTAGAAGTCAAGATCAAAATAAAGTCCAAGTTCAAGAACAATCAAGATCAAGACCGTCGAATCCAAGATCAAGCTCTAAGCCCTTGAATTCAACTAGAAGCCAAGATCAAGATAAAATTTAAGTTAAGATCAAGATAAAGTTAAAGCCCAAATTCATCAAAGTTTCAAGAAAAAGATCAAGAGCCCTTGAATTTATATTCGAAAAGGCGAATTAAGAGGAATCATAAAGATTGTAACACTCACACTTTGAAATAATAAAACGACTATTGCATAACTTTTCGTTCTTGATTATTGTTTTCTCTATACAAATTTTACTGTCTATAAATTATGGCACTCCCAGAGGGACAATCTCTACCTCTAATCTCAACTTGTCAAGCATCATATCGAAATGTCTTTCAACTATAGAAGAACAACTAACAAGCTTAACTAAAGAAATTGAAGGCCCGACAAAGTCCACACACGAACAAGATGCTAAACTTTCCAAGCTAACAAATAAAATGGATAATATGATTGAGAGAAGATCGATTCAAGCACCTCTGAAGCTTTCTAAAACTCAAGACGGAGGAGATTCTTCCGTAAATCAAACTAATAATAAAGAAATTCATATACTCGTTGAATGTTTGATTCCAAGGAGTCAATTGAAGGACTTTATCATAGAGGCTATCGAAGAGAAATATTAGTCTTCATCCAAATTTTCTCCCACATATGAAAAATTGTATGCACAAAGGATTTATAACTTGAAAATACTTGAGGACTATCAATCTCCTAAGCTTCAACAATTCGATGGCAAAGGAAATGCCAAAAAAACATATAGCACACTTTATCGAGACTTGCAATAATATTGGGACGTATGGTGATTATCTTATTAAATAGTTCGTTCGATCACTCAGAGAGAATACCTTTGATTGGTACACAAATCTTGAACCTAATTTCGTAGATATTTAGGAGTAGTTAGAGCAAGACTTCCTTAATCGTTTCTATAACATGAGATGCGTCGTTAGTATGATTGAATTTACAAAGGCTCATCAACGTGAAGATATTGGATTTATTTTCATTTATTCTAGACATACATAGAAGATATGGAGCTATTCTTTTTCCTTTTCTAATTTTGTTATGTAAATATTCTTTTGATATTTTTTCCTTTTCCCTTTGATATTGAGAATATTCTATTCCTTTAGAGTTTACCATTAGATGTCATCTTACTTGTATAAATACAACCTAATTGTATAGTTTTACTCATTCAGAAATACAATAAGAAAATTTTCCATACTGTTCAATTATTTATTATTTCATGGTATCTGACTAGTGTTAATTTTGAATTTTTTTCTTCCGCCTTTTAATTTTTTTTGTCTATTTTCTTTGAAATTGTATAATCTAATACACAAATAACATAAAGGAGTGATAGAGTTGATGCAATTAATGCATTGAATTCATTACATGCTTTCTACATTCACCCTTCTGATTATCCGGCATGAACCTTGTCTCCAGTATTTTTTACAGTAGGAGTTATGGTGGCTGGAGAAGGGTTTGTTGTTATAACCCTTTCAGCGAAGAAAAACTAGGATTCGTTGATGGATTCCTAGTCGTTCCTACTGATATAACTCTTTAAAACGCTTGGTCAAGATTTAATGACATGGTCTTGTCATGGTTACTCAATTCTCTCTCAAAAGAAATTGTTAAGTTTGTCTTGTACTCCCAAAGCGCCAAAGTCTTGTGGTCTGACTTGAAAGATAGATTTGGCCAGGCTAATGGTGCCAAATTGTTTCAACTTCAAAAAGATTTAAATGCTATAGTTCAAGGAAATTCTAGTATTACTGCATATTTAACAAAAATGAAGAGTTTATGGGATGAGTTAGATTCACTAAACACATTTTTTATTGTAGTTGTGCGTGTGTATGTGGAGCAAAAGAAAAGAGTATAAAAGCTCATCAAGATGAAAAGTTTCCTTAGTCTAAATGACACTTTCATAGGGGGTAGAAGTAATATTTTGTTATCTTTCCTTCTTCCTACTATTGGTCAGGCTTATTCTCTTGTTATTCAAGATGAAAAAAACAAAGGGAAATTCATGCTACTCCTGCTTATCCAGGAGAATCATCATCCTTTCTTGTTGGTAATGTAGGAGAAAGGATCTTCAATGATTACAAAACTCAACAAGGAAATTCCATAAAGAAATCTTCTCTGGTGTACAACTATTGTAAGAAGACAGGATATAATATTGACTAGTGCTATAAAATTTATGATTTTCCTTCAGATTTTAAGTTTACTAAATCTAAGAAGTATCAAAAGGGTACTATTGCAAGCAATTTTTTTAGTACAGGAGAAGGTACTCATCAAGGAGTGAAAAATAATTCAAATGTGAATTCTCTCAGTCAAGATGTGGTACAACTTCTGCACTTCTGCAGAAACTAAATCAAAAGAATGATGCATCTACTAATCCATATGTAAACCTCACTTGTGCCGGCATGACCAAGCTCTTTTACTCTTATACTTATCTGTTAAAAGTTGACACTTATTCTTGTATATAAGATAGCGGAGCATCTGATCATATGACTTTTGATAGAAGTTTTTCAGTAATTTCAATCTTTTTCCTAAACTTATCATTCTAACTCTAGCTAATTCTCATAAAGTATAGGTCACTCATTAAGGAACTGTTTCTCTTTTATCCAACCTAAATCTGCAAAATGTTCTTTATATTCCTCCTTTCAAATTCAATCTTATCTATGTAAACAACTTCAAAAATATGTGATTTCTACCTCTAACACTTGTTTCATGTTACAGGGGCCTTCACTGAAGAGGCATCTGGCGCTTGTTAAAGAAAAATGAGGTTTATATATCGTCAAGTCAAGTCAAACAACAGTTTCTACAAAGAGTCTACCTAGTTCCAGGCTTCATACTTTATTGTGTGTACTTTTTGTTCTAGTTTCTTTGATTCCAATGTAAAAGAGAAGCTACGACACTATACATTAATCCATATGCCAGTGAATAATATGAAGCATGTTTTTCAATTTTCTAAATCTTGTTCAAAGTTATTTTCTCCTTGTGGTATTTGTCCTATGACAAGACAATCAAAATTATCTTTTCCTTCTAGTTCTATTTGTACCAAGGATTTTTTTGACTTAATTCATGTGGATATTTGGGGTCCTTATAAATCTACCACACATGATAGGTATCGATATTTTCTTTCAAATGTTGATGATTTTTGTAGAGCTACTTGGACTCATTTACTTGGGACTAAATCAAATGCCTTCTCTGTTCTTCAATTTTTTATTTATATGGTAGAAAGATAATTCAATTCCAAAGTTAAAATCATGAAAACTGACAATGCTTTTGAATTAGGTTGTGCGAAACAATCTAATTTTTTTCTTTCCAAGGGAATTTTTCATCAGACTACTTGTGTCCACATTCCACAACAAAACGGTGTATTGGAGATAAAACACAAAAATTTATTGAAAACATCAAGAGCTCTTTTATATCAATCTCACCTTCCTACTGGTTATTGGGGGAATGCTTGTTAACATCTACTTATCTTATAAATAGATTTCATTCCAGTGTTTCGAATTCAAGAACTTCTTTTGAGGTTTTATTCAAAGTTAAACCATCTTATTCTCATCTTAAATTTTTTAGTTGCTTGCGTTTTGTCTCTACCCTTCCTTTACATAGAACTAAATTTGACCCTAAAGCTTCACCTTGTGTGTTTATAGGATATCCATATGGAAAAAAGGGCTACAAAGTGTTGGATCCACAAACCAAGAAAATTTCAGTTTCTAGGAATGTTATTTTCCATGAAGAGTTTTTTTTTCTCTCTTCACAATCTGATTTACGTTCTAATTAATTTCCTTCTACTACTACTACCATCTCTTCTGATTATCTCTTAGAATCTCATTTTTCCAAATTAAATTAAAATTTTGATTGTTGTTCTGATTTTTGATAATGTCCTCATATCTACTAGTCATTCTAATTCTTTGTCTCTTTCCAATGTTACTTCACATATCAATTCCTCTCCTGATATATCCCTTATACCTTCTTCCCCATTGCATGTTTTTCAAACTATACTAAAAAAATCTTTCAGAAATCACAAGAAACTTGATTACCTAGAAGACTATATTTGCAATGTTCTCCATCTTACTGATGTGACTTATTTTTGTTTCCTAAGTCAATTACTCCAGAGTCTTTATCTTTTAGTGATTTATCTTCTAAAAATCAAGTCATGCTCAATTCTATTACTTGTATACATGAACCATCTAGCATATTCAGGCAGCTCAATATCCGGATTGGCAGGGCCATGGATAAAGAACTTACAACTTTAAGCCTTAACAACACATGGGATGTTGTTGTACTGCCTACAGGTTAGAAGGATTTGCTATCTAAATGGGTTTACACGGTAAAACAACAGTTTGATAGAAGTACTGAAAGACTAAAAGCTAGATTAGTCATTAGAGGTGATGTTCAGAGAGAAGGTATTGATTATAATGAACTTTTTTGCCAGTAGTCAAGATAACCACCATCAGGTGTATTTTAGCTATTGCACTAAAGAATGAATGGGGTGTGTTTCGATTAGATGTGAACAATGTTTTTCTACATGGTGACTTAAATGAAGAGGTTTACATGAAATTTCCTCCTAGTCTTGCACCTTCTTCTCCTAACCATGTTTGTTTGCTTAAAAAATCAATTTATAAACTTAACAAAGCCTCCAAACAATGGTATGCTAAACTCATTTTTGCTCTCAATTTTAAAGGTTTTAGTCATTCTATGAATAATTATTCTCTTTTTTTAAGAACTCTGCCGATTTTATTTCTATTGTGACAGTATATGTGGATGACATATTGTTGACAGGAAATAATGAAGCTAAATTGCATGCTTTAAAACTCTTTCTCGACAAAGAATTTCAAATTAAATATCTCGGTGAGTTGCATTATTTTCTTGGGATGGAATTTGTGAGAGAACTTACTGGTATGATTATTTCCCAAAGGAAATTCACATTGGACTTACTACATGAGTTTGATTTTCTATATTTATTTCCTGTTTCTTCACCTTTGGATCCTAATGTCAAGTACTAGCAAATCAAGGGATTTCCATAACCTACTTTATATTGGCGTTTGTTAGGTAAGCTCAATTATCTCACACATACAATGCCTGATTTATCCTTTATAGTGCAACATCTGAGTTAATATATGCAATATCCTTGTGAACCTCATCTTGTAGCTACTTTACGGGTTCTTCGTTATTTTCTCAATGATCCTGGTCTTGTCTATGTATTTCTGTATCTGTTTCTTTCAAATTGATGGATTTTTGTGGCTCCAACTTGGGTACTTGTCAAGATTCACGAAGATCAGTGAGTGGTTTATATTTCTCTTGAATCTTCTCCTATTTCATGGAAATCTCATAAACACACATCAATTTCTCTTAGTTCTGCTGAAGTTGAGTATAGATCTATGAGGAGTGTTATAGTTGAGCTTGCTTGGTTGGTTAGCCTATTGGATGAGCTCTTAATTCCGATCTCCTTGCCATTACCTCTTCACTCTGACAATCTTGCTGCAATTCACATCGCAAAAAATCCAATCTTCCATTAATGGACAAAAGATGTCAAGATTGATTGTCAATTCGTCCATCAATAATATCTCGCTGACTTAATTTCATTATCTTATGTCAGATCTTCTTCACAGCTAGCTGACATCTTTACCAAGTCCTTGACCGGACCCGTGCATCATAACCTTTTAAGCAAGTTGGGGGTTTCTTCCTCCCTCCAACTTGAGAGAGGCTATTGGATTTATTTTCATATATTCTGTACATACATAGAAGATATGGAGAAATTCTTTTTCCTTTTCTAATTTTGTCATGTAAATGTTCTTTTGATAATTTTTTCCTTTTCCATTTGATCTTAAGAATATTCAATTCTTGTAGGGTTTACCATTAGATGTCATCTTTCTTGTATAAATACAACCTAATTGTATATTTATACTCATTCAAAAATACAAGAAGAAAATTTTCTATATTGTTCTTCATTTATTCTTTTAAAAGATGAGCTAGTTGTTGAATTTATCAATCGTTGGAGAAGTCTGAGCCTCAACTGCAATGATTATCTTAGTGAAACTTCTAGCATTGAAATCTGCATCCAAGGCATGAACTGGGGTTTTCTCTACATTTTGTAAAGACTAAAGTCCAATACATTCGAAGAATTGGAAACTCGTTCACATGACATGGAATTAAGCAGGACTTTAAGATATCATGAAATGTCCTATCTATAGACCCCGTAAAGATGATGATATACAAGAACTCCAAAGTGGGGGCAAGTATGCATCCGAAGATGATTTTGAAGAGTCAATGTATATTCAGACGCTTCTTAATGCATGAGCTTAAATTGTAAGATGCTACAACGTTCCTCAAAACACAAGTTTGAATTGCAAGTTACAATACTCCTTAATGCATGAGCTCAAAGTGCAAGTTATACAGCTCCTAGAGGCACAAGTTTAAACTGTATATCTCAAGACTCTTCAATTTTGAGCTAAATCTCCAAGTTTCAAAGCTCTTCAAATTTGAGTTAAATCTTCAAGCTGAAATACTTCTTAAAACACGAGCTTAAACTATATGTCACAAATCTCTTCAAATTTGAGTTAAATCTTCAAGTTGAAATGCTCCTTGAAACACGAGCTAAAATTGTATGTTAGAAAGCTCTTCAAATTTGAGTTAAATTTGCAAGCTGAAATATTCCTTGAAACACGAGCATAAACTATATGTCACAAAGCTCTTCAAATTTGAGTTAAATTTTCAAACTGAAATACTCCTTGAAACACGAGCATAAACTATATGTCACAAAGCTCTTCAAATTTGAGTTAAATGATTAAGTTGAAATGCTCCTTAAAATACGAACTCAAATTGTCACAAAGCTCTTCAAATTAGAGTTAAATATTCAAGTTGAAATGCTTCTAAGGTATGAGCCTAAACTGCATGTCACTCTTGGCTCGTAAGAGTATCAATTATGTACGACACATAAAAAAATACCCTCCTAGAACTACGTTGTGACTTGATCCTCTTCACTAAGGTACATAGGTACTTTGACACCATATTCTAAGTTCAGTTGCATGAGTTTCAAAAATACAAATGTTCCACTTGATCTATCACATGAAATTTAAGACTTTGAGTAATATTTCAAAAACTGTAGACTTGCACCAATGGTATTGACTCAATAGGGGCAAACCCTTATGAATAAAAGTTGTTATGATGAAGTCTTGAAAATTTCCATTTCTCCATGTATGTAAGTTGAAGTCTTCAAACTCTCCAAGTATACAAGTTGGAATATTCAAATATTCCAACTCTGCAAGTTAAAGACTTCAAATTTGTCAAGCCTGCAAAATTGAAGTCTTAAAATTCTTCAAGTCAGCAAGATCACAATCTGCAAAATTGAAGCCTTCAAATTCTTCAAGCCTGCAAGTTGAAGTCTTCAAACTCTCCAAGTATACAAGTTAAAGTATCCAAATCTTCCAACCTACAAGTTAAAGTCTTTAAAATTTTCAAGTCTGCAAATTGAAGTATTCAAATTCTTCAAATGTGCAGATCAGAGTCTTCAAGTTAAAGTCATCAAATTCTTCAAATACTCCTAGTCTGCAAGTTGAAGTTTTCAAAATTTTTAAGTTGGCAAGTTGAAGTCTTCAAATTCTTTAAGCCTGCAAGTTGAAGTCTTCAAATCCTTTAAAATCAAGTTTTATCTTTAAATTCTTCAAGCCTAGTCTTTGAAAGATAAAATGTCTCGACAAGACTCGAAGAAGGGGCATTTGTAGTCATTTAAAGTTTATCAAACATAAATTTATAAAATGATTTGGATTATATTAAATTTATGAATATGTTAGTCCAAATAATTATGGATTAATATAATTGAGTTAATTATTTAAATATAATAAATATAGATTTAATTAAAGCCTGCTCCATATATCCCATATGTCATATCATTTAAATCTGATTGGTCACAAGGAGTCCTTTTCCAGTCATATCTATCTATTTTAAAACTATAAATAACGGTCTCATAATTCATAAAAAGTGAACCAAGAATTCGAATAAGAAGCTAGAAAAGTTCGTGGATCAAAAGCCGCAATTTCTCTACAAGCTTAAAGTTCAAGAATTCGAGAATTCAAGTTCAGGATTTGAAGAAGTCAAGATCAAGATAAAGTTCAAGTTCCAGATCAATCAAGATAAAGTTAAAGTTCTAGAACAATCAAGATCAAGACCGCTAAATTCAATATCAAGCTTGAAACCCTTGAATACAACTAGAAGTCAAGATCAAGATAAAGTTCAAGTTCAAGAACGATCAAGATCAAGACCGCCAGATTCAAGATCAAGCTTGAAGCCCTTGAATTCAACTAGAAGTCAAGATCAAGATAAAGCTAAATCCCAAGTTCATCAAAGATTCAAGGACAAGATCAAGAGCCCTTAAGTCTATATTTCAAAAGGTGAATTCAGAGAAATCATAGAGTAACACTTATACTTTGAAATAATAAAACGATTGTTGCATAATTTTTCGTTCTTAATTATTATTTTATCGATGCAGATTTTGTTGTCTACAACCAATCTTCTGTTATGTGGACCATGTAACATCTCATAACCCGAAATATCTAAGAATAAGCTAAGAAACTAAAAATAATATTTTTTGGAAAGAAAAAGGAAAATCTGGAAAATTTTCCAAGTTAAGAAAGTGAGCTCTATTCATTTTCAAATGGTCATAACTCCTAGATCAAGATGAATTAGAGGTAGTTCTTGATATGGTTGCACATTTTTGATATCGTATGAGGGAGATATGTCTATTGTAAGTCGGGATGTTGAAGTGAGGAAAGTCTAATTCCGGATTTAAGGGCAAACTAGTCTTTTCACCCATTTATTTCCTAATTAGTTTTAAGGGTTTATTAGGGGTAAAAATAAGCCTTAAGACAATTTTGGAAAATCAAATCACGCATAAGGCTTGGAGAAGAGAGAAAAGAAAAAGAGAAGGGAAAAAAGTAAAGAACTTCGAGTGGTTTTCGTCGGGGTTGATCCCTATGAAGGTATCTGAGATATTTATTGTTGGGTTAATTCGTCCCCACACCAATCTTGTTGCAGTTCAAAAATTTTAGAATTGTTTACATGATTAGAAGTGAATTCTTGATGAGTCTTGTCGAATCCCCAAGTTTGATTGAGTTATTTGAATGCCCATTGATGTTGATTTGTAGTTTCGATGTTGTTTTCGATTTAGATTTACTGGGTATCGAAGGTAGTGATGATCCTAAGGGTTTGGGGATAGAACTATGAAAGTTAAGGAAATTTAGGATCAGAAAATGAGAGAAGAAAGACGTTCAGGCACTTCTGTATAGCACCTAGCGTGGGGCGCCCCATCTGCCAGAAGGCCAGGGGCGTTGCGCCTGCAGTGCTCCAAAATGGTGTCTCAGACCAACTGGTTTGGCATAGCGCACCCGTATCGATGTTTTTCGCCTAGTTTTTGTAGTTTAGATTTTTTAAGTCCTTCTAAGGTACTTTAACACCTTCAAATGATTCTGATTAATTCAAATGATTTCTAAACTCCTAGAAATCATCAAAGAACACAAATCATAACCTTGAATCCATAGTCCAATTCAAGGAAAGCTAAGATCAAAGTCAAACAAGTTAAGGGTCAAGTTAAAGTTAAGAAGTTAGTCCAAAGCAAGGTTCTTAAAGTTTAAAAAGGGAACATCGATTCCAAGAGAGCTTTTTAAAGCTAAGTGTTGAGCAATTATCACAACCCAAAGAAAAGAAGTTGTTTCTAAAAGCATGAGCTTAAGTATATTTTGGGAGTAGTATTGAGCACCGATGTGGGGATGAGAGTTCATATTAACTCAAGTCTCCATGTAAACCATGTAACCATCATGGGTGTTAACGGGTCATACTTTTTAGATGATCACATAAGTTAAACTAGTGGATCCACTAAGTTAAGTAAGGTCCTACATAGATGGCAAGGTATATGATGGTGCTTGGCAGCGTGAGGTAAAGCGTTATGACATCACTTGGAGTCATAGTGATGGTTGTTGGTTAGAGAATCTCCCACAGAAGTTAAATTACTTCAAATGAGTAAATTTAAGTTCATTTTTGTTTTTATTTTTAATGAACTAAGATTGTTTCAGTTGCTTTAAATTTTATATATATATATATATATATATATATATATATATATATATATATATATATATATATATATATATATATATATATATATATATATATATATACATTTCGCATGTGTTTTACTGCTTTATATGTTGAGTTGAGTATCCATGAGTTGGGTAGAGCAAAGATAAGTGTTTCTTTCTTACTCATTTTCAAGCTTAAGTTGTTGTTTAGCATTCCAACTCGCATACTCGTACATTCAATGTACTTATGTCGATTGGCCTACATCATCTTATGATGTAGCACAAGTAACTAGGATCAGCATCTAGTGCCTCGTTGATCTAGCTTGAGCACTCAGAGTCAGTGGTGTGCCTCCTTGTATTCTAGAGGACTCTTTTATCGCTTTCTAGAATTTTCATTTATAGAATGTTGCGGGGTTTGTCTGAACATTCATCTTAGTATCATAGAGGCTTTATAAACAGATAATCAGTCAGATAGTCAGTTTTGAGTCTCTCTTTATCTTGTGTTTCAGATATTCTATTTTGAGACTTAAGTGCCACTTTAGCCAAGATATTTTATTTTTAGTTATCCTTGTGAGAATTATTCTTGTTTATTATTGAGTTAAGTGTTCCGCTGTGTTAAGTAAGTCAGGCCGAGGGTTCGCTCAAGGATAACAATGGTCATTGGGTGCCGGCTACGTCCAGGGTGTAGGCTCGAGGCGTGACATATCCATCACATGTTGATTACCAAAGTGAGAGCATTGCAGAAGCATTTACCAAATATGAATTGAGCTATAAGGATGGTTGAGCGGATGCAGAAGGTGCAAGGATGGAGGAATGCCCTAACTGATGTCGCAAAATCTAAAAAGATATTATATCCTTAACGGGTGAGGTGAATAGACATAAATTGAAAAGAATACCTATATATTTAGTCATGAGTCAAATATATTTAAGGTTAATTATATATTTATGTTCCCAATAATGAATGATGGTTGATTATGAGTAAGAAGAAAAATATTTTTCTTGATTCTTAAAGTTTGATTTACGTGCATAGTCCTTTTATTATGATAATGGAGTACTCTATAATGGAAAATACTACTTTTTGTTCTTGATTCTTTATCGGTGTACATCAGCAATGTATGTGTGTATGTGTGTGTGTGCGCGCACGCGCGTGTGTGTGGGCTGGCACGCGTGCGTGAGAGAGAGAGAGAGAGAGAGATTGAATTAGACTGTATTCAGCACACTGTTGACTAAAAGTGTGTTTGGTATGAAGGAAAACATTTTTCAATATTTTCTGGAAAAAATGTTTTCCAATTTTTCCATGTTTGGTTGGGATAAAAATTTTGGATAATATTTTTCGAATCAACTCAATTTCCTCAAAATCAAGGAAAATGATTTTTCTTCAAAAACTAAGGAAAACATTTTTCCAAAACTCTCTTCCAATTTCAAATACATTTTTTTTTTTTTTGGGAAAAACATCAATTTTTTTTCGGAAAAGGGCCTAAAATACCCTCAAAGTATTGGAAATGGTACAAAATTACCCTCCATCCACCTATTGGCTCCAAAATACCCTTCTCACCCACCTATTGGGTCCAAAATACCCTTATCATCCACCTTTTGGTTCAAAATTGACCACTTATTTAACAGTTTTATATTTAAACTATTTAAATATTTTTTTAAATACGTGGCGCTCAACTATTGTTATAATTTAACTTATTAGTATAATTTATAAATCAATCCACTATTCACCCATTACTAATTAAACCCACCAAATTAATAAACCAGTCACATTATTAATGCAACAACAGAAAACCTATTGCCAATTGAGTGTTTTAAAAAATTTGAGACGAAAATATCTATAGAAGTAAATTATCATACATTCAAGTGTCTAAATAAAAATTACCAACAAATTAAAAAGTCTGACTATGTTCATTTTAATTATTCTTACGTCTTAATATGTGATGTTACTTCATAGGAAACTTCTTTTTCAAAATAATATATTAAAGGTTTTAAAACAAATCATAAATATTTATAAAAGTATTTTTTTAAAAAAGTGCATGAATTAATTCGGGATATAATAATTCTTTACATTTAATCATAAATTTCTAATTTAATCTTGAAAGAGAATCCTATTGAAAGTGTGCTCCTAAATAAGCGGCTCAACATAAATTTAACTGGGCTTTGATTCGGACTCGAATAATTTTGAAAGTCATTTTCAGAAATCTATAATTTCATCGTGTTTTAGTAGTGTTTATGACGATTTTGATATAATAGTTGGATTATTAATTGGGTGGGGTTTAGTTAGTAATGAGTGGGTAGTGAGTTGGTTTATAAATGATACAAATAAATTAAATAATAACCAATAGTTGAGCATAAAGTATTTTAAAAAATATTTCAATAGTTTAAATTTAAAATCATTAAATAAGTGGTCAATTTTGAGCTCAAAGGTGGATGACAAGGGTATTTGGAGCCAATAGGTGGATGAAAAGGGTATTTTGGAGCCAATAGGTGGATGAAGGGTAATTTTGTACCATTTTCAATACTTTAAGGGTATTTTAGACCCTTTTCCGTTTTTTTTTTAAAAAAAAAAAATCAATCAAAATTTTATGTTTTCACCCGATTCTGACCTCTCCCCCCCGGCCAGCCCAGCCCCCAACCCCACTCCCTCCCCAAAAAATTAGTTCTGCTTTTTAAAAATATTTTCAACTTCAAATTTTTATTTTTAAACTCCTGACCCCCCCCCCACCCCGCGGCCAGCCCCCACCCACTCCCAACCCCCATAAAAATTAATTTTGTTTTTTAAAAATACTATCAACTTCAAATATTTATTTTTTCACTCCTCCCCCTCCCCCTCCCCCCGCCCCCATCTACTACCCCACCCCCAAAAAAATAATAATTTTGATTTTGAAAAATATTTTCAATTTCATAAATTAGGTGTTACTCTAGTAAAAATAAAAGATGTCTCTCAAAAACATTTTGATTCATAAATCAAACACTAAAAATCATTTCCGGAAAAAATATTTTCTACTCACCTACTAATCATGAGAAAATAAGTTCAAACTCTACTTGATTTCCAGGTAAACATTTTCTAGGAAAATATTTTCCACCATACCAAACACACCCTAAGTTTCATCCAAATTATGCAAGACTTCAGTATCTTATTTGAAAAATGTTATGGGATTTGATACTCGTTTAGAGAAAGTGAAATCCTTATTAGAGATGAAGATCAATGATGTTCGGATAGTGGGGATCTGGTAATGGGGGTAGTCGGTAAAACAATAATAGCAAGGTCTATTTTTTATACAATTTCAAGTCGATTTGAGGTGCTTGTTTTCATGCGGAATCAAGGAAAATAAGTGTGGAATGCATTTTTCGTAAAATATTCTTCTCTCAGAAATGTCGAGAAAAAAAGATAAGTACACATATAATGAGGACAGAAAGCATATAATAGCTCATAAACTTTGATTTAAGAAGGTTGTAGTTGTGCTTGATGACATAGATCACAGTGACCATTTAGATAACCTTGTAAGGGATCTTGATTGTTTTGGCAAATGCACTAGGATTATTACAACTAGGGGCGGCTCAACGTAATTGGAGGCCTAAAGTGAAATTTCAATTCGCAGCCTAATATATAATAATACACTTTATATACGTATTTATTCAAAATTTATATTTTTACACTATTTAGATGGAAATTATTAGTTCTTAATATTGTTTTTTCAGTTACTAGTTTTACGTAAGATTTTATCAACTCAATATTGAAAAACATCCTTTAAGTGAGACAATAATTATATATATTGTTAACATAGTGCTATAAGTAATAAGTTGATAAATATTAAATAAAGATAAGAGTAAGAACCATACAATTTGACTCAAGAAGTTGAAGACTTGGTATACCTCATTTTAATATGCTTATACTCTAGTAATGCGTGAAACTAAAATTTAAAAAGAAATAAAAAAGAATTTATAATTTACTTGTTCCAACACTTTAATTCTTATTTTTAACAAAGTAAAAAAGATGTCAAAGTGTATAAAGTAATTTATTTTTTAAAAAAATTATATTTTTTTCATAAATAATTAATTTTTCTATAAAAATTTTAATACATAATTTAATCTTAAAAAAAAATTGGAGCCCCCAAATTTTGGGGGCCTATGGCAAAGGCCTTAAATGCCAGAGAATGATAGACAAACATTTGATAGGAAAGAATGATGTAGTATATGGAATGACTACACTTGACAATGATGCTATTAAATTGTTCCATCAATATGCTTTCAAAGAAGAAGTTTGTTAGAATGTATGTGTCCACTAATGATCTCTGAATCAGGTCTTTCGATAGAATAATTGTGCGGACAAAAAATCAAAGTGGAAACTCTTGCGCAATGAAGGTGAAAACCATGACATGTATTCATAAGATTTCAACCCAAACTCTATTTTACTCAAAATGGAGCAAAACTTCATATTATAAATTCTTGCAACCTAGGAACTAAACTTTTAATCCCTTCCCCCTTACTGTCGCAACTCTACTACAAAAGAAAACAAAGGAATAACTCTATTGCCCACTAAACCTACTAAATCTAGTTGATCTAGAGTTCAAGAACTCAACAAGGCTAATTCTAGCCACCAATTCCATTCTCTAGCATAAGAGCATAAACAAGAAGCAACTCTGTTGCACCCACACATCAACTAATTCTCTAGTTGACACTCCTATGCAACTCTACACAAGATAACATCAAAAAATCGATGTAAAGAAGCTTGACTAAAACATAGATTATCATAATAAATGCTACAAGGAAAAATTTCATATATGGCAAACGGATTTTATGAAATTACATTCCATGGATATAGTTTAAATAATTACATTCCAAGGGTATAGTTTAGTTTGTTGGGTGACTTTAAATTTGTATACAATGTTTTTTTTAATCAAATTTATACAAAAAAATATTTTTTTCAATAAATGGTAAGAGTAGCACAAAAGATAGTTACAATAAATTCACATAATCCCATGATTTAAGCAAAATATTCAAAATCAAATATTTTCCTAATTTTTTTTTTAGATAAATCTATAACACTCATGCATATATATATATATATATATATATATATATATATATATATATATATATATATACACACACACACACAATATGTATGTGTAATTGATTTTGGGTTTTAACTGTATATAACCATCATAATATGTATTTTTTAATTTTTTTTGGGTAACTAATTGTATACAATATTTTATTATGTTCCTATTTTTTCTTTTGTAGATATTTAGGAATTTGTATAATGTACAATACCTTTGGTATATATATTATAGTTATATATGTGCATGTGTGATTTCATGTTTCTTTAAGAAAAATTATTCTTAAAATGATTGTAAAATATTCATTTATTAATTTTATATATAGTAAGCTTGAAATTTGTTTGTACATTTGAGTGTGTAACGTTTATATATACAATATTTTATTATGTTCATAATTTTTTTTACATATCAACGAATTTGTGTAATGTATTATAATTTTGTATATGTATTATAGAGTGATTTTAATAAGTTTCTTTTATACAAAATTAAATAATTGTATACAAATAGTTATTGCCTCATAAGATTTTGTATATGTTACCTTAATATACAACCCACTATATACCTAATTTTAGTACTCCCTCTGTTTAAAAAAGAATGATTCTATTTCCTTTTTAGTTTGTTTCAAAATGAATTACCCCTTTCCTTTTTTGGCAACATTTTATCTTTAACTTTCCACATGACATGTTTAAGACCACAAGATTAAAGTGCATTTTGGTTCATTTTACATAACTTTAATTTAGAACCACAAGATTATAAAATCTTCTTTTTTTTTTCTTAAACTTCGTTCCAAGTCAAACTAGGTCATTCTTTTTTAAATAGAAGGAGTAATTGGTATACAACTAATAGAATATACAATTAAGAACTGTCTCGTAATATTTTGTATATATACCTTAATATACAACCCACTATATACATAACTTTGTAATTTGTATATAAATTACACTACCTGATGTTCCCGATATTCTTCAGATTTGTCCAATTCTGATGAGGCAGATTCAATCTCCTCTAAATCAATGTTTATGAATTTTCTCTTACTTCCACCTTCAACAATCTTAATGCCGCTAGATTTCGCGTTGTTAATAACTTTATGAATTGCCATTGGGTCATTTTTTTTTCATTGATCTCAATTCTTCAATAGATTGTCCAACTTGAACTTGATTATGTTTTGGCATAGACTCTAAACTGACCCAAAATCCTGAGTTAACCTAATTGAAACAAAGGTGGATTATCAACAACAATGAAATGCAAAGACATACCTCTCGTAATCCTCATAGATGGAGAGGAATCATCCATTCTAATTTTGAAAGACTTGTAATCTGATAAGAAATAAATATTTTTTGAAAAAAAATATGAAAAAACTAACAATCATACTACATATACAACTATTGAAGAAGGAATCAAGAAAAAAAATATTGAAAGCCATGAATTTGGTTCGTTGCCTGCGAAAATTGAAAGAACATCGGAGGGAGAAGGTCAAAATTTTCCCAGTCGAAATTCAAATTCGAAGGGAAGAGTAATTTTAGGAGAAAGATATGGAATGAGAATAGGAGACATAAATTTGATTTTGAATAAAATTATATAAAAATCTTTGGATGACTATTTTTATCTTGTATAGATAGGGGTCTTATTAATTATGACAAAAAAATTGAAACTGTATTTACTGAGCGTAAATAAATTAAACTATACCCTATAGGGATTTTTTCTCATCCCATGTGTGTGTGTGCGTGCGTGCGTGCGTGCGTATGTGTGGGGTGGGTGTGGGGTGTGGGTGTGGGTGTGGTTGTGGGTGTGGGGTGGGTGTGGGTGTGGGTGTGGGTGTGTGTGTGTGTGGGGTTTTGTGTGTGTGTGTGGGGTCTTTTTTGTCATCATTTACACTTTGTTTGAATCATTTTTATCCATTGTTTCATAATGTATTGTATTGTACTCTATTGTATTGTATTGTATGGTAGATACAATGTTTGGCTAGATTGTATTGTTTGTTATTTAGTAACATTTTAATTGTTTGGTTTGATTGTATCGTACTGTATTATAATTTATAAATTTACTGAAATATTCTTAATTATTCTAGGGTATGAGGTTTGACTAGATTTAAATAATTAAGGTAAAGGTAAAATAGTATTTTAAAATATTATGTGGAGATATAATTGAAAAAAGAAATTTAGTAACAATGGGAACACAACAAATTGGTTGTTCTATAAAATAAGGATTTTCATTGTTACGTAACAACGAAATTTAACACAACTGTACAATACATTTTAAGTAACAATCAAAACAAACATTGTAGGTATAATAACAATACAATGGATAACAATGATCCAAGCATAAGCATAGTGTTAAAGTTTGCGATTGTTAGATTCAGCTGCATGATGCCTATTGATAACCCGCTTGCTTGGAGTTGTCTTTGATTTGTTTTTATTTTGTATATTCTATTGAATTGATCATTTATTTGATGCTTTGATAATTGAGAACAAACAATAATAGACCAATATCCATTCAGATTTACAATCTCTTATATGATCATAATAGTTTCTATAATTCTCTTATGTAAGTTTTCGTATATAATAAGCTAATTGATTAGATCCTCATAAATTTTATACATTTTTAGTATATATATGTATATATATATATATATATATATATATATATATATATATATATATATATATATATATATATATATATATATATATATATATATATATATATATATATGTTGTAAAATTGTAATATTGGGTCCATAAACATAAGTCATCTTAATTCCATATACATATCTCTTTCAAATATATGAAAAGTTAGAACTAAAAAATCGTCAAAAAGAAAAAGAAAGACACATTCTTTGTAAACAGACTACACAAAAATAATACAAACAAATTAAAATAAGGAAATATTCAAGAAGGACACCTTCACGTTATTGACCTAACATGTTTTAAATGATTGTTTATAGTACTTGACCAATATAATAAAGTAGATTAACTTAAGTACCACGTTATTGACATACACGACTAAGACATCAACGATGAACTTCATACTTTAGTTCACAATCCAGTTATACGTAACACATAAATTAATCATATTCTAATTATTTTTGACCCATATATTACGGAAATAATTTGTATATATGAAGAGCTTATCTGGATATAGATGACAAACACTTTTTGATGAACTGATTTGGCATTTGGACGGTGTAACAAAAATTTCTCTAATGGAATTTTGCTCATCTTGACTATTAAATTTCTATTTTATTTGAATTTTTATCATGTTAATATTTTATTTCAAAAAAAAAAAAAAAAAAAAAAACTTGGTTGAAAAAGGATTGTTCTTTTTGCTGAATACAAGGTTTTGCACTTTATAAATTGAAGATGCTTCCTTAGTATAATAAAACAATAACCATTTAGATTAAAAATTTTGGTTTAGAAAAATATATATTCTCTCGATATTTTATATATCTTGTGTGTTTCAATTGTTCAAATTATATTAAATATTATATTTTTTTAGTATAATTTTCTTTGTGAATTTGTCAAGATATATGTATATGTAGCCTAACAAACAAAACTAAAATTATCTAATTGTAATTAGTTTTCTTTAGTATTAAAACTAATAAATTAAGTATATATGAGGAATCATTGTACGTGAGGGGGTGATTATAGTTGACAAATTTGATGATATAAATAGTTGTAAAGTAATAAGAGAAAAATTAACAAGAAGAAGATGGGAAAGGCAGTAATATTGGTGGTGAGACTTGTTGTCTTAATTTGCCTTGTGGGATCACTCATCCTCCTCCTTACAAGTTCTCAATATTCCGATACTCAACGCCTTTTCTACTCTGATGATGAGCTTCAAATCAAATTTACCGATTTTCGTGTTTATGTGTAAGTATTTCATTCTCTTTGTCATAATTCTCCTTGTCTTATCGTTTTCTCAATTGAGTATCTGAACATATGATAAGATGTTTTTATTAGGTATATTTTCTCAATTTTGAATAAAAAATGTCTGGTTAAAACACTTCATTATGTGTTCAGTCCGTTTTCAGATGTTCAATTAAAATAAGACCTGTTTATGTGTAAGTATTCCATTCTCTTCGTGACAATTCTCATTGTTTTACTTTATATATTTGGAATTAAGAATAATATTATCTGTGAAATATGACATGATATAATATTATTATTTTTTTGTTCAATTGAGTATCTGAACATATGATAAGATGTTTTTATTAGGTATGTTTTCTAAATTTTGAATAAAAAATGTCTGGTTAAAACACTTCATTATGTGTTCAGTGCGTTTTCAACTGTTCAATTGAAATAAGACATGTTTATGTGTAAGTATTCCATTCTTTTCGTGACAATTCTCATTGTTTTACTTTATATATTTGGAATTAAGAATAATATTATCTGTGAAATATGACATGATATAATATTTTTTTTTTCTCAATTGAGTATCTGAACGTATGATAAAGTTTTCTTACTAGTCACTTACGATTGGTTGTGATTGCAGTTATATGCTGGTTTGCATTGGCGTGGGAATTGGCTATAGTCTCTTTCAAACAATACTCTCATTAAGCATTGGAGTTAGCCTTTTAGATCTATTTGGTGACATGGTAATTAAACCATCCATTTTATCTTCCAAATGTGTTTGTATTCTCTTTGATTATTACATAACTCCTCAAAATGTTTACCACGCTTGGTTAATTAGTTGTAATCCGTTATTTTTTAAAATTTATATCAAAACCAATTTTTTGCATATTTAATTTTATACCATAACAAAATTAGATTTTTTGAAACCATCTCAATATCGACTATTAATTTTGAATTTCAATAAAAAGAAATGATCATAATTGATTGCTATTTCGTTTTCCAAAATATCATATATGTTAATATTTTTAATAAGTGAAGTACCTTGCAGGATATAAAACAGTACCATTTCCAATGTAACACCTCTATACGTGATTGTATTATATGAATTGATATGTTTGTAATGGTCTTGTCATGTTGATTTTGAAGCAGATCATAGCAAATATATTGGTTTCAGGAGCAGCTGCAACATTTGGTTTTACACTTGAATTGAGCCGTTCAACTGACCTAGAGCCCACTAGTTTCTTCAATAAGATTTTTGTATCTGCAGGCCTTTCTCTTCTAGCAACTCTCTTCACACTTATCTCTCTCATTTCCTCACATGTTGCTCTAAAGGGTTGAATTGTTGATACAAACAAACATTTCATGTACAATATATTAATTTTCTTTCATTTTCATTATCAAGTCTCTCCATGTTGTAAACAATGTATCTATCTATCTATCTATCTATCTGCAAGTGGTATTTTGCTAGAACTAATGCATATGCATGATTATTGTTATGAGAAGAATTGTACAAGTCATTCGCCTTGTGAGGAGACTGATGGAGCATTATAGGAAGAGAGATGTTTTACATATTTAAGACATACGGCAAAGTTCCTAGGGAGGTTTTATATATATAGATGCTTGAAGGCTAGATACGTACATGTGGGTTACACTAGGGTGATTGAAGACATGTGTGATAGAACCAAGACTACGGCACGAACAAACGGGGGAGAATCAAATCACTTCTTAATCACGATGGGGATCAATTCTTATCCATTTACGACATTATGTTGATTGACGAGAGTAGGAGTGGAGTTAACACCAGGATGAATTTGGAGATAAACATTAAAGTCTAAAGGATTAGGTTGAGTCGTGCCAAAACTGAATACTTGGAGTGTAAGTTTAATGATATTGCACATGAGGTTGGCGTGGAAGTGAGACTTGAGTCTCAGGTCATTCTCAAGAGAGGTTGTTTTAAATATTTGGGATCTTTAATTTAAGGTAATGGAGAGTTCGATGATGGATGATGTAACACACTGCATTGGTGTGGGATGGGCATATAAAGGATTTCCTCTAGAAACTTGTGTGATAAAAAAGTAACGTTGAAACATAAAGGTAAAATCTATAGAATGGTAGTTTTACGGGCTACATTGTATGGGGTAGAGTGTTGGCATGTTTTGGAAGCTGGAAAAATATGGATGTTGTGATGGATGTGAGAATATACTAGGAGGAGATAAAATTTGAAATAAGAACATCCGAGTCAAGATGGAAATGGCTTCGGTGAAAGGCAAAATGTGGGATGCGAGACTAAGATGATTCAGGCATGTCAAGAAGAGATGGTTGGATGCTCAAGTGGTGAGTTGTGAGACTCTCAATATTGGATAGCTTCAGGAAAGGAAAAGGTAAACTAAAGAAATATTGAGGAGAGGTGATTAGACAAGACATGACATAATAATTTTTATTTATTGAATATACAATTTCACATAAGAGATTGAGAAGAAAATAAATTCAGATAGAGGGCTAACAGGGCAGAGTGTGTGTTGTTATTCATCTATAGTTGTAATTATAATATTGCTCCAGTAGTTCTTTTTTATTATCATGTTGTTGGAAAAGACAATCATACTATGTTATTGTAGTTATTGTCCTGACACTATAAAAGCAACCTTGTATCCAAGGTAAAGATAATATTTAAATTCATTCTACAATTCAGAAATTCCATTTTATAAAATTATATTAAATATGTTGTTGGTACTGAATCTCTAATTGTTAACTTGTTTCGAAAGAGTCAAATAGAAACATACATTTTATTCAACTTCTTAGACGTGTATATTACAAGTAGGGGTGTATAAAATTAAATTGAAATTCGAACCAAATCGCAAATCGAGTTAAATCGGAAAAAAATCTGATTAGTGGTTTGGTATGACTTGGTTTGGTGTTGAGAAAAAAATCCCCAGTATATTTGGGTTGGGTTGGTTTCAACTAAAAAAATTCAACCTGAGACCAAACCAACCCGACACTATATATATAATTTTAAAATTTTATTTTATACGTAAAAATACTTACTTTGATATAATTTTTAAATATCTATTATATTTTTTCATAGTTTTTAGTTTTAATATATTTATTTCATGTTTGAAAGTTAAAATTTTTAATTATCTAATACAGATTATAGTTCATACATGTTGGTAATTATAATAAAGTTTAAATAAAAATCAAATCAATACTAATGCAAAAAGAAAATCAATTCAACACTAAGAATGACAATAATATTGAATATTTATTTTTTAGTCTTACATAGATTTAGACAATCAAAATACATTATCTAATTTTAGCATTATTTAGTACTTACTAAACTTATTTTAGCATGATTTAGTACTTACTAAACTTATTTTAGCATGATTTAGTACTTACTAAACTTATTTTAGCATGATATATCACTTTAAATTATGATCAATTTCATTATGGCTTATTAATTTGCAATATTTATTTTTACGCGATTTTATTATTTATTTTTTGTTGGATATTTTAGTGTCATTAATCATATCATATTTTTTGTTATTTTCTTGATAAATAACTTAGATAGTTGCATTTTGGTAGTACTAAAGAAATATTTGAAGTACAAGTAAGTTATATATTTGTATGAATACTTTATCGAAAAACCTGAAAATCCAAAAAAAAATCAAAGTTGAAAAATCCGAGTTTTATTGATTTGGTTTGGTTTATAAATACAAAAATCCGACACAAATGGTTTGATTTGATATTTGAAAAATCTGAACCAATCCAGTCATGTACACCCCTAATTACAAGTGTAAAAATCTACCAACCGTCTTCGAGACCCTTTGAACTGGCCATAAAATTTGATACTGGTGACAGATCTGGAATTTTAAGGTTGAGAATATATGTATAAAAAATTCTACTAAGAATTATTGATCAACACCCCTCAAGTATATATGGCTATGTCATTGTTTAGCTATCAATCACAAATATAAGTTCACAAATTTAACACTAGTTATGAAAAAGACAATCATATTTAAGCACCATAGTTAAAAAAAAATTTATCTTGAATAAAGAAAAAAATGATTTTTTTTTCTTTATAATATGTCGTTTAGAAAAAGTTAGCGACAACTAGTGAAAGGGAAAAAATAATAATTTGCATGGGGAGAAAAAAAAAGAAATAAAATCCAATTATTAGAATACTACTAATTAAGAGAAGAGTTATTTATTAAACTAAAAATAACAAAAGGTCAAAACTACCCTTCAACTATTCAAAATTGATTAAAGTGAAAAGTGGAAAAACCTAAAAAATAACGATAGTTCGTGGAGGTTTCTACAGAAAGACCCATTGGTTCTGGCAAACGGACTACAATTAATGGTAACTGGGAGCACGACTCTATACCCCAACCCAACTTGCTCTGGACCCGAGTCTTTCCTTTCTATTCCTCAGTAAGCGGATTGTGGGAGCATGGGGGGAAGATATCTATTTTTGACTGATATAAAGCATCTCTCTTTTGTCCCTCTGACCGAACTTGCAAAAAAAATCACAATAGAAAAAGTTCTTCTTGTCTGGAGAGTAGCATCGGAGATATCTTTATCTGAGGAGGAGGCTTCGTCGTCCGGCTCCTCGTAAATAATGTTAGGATCGGCCGGCTCATCCTCAGAATTCAAAAATAAAAGAGAGACAGAACGGAATCACTTTGTCTTAGTGACATATCGAATCAGACTGAATAGGATTTGAAGAGCTGTCACGATGTAACGACCTGTTTAGTCGTTTTGAGTAGTAGAGTTTATTTCTGGTAATAACTGTCTGGGTCGACGAATCCCACGACAAACCGTCATGGGCACGACGGACCGTCGAGGGGGTCTCGTTCCAAAACACTTAGATTCTGAAAATTTGGGTACTGAGATCGACTCTCTGAACTTCACGACGGAATGGCAGGACGGACCGTCGTTGGCACGACGGACCGTCACAAATCTTTCCACAGAATTAACTCTCTGAACTTTATGACGGACCTGCAGGACGGACCGTCAAAGTCATGACGGACCGTCACAGGCTGCGTAACCCTGGCTGAGTCGGATTTCTGTTAAAAGTTTTTAAGGGGCGTGTTGGACTATTCATGCTTATAATTATAAAGTTAGTGGGTTAATGTTAGTAATTCAATTACTTGGGGGTTAAAGGAGATAACCTTGAAATAAATAGTGGGTTATTTTTATCATCTTTTATACTTAATTATATGACAATTAGGGTAAAAGAAAAAGGGTTTGAATAAGAAAAATAGAAAGAACAGAGAGAGAAAAGGGAGAACGAACAAGCGAGAGAAGAGAGAACGAAGAGGAAAGCAAAGATTTTGAGGAGTAGCTTGTGTGATCACTAATTCTTCGGTGGAGGTAGGTTATGGTTTATGCTATTTCATAGTAAACTCTTAATAGCGAACGATATGTATTGGGTAGTATTGTAAAGTCTTCTATATGCTTAATTGTGTGCTTGCATGATGTGATTATGTAATTGTAATGGATTGGAAAGATAAGGCTGTGAATCTTAAACCTTAAATCCACTTTGTTAATGATAATGCCTTGGTATAAAAGAAGGCTTGATAAACTAAAGGAATGAGATTAGGGGATCGGGTGTCACGAACCGACACGTAGAATTAGGGGATAGGAGTGTCACGTTCCGACACCAGGATAGTAGGGGATCGGAGTGTCACGTTCCGACACCAGGATAGTAGGGGATCGGAGTGTCACGTTCCGACACCAGGATAGTAGAGGATCGGAGTGTCACGTTCCGACACCTGGATAGTAGAGGATCGGAGTGTCACGTTCCGACACCAGAATAGTAGAGGATCGGAGTGTCACGTTCCAACACCAGGATAATAAAGAGAATGAATCTTGAATTATGTTATTATACTCAAATTTAAAGAACTATTTCCCAAATGAGTATGGTGGGGAGGCTTGAGTCCTCATAGATGTGTTTGGTGTTGTTGCAAATGATTCTTGACTTGTTGATTGTCACCTGTTAAGTATTGTGGTTGATTTTATGTTATTGTTCAATATATATTGCTTTCTATTTTGAGTTGGCCGATGATACCTACTCAGTACTTGTGCTTTGTACTGACCCCTACTTGTAAATTGTTCTCTTTGTTATTGTGGAGTGCAGCAAACGTGCCATCGACTTCAACTCGTCCGCAACTCTAGCCAGTCTTCATCACACCGGATTTCAGGGTGAGCTATTACTTCTAGCTCGGACTGGATTCTCTCTCATTCATGTCTTGATGTCCTTGAAGTTCGGACATGGACCATCTGTTTATTTATTTTAGCTTCTTAGATACTCTTAGATGTAGTAATTTGAGGATAGATGTTCTTGTAGTGATGACTTCCTAGATTTTGGGGATAATAGTTAATAAACTTTAGAAGTTATTTATTGGTTATATTAATGAGTTTAAAGTCTTCCGCATTATATTCTGTTTATTATGGTTGAAATGTTGGGGTTTAGATTGGTTGGTTCGCTCACATAGTAGGATAAGTGTGGGTGCCACTCGCTGCTCATTTGGGGTCGTGACAAACTTGGTATCAAAGCATTAGGTTCGTCGGTCTCATCACACAAGAACGAGTCTAGTAGAGTCTTAAGGAAACGGTAGGGGGACACCTTTACTTTTCTTTGAGAGGCTATAGGACTTTAGGAAAATTCCATTCTTTCTTTCTTTCGTGCTATTACTTGGATCCAATTGGTATCTAGGTGATACAAATTGGTATCTGACCATCTTCACTCTATTTCGCAGATGGTTAGAACTAGAGCAACAACTGCGCCAACACCAACACCGGCAAGACATGATGCGTCTGAGCCAGCCACTGGGGCTGTAACTCGAAGAGGAACAGTGGCAAGAGGCCGTGGTCGAGGTCGCGGGAGGATGTCCTCTAGAGGTAGAGGACAAACACCTGGTCCAACTAGTACTAGGGCAGTGACTCCTCCACCGACTGATGAGGTAGTAAGAGAGGGTGAGGAAGGGGAAAATGAGCAGGTTCAAAATGAGGAATTACCACCCCAGCCTACCCCATAGATGATTAATCAGCTTCTTGCTTATCTTAGCGGGTTATCTGATCAAGGACAGACACCTCCAGTGTTTTCTGCACCAGCACCTCAGGTTCCGGGAGTACAACATGCAGCTGCTGTGGCTCCCCGCATGGATGCCTCATTGGAAATAGGCACGTTCCCTCGATTGACTACAGGACCTATAATGACGAGTGATCAACATGAGCTTTTCAGTAAATTTCTGAAGTTGAAACCTCCAGTCTTCAAGGGTGCTGAATCTGAGGACGCCTATGATTTTCTGGTTGATTGTCATGAGTTGCTACATAAGATGGGCATAGTAGAACGATTTGGTTTTAAGTTTGTGACCTATCAGTTTCAAGGGAACGCCAAAATGTGGTGGCGGTCATATGTTGAGTGTCAACCAGCACAGACACCACCTATGACTTGGGCGTCATTCTGTAGCTTATTTATGGAGAAGTATATACCCCGAACTTTGAGGGATAGGAAGAGAGATGAGTTCCTAAGCCTAGATCAAGGCAGGATGTCGGTTACTGCTTATGAGGCTAAGTTTCGTGAGCTATCTTTGTATGCCACCGGATAGGGATATCGACTTTTGCATTGATATGGAGCCGGGTACTCGCCCCATTTCCATACCCCCTTATAGAATGGCTCCCGCTGAGTTAAGGGAGTTAAAGGCCCAACTTCAAGAGTTGTTAGGTAAAGGTTTCATTAGACCAAGCGCTTCCCCTTGGGGTGCTCCGGTGTTATTTGTGAAGAAGAAGGATGGGAGTTTCCGGATGCGCATAGACTACCGGCAGTTGAATAAGGTAACTATTAAGAACAAGTATCCCATTCCTCGCATTGATGACTTGTTCGATCAGTTACAAGGTGCTTGTATCTTCTCTAAGATTGACTTGAGATCCGGTTATCATCAATTGAAAATACGAGCAACAGATGTGCCAAAGACTGCTTTTCGAACCAGGTATGGGCATTACGAATTCATAGTAATGTCTTTTGGTCTTACAAATGCCACTGCTGCGTTCATGAGCCTGATGAACGGGATTTTTAAGCCATATCTGGAACTCTTTGTCATTGTGTTTATTGACGATATACTGGTATACTCAAAGAGCAGGAAAGAACATGAGGAGCACTTGAGAATTGTGTTGGAAGTATTGAGGGAGAAAAGGCTTTATGCCAAATTCTCCAAGTGTGAGTTTTGGCTAGATTCAGTGTCCTTCTTAGGGCACGTAGTTTCTAGGGATGGAGTGATGGTGGATCCTTCTAAGATTGAAGCAGTGAAGAGTTGGGTAAGACCTACTAATGTTACAGAAGTAAGGAGCTTTGTTGGTTTAGCTAGCTACTACCGTCGATTTGTCAAGGGATTTTCTTCGGTTGCTTCCCAATTGACAAACTTGACTAAGCAGAATGTTCCATTTGTATGGTCGGATGAATGTGAAGAAAGCTTCCAGAAACTCAAGACCTTGCTGACTACTGCACCTATCCTTACCTTGCCAGTAGAGGGTAAAAATTTCATTGTTTATTGCGATGCATCTTATTCTGGGTTGGGTGCAGTGCTAATGCAAGAGAGGAATGTAATCACTTATGCTTCGAGGCAACTAAAGGTGCATGAACGTAACTATCCGACCCATGATTTGGAATTGGCTGCAGTTGTGTTTGCATTAAAGCAATGGAGACATTATCTATATGGGGTTAAGTGTGAAGTCTATACGGATCATCGTAGTTTACAATATGTCTTTACTCAGAAAGATTTAAATTTAAGACAGAGGAGATGGATGGAACTACTGAAGGACTATGATATCACTATCTTGTATCACCCGGGAAAAGCTAATGTTGTGGTAGATGTCTTAAGTAGAAAGGCAGGGAGCATGGGAAGTCTAGCTCACTTGCAGGTTTCTAGACGCCCATTGGCTAGAGAGGTTCAGACTCTGGCTAATGACTTTATGAGGCTGGAAGTACTAGAGAAGGGAGGATTTTTGGCCTGTGTGGAGGCAAGATCTTCCTTTCTTGACAAGATTAAGGGAAAGCAGTTTACTGATGAGAAACTGATTCGGATCCGAGATAAGGTGTTGCGAGGAAAGGCTAAAGAAGCAAAAATCGATGAGGAAGGTGTTTTGAGGATTAAGGGAAGGGTATGTGTGCCCCGTGTTGATGATTTGATCCACACTATCCTTACAGAGGCTCATAGTTCAGGATATTCTATACATCCTGGTGCAACCAAGATGTACCGTGACCTAAAGCAACACTTTTGGTGGAGTAGAATGAAGCGTGACATTGTTGATTTTGTTGCCAAATGCCCCAATTGTTAGCAAGTAAAGTATGAACACCAGAGGCCCGGAGGAACACTCCAGAGAATGCCCATTCCTGAATGAAAGTGCGAGAGAATTGCAATGGACTTCGTGGTTGGTCTTCCAAAGACATTGGGTAAGTTTGATTCTATTTGGGTAATTGTGGACAGATTAACTAAGTCTGCTTACTTCATTCCGGTCAAGACGACTTACAATGCAGAGAAGTTAGCGAAACTCTATATCTCAGAGATTGTTCGATTGCATGGAGTTCCACTTTCCATCATATCAGATAGGGGTACGCAATTTACTTCTAAGTTTTGGAGAACATTGCATGCTGAATTAGGTACTAAGTTAGATCTTAGTACTGCCTTCCACCCTCAGACCGACGGTCAGTCTGAGCGAACGATTCAGGTATTGGAGGATATGCTTCGTGCATGTGTGATAGAATTTGGTGGTCATTGGGATAACTTCTTACCCTTAGCAGAGTTTTCATACAATAATAGCTATCACTCAAGTATTGATATGGCTCCATTTGACGCACTGTATGGGAGGAGATATAGGTCCCCCATTGGTTGGTTTGATGCATTTGAGGTTAGACCTTGGGGTACTGATCTTTTGAGGGATTCATTAGAGAAAGTGAAATCTATTCAAGAAAAGCTTTTAGCAGCTCAGAGTAGGCAGAAGGAATATGCAGATCGAAAGGTTAGAGACTTGGAGTTCATGGAGGGGGAACAAGTCTTGCTGAAGGTTTCACCCATGAAAGGGGTGATGCGGTTTGGTAAAAGAGGTAAGCTAAGCCCAAGGTATATTGGACCATTTGAAGTACTTAAGCGAGTAGGGGAGGTGACTTATGAATTAGCCTTGCCTCCAGGACTCTCAGGAGTGCACCCGGTATTTCATGTGTCTATGCTGAAAAGATACCATGGGGATGGAAACTACATTGTTCGTTGGGATTCAGTTATTCTTGATAAGAATTTGTCTTATGAGGAGGAGCCTGTTGCCATTCTAGATAGAGAAATCCGCAAGTTGAGATCAAGGGAGATTGCATCCATCAAAGTTCAATGGAAGAATCGACCAGTTGAAGAGTCCACTTTGGAGAAGGAGGCTGATATGCAAGAAAGATACCCACACCTGTTTACAGATTCAGGTACTCCTTTTCGCCCTTGTTTTTCTTCTTGTGATCGTTCGACGACGAACGATGGGTAAATTGGTATCTATTGTAACGACTTGTTTAGTCGTTTTGAGCAGTAGAGTTTATTTCTGGTAATAACTGTCTGGGTCGACGAATCCCACGACAAACCGTCATGGGCACGACGGACCGTCGAGGGGGTCTCGTTCCAAAACACTTAGATTCTGAAAATTTGGGTACTGAGATCGACTCTCTGAACTTCACGACGGAATGAAAGGGCGGATCGTTGTTGGCACGACGGACCGTCACAAATCTTTCCACAGAATTAACTCTCTGAACTTTATGACGGACCTGCAGGACAGACCGTCATAGTCATGACGCACCGTCACAGGCTGCGTAACCCTGGCTGAGTCGGATTTCTGTTAAAAGTTTTTAAGGGGCGTTTTGGACTATTCATGCTTATAATTATAAAGTTAGTGGGTTAATGTTAGTAATTCAATTACTTGGGGGTTAAAGGAGATAACCTTGAAATAAATAGTGGGTTATTTTTATCATCTTTTATACTTAATTATATGACAATTAGGGTAAAAGAAAAAGGATTTGAATAAGAAAAATAGAAAGAACAGAGAGAGAAAAGGGAGAACGAACGAGCGAGAGAAGAGAGAACGAAGAGGAAAGCAAAGATTTTGAGGAGTAGCTTGCGTCATCACGAATTCTTCGGTGGAGGTAGGTTATGGTTTATGATATTTCATAGTAAACTCTTAATAGCGAATGATATATATTGGGTAGTATTGTAAAGTCTTCTATATGCTTAATTGTGTGCTTGCATGATGTGATTATGTAATTGTAATGGATTGGAAAGATAAGGCTGTGAATCTTCAACCTTAAATCCACTTTGTTAATGATGATGCCTTGGTATAAAAGAAGGCTTGATGAACTAAAGGAATGAGATTAGGGGATCGGGTGTCACGAACCGACACGTAGAATTAGGGGATCGGAGTGTCACGTTCCGACACCAGGATAGTAGGGGATCGGAGTGTCACGTTCCGACACCAGGATAGTAGGGGATCGGAGTGTCACGTTCCGACACCAGGATAGTAGAGGATCGGAGTGTCATGTTCCGACACCAGGATAGTAGAGGATCAGAGTGTCACGTTCCGACACCAGAATAGTAGAGGATCGGAGTGTCACGTTCCGACACTAGGATAATAAAGATAATGAATCTTGAATTATGTTATTATACTCAAATTTAAAGAACTATTTCCCAAATGAGTATGGTGGGGAGGCTTGAGTCCTCATAGATGTGTTTGGTGTTGTTGCAAATGATTCTTGACTTGTTGATTGTCACCTGTTAAGTATTGTGGTTGATTTTATGTTATTGTTCAATATATATTGCTTTCTATTTTGAGTTGGCCGATGATACCTACTCAGTACTTGTGCTTTGTACTGACCCCTACTTGTAAATTGTTTTCTTTGTTATTGTGGAGTGCAGCAAACGTGCCATCGACTTCGACTCGTCCGCAACTCTAGCCAGTCTTCATCACACCGGATTTCAGGGTGAGCTATCACTTCTAGCTCGGACTGGATTCTCTCTCCTTCATGTCTTGATGTCCTTGAAGTTCGGACATGGACCATCTGTTTATTTATTTTAGCTTCTTAGATACTCTTAGAGGTTCTTGTAGTGATGACTTTCAGATTTTGGGGATAATAGTTAATAAACTTTAGAAGTTATTTATTGGTTATATTATTGAGTTTAAAGTATTCCGCATTATATTCTGTTTATTATGGTTGAAATGTTGGGGTTTAGATTGGTTGGTTCGCTCACATAGTAGGATAAGTGTGGGTGCCACTCGCGGCTCGTTTGGGGTCGTGACACACGATCATTCACAAAAATTTCAGTGTATTATTGAAGCTACCAGTGTGATTGATCAGACAAGTACCAAGGGCTTTCGGTAGACTTCTTTCTTTTCTGAATTAGCTTGCGACAAGTCCTAGCATTAGTATGAGATCGTTGACCGCGTAAGGGCGATCCATCTTGATGACGAATTCTACGATAACAAGAAATCAAAATTAATCGTTTAATGTCTGCTCGTTCTCTCCTCTTCAATTAATATAGGGTCCCTTAAATATATCCTTAAATTATCTTTCAGCTCAAAATACCCTTTATGTCTTATTATTGAACCAAACTTACCATTCTATTAAACGGAAGAGTTATGTGACATCCCATGTGTCTTTTAATATGCCATATAGACCTCCACATGTGCATGGCCACCCCACCCCCTCCACATAGACACTTTAAGAACCCTAATTTCACCGCTAGGGTGTCAAAGTATTTACGATCTTTCTTCATCACTAGGGTTTCAAAGTAGCTAGCATCTGTGGATATTTTTGGTGGTAGCTAGGTTACTAAATCATTTGTCCAATATTATTCTGTTTGTATTTTAAAAGCAACACAGTTGGGGTTTACAATTTGTATAATCTTCTGGTATGTTGATTAGTTAATAAATTACTTGTTTATTTGATCAAATAGTATTATTCATGTGATTTTGGGTTCGATTGATTTGTACATTAGAACACTTATGATTTTGTAATCTTTTAAGAATTTTGTCATGTGAGCGGTGGTCCTTTTCTGTTTAATTAGACTTTGGGAATAATTTGAGTTAAAATAATAGTATTTGTGTGGTTTTGTCTCTTACGCAATCGTGCGTAGCAGTAAGTTAGATTTTTATAAATTTTTGAGAATTTTTTCTCACGTATGATGATCTTTTCAATTAGGTTAAATTTAGGAAATAATTTGAGTTAAAATAGTAATATTCATATGGTTTTGTATATTATTCAATCGTGCATAGCAATAAGGACTTGGTCCCAATGCCTTTTTTCACAAAGGACTTTTTTGTATGTGAATATATATTGTTTAGTATGAATTTGATGTGTGTGGTCCCAATGCATTCATTATTTATTTTAGTCTGTTTGTTCAGAATTTTTTCCTCTGTTGTTATCATAAATTATTTTAAGTAAGAAACTCCTAACTTAAAAGTTGAATTATGATTCTGCCTTAATTTTATTCCTAAACAAAATTAAATAATAATATATAATTAATTAATATTAAATAATAAATTTTATCTAAATTCATGCATCTGAACACAATGGTTCAAATTCTTTGATATTAAATTTTCTATCCCATTATTTTTCTATATATATCCAATATGCAAAGTTGAATTATCATATTACCTTCACACTACATTAAAATATTATTAAATATCTAATTATTTAAATACTAAGTAATAATTATATTATATTATACTAAATACTAAAAATAAGGTGTAAAGTCAAACTTTGAAAGACAAAAATATTTCATAGAAAATCGTTAGAAATTATTTCATAAAAAGTTGTTATGAATTACTTTATATATATATATATATATATATATATATATATATATATATATATATATATATATATATATATATATATATATATATATATATATATATATATATATAAACGCTTCATCTAATTCTTTTAAGAACATTTATGTTTAAATAGATTAAATTTATTAATTCGATAAAGCACTTTTTTAATAAAATAAAATACATAATTAAACCGTTTATCCTTTATTCTTTACTATTTCTCAATAATTAGTGTGGTTGAATGAATTAAATTTATTATCTTTTCCCTCTAATTAGTGTAATTAAATATATTGAATTATTAGTAAAAACAATTAACTTTTCCTCTTCCCCATGTCTAAGATCACTAACTTCTGAAAATTAACTTAAACAACTCTTCACCTTTTAATCATATTCTATAATTCTTATCCTATAAATTTTTAGTTCTATATATTTATCATTGAAAAGTAATTGTTCTTTACCAATTGTCTCTTGTTGATGTGAATCATTAGACAATTTTTCGATACTTTTTTTTGTTTTGAAATACTAATATTTGTTTTAATTTAAATTAGAGTGATATTTGTATCATAATTTTATCTTTACCATTTTAGATGTCTTTTTTAAAAAAAAAAAAAAACTGTTTATAAAAATGCCTGAAATTTTGTGCAACAATTATAATACTCTTATTATGTCATATTCTCCTCATTCTTGTATTTACTTCTCTTTTCCTATGTCATTTTATTATTTAATTGATAAGCTAAATTTCTTTTTAGGTTATTGTCATTAACATATATATATATATATATATATATATATATATATATATATATATTTAGATGTCTTTTTTTAAAAAAAACCGTTTATAAAAATGCCTGAAATTTTGTGCAACAATTATAATACTCTTATTATGTCATATTCTCCTCATTCTTGTATTTACTTCTCTTTTCCTATGTCATTTTATTATTTAATTGATAAGCTAAATTTCTTTTTAGGTTATTGTCATTAACATACATACATATATATACATATATATACATATATATATATATATATATATATATATATATATATATATATATATATATATATATATATATATATATATATATATATATATATATATATATATATATATATATATATAAAGTGAACCTTAGGCCCGCCTATGTGACGCCACTACAAGCAAGAATTTTTTTTTAATTTTTTTTATTTCCAAAACTAGTCTTCCTCTTTCATGAAAAGATGCGACTTTTATGAAAAGTTGCAACTTTAATGAAGAATCACGACTTCTTTCAAATGTTGTGACTTTTATGAAAAATTGTGATTTCAATGAAGAGTTGCGACTTTATGAAAAGTTGTGACTTTAATGAAGAGTTGCGACTACTTTCAAAATTTGTGACTTTAATGAAAAGTTACGACTTTAATGAAAAGTTGTGACTTTGATGAAAAGGTTGTAAACTTTACGAAGGGTTGCAACTTTTTTAAATAGTTGTAACTTTTTTAATAAGGCACAATAAACATTTGTTCATACTATCATTTGTTGTCGATAAATAGCGGGATTTCCTCTCATTTCAAAACCACAAAAAAAATTATCTTCTTCTACTTCCGTAAAATTAAATATTCGTGTGATTTGCTCATGTTGAGTGACTTACTGACACCACTATTTTTATATCAATAAGTTGGTGAATAATATTGTTCTATCCTGATATGACGTAATTCTTCGTACCTCTCGTATTAGAGGGGAATAGTTTTCTTAAAGGGACATGGTGCATTCAGTGGATTCAATTTTCCGTTCTATTTTTTTTACACTCATTAATTTATGCATATGATATTAATTTTTATTTCTGAGTACATGTTTTAAATTTATTGTTCATGTTTCTAAAAAGTTATTGTCTTTGGTTATTCGTTGTGCAGAAAATAATTATTGTACTCGATTCCAAGAATTCTTATTTTGAAATTTCATATTAAATCCTATAACATAAAAGTATTATATATAAGCTTACATATTATCTATTTAACATAGAAATGAAATTTCTCACTTATCAATTGAAGAAATTTATTATGCAAGTTTCAAAGTTATAATTGTTTTCATGTTCAAGTGTAATTTTTTTTTGAATATGTTAACGAATTTGTATATATATTCTTATTTTCTTCTTTATTTTCCTTTGAAAATGCATAAGTGCCCCAACTTATGACCGAGATCTCAAAGACACAATTATATTATACTAAGGTCCTATTACCCTTCATAACTTATTTTATAATTAATTTTCTACCCTTTTTCGATCTACGTGAAATTCTTGGATTACGTGATAATGACAAATAATTAAATTTCTATTGGAATATTGCTAATATTTTTTAAGAACCTATTTCCCATTATTATTAATGTATGGATATTAGTAAAAAAATGTTTGCAAGTTCAATACAATTGTTATTTATGACTGTGCGAAGCGCGAATTAATTACCATATATATATATATATATATATATATATATATATATATATATATATATATATATATATATATATATATATATATATATATATATATATATATATATATATATATATATATATATATATATATATATATATATATATATATTATATATAATATATATACTAAATTGGAAACAAAAAAAGTTAAAGTTGAATTACAAATTATCCTTTATATATTGAATATATATATATATATATATATATATATATATATATATATATATATAATATATATATATATATATATATATACTAAAATTGGAAACAAAAAAAGTTAAAAGTTGAATTACAATTATCCTTTATAGGTTGAATAGTAATTTGAGTATTTAATTAAACACTAATCCTTTAATTATTGGTATTAAAAAGTAAATTTACCTATCTATTAATAATATATCATTAAAATGAAACAACAGAAAGCAGATACATCTACTCATTAGTTCATTCAATTCAATGTGGTGAATTTGCTTCATATTCCACAATTATTCAACCTTTAGAATTTCTTTTTACTATTTTAGATTTGTAAATATTTTTGATAATAAATATAAACTTTAACTAACAGTATTTAGGAAGTCCAAGTGACGGACATATCTATGTGGTCAAGAAAATCATTTAACATTTTCTTGCTCTTTTTTAATTTTCAATTATTTTAAAATTTATATGCTATGTACCATTCATAAGGACACTACAACATTTTATGTCTCCAACCACCCTAGACTTTTGAATTTTGATTGGTTAAAGGAGAATACACATAATTAAAGTCTTAAGAAGGGTATGAATATTTTATTTGTTCTTATGTGTTTAATTGTTTTTGTATTCTTACCGATTTATACTTCTTTAATTTAATCTTCTATGAAATTATGAATGCTATAAGACTATTTTTATTATTGCTGAAATTACTAATTTATGACTTTTACATTCGTTTTTAAATGTAATTTTATAACGTTTGCTTTCTTTTATCCTTTTCTTACTGAAATGGTTTCTTTAAGTAGCTACATTTTTGTGTACTTACTGATATGAGAGCGTAATGAGAGATTATTAAGGATAAGTCATATAAATATATTTATATTATTAAGATGTTATAGTATCTTAATTAGTTTTCCACATTTTTCGCTTGATAGTCAATGTATTATTCGATTACTATGAATTTTATTTAATGAATAAAATATAAATTGGTGAAACTAATATTTTTTAATTTCAAAATTTTCTATATAATAATTAAACTTTATAATAATTGTATGGGACAAACGTGCAATGCACGTTCCTAGTAACTAGTGTTGTAATAAGCATGTGGCCCTGTTTATTTTTTTGTTTCTTTTAGTATAGATTCCTAAAATTATTTATAAATTTTTGAATATATGTACGGACTTGGTCCTAATGACCTTATTCATAAATGACTTGTTTGTATGTGAATATGTATTATATTATATGAATTTGCAATGTCCTTTCTCATTATTTGTTACCTGTTTGTTCACATTTTTTCTCTACTAGTTTTTGAACAAGTGTGTTGCACGTGTATACCATGCTAATTAGTATAAAACTTCTAAAATGTAAGTGTACGATATTTAAAATACAAGCTCAAATAAATGAACGGTGCAGCATATTCAACTGATATTATGATCATTACAAGACATATCATACAAAAATATTGTTAACAAGTGAATTTTTTTGAAAACTAATACTAAAACGGCTTCATTTATACAATCTTATAATATATCAAGTATTCAACTTGTTAAAAGTTCTTTTTTAATATATTACAACACATAATTTAAATGTCAACATTATAGGTACAAAATATTTGATGCCTTAAAGCTTCCGCCTTCTTTTTAAGGAATAATAACCTCCATTTTTTTACAGGCGCATACATATCGATAACTTGTCGTCGAAGGAGAGTGGTGTTTTATAATAGTTGTAGAGGATTTCGATCAACATATGTCTTCCTTAGGATGGCTGGTAGATCACTATCAAATTTATAATCTACACCTATAAAATAAAAGTAATTGTTTGTTATAAAATAATCATTGTTTAAATATTTAATTGACATACATAAATAATAGTTTATATATATATATATATATATATATATATATATATATATATATATATATATATATATATATATATATATATATATATATATATATATATATATATATATATATATATATATATATATATACACCCTTCGTCTTCTTTGGCTCATTCAAAATTATTAGTTTTGTCATCTGTAAAATTTGACAAAAGAAAATTTGTCATGTTATATACATATAATTGAATTATGAAATACAACACAATCATTTGTGAGATATTACAGTATATTAGAAAAAAGAAAACAATATAAACCAAAAATTATATGGTACTTTTTCAAAAGGATTCTTGCAGAACTCAATTCCCAATTCTCCAATTCATAGACCAAAAAATAAAATAGAAGCATAAATAACACTAACAAAACAAAAAACACATCTGGTGATATATGCTAGATTTATTGTCAATGACAATCCAATATTCCCAAAAAGCAATATGCATATCACAATATCTAGATTACAAAATAATTAGGAAAATTAAGTTAATTGCTCATAAATTTGTTCATGAATGGATAGAAAAACATTAATATACATTGTTGAATAATAAAAATTTAAGGTATGGTGTATAAACTTCTTGATTTTTTTTGTCTATGAGGGCATAGAGCTTTATGACAACAAAAATTTCTTCCTCTCTGCTAAGTTTATGCAATTTTATGTTTCTGCGAACTGTAGTGAACATCAACGAGCAACAGAAATCCTAAGGCCTAATACCTAAATCAAAGCTAAAACTTTTATTAGGAGCAAAACATTAAAAAAAAACTACAATGAATATCAAATGGTGAATATTTATTTTTATAAAAAAAGGCTAAGACACATGAAAAACACAGTATCTCTAGATAAGGAAAGTTTTAGTAAACCAAATCACAGTGATTTCTTGATATTTGAAGTTCCAGCAAAAGCGAACAATTGGTTACAACTCTGGATGAGGGATTTTGATTCATCTTACAACGTGGAAGCTAAGGCCAAGATAGGGAGGAGCTATTTTGACATCATAAAGTTGAGATGCCAGACAAGAAGAAGTCACAGAATTTTGCAATACCAATTGATGTTTGTGCAAGAACAACTAACAATAGGAACAAAAGTTCGAACAACCTACTCCAAATTTCAAACTTCCCAACGAATAAACAGAATATAGGGGAGACAAAGTGGCTAATGATAAAGAAGAAAATAAATTTATGTGACATAACAGAAACAATAATATCCAGAGATAATGTTATCAAAAACATAGCAACTAAGAAAATTAAAAAAAAAATAAGCTAGATAAAGACATACACAATAAATAGGAAAACAGAATAGCTCTTGATAAATAAAGAGGAGAAAAAAAAGTATACCTAATATATTTGAATGAGGCACATAAAAGAGAAACAAACTAATGGACTATGCCATGTTGGTGGAGAAATTTATAGAGATGACTTAAGAATTCGAAAAGGTTTTGCATCAACTGATAATTTAAGCAATGGAACTTGAGCATCAGAAAAAGATTGTTACATATCGAGGGACATTGAGCAGAAACTATACGTTTCCAGAGAATTAAAAGGGCTAAGATTATCAGCATTTTTTTAATAAATTAATATAAGTAATATTGTAGGTTCAAAATAGTAAATCAACTTTGGGGTTAATCTCTTCCCACTTATAGTAATATATGATTGTTTATGTTCTAATAAACATGTGTCTCCTGTATGTTTTTCTTTCTTTTAGTATAGATTTCTTATCTTAATTCATTTTGCATATCAGTGAAGACTTGATAGCAATGTCAATTTTCGTAAATGATTTGTTTGTATGTGAATATGTATTTTGTCATCTGAATTTTATGTGTGTGGTTTCAATGCACTTTTTCAATGTTTATTATGGTCGATTTGTTCAGATTTTTCCTTTATTGTTTATGTTATATTAGACATGTGACCCTGATATGATTTTGCTTTCTTTTAGTAAAGATTCCTAAAGTTTATCTTATATATTTTTATAAAACAAAAAAGACTTTGTCATAATATCCTTTTTCATAAAGTGTATCGTATTCATTTCTATATGTTTTTTTTACTTTTTTGAAACATATATTCCTAAAATGTATCTTATTCATTTCTGTCCATATGTTTTTTCTAAGTTCAATATAAAAGATCATTTTGTTGACCTTATGTTGCATTATGGGAGTAAATAGATTACAAAATCATAAATTGAATATGATAAGAAGAATGTTGCTAGGGGAAGATATGGATGCATATCTCTTTAACTCTGTGTAACGATCAGGTTCCGTCGTTATAGAAATGCCGACGAGGGGAAAATTGTGGTCGGAAAAACTTTTATAGTATTTAAATTTTTTCAACCTTGTCTAGATTTGGACGAAATCAAAGTAGTTGAAATGTAGGAAATCTAGTAGCAATCTAGTAATTCATTTATGTTTTTGATTGCATGGATAGTTAATAACTCGTTAACGAATTCGTACGATCTTACGAAATTGAATTTGAGTGAGTAGATCTCTGAAAATTGGTCTTAGCGTGAAAGATATTTTTTGAGTGTAGTGGGTTAAAAGTGTGAAAAAATTTGAGAATTAATATTCTTCTGATCAGGAGCCCTCTGTCTCGCTTTGACCATTGTGATGAGACTTCAAATCGTAGAAGAAAGAGGGGCGAGCTCACTATTTCAAAAATGCCGCTATACTGGGACTTTAGGTTGTTATGGAGACGCCCTTACATTGAGATGAGTGTCGTTGTAGCAGGACCTACATAAATTAAGTCGTTAATAAAATGCCTAAATGACCTAATCTAGCACTTTTCGACTTTTAAAGCTAAGGAACGATCCCCGGGCAATTCTACCTCATTTTTCACCATTCTTGAGGCTAAAGGTAAGCTTTTCACTTCCCAATCCGTTTTTCAATCCGTGTAACGTAATAGAATGGGTTTGCAATGATGGGGGAGGGTTTTGATAGTGAATCTATGGTGAAAACAACCCTAGTTTGGAGAATTGGGATCATGGGCTGATATAAAGTTTGGTATTTGTTAGTAATTCGGATAGTTAGTGATTGTTTATTGATTCCTGTATGTTATTCATTATTTGTAGACCAAGAACAAGCGGAACGAATCTGGAAAGGGAATAATCAAGCTTCTTAGGGATTCAAGCTTATTTCGAGGTAGGTGATAGTTGTGATTCTATGATTGTGTGATGTCTACCTCTTCTTTCTCCGTTACCATACTTGTATATGTATGAATGTTGTAATATTGATCGCACTTGTTGTAAATAAGATAGATAAATTGTCGTTGCCATGAAATCGTGACTTAAATGGATGATCCGGATGATGTACTTGTGATTGTGATTATGCTGTGTGAAATGGGGATCAGATTGCCACGTTTTGGCAAGATATTTTGGATCGGATTGCCATGTTTTGGCACAATTATTGGATCGGGTTACCACGTTTCAGTACAACTATGAGATCAGATTACCACGTTCTAGCAAACTAACTTTTTGGGTTTGAGTTCCGTGAGAATACCAATAATGTGTGATAATTGTATATTGATGAGCATGTTGATAATATTGTAGATGATATATTATGCATGTGATTGTAATGTTGTTTGACTTACTTATGTTACACTAGTGGGATAGTCGTGTGATCCTAGTAGTAAATTGTGGTTGTGTACTAATTCTACACTTACTCTTATTTTTGCTGAGTAAAGGACATCTTCAAGAGTCTATTGGCATACCTCACTTAAGATTAAAGATTGTCGCATCGAATTCAAGGGTGAGCCAAATCTTCCGAGCTGCCATGAAATCCTATTTCTTCTTAGCCACCATTTCTGGGCTTCGACCTTCGTTTTAGATTAGTGGATTAGTTCATTAGTATTTCTTGATTAGACTTGGATCCTTTTTAGATGTTTGGTACATTGACTTTCAGATTCTAGGTTTATCTTCCACATTGTTGGTAGTTAAATCAGTTGTTGAAGTTTATGAGAGCTTCAATTTAGTATTTATTTTGTTTTTCTATGATGAATGTCTTTGTTTAGAGATTCTTTGCTTAGTTGGATGGAAGTAGTAGTTTCTCCACCAAAGGGTTAGTGTGGGTGTCAATTAGCAAGCATTGAAACTAAGGGCACATTCATTGAGGAGATCAAGGCCGAACAACTTGAGGATGAAAATTTGAAAGAACTCAAAGAGAAGATGGCGAATGGTAAGGAACAAAAGAGCACTCTTGATGCGTATGGTGCAATTATTCTGAGAGGAAGGATTTGTGTTCCTCGAGTTGATGGCTTGATTCAAAAGTTATTGGCATAGTCTTGTGGTTCACGATATTATATTTATCCAGGTGTGACCAAGATGTATAGAGATTGAAAAGAATTTATTAGTGGTCGGGCATGAAGAAAGACATAGTGGAGGAGTTTGTGGCGAAGTGTAAAAATTGCCAACAAGGGAAGTACAAACATCAAAGGCCTGCGACTTTACTTCAACGAAAGTCAATTCCATAATGGAAGTGGGAAAGAATAGACATAGATTTCGTGGTTAGTCTTCCCAAGACTTTGGAGAAATTTAATTCTATTTGGGTTGTGGTTGATAGATTGACTAAGTCAACCAATTTTATTCCAGTAAGAATAGATTATAATGCAGCATAATTGGTTAAGATTTATGTGAAGGAGATACTGAGGTTGCATGGAGTGCAACTTCCTATCATTTCGGATCGTGGCACCCAATTCACCTCCAAGTTTTGGAGGAAATTGCATGATGAATTAGGAACACAACACACTTTAAGTACAATCTTTCGTCCACAAATGGATGGACAATTCGAGAGGACTATCCAAGTGCTAGAAGACATTTTGAGATCTTGTATGATTTATTTTGGAGGGCATTGAGATAAGTTCTTACCTTAGTGAATTCTCCTACAATAATAGTTATCACTCTGGTATTAATATAGCACCATTTGAGGCACTATATGGGAGCGGATGTACATCACCCATAGGTTGGTTTAAGGCTGGAAATCTGAAATCTTTGGGGGTTGATTTAGTGAAGGATGTTCAGGATAAGGTAAGAAGTATTCAAGCTAAGCTTTTAGTAGCCCAGAGTAGACAAAAAAAGTATGCAGACCGTAAGGTAAGAAACATGAAATTTCATACATGAGAAAACGTCCTTTTTAAGATATTACCCATGAAAGGGGTGATGAGATTTGGTAAGAAGCGCAAGTTAAGTCCGCGATATATTGGTCCCGTTGAGGTTCTTGAATGTGTAGGGTCGGTGGCGTATAGAGTGGATCTACCCCAAATCTATTCGATGATCATTCAGTATTTCATGTGTCTATATTGAAGAGATGTCATGGTGACAGAGAATATATCATTAAGTGGAACTTAATTGTGTTGGACAAAGACCTTTAATATTGTTAAAAATGACAAAAGTCTCTCATCGATGGTTAATGAGATGCGTGGACTCCTTGTAAGGCCAGGGAAATCCTTCTCCCTATGAGTTAGATTTTGAGGTGTGAGTTAGGCCGAATACCTAATTTTAAAATGGTATCAGAGCACGTCCTATCTCATTCGATGTTGGGGGCCCTCGAAATCAAATTACCCACACACAAGATGTTAAGCATTGGGCGTGAGATTGGGTGTTAAAGAATGACAAAGGTCCCACATCGGTGGTTAATGAGATGGGTGGACTCCTTATAAGACTTGGGCAGTCCTCCTCCCTATGATCTAGCTTTTGGGGTGTAGGTTAGGATTAAGATCTAACTTCAAATAAGATGAAAAAGAACCAATTGTTATTCTCGATCGTGATGTGCGTAAATTGAGTACCAAGGAGATTAAGTCTGTGAAAGTTCACTGGAAGCATCATCCAATGGAAGAATCTACTTAAGAAACTGAGAGAGATATACAGACAATTATCCCCACGTGTTCGTCAAATCACGTGCTACTTTGCTCTTCCCTTAGCTTATTTTTCCTTAGTTTTGTTATTTGGGGACAAGTGATGGATAAATTGATATCCATTGCAACTATCGGTTTTCATCGTTATAGAAATGCCAATGAGGGGAAAATTAGGCTGGAAAAACTTTTTATAGTATTTGAATTTTTCAACCTTGTCAAGATTTTGGACAAAATCGGAGTAGTTGAGGTGTAGGAAAATGTGGTAGAAATTTAGGAATTCATTTTTGTTCTTGACTGCATGGATAGTCATATAACTCACTACAAATTCGTACGATGTTACGAAACTGAATTTGAGTTAGTAAATCTCTGCGAGTTTTTCTAAGCGTGAAAGATATTTTCTTAGCGTAGTGCGTTAAGAGAGTGTAGTAAAAAGGGGGAATTGAAATTCTTCTGAGGATCCTTTTGTCTCGCTTTGGCCCGCTGTAGTGGGATAATGGTCGTTGTGGCGAGGCTTGCTATAGCGGCATAGTGAACGTTGTTACGGGACTTAAAAATCATAGCAAAAAAGGGGAACTAACTTTTTAAAAATATTGTTGTAGCGGGACTTTAGGACGTTGTAATGTTGTTGCTATAACGGGATGAATGTTGTTGTCGCGTGACATACACGAATTACGTCGTTAATAAAATGCCTATATGACTTTATTTGGTTTTCTACTTTTTGGATCTAAGGAACAACCCGAGGCGATTCTAACTTTTTTTGCACCATTCTTGAGGCTAAAGATAAGGTTTTACTCCTTGAATCCATTTTTCGATCCGTAGAATGTAATAGAATGGGTCAATAATGATGGGGGGAGGGTTTTGATCTTGAATCTACGGTGAAAACAACCCTAGTTTGGAGAATGGGATCTGGGCTGATCTAGGATTTGTTAGAATTATTAGTAATTCGAGTAATGAGTTATTGTTTATTGATTTCCGTATGTTATTAATTGTTTGTAGACCAAGAACAATCAGAACGAATCCGTAAAGGGAAGAATCAAGTTTCTTAGAGACTCAATCTTGTTTCGAAGTAGGTAATGGTTGTGATTCTGTGATTGTGTGATGTCAGTCTGTTCTTGCTCCATTATGATACTTTATATGTGTCAATGTTATAATATCGATCACACTTATTGTAAATGGGATAGATGAATCATCATTGCCATGAAATCATGACTTAAATGTAGATCCTGATGATGTACTTGTGAATGTGATTATGGTGTGTGAATTGGGGATCAGATTTCCACGTTTTGACAAGCTAATTTGGATGGAGTTACCACATTCTAGCATAATTATTGGATCGGGTAGCCACGTTCTAGCACAACTATGGAATCGAATTGCCACATTCTGACAAGTTAACTATTTGAGTTTGGGTTCCATTAGGAGACCAATGATGTGTGGTAATTGTGTATTAATGAGCATGTTGATAATATTGTAGATTGATATATTATGCATATGATTATAATGTTGTTTGAATTACTTATGTTACACTAGTGGGATATCCATGTGATTCTACCAGTACATTGTGGTTGTGTACTGATTCTGCACTTATTCTTATTTTTGTTGAGTACAAGGAATCTTTAAGCGACTATTGACAGACCTCACTTAGGAGATTAAAGAGCGTTGCATCGAATTCAAGGGTGAATCAAATCTTTCAGGCTACCATTGGATTCTCTTTTGTCTATTTCCACTATTTACAACTTAGACCTTCACTTTAGATTAGTGGATTAGTTCATAATATTTCTTGTTTAGACTTGGATCCTTGTTAGATGTTATGGTACATTGACTTTCAGATTCTAGGTTTATCTTCCACATTGTTAGTAGTTAGATCAATTGTTGAAGTTTTATGAGAACTTCAGTTTAATATTTATCTTGTTTTCCTATGATGAATGACTTAGTTTAGAGATTTTTTGCTTAGTTGGTTGGTAGTAGTTCTCCCACCTAAGGGTTAGTGTGGGTGCCAATCACAACAGATATTTTTTGCTTAGTTGGATGGTAGTAGTAGTTCTCCCACCTAAGGGTTAGTATGGGTGCCAATCACAACAGTTTTTGGTGTGACACTATGATAAGATAGTGGAGAAGTACACAAATAACTTAGAATTTGTGCTTGTGAAACAAATACTTGTGAAAGGGGCTTTTAGAAAATTTTATGTGGTTGAAAGATTTGAAGGATATAGGACACTCAAATACCTATTAGAACAATTTAAGTTGGTTCATTTCTTTCCAATGGATGATTTTGAAGAAATTATTTCTGAACCAATTACTTCACTTTAGTGAAGCATACTTGGTAGAGCGTGAATATAGAACTAATATTGAATTAGAAAATGGTTCTAGTGATAATGACAAGTCTGATGATGATGAATATAACTTTGATGAGTTAGAGTTCATTAAAATATAAAAAAAAAACTAGAGAAGTAAATGATGAGCTCAGTCACTACAAAGAACGTCATCCCTCCATAATTTTTGAGGACTTGAATGAGATAAGAAAAATTGTGAATTTACATTTCCTTGTAAATTCCAAGCCTGTGCAACGGGAAAATGACAAAAAGAGACTGAAGTATAAATTCATGATGGGTTGTGCATTTGTCCTCCTTATTTCACAAGATGATAAGGGTCTAGATTTTAAGGTTAAACACTGAAAACCAAATCACCACAATGGGGATGCATTTAAAACTTTAGAGCTTGCATAACTACTTTAACACAATATTTCAAGAATTAATAGCAAAATAATCCTCAATACAAGCTTATGGATATGAGAGGACTTGAAGAACCAGTTCAACTTGAATGTTAGTTCCTAAAAACTGAAAAGGTCCAAGCGGATGGCTCTTCAAAGATTGTAGGAAAATTTCTTAGATGATTACAACAGGATTGAGATTTATGCAAATGAGCTTAGGCTAACAAATCCTGGTAGTGATATTGTGATTGATTTATCAAATGATGGGTTGAAACAAGATAAAATAAAGTATCTTAAAATGTACATCTGACTCAATGGACTGAAGTTAGCATAGAAAGAAGGACTAAGACCCTCTATTGAATTAGATTAGACCTTCCTGAAGTATCAATGTAAGAGACAACTTTTGATGGTTATGGAACAAGATTGTGAGAATTGCTTCTACTCATTGACATGAGATGTAGTTGATAAAGAGACAACTAGGGCCATATGGATATAGTTTCTACAGCTTCTGAACAATTCATTGAATCTGAAAGATGGTAAAACTGTCACCTTTATATCATATATACAGAAAGAAAATAATGTTTTGTGCTTATTTGGATAAGTTTATATTCTTTTTCTAATAATTTGTAAATGTATATTTACTTAGTTGATATGTACATGACCTACTAAAGCAACAAAAAATGTCCTTCTTTTGTCTCAACACGTGTAATTTAAATTGCTTTGATTATTTTGTTCTCTTGAATTTATTAACTAAATATTCACTTTTATTCGTTATAGGTATTGTTTAGGCATATTGAGGCAAGTTGGATGAAGAGATTTAGTTTTGGAGAGATGAATAATTGCTTTAGTGGGCTGCTTGGAGTACTTATGAGGTTGATTTTAAGGACCAGTTGAGTGCACTTAGTACATTGTCAAAAGTTGTTTCCAAGGATCATGACTTTTCCAGTCTTTCGGGCTGAAATAAATTTCATTTATTTAGCACCTTTTGACAATGCACCAACTGCACTTAACAGGTCCTTATTATTTTCTTCATAATTACTCGAAGCAGCCCATCAAAGTAGTTTCTTCATTTATCCTAACCTAAAACTCTTCATCAAGTTAACCTCAATATGCCTAAAATAGCACCTATGATCAATAATAATAAATAGTAATTAATAAATTTAAGAAAATAAAATAATCAAAACAACTTAAAGTACCTATGCTGAGACAAAGGAATGACATTCTTTTACTACTTCAAGTGATGTCAAATAAGTAATATATTGTTACAAATTGTTATAAAAAGAATAAAAAACTTTTAAATAAACATAAGAAATTATTTATTTTCTACATATCAGACATAAAGGTGACAGTTTCACTATTTTCCAGATTGAATAAATTGTTTATGAATTGTAGAAACCATAATCCTGTCATAGTTGTCTCTTTATTAACTACAACTCATGCCAATGGATAAAAGCAATTCTCACAATCTTATGTCATAGCCACCCAAAAATATCCTTGTATTGACCTTCTCAAAATGGTCTCATCCAATTCAATTAAGGGTTTCAGTCCTTCTTCCCATCCAAACTTCAGTGCATTAAGGGAATGTACATTTAAAGTAATTTTCTTTTATCCTAATCCAATCAATCCTTTGGTAGATTAATCACAATATGACTATCAAAATTGCTTAGTCTAAGCTTATTTGCATAAGCCTCAATTTTATTATAATCATCTAAGGAATCTTCCTGCAATTTTTGGAGACAGGTCCTCTTGCACCTTTTCAACTTTGAGCAACTAGCAATCAAGTTGAATTGAGCCTTCTAATATTGTCTCATATTCTATAAGTTTTGTACTAAAGATTATTCTGCACTTTATTCATGAAAAACTATCCTAAAATAGTTGTGCAAGCTCTAGAATTTTTAAATGCATTTTCAAAATTGTGATTTAATTTTAGTGTATTAACCTTAAAATTTGGGCCCTTACCATCTTACAAAATAAAAAATGACAAACGGACAACCAATCATCCATTTATACGTCAATCTTGTTGTCACTTTTTTTTCACTACTATAGGCTTAGAATTTTCATGGGAATACAAATTTTCAATTTTTCTTAACTCATCCAAGTTCTTAAAAGTCATGAAGGAACAAAGCTCTTTTTAGTGATTGAGCTCATCATTTACTTTTCTAATTTTTTGCATCATCAAAGTTATATTCACCATCTTACACACATGTCATTATCACTAGAACCATTTTCTAACTGTAGCATCAGCTTCATATTCACACTCTACTAAGATGTTTCACGTTGGTAAATATTTTTTATGCAAAAACAATTTCTTCCCAATTGACCATATCAATTAAATGAATCATCTTAAATTTTTCATTCAATAGGTATGGAAGTGTCAAAATTTCTTCAGATCCTTCAACCAAGTAACCATTTTTAGAAGTCTCTTTCACAAGTATTTATCTCACAGGCAGAAATTCTAAGTTATTTATGTGCTCTTTCACTATCTTATGCATATGTGTTTCTCCTTGTAGCAATATATTTCTTTCCATATACTAATTGTGATTTTGTAATCCATTTACCCCCATAAGGCAACGAAAAGATCTTTCATATTGAACTCAGGAAAAATACAGGCATAATAAGCTTTAAATATAGTGACACGGTGGGAAAAAACAAATAAAATACACATACACTTTAGGAACCTATACTAAAAAAATGTAAAAACATCCATAAATGAATAAAATATACTTTATGAAAATGGACACTGAAACCAATTCCTTACTGCTAAGTGAAAACATACGAGGGCCACATGTTTATCATAATATAAACAATAAAGGGAAATAATATGAAGAAACAGGCCATTATAAACATTGAAAAGGGATATTAAGACCACAAACATCAGGTTCATACTAAACAACGTATATTCATGTGCAAACAAATTATTTATGAAAGCATTGGGACCAAGTTCTTACTACTATGCACGAATGAATAAGAAACGAAACAAAATGAATACTACTACTTAATTTCAAATTGTTCTCTAAATTTAACCTAACATAAAAGAATCACCATATACGAGACAAAACTTTCAAAATATTACAAAAATCTTACTCCTATGCACGATTTATTAAAATGTGAAAAAAAAATATTACTATTTTAATTGAAATTATACCCAACGGAAAATGAACACCAGATTCAAGAAAAATCTTTCAACAGATTGTAATAATCATAACAGACACGACCGGGATCTAGACCCCAGACGAGACTGGCGTCATTGACCTCTCAGAGGTCGCAGACAAACCTACATACGTCATTCTTACTTCATCTAGATTAATTTTAGCAGAAAATTTGAAATTTTTATTTTCTTATTTCATGCTAAACATTTTAAACTTAACATCATAGGCATTCACAAATAAACTATCTAATATAGAGATAATCAAATGAAAGAAACAATTCATAATCGCGCTAAACATATTCTTGCCAAAACGGCAATAATACAAAGTCTGAAATGAACGTGGAAAGAAACACTAGTAGAACATACTCCACTAGATAAAGCCTACATCTAAGCTAGATAATAACAGTAGACATCCTCGAAGGCAGGAGGGCCTACCAAGTTCGGATGGAAGCTCCACGTCCGGATAGCTGCAACGTCAACTTGTAAGCTCTAGCGTCCACCTATGCCTGCACCAAAAAATATAGAATTGTATGGGATTAGTACACACTTGTACTAAGTATGGGTATATGCAAGCACACACCAAGGACATGCATGATTAAGAACAGTTCTTTCCTAACAACATGATTATGGAAAGACAAGTCAGTGGACTTGCCAAATTGGGACTAGGAAAGTTAGTGAGCTTTCCAAATTTGGATTAGCAAAGTCATGCCATGAGCAGGGGTGTGCAAAAACCGAACCTACCAATAAACCGATAAAATGTTATTCGGTTATTGTTATTGGGTTAGTGGGTTATTGGGTTTTTAATGGGTTTAGAAAAATTAATTATTGGGTTATTGGGTCGGTTTTGGTTTTTCCTATTGGGTTATTGGGTAACTGATAACCCAATAAGACGATAGTTATTTACTACTTTACCCTTACTCAATATTAAATATACATAATTTAATACATAAATAGATTCAATATTAGCTTTTCAGGCTATGTGAATTTTTGGTTTGGAAATTGGTGAGAACTTTGTTCATTATCTGGTGGATCAAGCAACTGTTCAAGATTGTCTCATTGAAATATTTTATTTTAGTTTTAATTATAGTTCGTAATTGTAGGCGATAACTTTTGCAAGTTTGTGAATGTTAGTAATTTGATCAACATTCAAAGTTTTCTATTATGTTTTGGCGGTAAGTTGGTAACATGTAATTATAACATACGTACTATTATATATTATTTGATCGACATTTTCTTATTGGGTTAACCGAAATCGAACCGATAACATCAAAAACCGATAAACCGATAAACCTATAAAAAAATTCTTATTGATTTGTTATTGGATTAGCATATTTTAAAACCGAAAACCGATAAACCGAACCGATTATATGTAAAACCGAACCGAACCGACCGATGCACACCCCTAGCCATAAGAGTAACATGCTTCATCATACTTATCATATTGCACACAGCACATACTATCTTGCATATAGCACATAACATTTTTCATATCATTCGTTCATATGCCATGAGACCTTGAAATCATGGACTTGAAATAAAGACCTCCCAAAAACGAGGGCTCAACATATGGGTCCTCAACTAGGGAGCCTTCTTTAGCAAACACATAGTCTGCTTCATTCATTTATACGTACTTCATTTCATATCGTTCATAGGCTAGTGTGAACACCAGCTATATCTAGGATGTAGTTTAAGACTTTCATCGGGTTCGTTGTGCAATGACCAAGAATGATCTAATGTCATTACTTGAGTCTAACTCACCTCTTGATCATTCTATCCTAACATCTTTGGTATCATTCATTTCATTATGTGAATCATTTGAGGCTGGCCTTATTCATTCGTTGGGGAACTTTAACTTTAACATAGATCATGTGAGCATCATGAAATCTAGTGTCTCCCCCACACAGAAAAGAGGTGAAATCACCGTCCAAAGTAACCCAAAACATGCTAGCGTACATGGGAATTGAACCCCGCCAGATCCCTATATTGGCAGTATAGGTTCAAAGACTAGGAGATATAAGGAGACTCATACCCGGCATACCGAACAATCTCATCTCGTGAGAGTTACGTGAACCTCCGCCCTTCCCAAAAGAAGGCATCATCTCTCATTGCTAGTCTATCGGTGCTCAGTATAAAGTTCCATTACATTCAACTCATACGTCATGGAAGCTGGCTTCTAGTATGAGGACATCATAGCTCAACATATGATTTCTCATCTCATCATTAGTATTAAGTGTGTTAATCTCAATACTTTCATTAGAGTGTTCATAGAGACTGGTCTCTTCATTAACTTTACACTCTTATAGGTGAGTACGTTTTGGTAACAATTACTTAGGCTCATTTGATATTGCTCTCATCTTTTACATTAGCCTCATATCATGTTGTCACCACATTCATTAACATTAGCACATTTTCTCTTCGTAATTATTCACCCATTTTTACGTGAATGTTCATTTCACCATATGCCAATGCACTTGGCCATTTAGTGTGTTTCACACTCTTACTTAACCCTTCTAGGGTTTCATCATTTCATTCTTCATTTCATTATTTCATTTTTCATTTCATCATTTCATTGTTAATTGCATCATGTGCTAATGCACTTGGACATTTAGTGTGTTTTACACTCTTACTTAACCCTTCTATTGTTACATCATTTCATTACATACATTTTAGGTTCACTTATTTTTATACGTATGCTAGACTTATGGGTCTATTCATACAAGCCATGAGGCTTCGTTCATAGTTAGTGTAAGTGATTCATATCTTCCTAAGATAATGTGGTACAATACTTATGCATCTTGTATGTATGCCAAGATCTCAATTTCGATCTAAGTGGGCAGCATTATTCTTGAATATTTAATTCACGTATAACTTATTTTCAATATGAAATTTGGGAAAGGGAACCCGGTGTAGAATCTCTTGGACAACACTAACATTTTTCATTTGTTTTAGTTTGGTCCACATGGCTTAGGGACCCAAGATCAAGCCCCAACGCCTTCACTTTCTTTTAATTTCTTTTCTTTACATTTTGTCTTTCTTGGCCGAAGGGTTGTGGGATCGAACCCCCACAACCCCTTTTTATTTTAATTTCTTTTTTTTCTTGTCTTCTTCGAGTTGCCCATGAGGTTGTGGGATCAAACCCCCACAGCCTCACTTTATTTTTCATTTAACTCTCCTTTTCCGCCTAGAGGTCGTGGATTCGATCCCCATGTTTCACATTTATTTTCTTTTCATTTTTCCTTAAGCTTTACCAAGAGGTTGTGGGTTTGAATCCCACTCCTCTCATTTCTTATTTTCATACATCATATTCCAGCCCAAAACCATGGTTCGAATCCCCTTCACCACATTCCTCTCTACTTCTTTATTTCATGATTTTTAATAGTGTGAGGTCAAGGGTTCAATTCCCAGTGATGTTACATATTTTGATTCATTTTTTGATCGCATGAAAATCCCCCTAGCTTTGCCGAAACTCATTAACAAGATGCTGAAAAAAATTTTGCAGCCTATTTTCTCTCTTCTTTAACATTAAGTGTTTAGACGTTTTAAGTAGTTTTTAGTGAGTTCTTTAAGTGCATTTTAAAGATTTCATTCGATAAAAAATTTCACTCGAATCAGCATCTTTACATCACTTATGAACATCACGATTTACATAAACATGTGTACATGAAATACAAAGAACTAAAATCACATTTTAGAGCCTTAAACCCGAGGCACATAATCATCGTTCACATTGCACACACATGCACATAGTTTCGGATCACATAGGTGATCCTTCATACGATTTAAAACACACATACATGAACATATTCATCACAAAAACAGAACACACGCCTAATATCTACCAGCAAACATACCCAACCTACGAATCATTAAGAGCTAGTGACAGGGACATGCAACGGGGAACAACCCTAGTTTTTGGAATAGATTCGTCTGAACCTTAGGGATCTCTTAGGAAAGGGACCAAGAGATAAGAGAACCCATCCTTTTTTATGTTCAAACCTCAACTTTCTGCCCAAAAACTTCTCCAAACACACGTCCAACACCGAAAGTCCAACACCCCACTCGACAGAAAACCTTCTCTTTGCCTACGTTATTGATTAATGTTTGATTTTCTTATATTTCGTGTGAGTTCTTCAAGTATGAAGAACCTTGGTAAATTTTTTGTTCTTGAATGTTATTTGGCAGAGAGAAACGTGAATGGAAAAAGAGAATGATCGTGAATGTTGAGGAGATAGACGTGAGAGAGTTAGAGTTCTGTTAGGCTTAGGAGTCTAGTTTAGGACTTAGTCAAATAAGGTTTTATTAAATGATAAAAAATATGATTTCCCTTTTATTTTAAATCAGATATTAATAATAAACATTAATTAATTACATTAATTTACCAACTTAAATTAAAATAAATTTAATTTGTTGCTTCCACCTAGGTTCGAATCGGGGTGGAGCAAGACTTCACTGTAAGGGCCAATTTTTGGCCCTTTCTCCCAAAAATTCCCCTTCACCTTATTAATTAAATAATTAATTATATATTTAGGATAATTACGATACTACCCTTAGCCTGCAAAAAGACCATTTTACCCCTAAACCCCCAAACTTAAGATTTCCCCTTTTTAAGTCTCGTAAAGACTCATCCGAGTAAATCATCATATTCGGGAGCCCTACATGGCTGGACCCAACCTTTCCTAGCCCAAATAACTCCCCAAGTTAGTTGGCTTGGTTGTCGTAAGGGTTCAGAGATCTGGTTCTACGCGCATCAATCCGTGTGAACCCGGTCTAATCGTAGGCATTCTAGGCACATTAAGCATCATTTAGCATAGCTGTTTTTAGGGTTGTTACAATAACTCATCCCAATGTACATTCCAATAAATCCAAAATCACATGAATGCTACAACCTAAATTCAAATAACAATCAATCTATTCTCTAATCTAACATACTTGAAGATCGCAAACCCTAACTACGTTGCTTTGAAATCATAAATCTGATAAGATAGAAAAAATGATTTACTAACCTACTACCACAAATATCCACGGATGCTAGCGACTTTGAAACCCTAGCGGTGAAGATAGATCGCAGCAACTTTGAAACCCAAAAAAAATCGTAGCTAATTTGAAATTCTAGCGGCGAAATTAGACCGGTGAAAGGGAGCTTTTTTAAATCAATTATAAGAAGAGGATTGTTTTTTAAAAAGTGTACCCGTAAACGTAGTATTGATACTAAAAAGTGACCTACATATTGAAAATATTATTTAAAAACATAAACTCTACTGGAAGAATAATCTCCTCATAAACTAAACTTTTAAATGACTACATTGTGGGTATTGTTGTATTGCTCTTTTTAAAAAATGATAGAATGCGGAAAAAGTGTAACACCCTAGAAACTTTTTCGAATTAAGACTCGAACCGTTCATCGTGATGAGTGATATTTTACCAAGGAATTAAAAATTTCTTAAGTATTAAGGACAACTCACTAGATTTAGCACCAAGAGTTCCAAAAAAATTAAACTGGATATAGCAAAATCTGAAATTTTACAAGTTAAGTATGAGTTTTGGTTAAACTTCAAACGACCATAACTCCTTGCAAAGGATGAGTTAGGTGTGCTACAATATACCTTAGGAAATATCTTTGAATTATATTTCCAACCCCGACGGGTTTGCTAAATTTCGAGTTTGAATGAGTGAGACATGACCTATTGAAGTTAAGCTATCCAGTTATGAAAAGTTATTCGAAAATAGTGAGGGGTATATTGATCCTTTCCTTATTCAATCAGATTAATTCGTTTTTAGTAATATTTTAGGGGTCTTATCCTTTTAGGTTCAGTTTTATAATCCTAATCACCTGGGTTTTAGTTGAGAATCCTTTTAGGTCAGTTTTATAATCCTAATCACCTAGGGTTTTAGTTGAGAGTTCAAGAAAAGAAAACAAGAGAAAAGAGGAAAGGATGAAGGCGTTCGTCAATGTTCTTGAGTTTAGTTGCGGATTTTCGCCGTGGTTTAATCCCTAAGAGTTATGTAAGCTTCCTTAGTGTTGGGTTTGTTCACCAACACGCCAATCATATTATTTTCATCGCAATCTCATTCTTAAAGTTGAAAGACTAGAGTTCTTGATAATTCTTCTTGAAGTTTCATTATGTTATGGTGTAAGATTTTACTTGAATTAACTTTAAAAGACCATATTTCTTAGAATATCAAGATTTACGTGAGCTGTAACCTATACAATTAAAGGTAATTGAATCTATTTTCCAGTGCCACCGATTTCGCGTCATTTTAATTTCTAAGTAAATAGTTATGGCAGTTTTAGTAACCTATACAGTGTTGTTACGAATTAGAAAGAGTCGGTTTTTTGTCTTTTTACCTCCAAAAAAATCTTAAATGAATTTCTTGACTATTTAAAGGTTCAAAACACTCAAATTCTCATCTTTACTAAGAAAAATCATAATTCTTGGCCATGGAGAATTCAAGAAACTAATTCAAGAATTTCAAGAAAGGTTTTCTTGATCATTTACCTTCAAGCTAGGGTTTTAAGGTTTCTATTCACGTTCTTATCCAAGATTCTTCAAGAAACTTGTTATTGCTATCTATAATCATTCCTAACATGATCATAATCTTCAATTTCATAATTCAAATTCAAGGTGGAGTTGAGAGTTAAGTTTTAAGAATTTTTTCAAAGTCCTTTTGAGTCCTGTTGATGAGTATTCTACAACTTCTAGTAATTTGTTCCAAGGCTCGAGTAAGTAAGAGGAAGAGGAAAAAGTCTCCATGAGTCTACTTTGTCATCATGAGATCCTTCATATCATGAACCATAACTCTTGAATTCATAATTAACATTCAAGAAAGAGTTAAGAGTAGAGTTCAAGAGAACTTTTGAGTTCAATTATGAATCTTTTAAGATCAACTATAGATTTGAGCTAAGATTGGAGGAAGTAAGTAAGAGAATGAGAAGAGGTGTACTTATCAGTTCCATGTAGTTATGTAAACCTTCGAGTCGAGTTGTTCATGTCCATAACTTTCGCATGAACTCCATCAGTTGAGTACCTTTTAGAGGAGTTCTATCTTCAAGTTCTAAGTCTTGAGTATCGAGTTATATCTATGGTTATTGAAAACCTTGATTGAGTCGTTCACGTCCATAATTGGACATGAAACATATATAAGATGTCTTTTACAAATATTTTAATTTTATTTTAAAGCTTAAAAACTGAAGTTGAGTAAAGAATAAAAGTAAAGTGCAATTTTTTTTAAAATGATATATGGGAACTAAGTATTTCCAAGAGTAAATGTTTTACATTTAAGATGAGACGAAACTTAAATTTTCAAAAGAGTTTTGAGCAGTTTCATTATCTTTTAAGAAAAAATATGAGTTTGAAAAAGAGTTTCTAAAACATGATTAGTATGACAATCGAGTATGTCATCAATGTTTAAGCAGTATGGTATCTAAATATACCATCAATGTTTATGCAGTATGACTTACCGAGTTATCAATAATATGATTTGATATGTTTTTATGAAAGATTTTTCAAGTGCAGTTATCTCTTTAAGAGGGTAGTTTTGAATAATTATTCCAAACTAAAGAAAGAAGTTACTTTAAAAACATAAGGAGCTAGTATATTTTGTAAATAGTATTGAGTACCGAATCGGGGGCGAGCATGAGTTCATATAACTCACGTCTCCGTAAAACCTTATAGCCACCACGGGTAGAAAAGGGTCATACTTTTTAGATGAACCCTTTTCACAATAGACTACTGGATCCACTAAGTTAAGCTAGGTCTTATATTGATGGTAAGGTATATGATGGTCCTTGGCAGCGTGAGATAAAGTGTTGTATCATCACTATAGCTTAAGTGATGGTTATCAGTTAGAGAAACTCCTAGAGAAGTTATTATTTTTTATGTACATAAGTTAATTGTAGTTCTATATACATTTCAGAGTTATGTTGTATCGTTGTTATATACACAGAGTTGAGATCATATTTTTAAACAGTTTTTCTTTATATTGCACTTGTTTTAAACTGCTTTATATTTAAATGAGTACAGTTAAGTATCTTAAGTTGAGTATCCCTAGTTAATTTATGTTCCATTGAGTCGAGTATCATATCTTTAAAGTTGAGTATCTAATCTTTAAGTTAAGTATCTAATCTCTGAGTTAAGAATCTTATCATTGAGTACTTATGAGTTAAATAAGTTGAGTATCCCTGAGTATTCCTTGAGTTAAGTAAGTTTGAAAAAAGGTAAGTATATTTCCATTTTATATTTATAAAGTACAATTATGTTATGATTTAGGATTCCCCTTACATCCTCATACATTCCACGTACAGAGCCAATTGGCTTGCATCTTCTCATGATGCAGACACATGTATTCAGGATCATCACTAGGAGCTTCATTGCTACATTCGAGAGTTCAAGTTAGCTATTGTGAGCCTCCTTGCTTCCGGAGGGTTTCACATTTTTAGTTGTTAGGAAGTTGTAGATCTTGTCCCAACTTTCATCATTGTCATTTAGAGGCTTCATAGATAGCAATATAGTTTAGAAGTCTGTATTATTCATTTATTTTGTTTAAGGTTATAAAGACTAAAGTTGCTTATTTATGACGAGTTGAATGTGTTATTTTGGTTATTCAGAGAATTCTTTAGAGTTAAATTTTGTACTTAATGAACTTTTATTTCAATTATTTAAGCTTTCGTATACTTAACTAAGTCTTCGCTTGTAATCAGCCAGAATGAAGGTTCGTCTAGAAACCAGTAATGATTCTTGAGTGTCGATCACTTACAAGGTGTAAACTCGAAATCGTGATAAAAAGATGAAATTAAACAGATCACTGAATAAAGTCCTCTCTGTTTCGAAAATGTTGACCCACAGCAACGCAATATATATATATATATATATATATATATATATATATATATATATATATATATATATATATATATATATATATCCACCAATGTAAATCCGCCTTTGCTGACACCTTACACAACTTGACACATTAGTAACTAATCTACACAACTTGAGTAAGGAGTACAATTTTCTTCAATTTCATCACCTTTTGGAATTCATAAAGTAATTTAACTATATTAGAAGAGGCTTGTTTCAACATGCTTGCTTCATTGCTTTTAAGGTTATTTTTGTCTTTTCAATTCTCAATTCTGAATACGTGTCCTCTTCTCGTTTCATCATTTTTTTCTTCTCCCTACGTGTCTTCCTCCTTTGTTATTAATGAACTACACAATACTCTGCTCTTATCTTCTTCATTTAAGTTTATGCTCCACTGTCTGTGCACACCAAAGTCCACTTCTTTCTCTTCAGCATTCTTCAGGTATGGGTTCTTTCATTTTTCAATTTAGTGTTCTTTTTTGTGCCATTTTTCTTTTCATCAATAACTATATTCCCAAATTTGATATGAGTGTGTGATGTTTGCTTATTTTTTCCATTTAGGTTTCTCATTGATGTTGGATTATCCTTGTGTTTTGGAAGTCCGAATAATTTTAATAGTTGTGTCTTCAATTTTTGTTGGGTGATTATGCTTTCCGTGTTCTGTTTTAGATTGTCGAAAATATGTTCAGATTCAAATTTTTGGTGTGTTTTTTCGGATGTAGTAATTAATTTGGTCTTTTTTAGTCGGATTTAACTTTATGGGTTTCTTTATTTTAGCTCGGGTTTCTTTATCAGAGTTCTTTAGATCTTCCTCTATCCATAGGCTCTTGTGGGTTTAGCTTGGAGTTTAAGAATTTTCAATTACTTCTACTCGAATTGACCTACTGGTCTATCGGTAGATCCAGGTGACTAATCAGGAAAAATAGATAGATATGGGAGAATATATTTAGTTGCATCCTTAAATGTAAGTACTTAGTGAGAACTATTAAATTACAATTAACAAAAAGAAAAATGAACCTACAGACAAAATATGATCATATGAAAGTGAATGGTTTGGGATAGGAACAGAGCTAGGAGAAATAGGCGCAGATACAGAAGTGGTTAAGTTGAATGAGAAGTTGGATTGAGTATGATCTCTGCTACAACTAATATAAGGGAGAACTCTTGAGTAATTATAATCCTCTCATCTTTCATCATGTACCAGGCATAATACAAAGCCTCTAAAAGTCATTGGTTTGTCGACAGAATATGGTGAGATGATAAATTCATTGTGAATATATCATTGTTGAAAGGATGTTGAATTACATACTACTTGTATCACTTCTCTGTTTTCATTGAGTTCTGTAGATAATGATGTGATAGTATTTTAAATCTCTTGTTGAGTAGAAGCATAAGATCAAAGAACAATTATCCATTGTTAAACTAATTTTCTGTCATTCTGAGATTAACAAATTGGTTTTTAGTGAACTACTTATTATTATTTATAATGTTTCAAGTTCCGTAAACGGTAAAATCTTCTAAATAAATAACAGTTACATAATCTAGGTGTTGGCACTAGAGTATGAGCTCTAAATTTGTCTCCTAATGCTATGTAACCTATTTATTTTACTTGATATATGATATTGTGAGATGCAAATATATATGTTAATAATAAATGAGAGCTTAAATTTTGTTGCATTGCACACATACAACTCAATAGGGTAATGCTAAGCATCCCAAAGGTGAAAAGTGAAAATAAAATATCAATGGAAAACTTTCGCCACTTGCCTTAGAAAGCACATGCGACGATATATTTGGTACAATGAGATATAAGAAGCTTTGGAGAACCTTTGGCTTTGGGAGTATTGAGTTTTTCTTTGTGCAAATTAGGAATTAAAAGTCATTAGTTCAATAATCATAATTTCCTTTAATAACAATTTATATGTTGTTGATAGTAACTTATAATTATTTTGTATTTGAATAAATTTAGGCTGAGTACTCAATTCTTTTATAGTGCTAGCAACTTTCTTTTAGTTTCAATCTGAATTTGTGATTGCTTATTTATAAAATCAGCTCCAACACTTGAATTGTGATTTTCAGCAATTGATGCTTAAATGTTACTTAAAATACAGACAATCCAAACGGGTTAATTGTTGCTTGTTGATTTGAAGTTACTGTCACAATAGAACCCTCTGTGGAGAAGTCTTGGATCCGCGGCTAAATGGATGAATCCAAAGAAGAAACGAAGTCTTTCAAAGAATTAGGAAACTGTACTAACATTTAGATACCAAAAAAACTTACCAAGTCAAGATATATTGCAACACTTTGAATTTTACCAATAACTAACTAACAGGGGATTCTTTGACTATTAAATAAAAAATGAGTATAAAATATATTTCTATTCGTGTATTATTGTTAGATGACTCTCTAAAGCTGCACATTTTAGATAATCCTAATCGTTTGGATAAAAATGTGAAAGTAATTTTAATCTTATAGAGTAAGATGTCAAAATTTGAAACATAGTCTTGAAGACTACTGTTTTGCCTTGGATTGCAGTGGGCTGTTATGATTCTGCAGACAACACGAGTTCGATCTCCTACTCTTGTAGATGAGTCTTATAGTGTCTACATCGGTACTACTTTCTCTTTACTCATCTCTCTTAAAATTTCTTAAATATGTTGCCTCTTGTTTGTCAAGTTTTGACTTGACATGGATTTTTAAATCTTGTGATCATAAACTAAAGATGTATATAATATACCTACATGTCCTATGAATCTTATTGCATGAAATATGTCACGTAGATTGTTGGTCATAAAAGTTGCTAAATATAAAAAGTGACATGACTGAAAGCGCCTCAAAAAGCAAGAAATAACATGTAACACCTTCGTTTGAGCACAAGTTCTATGGATTTTGTCCAGTAAACATCTAGAATTCAGGAGAATATTATTGTTGGCGTCTTTTCTTTTATATCCAGAAAAGTTTAGAATTATACCCTTATAATCTCTACGTTTGTAGGCAACTCTTCACTATACTACTTGCTGCATATTTGAGTTTTACACCACTGGTGCATTTTCGCTATGTTTTGTAAAATATGAATCTATGCATCTATAATGATCGTGTAAATGTGTTGGACACCTTCCTCTTCTCCTCTTCTATAGAAAAATTGTTCATAAAAGTTTAGAATTATACCCTTATAATCTCTACGTTTGTAGGCAACTCTTCACTATACTACTTGCTGCATATTTGAGTTTTACATCACTGGTGCATTTTCGCTATGTTTTGTAAAATATGAATCTATGCATCTATAATGATCGTGTAAATGTGTTGGACACCTTCCTCTTCTCCTCTTCTATAGAAAAATTGTTCATATTTTACTACATTGGTTTACACCTGAATAGACTTCTTAGAAAGAGTGAAGTTATAAACAATTAGGTTCTTCTATATCGACCACATCATTTTGGAATGTCTTGGAATCTTAGCACGTAACTACTGTTGGAAAAGCCAAATGAAAGAGATATACAAAGATGGTGTTGCTTAAAAATGCAACTTGCACCTTGGTTATTGATAACTGGGATCAGTGAATTCTTTTAGCTTACATATAATTTGCAGAAAAAGTTAAATGTCTCCAACCCATGGCCACATTTTATAGCTTCCCCATAACTATTTCTTTCATTAAATTAACAATCTCTCCCCTTTGTAGGTTGCATGGAAAGAAAAATATATTGTTCCCATATTTTGTACTATTACATTTTCTTAACTAGTGTTGTATTTGATATTTATAATGTTTCGTATGCTAAACTCTACTACCTTATTATACCTGAAAATAGTACGATGAATCTTTCCAATCGGGTGAAAAAATGATTCCTCAAAGTTACAGATCAAGATGAAACATAGAGAAGGCTTGGCCAATTACCTAGGGGATGTGGAGAGGTAACATAAAGAAGAGAGATTGACCAGTGTGTGTAACTACTCCGAAAGTATAAGAGACATAAATGCTTTCCTTCGGCAGATGAAAATATTGTTATGCAAATATGCATTTTGCAAAGTCATTATTCCATTGATTGTTCTATAAAAGTAAAGTTCATCATTTACTGAGCTTATTTGTTTTTACATTAGTTAATTTCTTTTGGAGTTGAGAGTAAATTTAAAATCTTTATACTAAATTGTATCGTATCTCTAATTGTATGTGGCAATTCATAAATATAAGATACAACATAATTATTTGCGATTATATATTTATCAACATATTTAATTAGTTTCTATGAAATTCATTAACATCTTCATCTTTTCTTTTGATATTTCTAAAAAAAAACAAATATAATACACAAAAATGGGCTCCTGAATATATAAATATTGGGCCCGTGCTTGCACGGGCAACTCCTACCTAGTAATAATGAGATGAATGCTAAACATGAAATATGGAAGTTCCAACTAAATAGGAAGATGATATGTCTAAAAAGATCCCCTGCACCTCCATGAAGTTCGACATCTCTCTGTACACAGAGGTCAGTTGCTTTTGACATCTGGCTCACTCAATACACCATAGCCTTTTGGAAACTCCAATATTCTATTCAAAAAAGCTGAAATGCCGAGACACAAACTCGAAACTCGGCGGCAGTCCAAGAGCAGCCAATCAATTGGAAGACAATAAGAGACTCCGCTAAAATCACATTCAGAATTCAAAGACTGCACAACACTGAGTCTCCAAAATCATTAACAAGAACAGCAGAAACAGAACCAACGTCTTTTAAGCATAGGAGTACTTTTTTTCCCAAAAGGACTTCAAACTCTGTGAAACATTCAAGCTAATGATTTTACAACAAAACTTGCAATTTCTAGCATAAGCATACACAAAGCCAGTATCAAGCTAAAATTTGACAAACAACACAAAAGGAGACAACAAGAAAATACAGACCAAACAAAGTACTAACACTTCACTTTATTCCCACAATCGACATAAGAAACAGAAGCTTGTCATTCACTTCTTCCAAAGTGGACGGGTTACTGAACATAGATGGAGGCTCAACTCCAGTAAAGATGTATAGTGCCTTAAGTTCATCGACCAACAAAGGTTGGGTGGCTGCTGTGTATCCCACAATTGTTCTCATTGCGTTCATCTTCTCCCATATCTTCTCCTCACTGAAGGACTCCTAGCAATATCATAAAGCAAGCAAAAATGAATCCAAATGGCTTCAAATACTCTAGCCAGGGAATGAAACAAATCAACATGACAACCAGTCAGTTGAAGAAAACCAGATATGAAAAATTGAACATGGATAGAGAAGTACTCATGCATCTTGCCTCCATCGCCGATAAAACTATAGCACTCAGACAATCTCTTCAAGTGAGAAAGAGGGACTACCCTTTGATATCTCACATACCAGTATCGAAAATTGTAGGAGCAAGACATGTTCAAGAACGCAACACTAGCAGAGGGATTCTACGATTTGATTATGCATGCAAGCCACTAGGTGATAATCACACTACAGTAAGAATTGGAATACTATATGATCTTTGTAAACGCAACTCACAGTTGGTACTAAAACCACATGGACCTAAGTGGAGCACAACACATAAGAGGATGGACAGCCCGACCAATTCGAGACTGCAGGCCGGAGATTGATTGAGTAACACTAATCATACATGTCTTAGAATCAAAAGCGTATACACGAACCCACGTTTCCAAGTCTCTCTTTGATGCTGCTTCGCATCATAATTGGTTAGGATAAACCAAAAAATACAAGCCACAGGTGCGGAACTTGATTAGTTGCTCTTGAAACACTCATCCCGCTAAGCCCATTAGTTTCTCTCTCTAAAAAGCTATCTATTGATTCAAGAAGGCACAGTACATCAAATATAAACCTGGCACACAAGCATTGTTTTACTAATCTTGTAATATTCTTCTTTTAATACTCCACATGGACGAACACTTTGGATAATGTTGCCCCTGGGAATGCCAAAAAAACTGGTCATCTTTCTCTTAATACCATATATCATATATAGTTTATAGAAACAATCCTGAACATCTTAGTTTAAAAAAAAAAAAAACACAAACTAAATCTGAAGTTAAAAATGAGGAAAACAAATTGAAGGTCGGTGAATAAAGACGCATCGATATCTATTTGCTGGACCCCAAGTATCTTTGCAAGTTCTGTACAGCTAACTGACATTCGTAAACTAGTAAGGTCGCATTTGTCATATGCAATCACGTTCTTCTACACTCTTACTTCCACTTTCCAGACCCAGAAAAGGATGATCTTAAAAGGTTCCAAAAAGAAAATTGAAAACCTGGGATCTTCATTTACTATCATCCTATTAAGATACAATCTACATGCATCCCAAAACTAAAAGAATATTTTGACGCCTGGACTGCCAGCGGACGGTTTGATGAGTGCCGAGTATAATAGCCCACCAATGCTGAAGCAAAATGGCCTCATACTGTGTTGTAGTGGAGCATCCCGTGCATGACCACCAAGGAATGTAAGAGTAATGTGACAAATGAAAGAGCACAAATAACAATGGGAAAGAGAAGCCAAACCAATGGAAGAAATGAAGTAGAAGTTGCACCCTCTCTTCTAAGAGAACCAATGCTTTTGCTTGAGATACACAAAGAACAAGACCGGGTGAACAAGAAACTACTTTACTTGAGCATTGGCGGAGAATTGACACAGTTTCTTTTGGTTAATTCATAATTAGTAGCACTTGTTGCTAAAGATTTTTCCTTTCATGAGGTAAATTGAGCAATCAACAGTCTGAATAATTCCCAATATCTAATCAAAGAAATATATTGATAAGCATACTAAATGAGTCCAGCCAGGTTAACCTAAACATGCTTTCAAATAGATTGACCAATTTTTTCCAGAGAAACTTCAAAGAACCAAGAAAACTATGAAATATTAAAAGATAACCCTCTCCGAGAATCCCCATAAAAAATTCTGGAAAGCAACCTAAAGTGGCAGAACTAGACTTAGAACTGACCTTGACGGGTTTGGCCTCTGGAATCCCGGCTCTTCCAGAAATCTGATTGACACCACCGGCATAGGCATTTTCCTTTAGATCAGTGTTCCCTTTTCTTTCAGACGGAAGGTTCCCGCGGTCATCAGGTACCTTCCTTTGAACCTCTTTTGCAGCTACCAGGTTATCCTTGCCTTCCAGTGGACGCGAAGCATCTTTTGCAACATGCTTGCCATTGGATGCTCCTTTAGGATCCTTGGTCGAGTTCGCAGCTTGCCCACCATCCTTGCTAATTCCTGCATCTCTGCTTCCGGGCAGTGTTCTGTCCATCTCAGCAACTTTCTTGGCCTTCTTGGAAACACCACTTTGGTTGACCTCGTCTCTTCCTTCTTTGGTCTCCCTTTTCACCGGTAAATGCTTCTCGTCATGCTTCACCTTAACTTCATCCTTTACCTCTTCCTTTTTCCCTATGATTTTCACATCAGTTTCTTCATGCTGCTTGTTGCTCAACCCCTCCCCTTTCCCTGATATTGCAACATCTTTACTTTCACTTGCTTTCTTCTTTTTGTGGTGTTTCTTTGAGCTTTTGCTGACATTTGGTTTCCTTGTTACTTCTATTATCACGTTTTCTTCCGAAGTAACCTCGGGTCCTCCTCCAGTTTTTGTTCCTTGAAGCTCTCTCACAAGACTATCTACTCTCTCATCCTTGCTTACCAATGGCTTCTCTATGATTTCAGGACGCGTAACCTTTCTATCCTCATTTCCCTCAAGTCCACCTGAACTCCCTAATGAATCTTCCTTCACTCCATCACCTACATATACTTCAACAAAATTCTTATCTGGCAGACCTGGTGTTAAAGTAAGGTCTTTTTTGCCCTCATTTTCTCCCCCGGCTTCTTTGGCGACCAGATCCAAACCCTCAGTTACCTTAATCTTTTCGTCAAATTCCCAATTTTCTGCTTCTCTAGCTCGTTCGGTTTCTAAATTCTCCTCCTTCATTGGTCCCTCATTCTCTCCTTCCAAGTATTCACCCACATCTTCTTCGTATCCTTCTTCTTTAACATCCTCATCTACATTTATCTCTCTTTCTTCCTCTGCTCTGCCAACATCTTCATCTTCAACAGGAGTCTGTCCTCCCTCGTATCCCCCGCTCTCCAACTCAATTCTCATTTGAACCCCTTCTTTTACATCCTCCCTTTCTTTCTTTTCCTCCTCTTCCATCAACATTTCTCCACCAAAACCAGGACCTTTCCCTCCTACTTGTTCATCATCTTCATACATATCCCCATACTCCAACAGTAGAGGTGGCTCTGACCTCGGAAGCAACGTATTCATAAGCTTCTCAATACAAGTATAACTAGCAAAAGCAAGACCAAAAGGAACCGAAGATGCAAACCCGAGTGCAGAAATAACAATAAGCGGAGGAAGAACCACTGGAGCAGAAGAGATTACAATACCTGTAATCATAACCTTCTTCCCCAACCCCAATCCTTTGTTCACAATCCATCTTATATTACTCTCTTTCAATTTCCCCTCGTCCTCGTCATCTTCCTCTTCTTCTTCCTCCTCATCTTTTAACGAAGTATGCTCCACAATCCTCCACTCCACAATTTGATCTTCCATCCTACTAACAAACCAAAAATATTATTTAAAATGAAAAAAATAACACAAACAAAAATCAAGCAAAATAAAAAAGTAATTCTGCTAAAAACGAATCAAGACATCCGACGAAAATCAATCGAAATAAGCCATGAGAATGCCTATAGGAGCTTTGCTGATCAGTGGAAAACAAGGATTTTCTTAATTCCTTAATTCAAAATTTGAAAGAAGTAAAATCACGGAGAAATCGAAGAAGATTTCTTCAACATGTGCTATATACATACACGAAAAATAATTTCAATCATATATAAATAATTATTAATTTAATTGGTAAGGTTCATCTTTGCACCGATACTAGCTCCGCCCCTATTTCCGGTAAAGTGGAATGAGAAGCTTCCACAGTAGTAGTACTTGAACAATAAAACCATATAAATAGAAGTAAAATGAAGGAAGAAAACATATATAGATGCCCAGTGAAGTAAAGAAACAAGAGTATAGCTGACTGACCTCAAAAACGATAGAATCAACAATTACAGAGCAGTTCTACTTGAAAAATATCATGATAAAGTACCAATTTGAGAAGAGACCAAATATTTGATATTTGTTTGCTGAGAATACAGAGATAAAGGATGGAGGATGCGTTGGGCAGTGAAATAGTGGGAGAAGACGACAGGCGTCGTAGTGGAAATGGGATAACTGCATGCAATTATGATGAGGCAACAGCAGAGGTATCCACGTAACTGCACACAACTGACGATTTTCCGCTCCGCATCCCAACGTGTCTTTTCTCCAACCATTTAATAATAATTGTCCTTATATCATTTTGAAATGTCTAATAATTTTTATGAATAATTTAATAATCTAATTTATTTCTTGTTATTTTCTCCAATTTATAAAAAATGATTTAATTTAACTTGGTATCTAATTTTAAAAAAATATAATTAAGACTTTTGAATTTTGTAGTCCTGTGAAAAACTAAAAGAAAATATTATAAAAAATAAAAAACATTATTCTTTTTTTAAATAAATTGAAGAAAGAAAATCGTTCTTTTCTAAAAAGAAAAAAATATTAATTATAGTAAATCCGCAATTGGTTGATCACAATAAAAAGACATTGAAGGATATTATATATTAATTCTTATCAAATGTCGTCAAAAAAGAATTTATTATGATTTTAAAAATATATTTATTATATTTAAAAATAATATAATATAAATACCTTTTTTTATAATTTCTTATAAAATATATAAAATCAGTCGTAAATAACTACGGAACAAGGGAGTACTTTTTTTTTTTTTTTTTGGTAATGATGTCATTTGCGCTACACGACCACTCAACTCCTCTGATGCTTTCAGCTACAAATTCAACCAAGAAACTATGTAGGTATGAAATTACTATTTAAAATTATCTAGACTATAGATTGTAAATAATATTTTTTGATGATTATTTCAAATTATGTTTTTTGAAATTTTAGATTACTAAATTTAGGTTATATATTCAAATGCTGATTTGATATTATTATAATATCAAATTACTTATTTAAATGCAGGTGCAAAAAATATCACACTCGATAGTATTTGAATTTTTATGTTAAATGAATTTCAATTTTCTTTTAATATTTTATATGACTTGATATACTATATATAATTGAATTGAATGAGTTCCTTGCACGTGATTGTATACTTGAGTAAATTTGTGTACGTTTCGGATAATTCTATACGTAATAAACTTAGACATGTCTTCTATGGGTTGTGTACATTAAGTATTTTGTTTTTAATTATCTTTAATTATTGGTCTATTTTGATAAATTAAGAAAAGATAAAAAAAAAAATTATTTATTGTATTTTTAATTAATTACTTTAAAAAAAGATTAGATTTTTTGAAAATTTTAAGTTTTTAATTAATTAATTTCATAATTAATAGAGATAAAATAATAAATACACTATAGCAACATTAATAGATATGACAATTTAAAATTTGATAAATAATTACGAACAGATATAAGTATATAGGAGTACAATACAATGTGATCGATGATATGTGTACTTTTCTGGGATTTCTACTTAATATATATTATAGAATATTGGGTGAAAGTTGTTGGTATCGACATGTGTGGTTAATGTTAAATTTCAATTTGCGTAGGGTAATTTGAGAAAATTAAATTAAAGGTGTTAAATAAGTATTCGTTTGATTTTTGGTGACAAATTGATCAAGAGCTGGTCAAATCTTCTTTAAAATATAATAAGTAAATTTGGGATCAAATTAATATTTCAAAACTTTCTAATCTTTTATAAAATAAAATAAAAACATTTCATTTTTTCAATTTTTATAATTTTATTCAAACCATTTTAAAAAAAAAAAAAGGTAAATAAAAATAGGATTTTCTCTTCTTCTTCTCCCAATGCTCTCTCTTCTCTTCTTCTTCCTCTTTAGAAAATTTGAAAATCCGATTACCAAAATAAATATTCTCCCCCATTATCTTATCTTCCTTCTCATCTTCGGTCGTGACTCTCTCCTCTTTATGAACTGAAGATTGTGTTCGACTTAAAATGGGTAAGTCATTTTTTGAGAGATTCTACAATTTTGGAACAATACTAAGCTTTTTTCTTGGGTTAATGAAGAATATATCGTTCTATATATGTGAAAATGAATAATAATGTTATGGTACCTATTATTTATTGTTTTAGAAAGAAAATTAACAAACCCAAAAAGCCATAATTTTGAGAAAATATATATGTAATGTTCAGTCAAAAATCATTTTTTGTTGTTTTTGTTATTCTTTTTGTGACCATTTTGTTCATATGATTTAAGAAATATATTTTTGTTCAGTTGTCCGACAAATACTTGAAGTGTAGGAGATTGAAAAAATATATTTCTCAATCACTATCTATAATTAGTGGGGGGAAAACAATGACTACTGTTGTATCACACTCAAACCCAAAAGGCAAGGAGAACAAGAAGGAGAAGGAGAAGGACCTAGAGATGGAGAAGGAGAAACTGAAAAAGAAAGAGAAAGAGAAAGAGAAAAAAGTTGAAGTCGTCAATTATGATGTGAAGCAACAATATCCACCATTGAATATGTATACCATTGTGAATTACCTTTTTTGTTGATAAGTTGTATAAAATAATTGGTGAAGTGTTTATTTTTGTTGATAATATTAATGATTTTTTTTGTTGAAACAAATGTCAATTATGATGGTAAAGAAGAAATATGGTGTATGTGGCAACATATATAACCTATGTTATAAAAAATACATAATTATCTACATGTACCCCAACAGAAAAGATACATGTGGCAACATATATAACCTATGTTGTAAAAAACATCACAGAATTATCTACATGTGCCCCAACAGAAAGGATATATATGTCAACATATGTCACAGAAAGAAGATATGTAACAACACATGTCACATAAGAAGATATGTGGTAACATATGTCACAGAAAGGAGATATGTGGCAATATTTCATTGTTACCAATGTGGTGTCTATGACAACATATATAACTTTTGTTGTAAAAAAAACTATAGAATTATCTGCATGCACACCAACAGAAAGGATATACGTGGCAACAGATGTCACACTATGAATTGTCAAAAAAAAAAAAGTAAAATAAAAATGTCTAAAACAATCGTCCCTTCATTTTTCCTCTCTCCTCTCCTCTATAAAAGGTCGTTTCGTTTCATATTTCAAATTTAATTTATTTTTACTAATTTTTGTTTTCTTTTCTCTCTTTCCTTTCTCTCGTTCCATTATTTCTTTACCGTTCAATTTGTTGCTATGTTTTCTACAACATGAGCGGTAATATATTGTGATTACAAAGCGTCGTTGCCCTCATCATTTCTACTTTATTGTTGATATCTTCTAAGATAAAATTTAATAGTTATTAGTATTAAATCAGGACTTTTTTAGTAGTTTTTATCACTTATGTGTTTGTAGGATGGTTGGGTTGTTATTCCTTTTGAAATATTATTTGATTAAAACAATATATATTTTAGGATGTACATGTTCTCAGATATGACATGCCTGTTGCAATTTTTCCAACAGGACGTGCATATGTTGCCACATATGTCACTTCAAGAATGGGTTAATCGATAAATTGAACGATTTAGGAATGGAAAAATGTCAAATTTGACTGAATTTTAGTACTTTGGACCATAATTAAGCAATAAAAATATGCTATAACACTTGGAACAACGATTTACAAGGGTGATATAACTATCATATGAAGTTACTTGGCCATTGTATGATGAACTAGTAATATGATAGTCTTTGTAAAAATAATTGATACATTTAATGAAAGTTGTTGTATTAGACATATTTTTATGTTTAGACGTGTTGTATAACTATATATTAGTGTTATATGTTGAATTATGTGACAATATAATTGAATTAACCCTAAAAACAACATTTTATGATATACATATGTTGTCACATATGACATGTCTGTTGCAAATTTTTTCAACACGTGCATATGTTGCCACATATGTCACTTCAAGAATGGATTAATCGATAAATTGAACGATTTAGGAATGGAAAAATGTCAAATTGGACCAAATTTTAGTACTTTGGACATAATTAAGCAATAAAAATATGCTATAACACTTGGAACAATGATTTACAATGGTGTTATATAACTATCATTTGAAGTTACTTGGTCATTGTATGATGAACTAGTGATATGATAAGAAAATAATTATTAGAATTGACGAAGGTTGTTATATTAGACTATAATTTTGTACTTTAACATATTGTAGGACTATATATTAGTGTTACGTATTGAATTATGTGAAAATATAATTGAATTAACCCCTCAAAGACCATTTTATGATATACATATGTTGCCACATATGACATTCTGTTGCAATTTTTCCAACAGAACTTGCATATGTTGTTACATATGTCATTTCAATGATGGCGTAATCAATAAATTGAGCAATTTAGAATGGAAACATGTCTAATTGGACCAAATTTTAGTACTTTGAACCATAATTATGCAATAAAATATGTTATAACACTTGAAACAACGATTTATAAGGGTGTTATATTACTATCATATGTAGTTATTTGGTCATTGTATGATGAACTAGTGGTATGATAGTCTTTGTAAAAATAATTGATAGAATTGATGAAGGTTGTTGTATTAGATCATAATTTTGTGCTTAGACATGTTGTAGGACTATATATTAGTGTTACATATTGAATATGTGACAATTTAATTAAATTAACTCCCAAAAGATCATTTTATGATATACATATGTTGCCACATATGACATTTCTGTTGTAATTTTCCCAACAGAACGTGCATATGTTGCCACATATGTCACTTCAAGGATGACTTAATCAATAAATTGAGCGATTTAGGAATAAAAAAATGTCAAATTGGACAAAATTTTAGTACTTTGAACCATAATTAAACAATAAAAATATGATATAACACTTGAAACAATGATTTACAAGGGTATTATATAACTATAATGTCAGTTGCGACATGTAAGTCATATGTTGTTATAGGTCTAACTTATATGTTGCAGCTTGTGTAAGTTATATGTTGCAACATATGTCTATTCTGTTGCTATTGAAATAACATTTATGTTGCTACATATGACTATAATTTGTTCCAATAGTCAATTGTTGCAACATATAGCAATCTGTTGAAAACGCGAATGCAAATTATTGAAACAATTGCAGGTGCCCATATGATGATGAATGATATCAAAACAATTAATTTTACATATCAAAATAATGGTGTGTGACCCTGATCATTTATGAAGTAATTTCAATTGATAGCAAACGAAATTTGGTCCACTGATTAAATTAGTTAAATCTAATTCAAGAAGAAGAAAAGAAGAAAGCTCAAGGACTAACAACGAAGACCAATAATGTATGAAAAGAAGAAGAAAAAGATAAAGAGAACAGGAAGAAAGACAAGCAAGCAAACAAGAACGAAGAAGAACAAGAAGAAGACGAGGAAGAAGACGAATACGACGAGAGTGGGGGGGATATTTTATTTCCCCTTTTAGTACAGCTTGTTGGTGGCTTCCCCCAATTTTAAGTCCCACCAAAATTGGTTAAATTAGGTTATAGTCAATTTACCCTTTTATCCTTTATTTAATTCAATGGACTAAATTGTCAACTTATAAATTTGAGGACAACTCCACAATCCTTAATCATTAATCACATAATTGTCACCTACACCCAATACTTAGACTTATGTCACCGCCCATTTATTTTGAAACCTTACTGTCACTTTTTTTTAAATGTCTCGAGTAATTTGGTCTTTGTATTAATTGTCATGTTCCCATAATTACTCCATGTTGTTTTTCTTGCCAACACATTGATACATTTGGATTTAATTCTCATTCCCACTAACCTTTGTCTTAGTGAATAGAATTTTCAAGCACTCATCTTTGTTCTTCTCATCAAAGTGTTGATGTAGTTTTCAATATTTTTTTTATTGCTATTTTTGCTTGCCTTCAATTCTCCTTTTTCATTCATCTATATGCAAACCAATTCATATATAAGAATCCATTGTTGTAATAACAAAAGGGGGAAAGGAGAGTTAGTTGTTTTGTTATTCTTTTCGAAATTTGATTCTGAATTTAAGAATACTCAAGTGAACTAACTTAAATTTCTAAATCAATCTTTGCTTCAATTTTAGGTAATCTTTTTACTTTATTTTTTATTTTTTTTATTTGAGTAACCAATGACAAATATAAGATATGAATTTGAACAATTGATATGAGGAATCGAGAATTACAAATATTTGGATTTAGCTTTTGATAAGTTCAACTCTTCAATTTTCAGATTTGATTTCTTTAGTTTGCATCTTCATATGTTATCCTCCTGATTTTCTTTTCGTTGTTCAACTTTTTTTTCCCGTTTCTAAATTTGGCTCAATAGATAGATTTATAGAGCTCTAATTTTAGATATAGTAGGTAGTAATAAAATGAGAGAATGAATATTCGTTTGATTTCAGCATTTATTCGCACATTTGTATTTTATAAATCATTTGATCTAGACTTTGTCTCTCTAGGAAAACTTTGCTCTCACTTCTCTCTAAAATATATACTGCAACGGTAACTATGCAAACAAAGGAACCCCTACCCCTACCCCCGATCCACCTGCAGCATCCAAAGTAAACCTAGCAGCAACCCAATCTCAACCACAACCCACAACCCCACCAGAGCAAACAGTCATTGGGACACCCACCACTCACAGCCCTCTTCTTTCGATCTCTATATGAGAACCCACTACCAAAACACAACTACCTCAAAATCAACCCGTAGTATCCTCCAATTTTGATAGGCAAATAGAAAAATTAGACAAGAAAAAAGAAACTATAGTCTATCAACAAAATCAAGAGTTGTGTCAAAACATTGAGCACAAAATGATACCTCCCATATTCAAGACAGTTATGGCACACAAATGAAGGCTACAATTCAGGATGGAAAACAAGGCATTCCAGTGGGTAATAGAGGAAATGAACAGTTGGTTTCTAAACCAACGTTCGCAGCAAAAGTTCAAGCCAAGCTATTCAACGTCAATGACAAAACACAGCAAGTTAGTATTCGGCGTGGAACTCATTTAGGTAAACATGCAGTCTACTTTTCCTCCGAGGATTACTTTATTAATTTAGCACAAGAATGCAAAGATACTCTTATTGGAAAGTTCCATCGGGATTAACCTACAGTGGATGATATTAGGAAAGTCTTTATTAGACAATTCCAATGATTGGGTCTGTGAAAATTGCTTTCTTCGATTATCGACATGTCTACTTAGATTTCACTAATGAGGTGGACTACAACCATGTTCTTTTTAAAGAATTCGTTGACATTAATGATTCCTCTATGAAAATACTCAAGTGGAGTCCTTGTGTGGATTCTAGTTCATCAATTACCATGTCATCTATTCAAATGACATATCATCTCTAAATTGGTAAGTGATGTGGGAGTGGCCGTCGCACCTGATCAAGCCACATATTCTAAATCTCGTGGTAATGTTGCTAAAGTTAAGGTTGAAATAGATCTACAGAAATCAAGACTGGATAAAATCTGGCTAGGATTTCATAGGTTAGATGGATCTGAAGATAGTAAGTGGCTAGACATAGAGTATGAAAAGGTTCCAAGATATTGTCTTTACTGCAAGATGCAAGGTCATCTTGAATCTCAATGCAGAAACAAAACGATAGAGTTAAAGCTCAAAAGGAAGAACAAAACAAGAAAGAAAGAGAAATCAGATAAGAGAAGAATTTCAAAGATGAAGATGGTTTCCAAACAGTCACTAGAAGAAGGAATTCAAATGCCATGAGAACTGGTATTCTCATCAACAAGAGAACAAGTGTGATCAACCCGAAGATACAAAAGTGAACAGAACCATCAAGCCTATAATCCAAATAGAGGCATTAGCATAAATAAACCTAAGGAGAATGTCAACACTAATGCTCTAAAGGAAGTTCAAGGAAGAGGAAAGGATAAAGTCTTCTCTGATTGTCTTGCCCAAGAGGAGTCTCATTTAATTCAAAATATGCAGACCACTTCTCAAGGAAATGGATTGATAAGAATGCTTCTAACACCCAGTTGAAACAAAGGATCAGCAAAACCAAGAATGATAATGAGAAATACAACGCCAATATCAGCACAAATCAGGTTCAGATTCAAATTTCAGTTCGAAACAAATAAATATAGGTCAATCATCACAAGAAAAGAAAACCACAAATAACAAGCAAACTGATCTAAATACTCTCTGTCAGACCTGAAAACAGAAAGTTGCTCAAGACAAGTATCTCAAATTGATAAGTGGGACTACCGTAGAAAATAATCAAAATGTGGAAACCAAATTTCATCTCAAACCTGGGGAACAATCGAACATTTCAGAAGGTGAGTATAACAACTTATCTGATGAAGATTATGTTGATCAAGAAGAAAGTTCAGATTATAGTAGAGACTACGCTAGTTTGGACAGTGAGGATAGCAACAGTGACAGCCAAAAAGAAGCTTTAATAGAGATTCTCAACTCCCGAGCATTAGTGGATGTCTCAGTGAATAATGCTTTTGATAATACCACTACATATGGCCACTTATCCCTAAAAGGCAGAGGTAGAGGCAGTGGAAGAGATAATAATAGAAGGGGCAGAAATTCAATAAGAGACAGAGGAGGCAATCAACAACTCCAATGGTCTGATAAGACTTCAAACGGTTCTAATTCTCTCAATGTTGATCATGTTAAAGTCTCTTTATTGGAATATAAGGAGCATAAATTTTGGTGGTGCTCTAGAGAGACTTAAACAATCTATCAATTCTGAAAAGTATCATATCATTGCTTTAGATGAATCTTTCCAAACTATTGATAAATTGAAAAAATACAGAAAACTGTTGGGTTATCAAAATGCATGCTCTAATAGTAACAACCAATTGTGGATTTTTTGGGATTCTAATACTAATGTATTAAGGAGGAAGATGAACAACAAAACTCTTGTGAAGTTAATGTACAGGTTCTATCCTTTTAATTATCTACATTTATGCTAAATGTGATGCAAATATGAGAGTTGACCTTTGGAATAAGCTAAGGAGCATAAGTTCAAACTACGATCTTCCATGGGTGGTTAGTGGAGACTTCAATTGTATTGTGGATCTGGCTGAGAAAAAAGGAGGCACACCTTATCGAATGTCCAAGAGCTTGATTTCATTCAATTCATAATGGACTGTAATCTCATTAATGCAGGATTATCTGGATCTCCTTTTACATGGTGCAATGGTTGGGCTCCTGACAGAAGAGTTTGGGAAAGAACAGATAGAGTCCTTACTAATTATAAATGGGTTAATCTGTTTGACTCCACTAATATCAACTTCTCATCAAAAAAGGTTCTGATCATTCCCCTTTGTTCATTACGGCATCCAATCATACAAGGGATCATATCAAATATTTTATGTTCCTAGATTTTTGGACGAAAAAACCTAATTTTCAAAGTGTTGTTGAATGTGCCTGGAACATTGAAGTGATTGGTACACCCTTATGGAAATTTCATCTCAAGCTTAAGAATGTTTTTAAAAAGCCTTATCTGATTGGTCAAGAAATGCGGTTAGGAACATTTTCAATACAATTAAAGCTTTAAAAAAAAGAGTGGCAGATATGGAGGCTAAGTCAATCATTGATAATTCTAAATCTATCAGAACAATTCTTAATTATGCTAATGCTGAGCTTGTTCTTTCTTACAAAAAAGAATAATCCTTCGGGGGACAAAAATCCGGCATAAAGTGGTTTGTAGAAGGTGAAGTCAATTCCAAGTTCTTTCACTCTGTGGTTAAAGGCAAAAAAAGACGACTTAACCTGACTACTATTAAAGACGATCAAGGTAAGTGGATAGTCGGGGAAGACAATATTGTTGAAGAGGCCATAAAATTCCTTAAACAACAATTCTCTAAAGAAGACACTATCAAGGATAGTAAAATCATGGAGTGTATTCCAAAGTTGATCACTGAGGAAGATAACATCAATCTAATTGCTCATACTTCATTGGATGAATTGAAAGACATCGTATTCTCCATGAGCACTCAAAGTGCACCAGGACCAGACAGAATCTCAGATAAGTTTTACCATTCTTGTTGGAATATTATTAAACATGATCTGCTCATGGTGGTACTTGATTTCTTTGCTGGTACCCCTCTTCCTCGATCTCTTAGTCACTCTTGTCTAGTTATGATTCCGAAGGTTGAAGAAACCCATCAACAGTTCACTGATCGTAGACCAATTAGACTTAGTAATTTTTCTAGCAAAATTATCTCTAAATGTCTTAGTCAAAGATTTTCCCCCTTACGAATAAAATTATCTCTCCTTATCATACTAGTTTTATTAAAGGTAGGTCTATCTCCGACAACATCTTATTAACTCAAGAATTGGTTCATAATATTAATCAGTCTCCTAATTTAGGCAATTTGATTATAAAATTTGATATGACCAAGGCCTACGATAGAGTAAATTAGGATTTTCTGTCTTATGCTAAGAAAAATGGGTTTATCTGACTTTTGGATTGATAGAATTTGGAGACTCCTTTCTAACAATTGGTATTCTATAAATATCAATTGCGGAAGACATGGCTTTTTCAAATCTAGTCGTGGATTAAAACAAGGTAATCCTTTATCCCCATCTCTTTTTGTTATCTGTGCTGAGTTGTTATCTAAATTGTTAACCATTCTCCCTAATGATGGCTTTATTCCTTACTCTGCGCATAAAAAAGGACCTTTGATTACCCATCTTTGTTATGACGATGATACCATTCTTTTTTCTTTTGAAGACCAACCATCTTTTAATATGATGATGAACAAGCTCAACATGTATGAAAAAGTATCTGGTCAGCTTATTATTAAAAATAAATCTGCTTTTCTTTTATCAGCTAATTTTCCTCTTGATTATATTCATGATGTGGAGAATGTCACGGGGTTCTCTCAATTAAAATTTCCTTTTCAATATTTAGGGTGCCCCATGTACAAAAGAAAGAAAAAATTGTTTACTTCAACAACATGGTTGCCAAAGTTTCTCACAAGCTTCAAGAATGGCAAGGTAATTTTCTATCTTACGGTGGCAAAGCTACCCTTATCAAGTTTATTTTATATTTCCTTCCTCTCCACCTATTGTCGGTTTTATATCCCCCTAAAGGTGTCTTAAATCAAATTGAGAAGATCTTTAATAATTTTTTTGGGGGCTTTTATCATAATAAGAAACAACATCATTGGAAAGCTTGGCATGATCTTTGTTACCCTAATGTAGAAGGTGGTGTTGGTTTCAGGTCATTACGAGATTTTTGTAATATCTTTTCTGCAAAGATTTGGTGGAATTTCAGAACTAAACATAGTCTACTAAGACATTTTCTTCAGGCTAAATATTGCAAGAGAAAACATCCGATCATGAGAAAATGGTCTTATAGCCAATCTCAAAATTGGAACTTACGGATGTGAAATTCAGGCTGAACAATCCATCTTGTGGAATATCGCAAAAGGTAATGTTTACTTTTGGTGGAACAACTGGACAGGTAAAGGATCCTTGGCTAAACTCATTAATTTTGATAACGCTCCTAGAAGCATCAAAGTGAATGATTTTTTTACTAATACAGGTTGGAATATTTCTAGCCTTAATGATGAACTCCCTAGCAACATCACTAATGATCCCAATAAGAATTATTGGCCTATTTAGACTGTTGAGTCTACAAGTGTTTTTTTTTTGTAAAAGTACTGACATTTTATGAGAGCTCCAAAGGCTCATTCTTTCACCTCTTCTATCATTTAGCAAGAAAATTCTGCTCAAGATTTCATTCTTTATTCTTAGAATGATGGAAAATAAAATTCCTACAAATATGGCTCTAAAAAAACTAAAATTCCTATCCCGTCTATGTGTTCTTGCTGCAATATTCATGTAGAGGAAACTACTATGCATTTCTTTGGTAGGAGTCAAACTGCTACTCAAGTTTGGTCTTACTTTTGTTTGAGTTGTGACATCCCTCTTAAATTTGGCAACATTAGACAAATTGTCATGTCTTGGTGGCTTGCTAAAATCAAGAATAAGATTCACAAAGCTTTTATACAATGTTTGCCTGCTATGATTAGTTGGTAAATTTAAAAAAACAAACGTAGTGTTAGATTTGATAATACTAAGATGTCGGCTAACTATATTATTAAACAGGTCATCAAAACAATGCATATGCTTATTAACAGTCTTTTTCCTATCTTTAGCACTCATCTTGGATGGCGCGAACTTTGTAGCAATATTGAAACAGCTAAGCAGGTGATCAAGATCAAGATGGTTCTATCGAAGAAACCAGATAGTGGTTGGCATAAACTCTCCACAGATTCTTGCAGCAAAGATAATCCAGGTAGTGCTGGAGGAGGTGGAATCATTAGAAACAGTGATATGGAAGTTTCAAGCTTGCATATACATAAAATTACGGAGTGTGTAGCAATAATGTAGCTGAAGCAAGTGTTATTCTTTGAGGTATAAAAATATGCTCTATAATGGGTCTCATCAACGTGATTGTGAAGCTGACTCCCAACTCATTATCAACATGATTAATCACAAAATGAAGAGTTTTTGGGAGATTTTTCATGTTATTAATCAGATCAACCAACTCTGCAGTGGAAAAAACTTTCTTTTGTGCATTCTTACAGAGAGGACAGTATAATAGCTGATCACTTGGCAAATTTGGGAGAATATACTAATGAGAATCTCATAATAGAAAACCTTAGTTTGCTCCCTCCATCTATCAGAGCTCTGTTGAGTTTGGATCAACAAGAAATTCCTAACTTCAGGTTTAAACAAAGAAATAATCATTTTGTGAATAATGATGTTGGCCTTTGATAATTATGTATTGATATTGTCTTTGTGCATAGCATCCACTTGTATAAGTGGTAGTAGTCCTTGGAAGACTATCATGCTCTTTAAGCTAATGTTTTTGTCAAACTTGAGCAAAGAGATAGTTTACCTCTTTCTTTTTCTTGTTTTGAAGGCTATGGTCTATGTCCTTCTCCATGTACTCATTTTCTTCTTTAATTTACAGGTTGGGGTCAATGTCTAAACCCCCAAGATAAATTGTTTTTTATATAAAAAAAAAATCGCACATTGGTGGATCTTTTAATTGTTTGATTGTTATGATCGTAATTTTTATTTCTGAAGTCTTAAATTGAGAATTTATGATATGTTAGTTTAATTTAATTTTAAAGTGAGTCTCTATCTCTACCGGCAAATGAATGCTTTTTTATTTTCTTTTAATGTCCATGTTGAATCATTTATCTTAATTAGCAGTTTTGTTTTCATTTAATCATGTATTACAACAAGAAGAAGTCCAAGACGATGGAAGAAAGTGACCTAAACAATTTTAATTGTTGCACCGACCTGCAAAGACAAAAGTATTTAATAGCAATGATATGGTTAATGATACAACCAATATGCAACAAATAGCATTATGATTTTAAAAAATGATGTAATTGAGACTCTCAATTAAATCATGGAGTGACATCATTTGTATGTTAAGAAATTAGATAAATCTCATCTTCTATGCAATATTCTTCTGATTATATTTATTATTTCATTCAATACGAAGCATCATATTTGTTCATATAATTATATTTCATCTAATACAAAGTATTGTGTCTGTTGAAACCAATACAAGCTCGGGCTAATTTCATCTGGTACATTAATAAGGATCATTTTAGTCATTTGAATATTCAAAAACAATCTTTGATAAATTATAATTTTCAGAATTTTATGAAAAATGTACAAATTGTAATAATTAATACGATATGTCAACGATGATATGTGCACTTTTTGGAATTACATTATTAATAAGGATAATTTTAGACATTTGAATATATAAAAACAATCTTTAATAATTTATAGTTTTTTTGAATTTATGAAAAATGTACAAATCACAATAATTAATACCATAAAAAAATAATGCTCAAATTAAAATTTGAAATGGCTAAAAAGTAGTAAAATCACAATATTTTAACTAAAGACATATAAAAATATTTGTGAGACATGAAATATTTAATTGACTCTCAAAATACTACAGGTGTCATCGTGCCACATAAATTAAAACATAAGTAGTTACATATATTATCTGAAAATTATGTAAAAGAAAAATACTGTAGGGCACAGTAATTAACTTACTCTATATATAAATTAAAAAAAAATATGTATTTGACTATCAAAATTTCCTTTATAAAAAATTATTAAGTCAATGTTGGCACGAGCTCTAATGTCTAATGCCTCATTTGTTTTCATTAAGATTAAGACGTCTGAATCTGAATATTAAGATTCGCATTAAGGCCTCATTTGTTTGCACTTAATGAGGGTCTGAATCTTAATCAATCAGATTCGCCTCATTCAGTGTTTTTTTTGAGGATTGCATCTTAGTTATTCAGATTCAGGTCATTAAGTTTGTTTGTTTTATTTTCTTATAAGCCTCTTGATGAGTCTGAATACATCTGATTGAATCAGATCTGCAACACACTATTAACATCATTAGACTCAAAAATAAGACTCCTCCTATCTTAATTCAACTACATCACAACAATTTATAAAAGTTTTTTCTTATTTAATTAATGTTAATTATATGCTTATTGTTATAATTTTCTTTATTCTTACTAGCTTGATATACTTTTTTTACTTTCATAAATAAATATATATAGTAGAATTGATAGCATTCATGATATAATATTAGCACGATTTCAGAAAATAAAAAAAGTATTAATTATTTATTGATAACAACAACAATGTCCATTATAAAATAAAATATTTTCATAAACATTCTATTACTACTCTATAGAAACTATTTTTACATGACATTATATTAGATTCTCAAAGTTTTTGAGTACAAAGAATTGTCATATTAATTATTAACTTAATGTTAAAATTTTAATAGATAAATCATATTACCTTGTTACGATAAAAATGTTCAAACTATTATTTTCTATAAAAAAAATTACTAAAATGAGGTTTTTATAATCTTTTATTGATATAGCGTTTAATTTCATATGTACATTCAGATATTGAAAACAAACGGTCCAAATAATCTAGTGTTTCGATACAGAGATAACATCTTAATATTTAAATGTATATTTGGATTCAGACGTCTTAATCTTAATAGAAACAAATGAGGCCTAAGATTAATATGTCAAAATTTAAATAGTTATCTAAATATTAAGATGTACTTTCTGTCTGAACTTTAAATCATTAAGATTTTTGTTTTCAATATCTGAATATGCAAAATATTTTTTAAATTAGAAA
>CM064966.1:56139243-56339243 GCA_032847665.1 Solanum chilense
ATAAAAGATGAGGAATTAACCACTAATTAACTTAAGGTTATCTCTTTTAACCCCCAAGAATTTGAGTTATTAATACTAACCCACGAAATTTATAATTATAGCAGGTATAGTCCAAAACGCCCCTTTAAAACTTAAACAGAAATCCGACCCAGCCTGGGATTACGCAACCTGTGACGGTCTGTCATGGCTGTGACGGTCCGTCCTGCAGGTCCGTCGCAAAGTTCAGAGACTCAATTTCCTTGAAGAGTCTGTGACGGTCCGTCGTACCTACGACGGTCCGTCCTGCACTTTCGTCACGAAGTTCAGAGAATTGCTCCCAGTACCCAATTCTCAAGAGTTGAAGTGTTTTGAAACGGAACCTCACAATGGTTCGTCGTATCTGTGACGGTCCATCCTGCAGGTCCGTCACGGAGTTCAGAGAGTCGATTTCAGCACTCAAATTTCAGAATTCTAAGTGTTTTGGAACGAGACACCCTCGACGGTCCGTCGTGCCTATGGCGGTCCGTCGTGGGATCCGTCGTCTCAGTCAGTTTTTTTAGAAATAAAATCTGCTGCTCAGAACGACTAAACAGGTCGTTACACATATAATTGAATTATGAAATACAACACAATTGTTTATGAGATATTAACAGTATGTTAGAAAAAAATAAAACAATATAAACCAAAAATTATATGGTACTTTTTCAAAAGGATGCTTGCAGAACTCAATTCCCAATTCTCCAATTCATAGACCAAAAAACAAAATAAAAAAAAATAACACAAACAAAACAAAAAACACATCTGGTGATCTATGCTAGATTTATTGTCAATGACAATCCAATATTCCCAAAAGCAATATGCATATCACAATATCTAGATTACAAAATAATTAGGAAAATTAAGTTAATTGCTCATAAATTTGTTCATTAATGGATAGAAAAACATCAATATACATTGTTGAATAATAAAAATTTAAGGTATGGTGTATACACTTCTTGATTTGTTTTGTGTATGAGGGCATAGAGCTTTATGACAACAAAAATTTCTTCCTCTCTGCTAAGTTTATGCAATTTCATGTTTCTGCGAACTGTAGTAAACATCAACGACCAACAAAAATCCTAAGGCATAATACCTAAATCAAAGCTAGAACTTTTATTAGGAGCAAAACATTAAAAAAAAACAACTACAATGAATATCAAATGGTGGATATTTATTTTTTTAAAAAAAGGCTAAAACACATGAAAAACAAAGTATCTCTAGATGAAGGAAGTTTTAGTAAACCAAATCACAGTGAACTCTTGATATTTGAAGTTCCAGCAAACGTGAACAATTGGTTACAACTCTGGATGAGGGATTTTGATTCATCTTATAACGTGGAATCTAAGGTCAAGATAGGGAGCAGGTATTTTGACATCATAAAGTTGAGATGCCAGACAAGAAGCAGTCACAGAATATTGCAATACCAATTGATGTTTGTGCAAGAACAACTAACAATAGGAATAAAAGTTTGAACAACCTAATCCAAATTCCAAACTTCCCAACGAATAAATAGCATATAGGGGAGACAAAGTGGCCAATGAGAAGAAGAAAATAAATTTATGTGACATAACAGAAACAATAATATCCAGAGATAATGTTATAAAAAACATAGAAACTAAGAAAATTAAACAAAATAAGCTAGATAAAGATATACACAATAAATAGGAAAACAGAATAGCTCTTCATAAATAAAGAGGAGAAAACAAAGTATACCTAATGTATTTGACTAAGGCACAGAAAAGAGAAACAAACTAATGGACTATGCCATGTTGGTGGAGAAAATTATAGAGATGACTTAAGAATTCGAAAAGGTTTTGCATCAACTGATAATTTAAGCAATGGAACTTGAGAATCAGAAAAAGATTGTTACATATCGAGGGACACTGAGCAAAAACTATACGTTTTCGGAGAATTAAATTAGGGCTAAGATTATCAGCATTTTATTAATAAATTAATGTAAGTAATATTGTAGGTTCAAAATAGTAAATCAACTTTGGGGTTAAGCTCTTCCCACTTATTGTAATATATGATTGTTTATGTTGTAATAAACATGTGTCTCCCGTATGTTTTTCTTCTTTTAGTATAGATTTCTTATCTTAATTCATTTTGCATATCAATGAAGACTTGATAGCAATGTCATTTTTTGTAAATGATTTGTTTGTATGCGAATATGTATTTTGTCATCTGAATTTTATGTGTGTGGTTTCAATGCACTTTTTCAATGTTTATTATGGTCTATTTTTTCAAATTTTTTCCTTTATTTTTTATGTTATTAGACACGTGAACCTGATATGATTTTGCTTTCTTTTAGTAAAGATTCCTAAAGTTTATCTTATATATTTTTATAAAACAAAAAAGACTTGGTCATAATATCCTTTTTCATAAAGTGTATCGTATTTATTTCTATATGGTTTTTTACTTTTTTGAAGCATATATTCCTAAAATGTATCTTATTCATTTCTGTCCATATGTTTTTTTCTTAGTTCAATATAAAAGATCATTTTGTTGACCTTATGTTGCATTATGGGAGTAAATAGATTACAAAATCATAACTTGAATCTGATAAGAAGAATGTTGCTATTAGGGGAAGATACTGATGCATCTCTTTGACTATATGTAACGATCGGGTTCCGTCGTTATAGAAATGCCGACGAGGGAAAAATTGAGGTCGGAAAAACTTTTATAGTATTTAAATTTTTTCAACCTTGTCTAGATTTGGACGAAATCAAAGTAGTTGAAATGTAGGAAATCAGGTAGCAATCTAGTAATTCATTTATGTTCTTGATTGCATAGATAGTTAATAACTCGTTAATGAATTCGTACGATCTTACAAAATTGAATTTGAGTGAGTAGATCTCTGGAAATTGGTCTTAGCTTGAAAGACATTTTTTGAGTGCAGTGGGTTAAAAGTGTGAAAAAATTGGAGAATTAATATTCTTCTGATCAGGAGCCCTCTGTCTCGCTTTGACCGTTGTGATGAGACTTCAAATCGTAGAAGAAAGAGGGGTGAGCTCACTATGCCGCTATACCGGGACTTTAAGTTGTTATGGCAACGCCCCTACATCGAGATGAGTGTCGTTGTAGAGGGACCGACGTAAATTAAGTCGTTAATAAAATGCCTAAATGACCTAATTTGACACTTTTCGACTTTTAAAGCTAAGGAATGATCCCCGGGCAATTCTAACTCGTTTTTCACCATTCTTGAGGCTAAAGGCAAGCTTTTCACTCCCCAATCCATTTTTCAATCCGTGTAACATAATAGAATGGGTGGGTAATGATGGGGGAGGGTTTCGATATTGAATCTATCCTGAAAACAACCCTTGTTTGGAGAATTGGGATCATGGGCTGATATAGAGTTTGGTATTTGTTAGTAATTCGGATAGTTAGTGATTGTTTATTGATTCCTATATGTAATTCATTATTTGTAGACCAAGAACAAGCGGAACGAATCTGGAAAGGGAAGAATCAAGATTCTTAGGGATTCAAGCTTAATTCGAGTTAGGTGATGGTATGGATTCTATGATTGTGTGATGTCTGCCTCTTCTTGCTCCATTACTATACTTGTATATGTATGAATGTTGTAATATTGATCGCACGTGTTGTAAATAAGATAGATAAATTGTCGTTGCCATAAAATCGTGACATAAATGGATGATCCGGATGATGTACTTGTGATTGTGATTATGGTGTGTGAATTGGGGATCAGATTGCCACATTTTGGCAAGCTATTTTGGATCGGATTGCCATGTTTTGGCACAATTATTGGATCGGGTTACCACGTTTCAGTATAACTATGAGATCGGATTACCACGTTCTAGCAAACTAACTTTTTGGGTTTGAGTTCCGTGAGAATACCAATGATGTGTGATAATTGTATATTGATGAGCATGTTGATAATATTGTAGATGATATATATGCATGTGATTGTAATGTTGTTTGACTTACTTGTGTTACACTAGTAGGATAGTCGTGTGATCCTAGTAGTACATTGTGGTTGTGTACTGATTCTACACTTACTCTTATTTTTGTTGAGTAAAGGGCATCTTCAAGAGTCTATTGACATTCCTCGCTTAAGATTAAAGATTGTCGCATCGAATTCAAGGGTGAGCCAAATATTCCGAGCTGCCATGAAATTCTATTTCTTCTTAGCCACCATTTCTGGGGTTCGACCTTCGCTTTAGATTAGTGGATTAGTTCATTAGTATTTCTTGTTTAGACTTGGACCCTTTTTAGATGTTTTGGTACATTGACTTTTAGATCCTAGATTTATTTTCCACATTGTTGGTAGTTAAATCAATTGTTGAAGTTTATGAGAACTTCAATTTAGTATTTATTTTGTTTTCCAATGATGAATGTCTTAGTTTAGAGATTCTTCGCTTAGTTATATGGCAGTAGTGGTTCTTCCACCAAAGGGTTAGTGTGGGTGTCAATTATGACGGTTTGGATCGTGACAAAGTTGGCATCAGAGCCCAAGTTTGTTGATCTTGATGTACCAAAATTAGTCTAATAGAGTCTCTCTAAACGGTATGAGGACGCCTTTACTTTTCTTCGAGAGGCTATAGGACTTTAGTAAACCTCTATATTTTTCTCTTGTCTCCTTTCATACTACAACTTCCGATTGGTACTTTTCAATTCAAATTAGTATCTAACTTCCTTCACTTTTCTATCCGCAAATAGTTCATACTAGGTTCAATAGCGTCAGGCACGTAACTCCCGTCAATGCTCCAGTTAAGGAAGCTGCAGCAAGAGTTCATGTTCAAAGTAGGGGTAGAGAAAAATCTAGGGGTAGAGGTCATGGAAAAGCAGAACCTGTTGTAGATGATGTACCTATTGAGAATGTGCCCGTGAATGAGAACCCTCCTACGGAAATGGAAGAGAGGGAGGGATTTGAGGATGTTGAGGACATTGGTCAAGAGAGAGGGGTACCAACTGTAAATGTAGGTGTTCCTCCTTTGGATCCAGTGTTAGCTCAATAGATCCATTCGTTCTTGAAGGGGTTGGCTGGTCCTGGAATATTTCCATCAGGCTAAGCAACTCAAGCTCCTGCTAATACCCATGTTACCAGCAATGCCCCCAAGACGGGAAAAACTGGAGTTAATGATGAGTTCTTTCGTCTTTTGTTGGGTTCGATTATGACACAAAATGATCATGACATGTTGACTAAGTTTCTGAAGCTTAAGCCTCCGATAATTCTTGGTTTTGAGACTGAAGATGTTTAGGAGTTTATCTTAGACTGATATGAGAGGCCGTATAATTGGGTATATTTTACCAACATGGGATTGAGTTCGTGTCCTTCCAACTTGAAGGTTAGGCCAAGCAATGGTGGAAAGATTATGTGGAATGCAGATCTTCTACTTTACCTCCACTTACTTGGACCCAATTTCATGCATTGATCCAATAAAAATATGTGCCTAGAATTTTAAGGGATCACAAGAAGGATGAGTTCATGGCCTTAAATCAAGGTTGTATGTCTATGTCTGCTTCTGATACCAAGTTTCATGCCTAATCGATATATGCTACACAGTTGGTTACTATTAAAGATGAGAGAATCTGGTTGTTTATTAGAGGTTTGAATTTTGAGTAACAAGTATTATCTGTTCATATGAATTCTGCAGGAAAGATCTTTAATGAATTGACAAATTATGTTAAGAGAGTGGGAGGGCTTAGGTGAGACGTTCAAGCCGAGACGTAGGCAAAAAGGGCCAAAAATTTGAGTAATTTTCAAGGTTCTTATGCTAAGGGATCCGAAAGGCCAATGCTTTTGCAGCCAAGACTATTCAGTCTGCTATGCCCGCCTCTACAGGTAATTGTTTGGGAATTTCATCTTATAATTTTTAGGATAGCCAGGGAGTCGCGCCTTTAACGGGAAGCAATCCTTTCTCCAATCGTATATGTTATACCTGTGGAGAACTTGGTCATGTGAGGAAAGATTTCCCCATCCACGTGTGTTAGATTCCGCGCATCAGTAGTCCAGAGTAGTGATACACGCGGAAAATGGTAACAATGATCGAGGTCGTCCACAAAGTGGGCGGGAGGTAATCAGAGAGGTCTTGGAAGTAGAGGAAACTGTAATAGTAATATGAATAGAGGTAATGTGCAACCAAGCAGGGAGGTGTTTTGTCAAGATGATAGAGCTTAGTGTTACGCCTTGGGCAAGAATGAGCGAAGTTGTCCGATGCGGTGATCGTAGTTACTATTCTTGTCTGTGATAGGATGGCTATTGTGTTATTTGATTCAATTTCTACCTATTCTTATGTATCCGTGTGATTTGCCTTTGAGTTTGATATGATCTGTGATATACTTGATGCCCTTATCCATGTTTATACCCTAATTGGATAGTCAGTCATAGTCACCCATGTCTATCATGTTTGCCCTATTTTATTTATTGGTTTTCAAAATTGGGCTGATTTGGTAATTTTTGATATGGTTGATTTTGATATTATCCTAGGCATTACTTGGTTGTCCCCCTATCATGTTGTATTAAATTGTAATACTAATTCGGTAACTCTAGAAATTTTGGGAAGGGAAAAATTAGAGTGGGAAAGGGTGTAAAATCTTAAGCAAGTTAAGATCATATCCACCATTCGAGCTAGGAAACTGGTAGGGCAGGGTTATTTAGCTGATTTGGATCACATTCGGGATGTTGAGGTTGAGTATACTTCTATTGAGTCTATTCATGTAGTCTCAAAATTTATAGAAGTATTTCTAACTGATTTGCTTGGTATGCCTACGGATAGAGACATAGATTTTGCATTGATTTGGAATGTAATAGGCATCTCATTTTGATCCCTCCATATAGCCTAGGTGCGGCAGAATTAAGAGAGCTTCAGGCTCAAACCCTAGAGCTTATTGATAAGGGATTTATTCGACCTAGTGCTTCTCCATGGGGTGCCTAGTGTTGTTAAGAAAAAGGATGGAAGTATGAGAATGTGCATAGATTATCGGCAATCGAATAGGGTCACTAGTTAAAACAAGTATCCCTTGCCTCGAATAGATGATCTTTTCGACCAATTTCAAGGTGAACTAATCTTCTCTAAAATTTATTTGAGGTCTGGTTATCATCAATTAAAAATTAGGCCAGAAAATGTGCCCAAGACACCATTTAGAATTCATTATGGGCACTATCAATTTTTTGTTATGTTTTTTGGTTTGACCAATGAGCCTGTAGCTTTTATGAGTTCGATGAATGGGGTGACCAAGCCATTTCTTGATTCGTTTGTGATAGTTTTCATTTATGGTATTTTGGTCTATTATAAGAGTGAGGAAGAGCATGTCGACCATCTTCGTATTTTTCTGGGTGTTCTTGGGAAACAAAGATCGTATGCAAAATTTTCTAAGTGTAAATTTTGATTGACTTTTGCTGCATTTTTGGGGAATATAGTTTCGAAAGGAGTAATGGTATATTCTGAAAATATTGAGGCGGTTAAAAGTTGGGTTCGTCCTAGCTCTGTAATAGAAGTTAGGAGCTTTATGGGGCTCGCTACCTACTACCGTCAATTTGTGAAAAAAATTACTTCTATTTCCTCTCACATGACTAATTCGACTAGGAAGGAGGTACTATTTGAATGGACTGAAAAATCTGAGGAGAGCTTTCAAAAGTGTAAGACTCTCTTAACTACCGCAACTAAAGTAGAATTACCGGTAGAAGGTAAGGATTTTATAGTTTATTGTGATGCTTCTCAACTAGATTGGGTGTTGTGTTAGTGCGAGATAAGATGTGATAGCCTATGTGTCGCACCAATTGAAGGTATATGAGAGAACTTATCCAACCCATAATTTGGAGTTTGCAGCAACAATATTTGCTCTTAAGATTCGGTGTCATCATATTTATGGTGTTAAATGTGAAGTGTTTAATGATCATCGTAGTTTGCAACATGTGTTCACTCAAACGAATATGAATTTGAGATAGCGAAGATGGATAGAGTTACTCAGGATTATGATGTGAACATCCAATACCATTCGGATAAGGCTAATGTGGTGCCAGACGCGTTGACTAGAAAAGTGGTAAGTATAGGTAGCTTAGCTTACTTAACATAACCAAGTGACCTTTTTCCAAAAAGATTCAGACCTTAAAGTCTGAATTCATGCAGTTGGGCATCTATGAAAGAGGCAGGGTGTTAGCTAGAATTAAAACTAAGGGCACATTCATTGAGGAGATCAAGGTCGAACAACTTGAGGATGAAAATTTGAAAGAACTGAAAGAGAAGATGGCGAATGGTAAGGAACAAGAGACCACTCTTGATGCGGATGGTGCAATTATTGTGAAAGGAAGGATTTGTGTTCCTCAAGTTGATGGCTTGATTCAAAAGTTATTGACATAGTCTTATGGTTCACGATATTCTATTTATCCAGGTGTGACCAAGATGTATAGAGATTGAAAAGAATTTATTAGTGGTCGGGCATGAAGAAAAACATAGTGGAGTTTGTGGCGAAGTGTAAAAATTGCCAACAATGGAAGTACAAACATCAAAGGCCTGCGACTTTACTTCAACGAATGTCAATTCCATAATGGAAGTGGGAAAGAATAGACATAGATTTCGTGGTTGGTCTTCTGGGGAAGTCTAATTCTATTGGGTTGTGGTTGATAGATTGACTAAGTCAACCCATTTTATTCCGGTAAGAATAAATTATAATACTGAATAATTGATTAAGATTTATGTGAAGGAGATAGTGAGGTTGCATGGAGACTAACTTCCTATAATTTCGGATCGTGACACCCAGTTTACCTCCAAGTTTTGGAGGAAATTGCATGATGAATTGGGCGCACAACACACTTTTAGTACAACCTTTCGTCCAGAAATGGATGGACAATTCGAGAGGACTATCCAAGTGTTGGAAGACATTTTGAGAGCATGTATGATTTATTTTGGAGGGCATTGAGATAAGTTCTTACCTTTGTGAATTCTCCTACATTAATAGTTATCACTCAGGTATTGATATAGCACCATTTGAGGCATTATATGGGAGGGGATGTAGGTCACCTATAGGTTGGTTTAAGGCTGGAAATCTGAAATCTTTGGGGGTTGATTTAGTGAAGGATGTTCAGGATATGGTAAGAAGTACTCAAGCTAAGATTTTAGCATCCCAGAGTAGACAAAAAAAAGTATGCAGACCGTAAGGTAAGAAACATGGAATTTCATACATGAGAGAACGTCCTTTTTATGATATTACCCATGAAAGGGGTGATGAGATTTAGTAAGAAGCGCAAGTTAAGTACAGAATATATTGGTCCCTTTGAGGTTCTTGAATATGTAGGGTCGGTGGCGTATAGAGTGGATCTACCCCAAATATATCCGATGTTCATTCAGTATTTCATGTGTCTATATTGAAGAGATGTCATGGTGACGGAGATTGTATCATTAAGTGGAACTTAATTGTGTTGGACAAAGACCTTTAATATTGTTAAAAATAACAAAAGCCTCACATCGGTGGTTAATGAGATGCGTGGACTCCTTGTAAGGCTAGGGCAATCCTTCTCCCTATGAGTTAGATTTTGGGGTGTGAGTTAGGCTTAATACCTAATTTCAATATGGTATCAGAGTAGGTTCTATCTCTTTCGATATTGGGGGGCCCTGAAATCAAAATTACCCACACTCAAGATGCTAAACATTGGGCGTGAGATGGGGTGTTAAAGAATGAAAAAGGTCCCACATCGGTGGTTAATGAGATGGGTGGAATCCTTATAAGACTTGGGCAATCCTCCTCCATATGATCTAGATTTTGAGGTGTGAGTTAGGATTAAGATCTAATTTAAAATAAGATGATAAAGAACCAATTGTTATTCTCGATCGTGATGTGTGTAAATTGAGTACCAAAGAGATTAAGTCTGTGAAAGTTCACTAGAAGCATCATCCAGTGGAAGAAGCTACTTGGGAAATTGAGAGAGATATACGGACAATTATCGCCAATTGTTCGTCGAATCACGTACTACTTTGTTCTTCCCTTAGCTTATTTTTCCTTAGTTTTGTTACTTGGGGACAAGTGATGGATAAATTGATATCTATTGAAACTATCGGGTTTCATCGTTATAGAAATGCCAATAAGGGGAAAATTAGGCTGGAAAAACTTTTTATAGTATTTGCATTTTTCAACCTTGTCTAGATTTTGGACAAAATCGGGGCAGTTGAAGTGTAGGAAAATGTGGTAGCAATCTAGGAATTCATTTTTGTTCTTGACTGCATGGATAGTTATATAACTCACTACGAATTCGTACGATGTTACGAAACTGAATTTGAGTTAGTAGATCTCCGTGAATTGGTCTTAGCGTGAAAGATATTTTCTTAGCGTAGTAGGTTAAGAGTGTGTAGTAAAATGGGGGAAATGAAATTCTTCTGAGGAGCCCTCTGTCTCGCTTTGGCCCGCTGTAGTGGGATAATAGTCGTTGTGGCGAGGCTTGCTATAGCGTCATAGTGAACGTTGTTACGGGACTTAAAAATCATAGAAAAAAAGGGGAACTAACTTTTTTAAAAATATTGTTGTAGCGGGACTTTAGGCCGTTGTAATACCGTTGCTATAGCGGGATGAATGTTGTTGTCGCGGGACATACACGAATTAAGTCGTTAATAAAACGCTTAAATGACTTTATTTGGATTTTAACTTTTTGGAGCTAAGGAACAACCCGAGGCAATTCTAACTTGTTTTCCACCATTCTTGAGGCTAAAGATAAGGTTTTACTCCTTGAATCCATTTTTCGATCCGTAGAATGTAATAGAATGGGTAAATAATGAAAGGGGGAGAGTTTTGATCTTGAATCTACGGTGAAAACAACCCTAGTTTAGAGAATTGGATCATGGGCTGATCTAGGATTTGTTAGAATTATTAGTAATTCGAGTAATGAGTTATTGTTTATTGATTTCCGTATGTTATTAATTGTTTGTAGACCAAGAACAATCAGAACGAATTTGTAAAGGGAAGAATCAAGTTTCTTAGAGACTCAATCTTGTTTCGAGGTAGGTATTGGTTGTGATTCTATAATTGTGTGATGTCAGTTTGTTCTTGCTCCATTATGATACTTTATATATGTGAATGTTATAATATCGATCACACTTGTTGTAAATGAGATAGATGAATCGTCATTGCCAGGAAATCATGACTTAAATGTAGATCCTAATGATGTACTTGTGATTGTGATTATGGTGTGTGAATTGGGGATCAGATTCCCACGTTTTGACAAGCTAATTTGGATGGAGTTGCCACATTCTAGCATAATTATTGGATTGGGTAGCCACGTTCTAGCACAAACATGGAATCGAATTACCACATTTCGACAAGTTAACTATTTGAGTTTGGGTTCCGTTAGGACACCAATATGTGTGATAATTGTATATTGATGAGCATGTCGATAATATTGTAGATTGATATATTATGCATGTGATTATAATGTTGTTTGACTTACTTATGTTACATTAGTTGGATATCCATGTGTTTCTACCAGTACATTGTGGTTCTGTACTGATTCTGCACTTATTCTTATTTTTGTTGAGTACAGGGCATCTTTAAGCGGCTATTGACAGACCTCACTTAGGATATTAAAGAGTGTTGCATCAAATTCAAGGGTGAATCAAATCTTTAGGGCTGCCATTGGATTCTCTTTTGTCTATGTCCACCATTTACAGACTTAGACCTTCACTTCGGATTAGTGGATTAGTTCATAATATTTCTTGTTTAGACTTGGATCCTTGTTAGATGTTTTGGTACATTGACTTTCAGATTCTAGGTTTATATTCGACATTGTTAGTAGCTAGATCAATTGTTGAAGTTTTATGAGAACTTCGGTTTAATATTTATTTTGTTTTTCTATGATGAATGACTTAGTTTAGAGATTTTTTGTTTAGTTGGTTGGTAGTAGTAGTTCTCCCACCTAAGGGTTAGTGTGGGTGTCAATCACAACAGAGATTTTTTGCTTAGTTGGATGGTAGTAGTAGTTATCCCACCTAAGGGTTAGTGTGGATGTCAATCACAACAGTTGTGGGTGTGACACAATGATAATATAGTGCAAAAGTACACAAATAACTTAGAATTTGTGCTTGTGAAACAAATACTTGTGAAAGGAGCCTTTTAGAAAATTTTATGTGGTTGAAATATTTGAAGGAATTATGACACTCAAATACCTACTAGAACAATTTAAGTTGGTTCATTTATTTCCTATGGATGATTTTGAAGAAATTATTTCTGCACCAATTACTTCACTTTAGTGAAGCATACTTGGTAGAGCGCGAATATAGAACTAATATTGAATCAGAAAATAGTTCTAGTCATAATGACAAGTCTGATGATGATGAATATAACTTTGATGAGTTAGAGTTCATTAAATATAAAAAAAACTAGAGAAGTGAATGATGAGATCAATCACTACAAAGAACTTTATCCCTCCATAATTTTTAAGGACTTGAATGAGATAAGAAAAATTGTGAATTTACATTTCCTTGTAAATTCCAAGCTTGTGTAATGGGAAAATGACAAAAAAGACTGAAGTATAAATTCATGATGGGTTGTGCATTTGTCCTCCTTATTTCACAAGATGATAAGGGTCTAGATTTTAAGGTTAAACACTGAAAACCAAATCACAACAATGGGGATGCATTTAAAACTTTAGAGCTTGCATAACTACTTTAACACAATATTTCAAGAATTAATAGCAAAATAATCCTCAATACAAGCTTATGGATATGAGAGGACTTGAAGAACCAGTTCAACTTGAATGCTAGTTCCTAAAAACTGAAAAGGTCCAAGAGGATGGCTCTTCAAAAATTGTAGGAAAGTTTCGTAGATGATTACAACAGGATTGAGATTTATGCAAATGAGCTTAGGCTAACAAATCCTGATAGTGATATCGTGATTGATTTATCAAATGATGGGTTGACACAAGATAAAAGAAAGTATCTTAAAATGTACATCTGCCTCAATGAACTGAAGTTAGGATAGAAAGAACGACTAAGACCCTTTATTGAATTAGATTAGACCTTCTTGAAGGATCAATGTAAGAGACAACTTTTGATGGTTATGGCACAAGATTGTGAGAATTGCTTCTAATCATTGACATGAGATGTAGTTGATAAAGAGACAACTAGGGCAATATGGAAATAGTTTCTACAGCTTCTGAACAATTCATTGAATCTGAAAGATGGTAAAACTATCACCTTTATGTCATATAAACAGAAAGTAAATAATGATTTGTACTTATTTGAATAAGTTTATATTCTTTTTCTAACAATTTGTAAATGTCTATTTACTTAGTTGATATGTACATGACTTACTAAAGCAACAAAAAATGTCCTTCTTTTGTCTCAACACGTGTACTTTAAATTGCTTTGATTATTTTGTTCTCTTGAATTTATCAACTAATTATTCCCTTTTATTCGTTATAGGTAATGTTTAGGCATATTGAGGCAAGTTGGATGAAAAGATTTAGTTTTGGAGAGATAAATAAATTGCCTTAGTGGGCTGCTTGGAGTACTTATGAGGATGATTTTAAGGACCAGTTGAGTGCATTTAGTACATTGTCAAAAGTTGTTGCCAAGGATCATGACTTTTCTAGTCTTTTGGGCAGAAATAAATTTCATTTCTTCAGCACCTTTTGACAATGCACCAACTGCACTTAATTGGTCATTATTATCTTCTTTATAATTACTCGAAGCAGCCCATCAAAGTAGTTTCTTCATTTATCCTAACCTAAAACTCTTCATAAAGTTAACCTCAATATGACTAAAATAGCACCTATGATCAATAATAGTAAATAGTAATTAATAAATTCAAGAAAATAAAACAATCAAAACAACTTAAAGTACCTATGCTGAGACAAAGGAATGACATTCTTTTACTACTTCAAGCGATGTCAAATAAGTAATATATTGTTACAAATTGTTATAAAAAGAATACAAAACTTCTAAGTAAACATAAGAAATTATTTATTTTCTACATATCAGACATAAAAGGTGACAGTTTCACTATCTTTCATAATTGAATAAATTGTTTATGAATTGTAGAAACCATAATCCTGTCATAGTTGTCTCTTTATTAACTACAACTCATGCCAATGGATAAAAGCAATTCTCACAATTTATGTCATAGCAACCGAAAATATCCTTGTATTGACCTTCTCAATATGGTCTCATCCAATTCAATTAAGGGTTTCAGTCCTTCTTTCCATCCAAACTTCAGTGTATTAGGGGAATGTACATTTAAAGTAATTTTCTTTTATCCTAATCCAATCAATCCTTTGGTAGATTAATCACAATATGACTATCAGAATTGCTTAGTCTAAGCTTATTTGCATAAGCCTCAATTTTATTATAATCATCTAAGGAGTCTTCCTGCAATTTTTGGAGAGAGGTCCTATTGGACCTTTTCAACTTTGAGCAACTAGCAATCAAAGTTGAATTGAGCCTTCTAATCTTGTCTCATATTCTATAAGTTTTGTACTAAAGATTATTCTGCACTTTATTCATGAAAAACTATCCTAAAACAGTTGTGCAAGCTCTAAAATTTTTAAATGCATTCTCAAAATTGTGATTTATTTTCAGTGTCTTAACCTTAAAATTTGGGCCCTTACCATCTTACAAAATAAGAATGACAAATGGACAACCAATCATCCATTTATACGTCAATCTTGTTGTCACTTTTTTTAACTACTATAGGCTTAGAATTTGCATGGGAATACAAATTTACAATTTTTCTTACCTCATCCAAGTTCATAAAAGTCATGAAGGAATAAAGCTCTTTTTAGTGATTGAGCTCATCATTTACTTTTCTAATTTTTTGCATCATCAAAGTTATATTCATCATCTTACACACATGTCATTATCACTAGAACCATTTTCTAACTGTAGCATCAGCTTCATATTCACACTCTACTAAGTATCTTTCACATTGGTGAATATTTTTTATGCAAAAACAATTTCTTCCCAATTGACCATATCAACGAAATGAATCATCTTAAATTTTCATTCAATAGGTATTGAAGTGTCAAAATTTCTTCAGATCTTTCAACCAAGTAACCATTTTTAGAAGTCTCTCTCACAAGTATTTATCTCACAAGCAGAAATTCTAAGTTAGTTATGTACTCTTTCACTATCTTATGCATATGTGTTTCTCCTAGTAGCAATATATTTCTTTCCATATACTAATTGTGATTTTGTAATGCATTTAACCCCATAAGGCAACCAAAAGATCTTTCATATTGAACTCAGGAAAAATACAGACATAATAAGATTTAAATATAGTGACACAGTGGGAAAAAACAAATAAAATACACATACACTTTAGGAACCTATACTAAAAAGGTGTAAAAACATACATAAATAAATAAAATATACTTTATGAAAATGGACACTGGAACCAATTCCATACTGCTAAGTGAAAACATACAAGGGCCACATGTTTATCATAACATAAACAATAAAGGGAAATAATATGAAGAAACGGGCCATTATAAACATTGAAAAGGGATATTAAGACCACAAACTTCGGGTTTATACTAAACAACGTATATTCATGTGCAAACAAATTCTTTATGAAAGCATTGGGACAAAGTTCTTACTACTATGCACGAATGAATAAGAAACGAAACAAAATGAATACTCCTACATAAACTCAAATTTTTCTCTAAATTTAACCAAACATAAAAGAATCACCATATACAAGACAAAACTGTCAAAATATTACAAAAATCTTACTCCTATGCATGATTTAATAAAATGTGAAAAAACATAAATACTACTACTTTAATTCAAATTACACCCAACGGAAAATGAACACCATATTCAAGAAAAATCTTTCAAAAGATTGTAATAATCATAACTGTCACGACCGGGATCTAGACCCCAGACGAGACCGGCGTCGTTGACCTCTCAGAGGTCGCAGAAAAGCCTACAAACGTCATTCTTACTTCATCTAGGTTAATTTTAGCAGAAAATTTGAACTTTTTGTTTTCTTATTTCATGCTAAAAATTTTAAACTTAACATCAAAGGCGTTCACAAATCAACTATCTAATATAGAGATAATCAAATGAAAGAAACAGTTCATAATCGCGCTAAACATATTTTTGACAAAACGGCACCAATACAAAGTCTGAATGAAAGTGGAAAGAAACACTAGTGGAACATACTCCACTAGATAAAGCCTACATCTAAGCTAGATAATAACGGTAGACATCCTCGAAGGCAGGAGGGCCTACCAAGTTTAGATGAAAGCTCCACGTCCGGATAGCTGCAACATCAATCTGTAAGCTCTAGCGTCCACCTGTGCCTGCACCTAAAAATATAGAATTGTATGGGATTAATACACACTTGTACTAAGTATGGGTATATTCAAGCACACACCAAGGACATGCATGATTAGGAACAGTTCTTTCCTAACAACGTGATTATGGAAAGACAAGTCAGTGGACTTGCCAAATTGAGATTAGAAAAGTTAGTGAGCTTTCCAAATTTGGATTAGCAAAGTCATGCCATGAGAGTAACATGCATCATCCTACTTATCATATTCTGCGCCTCTGCATCTAGCATTGGGTATACAATAACTGTCCTAGCTCACATAGCACATACCATCTTGCATATAGCACATATATATTGCATATAGCACATAATATTTTTCATATCATTCGTTCATATGCCATGAGACCTTGGAATCATGGACGACTTCACATCAAGACCTCCCAAAAATGAGGGCTCAACATATGGGACCTCAACTAGGGAGCCTTATTTAGCAAACACGGAGTCTGCTTCATTCATTTATACGTACTTCACTTCATTTCGTTCATAGCCGAGTGTGAACACCAGCTATACCTAGGATGTAGTTTAAGACCTTCATCGGGTTCGTTGTGCTATGACCAAGAATGACCTAATGTCATTAGTTGAGTCTAACTCACCTCTTGATCATCCTATCCTAACACCTTTGGTATCATTCATTTCATTATGTGCATCCTTTGAGGCTGGCCTCATTCATTCATTGGGGAACTTTAACTTTAACCGACATAGATCATGTGAGCATCATGAAATTCAGTGTCTCCCCCACACTAAAAAGAGGTGGAATCACAGGCCAAAGTAACCCAAAACATGCTAGCGTACATGGGAATTGAACCCCGTCAGATCCCTATATTGGCAGTATAGGTTTAAAGACTAGGAGATATAAGGAGACCCATACCTGGCATGTTAGAAAGTCTCATCTCGTGAGAGTTACTTGAACCTCCTCCCTTCCCGAAAGAAGGCATCACCGCTCATTGCTAGTCTATCGGTACTCAGTATAAAGTTCCATTACATTCAACTCATACATCATGAAAGTTGGCTTCTAATATGAGGACATCATAGCTCAATAGATGATTTTTCATCTCATCATTAGTATTAAGTGTGTTAATCTCAATACTTTCATTAGAGTGTTCATAGAGACTGGTCTCTTCATTAACTTTACACTCTCATAGGTGAGTACATTTTGGTAACATTTACTTAGTCTCATTTGAGATTGTTCTCATCTTTTACATTAGCCTCAAATAATGTTGTCACCACATTCATTAACATTAGCACATTTTCTCTTCATAATTACTCATTCCTTTTTACATGAATATTCATTTCACCATATGCCAATGCACTTGGCCATTTAGTATGTTTCACACTCTTACTTAACCCTTCTAGAATTTCATCATTTCATTCTTCATTTCATTATTTCATTTTTCATTTCATCATTTCATTGTTCATTTCATAATGTGCTAATGCACTTGGCCATTTAGTGTGTTTTACACTCTTATTTAACCCTTCTAAGCTTACATCATTTCATTACATACATCTTAAGTTCACTTATTTTTAAACGTATGTTAGACTTATGGATCTATACATACAAGCCATGCGGCTTCGTTCATAGTTCGTTTAAGTGATTCATATATTACTAAGATAATGTGGTACAAGACTTATGCATCTTGTATGTATGCCAAGATCTCGATTTCGATCTAATTCTTGAATATTTAATTCACGTATGACTTATGTATCAATATGGAATTTGGGCAAGGGAACCCGGTGTCGAATCCCTTGGACAACACTTACATTTTTCATTTGTTTTATTTTGGTCCACACGACTTGGGGACCCAAGATCAAGCCCCAACGCCTTCATTTTCTTTTAATTTATTTTCTTTACACTATTTCTTTCTTGGTCGAAGTGTTGTGGGATCGAACCCCCACAACCCCTTTTTATTTTAAATTTTTTTTTCTTGGCTTCTTCGAGTTGAACATGAGGTTTTGGGATCGAACCACCACAGCCTCACCTTATTTTTCATTTAACTCTCCTTTTCCTCCTAGAGGTCGTGGGTTCAATCCCCATAATTCACATTTATTTTCTTTTCATTTTTCCTTAAGCTTGACCAAGAGGTTGTGGGTTCAAATCCCACTCCTCTCATTTCTTATTTTCATACATCATTTTCCAGCCCAAAACCATGGTTCGAATCCCCTTCACCACATTCCTCTCTACTTCATTATTTTCATGGTTTTTAACATGGTGAGGTCATGGGTTCAATCCCCAGTGATGTTACATATTTTAATTCATTTTTTATCGCATGAAAATTCCCCTAGCTTTGACGAAACTCATTAACAAGATGCTGGAAATTTTTTGCAGCCTATTTTCTCACTTTTTTAACATTAAATGTTTAGACGTTTTAAGTAGTTTTTAGTGAGTTCTTTAGGTGCATTTAAAAGATTTCATTCGATTAAAAATTGCACTCGAATCAGCATCTTTACATCACTTATGAACATCACGATTTACATAAACATGTGTACATGAAATACAAAGAACTAAAATCACATTTTAGAGCCTTAAACCCGAGGCACATAGTCAAAGTTCACATTGCACACACATGCACATAGTTTCGGATCACATAGGTGATCCTTCATACGATTTCAAACACACATACATGAACATATTCGTCACAAAAACATAACACATGCCTAATATCTACCAGTAAACATACCCAACCTACGAATCATTAGGAGCTAGTGACAGGGACATGCAACGGGAAACAACCCTAGTTTTTGGAATAGATTCGTCTAACCTTAGGGGTCTCTTCGGAAAGGGACCAAGAGATAAGAGAACCCATACCTTTTTGATGTTCAAAACTCGACTTGCTGTCCAAAAACTTCTCCAAAAACACGTCCAACACCGGAAGTCCAACACCCCACTCGACGGAAAACCTTCTTTTTGCCTACGTGATTGATTAACGTTTGATTTTCTTATATTTTCGTGTGACTTTTTCAAGTGTGAAGAACCTTGGTAAATTTTCTGTTCTTGAATGTCATTTGTCAGAGGGAAACATGAATGGGAAAAGAGAATGATCGTGAATGTTGAGGAGTTAGACGTGAGAGAGTTAGAATTTTGTTAGGCTTAGGAGTCTAGTGTAGGACTTAGTCAAATAAGGTTTTAATGAAGGGCAACTTTCACATATTGCAAACGAAAAATTCATATTTGTATGCTATAGAAAATTTTGCATAATTGCGCTCCATAGCAAACATAAAACTGTATAATTCGCTATACATATACAATTGTATAATTCGCTGGCCTATTTCGCTGCAATTGTATAATTCGCTATCCTATTTCACTGCAATTGTATAGTGCACAATTGTATAATTTGCTACATATTTCGCTGCAATATTATAAAATTTGTTTTGCATACAGTTGAATCGAATTAAAATATATGTATATTGCATAATTATAAGTGTATAGCCAGGAGATATATGTTTTTCTCTCGCTTTATACAAAAACAGAAACACAATATATACACTTATGTTGTATAAAGCTAGAGAAAATTATATTTCACTGCAATTGTATAATTCGCAATTGTATAATTCGTTGGCCTTTTTCTCTGCAATATTTGAAGTAAAATATTTGTAAATTGTATAATTAAGTGTATAACACGAAGATATATATATTTGCATGGGTATATACAATTTTCTCTCGCTTTATACAAAACAGAAACAGAATTATAGACTTCTGTGTATAAAGCGAGAGAGGCAAGCGAGAATGGAGAGTGGCGAGCGAGATTTTTGGGAGAGAGATGCCTGGCAAATTTTAGCTAATGTTTGCTCTGGAGCACAATTAAATCAAACCATAGCTATTCTATTTATTTTAGGTTATGAGTTTGCTATTATATACAATTTTCCCTTTATTAAATGATAAAAAATCTGATTTCCCTTTTATTTTAAAAATATAATAATAATAAACATTAATTAATTACATTAATTTACCAACTTAAATTAAAACAAATTTAATTTATTGCTTCCACCTAGGTTCGAACCCGGGTGGAGCAAGACTTCACTCTAAGGGACAATTTTTGGCCCTTTCTCCCCAAAATGCCCCTCCACCTTATTAATTAAATAATTAATTATATATTTAGGATAATTACGATACTACCCTTAGCCTTCAAAAAGACATTTCACCCGTAGACCCTCCAAACTTAAGATTTTCCCTTTTTAAGTCTGGTAAAGACTCATCCGAGTGAATCTTCATATTCGGGAGCCCTACATGGTTGGACCCAACCTTTAATAGCTCAACTAACTCCCCAAGTTAGTTTACTTGGTTGTCGTAAGGGTTCAGAGATATGGTTCTACGCGCATCAATCCGTGTGAACCCGGTCTAATCATAGGCATTCTTGGCACATTAAGCATCATTTAGCATGGCCGTTTTTAGGGTTGTTACAATAAGTCATCCCAATGTACATTTCAATAAATCCAAAATCACATGAATGCTACTACCTGAATTCAAATAAACAATTAATCTATTCTCTAATCTAACATACCAGAAGATCGCAAACCCTAACTACGTTGCCTTAAAATCATAAATCCAATAATATAGAAAAAATGATTTACTAACCTACTACCACAAATATCCACATATGCTGGCTACTATGAAACCCTAGCGGTGAAGATAGATCGCAGATACTTTGAAATCCAAAAAAAATCGTAGCTAATTTGAAATTCTAGTGGTGAAATTAGACCAGTGAAAGGGAGCTTCTTTGAATCAATTCTAAGAAGAGGATTATTTTTTAAAAAGTGTACCGTAACATACTATTGATACTAAAAGTGACCTACATATTGAAAATTAATATTGAAAAACATAAACTCTATTGGAAGAATAATCTCCTCATAAACTAAACTTTTAAATGACTACATTGTGGGAATTGTTGTATTGCTCTTTTTAAAAAATGATAGAATGCGAAAAAAGTGTAACACCCTAGAAACTTTTTAGAATTAAGACTCGAACCGTTCATCGTGGTGAGTGATATTTTACCAAGAAATTAAAATTTTCTTAAGTATTAAGGACAGTTCACTAGATTTAGCACCAAGAGTTTCAAAAAAATTAAACTGAAAATAGCAAAATCTGAAATTTTGCAAGTTAAGTTAAGTATGAGTTTTGGTTAAACTTCAAACGACCATAACTCATTGCAAAGGATGAGTTAGGTGTGCTACAAGATACCTTAGGAAATACCTTTGAATTATATTTCCAAAGCCGCCAGGTTTACTAAATTTCGAGTTTGGATGAGTTAGATATGACCTATCGAAGTTAGTTTGTCCAGTTATGGAAAGTTAGTCAAAAATAGTGAGGGGTATATTAATCATTTCCTTACCCAATCAGATTAATTCATTTTTAGTAATATTTTAGGGGTCTTATCCTTTTAGGTTCAGTTTTATAATCCTAATCACCTGGGTTTTAGTTGAGAATCCTTTTAGGTTCAGTTTTATAATCCTAATCACCTAGGGTTTTAGTTGAGAGTTCAAGAAAAGAAAAGAAGAGAAAAGAGGAAAGGATGAAGGTGCTCGTCAATGTTCTTGAGTTTAGTTGCAAATTTTCGTCGTGGGTTTAATCCCTAAGAGGTATGTAAGCTTCCATAGTGTTGGGTTTTTTCACCCACACGCCAATCATATTAGTTTCATCGCAATCTCATTCTTAAAGTTGAAAGACTAGAGTTCTTGATAATTCTTCTTGAAGTTTCATTAAGTTTTGATGTAAGATTTTATTTGAATCTACTTTAAAAAAGACCATTTCTTACAATATTAAGATTTACGTGATCTATAACCTATCCAATTAAAGGTAATTGAATCTAGTTTCCAGCGCCACCAATTTCGCATCATTCCAATTTCTGAGTAAATAGTTATGGCAATTTTAGTAACCTATACAGTGCTGTTACGAATTAGAAAGAGTCGGTTTTTTGTCTTTTTACCTTCAAGAAAATTTTAAACGAATTTCTTGACTATTTAAAGGTTCAAAACAGTCAAATTCTCATCTTTACTAAGAAAAATCATAATTCTTGGCCATGGAGATTTCAAGAAACTAATTCAAGAATCTCAAGAAAGGTTTTCTTGATCATTTACCTTCAAACTAGGGTTTCAAGGTTTCTATTCAAGTTCTTATCCAAGATTCTTCAAGAAACTTGTTATTGCTATCTAAAATCATTCCTAACATGATCATAATCTTGAATCATAATTCAAATTCAAGGTAGATTTAAGACTTAAGTTTTAAGAATTTTTTCCAAATCCTTCTGAGTCCTGTTGATGAGTCTTCTACAACTTCTAGTAATTTGTTTCAAGGTTTGAGTAAGTAAGAGGATGAGGAAAAAGTCTTCATGAGTCTACTTTGTCATCATGAGATCCTTCATATCATGAACCATAACTCTTGAATTCATAATTAACATTCAAGAAAGAGTTAAGAGTAGAGTTCAAGAAAGCTTTTGAGTTCAATTATGAATCTTTTGAGATCAACTATAGATTTGAGCTAAGATTGGAGGAAGTAAGTAAGAGAATGAGAAGAGTTGTGCTCATCAGTTCCATGTAGTTATGTAGATCTTCGAGTCGAGTTGTTCATGTCCATAACTTCCACATGAACTCCAGCAGTTGAGTACCTTTTAGAGGAGTTCTATCTTCAAGTTCTAAGCCTTGAGTATCGAGTTATATCTATGGTTATTTAAAACCTTGATTGAGTCGTTCACGTCCATAATTGGACATGAACCATATATAAGATGCCTTTTAAAAATATTTTAATTTTCTTTTAAGGCTTAAGAACTGAAGTTGACTAAAGAATAAAAGTAAACTTCAATTTTTTTAAAAATGATATATAGGATGTCCTAAGTATTTCCAAGAGTAAATGTTTTACATTTAAGATGAGACAAAACTTAAATTTTCAAAAGAGTTTTGAACAGTTTCATTATCTTTTAAGAAAAAAGATGAGTTTGAGAAAGAGTTTCTTAAACATGATTAGTATGACAATCGAGTATGTCATCAATGTTTAAGCAGTATGGTATCTAGATATACCATCGATGTTTATGCAGTATGACTTTCCGAGTTTTCAATAATATGATTTGATATGTTTTATGAAAGAGTTTTCAAGTGCAGTTATCTCTTTAAGAGGGTAGTTTTGACTAATTATCTCAAACTAAAGAAAGAAGTTATTTTAAAAACATAAGGAGCTAGTATATTTTGATAATAGTATTGAGCACCGAATTGGGGGCGAGCATGAGTTCAGATTACTCACGTCTCCATAAAACCTTATATCCACCACGGGTAAAAAAGGGTCATACTTTTTAGATTAACCCTTTCACAATAGACTAGTGGATCCACTAAGTTAAGTTAGGTCTTATACTGATGGTAAGGTATATGATGGTCTTTGGCAGCGTGAGGTAAAGTGTTGTATCATCACTATAGCTTAAGTGATGGTTGTCGGTTAGAGAAACTCTCAAAGAAGTTATTATGTTTTTATATACATCAGTTAATTGTAGTTTTACATACATTTCAGAGTTATGTTGTATCCTTGTTATATACACAGAGTTGAGACCATGTTTTAAACAGCTTTTATTTATATTGCACTTGTTTTAAACTGTTTTATATTTAAATGAGTACAGTTATGTATCTTAAGTTGAGTATCCCTAGTTGATATGTGCTTCATTAAATCGAGTATTATATCTTTGAAGTTGAATATCTAATCTTTGAGTTAAGTATCTAATCTCTGAGTTAAGAATCTTATGCTTGAATACTTATGAGTTGAGTAAGTTGAGTCGTTTTGAGTATCCCTGAGTATTCCTTGAGTTAATTAAAATTTGAAAAAAAGTAAGTATGTTTCCATTTTATAAAGTTCAGTTATGTTGTGATTTAGGATTCCCCTTACATCCTCGTACATTCCACGTACAGAGCCAATTGGTCTGCATCTTCTCATGATGCAGACACATGTATTCAGGATCATCAATAGGAGCTTCATTGATACATTCTAGAGTTCGAGTTAGCTATTGTGAGCCTCCTTGCTTCCGGTGGATTCCATTTATTTTCAGTTGTTAGGAAGTCATGAATCTTGTCTCAACTTCCATCGTTATCATTTAGAGGCTTCATAGATGGTGGTATAGTTTAGAAGTCTGTATTATTCATTTATTTTGTTAAAGGTTTTAAAAACTAAAATCGCTTATTTATGGTAAATCAAATATATTATTTTGATTATTCAGAGTATTCTTTAGAATAAGTGTCGGTCACTTCCAAGGTGTACACTCGAGTCGTAATAAAAAAGATGAAATTAAACAAATCACTTAATAAAATCTTGTGCCTCTTTCGAAAATGTTGACCCACAACAACGCAGAAATGACTAACATATAAAATATAAGAACTACATGTCGTAAAAGGAGGAAACAAGTGAAACCAACGACTCACTAAAACTAGCCTATCTACAACTATATTCCTGAGCTAGCCTATCTACAACTATATTCCCGAGCTGTAGTCAAATAAGAGCGCTCTTAAAACGTCTGTATGTAAGCAGACAGGTAGATGAACGTGCACATTTGAAGATCTCTGTGACATAATAACACACTCATAAGATGCCACATAACTCTTCCATTAAACAGGAGGAGGATAAGTCCACCTTTACTTCAAGACGAGAAGGATACTTTAAAGCAGAAAAATAGTTTTGAGGATACATTTGAACTGTCTCGAATAGTTAAGGATAGTCTTCGCCCTCTAACGAACTAAAAATAATGTGTTGTGAGGCAATCAAACCTCGCAAAATCCACCAATGTAAATCCGCCTTTGCTGACACCTTACACAACTTGACACATTAGTAATTCAATCTACACAACTTGAGTAAGGAGTACAATTTTCTTCAATTTCATCACCTTTTGGAATTCATGAAGTAATAATAGTGAAATGAATGCAAAACATGAAATATGGAAGTTCCAACCAAATAGGAAGATAATTATGTCAAAAAAGATCCCCTGCACCTCCATGAAGTTCGACATCTCTCTGTACACAGAGATCAGTTGCTTTCGTCATCTGACTCGCTCAATACACCATTGCCTTTTGGAAACTCCAATATTCTATTGAAAAAAGCCGAAATGCCGAGACACAAACTCGAAACTCGGCGGCAGTCCAAGAGCAGCCAATCAATTGGAAGACAATAAGAGACTCCGCTAAAATCACATTCAGAATTCAAAGACTGCACAACACTGAGTCTCCAAAATCATTAGCAAGAACAGCAGAAACAGAACCAACGTCCATCAACATAGAGCGACTTTTAAGCATAGGAGTATTTTTTTTCCCAAAAGGTCTTCAAACTCTGTGAAACATTCAAGCTGTGATTTTACAACAAAACTTGCAATTTCTAGCATAAGCATACACAAATCCAGTATCAAGCTAAAATTTGACAAACAACACAAAAGGAGACAACAAGAAAATACAGACCAAACAAAGTACTAACACTTCACTTTATTCCCACAATCGACATAAGAAACTGAAGCTTGTCATTCACTTCTTCCAAAGTGGACGGGTTACTGAACATAGATGGAGGCTCAACTCCAGTAAAGATGTATAGTGCCTTAAGTTCATCGACCAACAAAGGTTGGGTGGCAGCTGTGTATCCCACAATTGTTCTCATTGCGTTCATCTTCTCCCATATCTTCTCCTCACTGAAGGACTCCTAGCAATATCATCAAGAAAGCAAAAATGAATCCAAATGGCTTCAAATACTCTAGCCAGGGAATGAAACAAATCAACATTACAAGCAGGCAGTTGAAGAAGACCAGATATAAAAAATTGAACATGGATAGAGAAGTACTCATGCATCTTGACTCCATCGCCGATAAAACTATAGCACTCAGACAATCTCTTCAAGTGAGAAAGAGGGACTACCCTTTGATATCTCACATACCAGTATCAAAACTTGTAGGAGCAAGACATGTTCAAAAACACAACACTAGCAGAGGGATTTACGATTTGAATCATCAGTTATGCATGCAAGCCACTAGTGATAATCACACCACAGTAAGAATTGGAATACCATGTAATCTTTGTAAACGCAACTCACAGTTGGAACTAAAACCACATGGACCTAAGTGGAGCACAACACACAAGAGGATGGACAGCCAGACCAATTCGAGACTGCAGGCTGGAGATTGATTGAATAACATTAATCATACATGTCTTAGAATCAAAAGTGTATACACGAACCCACGTTTCCAAGTCTCTCTTTGATGCTGCTTCGCATCATAATTGGTTAGGATAAACCAAAAAATACAATCCACAGGTGCGGAACTTGATTAGTTGCTCTTGAAACACTCATCGCACCAAGTAGTTTTTCTCTCTAAAAAGCTATCTATTGATTCAAGAAGGCACAGTACATCAAATATAAACCTGGCACACAAGCATTGTTTTACTAGTCTTGTAATATTCTTCTTTTAATACTCCACATGGACGAACACTTTGGATAATGTTGCCCCTGGGAATGCCAAAAAAACTGGTCATCTTTCTCTTAATACATATATCATATATAGTTTATAGAAACAATCCTGAACATCTTAGTTTTAAAAAAAACAATACAAACTAAATCTGAAGTTAAAAATGAGGAAAACAAATTGAAGTTCGGTAAATAAAGACGCATCGATATCTATTTGCTAGACCCCAAGTATCTTTGCAAGTTCTGTACAGCTAACTGAAATTCGTAAACTAGCAAGGTCGCATTTGTCATATGCAATCACATTCTTCTACACTCTTACTTCCACTTTCCAGACCCAGAAAGGATGATCTTAAAAGGTTCCAGAAAAAAAAATTGAAAACCCGGGATCTTCGTTTACTATCATCCTATTAGGATACAATCTACATGCATCCCAAAACTAAAAGAATATTTTGACACCTGGACTGCCAGCGGACGGTTTGATGAGTTCTGAGTATAATAGCCCACCAATGCTGAAGCAAAATGGGCTCATACTGTGTTGTAATGGAGCATCCCGTGCATGACCACCAAGGAATGTAAGAGTAATGTGACAAAATGAAAGAGCACAAATAACAATGGGAAAGAGAAGCCAAACCAATGGAAGAAATGAAGTAGAAGTTGCACCCTCTCTACTAAGAGAACCAATGTGTTTGCTTGAGATACACAAAGAACAAGACCCGGTGAACAAGAAACTACTTTACTTGAGCATTGGAGAATTGACGCAGTTTCTTTTGGTTGATTCATAATTAGTAGCACTTGTTGCTAAAGATTTTTCCTTTCATGAGGTAAATTAAGCAATCAACAGTCTGAATAATTCCCAATATCTAATCAAAGAAATTTATCGATAAGCATACTAAATAAGTCCAGCTAGGTTAACCTAAACATGCTTTCAAACAGATTGACCAATTTTTTCCAGAAAAACTTCAAAGAACCAAGAAAACTATGAAATATTAAAAATAACCCTCTCCGAGAATCCCATAAAAAATTCTGGAAAGCAACCTAAGGTGGCAGAACTAGACTTAGAACTGACCTTGACGGGTTTGGCCTCTGGAATCCCTGCTCTTCCAGGGGTCTGATTGACACCCCCGGCATAGGCATTTTCCTTTCGATCAGTGTTCCCTTTTCTTTCAGACAGAAGGTTCCCGCGGTCATCATGTGCCTTCCTTTGAACCTCTTTTGCAGCCACCAGGTTATCCTTGCCTTCCAGTGGACGCGAAGCATCTTTTGCAACATGCTTGCCATTGGATGCTTCTTTAGGATCCTTGGTCGATTTTGTAGCTTGCTCACCATCCTTGCTAATTCCTGCATATCTGCTTCCGGACAGTGTTTTGTCCATCTCAGCAACTTTCTTGGCCTTCTTGGAAACACCACTTTGGTTGACCTCGTCTCTTCCTTCTTTGGTCTCCCTTTTCACTGGTAAATGCTTCTCGTCATGCTTCACCTTAACTTCATCCTTTACCTCTTCCTTTTTCCCTATGATTTTCACATCAGTGTCTTCCTGCTGCTTGTTGCTCAACCCCTCCCCTTTCTCTGATATTGCAACATCTTTACTTTCACTTGCTTTCTTCTTTTTGTGGTGTTTCTTTGAGCTTTTGCTGACATTTGGTTTCCTTGTTACTTCTATTATCATGTTTTCTTCCGAAGTGACCTCAGGTCCTCCTCCAGTTTTTGTTCCTTGAAGCTCTCTCACAAGACTATCTACCCTCTCATCCTTGCTTACCAATGGCTTCTCTATGATTTCAGGAGGCGTAACCTTTTTATCCTCATTTCCCTCAAGTCCACCTGAACTCCCTAAGGAATCTTCCTTCACTCTATCACCTACATATACTTCAACAAAATTCTTATCTGGTAGACCTGGTGTTAAAGTAAGGTCTTTTTCGCCCTCATTTTCTCCCCTGGCTTCTTTGGCCACCAGATCCAAACCCTCAGTTACCTTAATCTTTTCGTCAAATTCCCAATTTTCTGCTTCTCTAGCTCGTTCGGTTTCTAAATTCTCCTCCTTCATTGGTCCCTCATTCTCTCCTTCCAAGTATTCACCCACATCTTCTTCGTATCCTTCTTCTTTAACATCCTCATCTACATTTATCTCTCTTTCTTCCTCCGCTCTGCCAACATCTTCATCTTCAACAGGAGTCTGTCCACCCTCGTATCCACCGCTCTCCAACTCAATTCTCATTTGAACCCCTTGTTTTACATCCTCCCTTTCTTTCTTTTCCTCCTCTTCCATCAACATTTCTCCACCAAAACCAGGACCTTTCCCTCCTACTTGTTCATCATCTTCATACATATCCCCATACTCCAACAGTAGAGGTGGCTCTGACCTCGGAAGCAACGTATTCATAAGCTTCTCAATACAAGTATAACTAGCAAAAGCAAGACCAAAAGGAACCGAAGATGCAAACCCGAGTGCAGAAATAACAATAAGCGGAGGAAGAACCACTGGAGCAGAAGAGATTACAATACCTGTAATCATAACCTTCTTCCCCAACCCCAATCCTTTGTTCACAATCCATCTTACATTACTCTCTTTCAATTTCCCCTCATCCTCATCATCTTCCTCTTCTTCTTCCTCCTCATCTTTTAACGAAGTATGCTCCACAATCCTCCACTCCACAATTTGATCTTCCATCCTACTAACAAACCAAAAATATTATTTAAAATGAAAAAAATCAAGCAAAATAAGAAAGTAATTCTGCTAAAAACGAATCAAGACATCCGACGAAAATCAATCGAAATAAGCCATGAGAATGTCTATAGGAGCTTTGCTGATCAGTGGAAAAACAAGGATTTTCTTAATTCATTAATTCAAAATTTGAAAGAAGTAGAATCACGGAGAAATCGAAGAAGATTCCTTCAACATGTGCTAAATACATACACGAAAAATAATTTTAATTATATATAAATAATTATCAATTTAATTAATAAGATTCAATAACCTTGCACCGATACTAGCTCCGCCCCTATTTCCGGTAAATGGAACGAGAAGCTTCCACAGTAGTAGTACTTGAACAATAAAACCATATAAATAGAAGTAAAACGAAGGAAGAAAACATATATAGATGCCCAGTCAAGTAAAGAAACAAGAGTTTGGCTGACTGACCTCAAAAACGATAGAATCAACAATTACAGAGCAGTTCTACTTGAAAAATATCATGATAAAGTACCAATTTGAGAAGAGACCAAATATTTGATATTTGTTTGCTGAGAATACAGAGATAAAGGATGGAGGATGCGTTGGGCAGTGAAATAGTGGGAGAAGACGACAGGCGTCGTAGTGGAAATGGGATAACTGCATGCAATTATGATGAGGCAATAGCAGAGGTATCCACGTAACTGCACACAACTGACAATTTTCCGCTCCGCATCCCAACGTGTCTTTTCTCCGTGCTTTAACAATAATTGTCCTTTATGCTATTTTGAAATACCAAATAATTTTTACGTATTTATTTTATGAATAATTTAATATTTAATTTATTTTTTATTATTTCCTTCATTTTATAAAATATGATATGATTTAATGTCGAGTTTAAAAATATATATATAAGACTTTTAATTTTATAATCCTAAATTACAATTGTATTAAATTTACAAAATAAAAATATTAATTTTAAATATGTCTAATGAAAAATTAAAAATAAAATATTATAAAAATGAAAAACATTATTCTTTTTTAAATAAGCTGAAAAAAAAAGGAAATTATTTTTCTTCAAAAAGGAAAATATTAATATAGTTATCCGCAATTGGTTGATTACAATACAAAGACATTGAAAGATATTATATATTTAAGTCTTATCAAAATGTCATAAAAAAAAGAATTTATTATGATTTTAAAAATATATTTATTATATTTAAAAACAATATAATATAATTACCTTTTTTTTTAAAATTTCTTATAAAATATATTAAATCAAGGGAAAAGGGTCTGATTTGCCCCTCAACTTTGTCATTTATAGCTAATATACCCCTTATTATGAAAGTGACTCATATATATATATCCCCTACTTGTAAGCAAATGGCTCACATATACCCTTTTCCTAACGGAAATGAAAAAATAATAATTTTCAATCTAAATTTTTATTATTTTTATCTAAAAAATATAATACCATAAAAGTAAATTTAATCCTCATCAAACATATTTTTTTTGACTTTTTTTTGTTTCAATGACTAATTTATAATTATTATTTTGATAATCAAATTTATTTATGTTTCACTAATATTCTTGTAAAACTTATTGTAGAAGAACAAATTTTTTTTCGAATACGAAATTAAATTACAATACACACAAAAAAAAAGTTTAATTTTTTTTTGTTTAAACTAAGGAATGAAAGAAAAAAATAAAATAAGAATAAGAAACTCAAATAATTATAATAAAGAAGTCAAAAAATAATTTATGTATGAAAAAATTAAAATATACCTTGAACTTTTATAGAAGAATCATACATACCACTAAATAATTTTTTTAAAAAAAATATAAGTAATAAATATAAATTTAAAACTAATTATTTAAAATTCCGTTAAATGAAGGGTATATGTGAGCCATTTTGTAACGACAGGGATATATGTGAGCCGTTTGTATAACAGTAAGGGTATGTATGAGCCACTATTATAACGAGGGGTGTATCAGCTCCAAATGACAAAATTAAGGGGTATATCAGACCCTTTTTTCCTTAAATCAATCGTAAATAACTATGGAACTAGGGAGTACTTTATTATCATTTTTTTTGGCAATGATGTCATTTGGGCTACACGACCACTCAACTCCACTGAGGCTTTCAGCTACAAATTCAACCAAGAAATTATCACTGTAGGTATGAAATTAAGATTTAAAATTAACTAGACTATAGATTGTAAATAATATTTTTTTATGATAATTTCAAATTATGTTTTTTGAAATTTTAGAATACTAAATTTAAATTATATATTCAAATGCTGATTTGATACTATTATATTATCAAATTACTTAATTAAGAGTCTGTTTGGCTCAGGTTATAAGCTGGTCAAACTGACTTAAAAGTTGATTTTTGATTTATTTAGTTGTTTGGCAATACTTAAAATAACTTATTTTAATTTAATAAAAAACTTATTTTAAGCCAAAAGTTAAAAGTTGAGGTAGGTGTGCTTTTTTTTTTTTTTAGCTTATAAGCTGTTTTAAGTTGACCACATTTTTACCTTTTTGCCCTTAATATTTTTATATAATCTCCAAATTACCCACATAACCCTAACTTCTCTTTCTTCCATTTTTCCCTTTTCACGTGTGGATGATAGACAATTATTATTACTAATAAATGAAAATAAAATAAATATTAAATCTTTTAAGTGATCTATTCAAATTATATATTATGAAAATGTAAAAAATAAGTTGCACATATAACTTAAATAAAAATATATATTCCTCTTATAAATAATTTGTGATGAGAAAGAAATATGTGAATGATAGCAAAATATAATTATTTACAGCTGTAAAATATAAATTAATTAACTTTTATTTGTTAACAGCTTTTAAGGGTATTTCAGACATTTTGATTTAAAAATTTTGTTTATCGGCATTTATTTGCCAAACACATCAACAATTTTTTTTTAACTTCAGCACCTTTATCTAAACACATAATTTCTTATTTTAAAAATAAGTTTTAGCACTTTCAAAAGTACTTTTTTAAAGCTACTTTTATCAAGTCAATCCAAACGAGCATGCAGGTGCAAAAAATATTACACTCGATAGTATTTGGATTTTTATGTTAAATGAATTTAATTTTCTTTTAATATTTTATATGACTTGATACTATATATGATTGAATTGAATGAGTTCCTTGCACGTGATTGTATACTTGAGTAAATTTGTGTACGTTTCGGATAATTCTATACGTAATAAACTTAGACATGTCTTCTATGCGTTGTGTACATTAATATATCTTTGGTTTTTAAGTATTTTGTTTTTAATTATTTTTAATTATTGGTTTAATTTGACAAATTAAGAAAAAATATTTTTTTATTGTATTCTCAATTAATTACTTTAAAAAAAGATTGAATTTCTTAAAAAATTTAAGTTTTCAATTAATCAATTTCATAATTAATAGAGATAAAACAATAAATACATTATGTCAATATTAATAGATATGACAATTTAAAATTTAATAAATAATTACAAACAGATATAAGTATATAGGAGTCTACAATACAATGTGATCGATGATATGTGTACTTAGTCTGGAATTTCTAATATATATATATATATATATATATATAATAGAACAGTGGGTGAAAGTTGTTGGTATCGATCGACATGTGTGGTTAATGTTAAATTTCAATTTGTGTAGGGTAATTTGAGAAAATTAAATGAAATGTGTCAAATAAGTCTTCGTTTGATTTTTGGTGACAGATTGATCAAGAGCTGGTCAAATTCTCTTTAAAATATAATTAAGTAAATTTGGGACTAAATTAACATTTTTAAAACTTTCTAATCTTTTATAAAATACAAAAAAACAATTCATTTTTTCAAATTTTATAATTTTATTCAAACAATTTTTTTTAAAAAAAAAAAGTAAATGAAAATAGGATTTTATCTTCTTCTTCTCCCAATGTTCTCTCTTCTCTTCTTCTTCCTCTTTAGAAAATCTGAAAATCCGACTACCAAAACAAATATTCTCCCCCATTACCTTATCTTCCTTCTCATCTCCGATCGTGACTCTGTCCTCTTTCTGGACTCAAGATTGTGTTAGACTTAAAATGGGTAAGTCATTTTTTTGAGAGATTCTAGAATTTTGGAACAATGCTAAGCTTTTTTCTCGGGTTAATGAAGAATAAATCGTGCTATAGATGAGAAAATGAATAATATTGTAATGGTACCTATTATTTATTGTTTTAGAAAGAAAATTAACAAACCCAAAAGTCATAATTTTGAGAAAATATATATGTAATGTTCAGTGAAAATTAATTTTTTGTTGTTTTTGTTGTTCTTTTTGTGACCATTTTGTTCATATGATTTAAGAAATGTAGTTTTGTTCAATTGTCCAACAAATATTTGAAATGTAGGAGATTGAAAAAATATATTTCTCAATCACTATCTATAATTAGTGGGAAAAAAACAATGACTACTGCTCTGTATCACACTCAAATTCAAAAGGCAAGGAGAACAAGAAGGGAAGGAGAAGGACCCAGAGATGGAGAAGGAGAAACTGAAAAAGAAAGAGAAAGAGAAAAAAGTTGAAGTCGTCAATTATGATGTGAAGCAAAAATATCCACCGTTGATTATGTATACCATTGTGAATTACCTTTTTGTTGATAAGTTGTATAAAACAATTGGTGAAGTGTTTGTTTTTGCTGATAATATTAATGATTTTTTTTAAACAAATGTCAATTATGATGGTAAAGAAGAAATATGGTGTATGTGGCAACATATATAACCTATGTTGTAAAAATTACCACAGAATTATCTACATGTACCCCAACAGAAAGGATATATGTGGCAACATATATAACATATGTTGTAAAAAGCACCATATGATTATCTACATGTGCCCCAACAAAAAGGATATATGTGGCAACATATGTCACAGAAAGAAGATATGTGACAACATATGTCACATAAGAAGATATGTGGTAACATATGTCACAAAAATGAGATATGTGACATTATTTCATTGATATCAATGTGGTGTCTGTGGCAACATATATAACCTTTGTTGTAAAAAAAAACTATAGAATTATCTGCATGTACACCAACAGAAAGGATATACGTGGCAACAGATGTCACACTATGAATTGTCAAAAAAAAAATTAAAAAGTAAAATAAAATTGTCTAAGACAATCGTCCCTTCATTTTCTCTCTCTCCTCTATAAAAGGTCGTTTCGTTTCATATTTCAAATTTAATTTATTTTTACTCATTTTCATTTTCTTTTCTCTCTTTCCTTTCTCTCGTTCCGTTATTTCTTTACCGTTCAAATTGTTGCAATGCTTTCTACAACATCAGTGGTAATATATTGTAATTTTCTTCTATAACAAAATGTCGTTGCCCTCATCATTTCTAGCTTATCGTTGATATCTTCTAAGATAAAATTTAATAGTTATTAGTATTAAATCAGGACTTTTTTAGTGGTTTTTATCACTTATTTGTTTGTAGGATGGTTGGGTTGTTATTCCTTTTGAAATATTATCTGATTAAAAATATATATTTTAGGATGTACATGTTGCCACATATGACATGTTTGTTGCAATTTTTCCAACAGAACGTACATATGTTGCCACATATGACATGTTTGTTGCAATTTTTCCAACAGGACGTGCATATGTTGCCACATATGTCACTTCAAGAATGAGTTAATTGATAAATTGAACAATTTAGGAATGAAAAATGTCAAATTGGACCAAATTTTAGTACTTTGGACCATAATTAAGTAATAAAAATATGCTATAACACTTGGAACAACGATTTACAAGGGTGATATAACTATCATATGAAGTTACTTGGCCATTGTATGATGAACTAGTGATATGATAGTGTTTGTAAAAAATAATTGATAAAATTAATGAAAGTTGTTGTATTAGACCATATAATTATGCTTAGACATGTTGTATAACTATATATTCGTGTTATATGTTGAATTATGTGACAATATAATTGAATTAACCCTAAAAACAACATTTTATGATATACATATGTTGTCACATATGACATGTATGTTGCAATTTTTCCAACACGTGCATATGTTTCCACATATGTCACTTTAAGAATGAATTAATCGATAAATTGAACGATTTAGGAATGAAAAAATGTCAAATTGGACCAAATTTTAGTACTTTGGACATAATTAAGCAATAAAAATATGTTATAACACTTGGGTTTACAATGGTTTTATATAACTCTCATATAAAGTTACTTGGTCATTGTATGATGAACCTGTGATATGATAATCTTTGTAAAAATAATTGATAGAACTGAGGAAGGTTGTTATATTAGACTATAATTTTGTACGTAAACATGATGTATGACTATATATTAGTGTTATGTGCTGAATTATGTGACAATATAATTGAATTAACCCCTCAAAGATCATTTTATGATATACATTTGTTACCATATATGACATTCTGTTGCAGTTTTTCCAATAGAATGTACATATGTTGTTACATATGTCATTTCAATGATGGTTTAATCAATAAATCAAGCAATTTAGAATGGAAAAATGTCTAAATGGACCAAATTTTAGTACTTTGAATCATAATTGTGCAATAAAAATATATTATAACACTTGAAACAACGATTTATAAGGGTGTTATATTACTATCGTATGTAGTTATTTGGTCATTGTATGGTGAACTAGTGGTATGATAGTCTTTGTAAAATTATTGATAGAATTGATGAAGGTTGTTGTATTAGATCATAATTTTGTGCTTAGACATGTTATAGGACTATATATTTGTCTTACATGTTGAATATGTGACAATTTAATTGAATTAACCCCCAAAAGATTATTTTATGATATACATATGTTGCCACATATGACATTTCTGTTGTAATTTTACCAAAAGAACATGCATATGTTGTCACATATGTCACTTCAAGGATGACTTAATCAATAAATTGAGCGAGGAATGAAAAAATATCAAATTGGACAAAATTTTAGTATTTTGAACCATAATTAAGCAATAAAAATATGATATAACACCTGAAACAATGATTTACGAGAGTATTATATACCTATCATGTCAGTTGCGACATGTAAGTCATATGTTGTTATACGTCTAGCTTATATGTTGCAGCTTGTGTAAGTTATATGTTATAACATATGTCTAATCTGTTGCTATTGAAATAACATTTATGTTGCTACCTATGATTATAATTTATTCCAATAGTCAATTGTTGCAACATATAACAATTTGTTGGAAGCGTGAATGCAAATTATTGAAAAAATTGCAGGTGCCCATATGATGATGAGTGATATCAAAACAATTAATTTTACATATCAAAATAATGGTGTGTGACCCTAATCATTTATGAAGTAATTTCAATTGATAGCAAACGAAATATGGTCCACTGATTAAATTAGTTAAATCTGATTCAAGAAGAAGAAAAGAAGTAAGTTCAAGGACTAACAGCGAAGACCAATAATGTATGAAAAGAAGAAGAAAAAGATAAAGAGAACAGGAAGAAAGACAAGCAAGCAAGCAAGAACGAAGAAGAACAAGAAGAAGATGAGGAAGAAGACGAATACGACGAGAGGTGGGAAGGGGATATTTTATTTCCCCTTTTGGTACAGCTTGTTGGTGGCTTCCCCCAATTTTAATTCGCACCAAAATTGGTTGAATTAGGTTATAATCAATTTACTCTTTTACCCTTCATTTAATTCAATGGACCAAACTATCAACTTATAAATTTAAGGGCAACTCCACAATCCTTAATCATTAATCATATAATCGTCACCTACACCCAATACTTAGACTTATGTCACCGCCCATTTATTTTGAAACCTTACTGTCACTTTTTTTTTAAAGTCCCGAGTAATCTGGTTTTTGTATTAATTTTCATGTTCCCATAATTACTCCATGTGGTTTTTCTTGCCAACACATTGATACATGTGGTTTTCATTCTCATTCCCACCATCCTTTGTCTTAGCGAAATAGAATTTTTAAGGACTCATCTTTGTTCTTCTCAGCAAAGTGTTGATGTAGTTTTCGATATTTTTTTATTGCTATTTTTGCTCGCCTTAAATTTTCCTTTTTCATTCATCTATATGCAAATCAATTCATATATGAGAATCCATTGTTGCAATAAGAAAAGGGGGGAAAGGAGAGTTAATTGTTTTGTTCTTCTTTTCGAAATTTGATTCTGAATTTAAGAATACTCAAGTGAACTAACTTAAAATTATAAATCAATCTTTGCTTCAATTTTAGGTAATCTTTTTACTTTATTTTTTATTTTTTATTTGAGTAACCAATGACAACTATAAGATATGAATTTGAACAATTGATATGAGGAATCGAGAATTACACATATTTGGATTTAACTTTTGATAAGTTCAACTCTTCAATTTTTAGATTTGATTTCTTAATTTTGCATCTTCTTATGTTATCCCCCTGATTTTCTTTTCGTTGTTCAACTTTTTTTTCTCCCGTTTCTAAATTTGGCTCAATAGATAGATTTATAGAGCTTTAATTTTAGATATAGTAGCTAGGAATAAAATGAGAGAATAAATATTCGTTTGATTTCAGCATCAATTCGCACATTGGTATTTTATAAATCATTTGATCTAGACTTTGTCTCTGTAGGAAAACTTTGCTCTAACTTCTCTCTAAAATATATACAGCAATGGTAACTATGCAAACAAAGGAACCCCGTCCCCCCCCCCCCCCCCGATCCACCTGTTGCATCCAAAGAAAACCTAGCAGCAACCAATCTCTACCACAACCCACCACCCCACTTGAGCAAACAGTCACTGGACACCCACCACTCACAGCCCTCTTCTTTCGATCTCTACTGAAGAACCCAATAACAAAACACAACTCCCTCAAAATCAACCCGAAGTATCGTCCAATTTTGATAGGCAAATACAAAAATTAGACAAGAAAAAAGAAACTATAGTCTATCAACAACATCAAGAAATTTGTCAAAACATTGAGCACAAAAATGATACCACCCAAATTCAAGACAGTTATGGAACACAAATGAAGGCTACAATTCAGGATGGGAAACAAGGCATTCCAATGGGTAATAGAGTAAATGAACAGTCGGTTTCTACACCAACGTTCGCAGCAAAAGTTCAAGCCAAGTTATTCAACGTTAATGACAAAACACAGCAAGTTAGTATTCGGCGTGGAACTCATTTAGGTAAACATGTGGTCTACTTTTCTCCCGAGAATTACTTTATTAATTTAGCACAAGAATTCAAATATACTCTTATTTGAAAGTTCTATCGGGGTTAACTTACGATGGATGAGATTAGGAAAGTCTTTATTAGACAATTACAATTGATTGGGTCTGTGAAAATTGCTTTCTTCGATTATCGACATGTTTACTTAGATTTCACTAATGGGGTGGACTACAACCATGTTCTCTTTAAAGAGTTCGTTGACATTGATGATTCCCCTATGAAAATACTCAAGTGGAAAGTGGATTTCAAACCAGATGAAGAAACATATATAGTCCTTGTGTGGATTCTAGTTCATCAATTACCATGTCATCTATTAAAATAACATATCATCTCTAAATTGGTAAGTGATGTGGGAGTGGCCATCGCACCTGATCAAGCCACATATTCTAAATCTCGTGGTAATGTTGCTAAATTTAAAGTTGAAATAGATCTACTGAAATCAAGACTGGATAAAATCTGGCTAGGCTTTCATAGGTTAGATAGATCTGAAGATAGTAAGTGGCTAGACATAGAGTATGAAAAGGTTCCAAGCTATTGTCTTTACTGCAAAATGCAAGGTCATCTCGAATCTCAATGTAGAAACAAATCATGGAACGATAGAGTTAAAGATCAAAAGGAAGAACAAAACAAGAAAGAAAGAGAAATCAGACAAGAGAAGAATTTCAAAGATGAAAATGGTTTCCAAACAGTCACTAGAAGAAGGAATTCAAATGCCATGAGAACTGGTCATTCTCATCAACAAGAGAACTAGTGTGATCAACCTGAAAATCCAAAAGTGAACAGAACCATCAAGCCCTATAATCCAAATAAAGGCATCAGCATAAATAAACCCAAGGAGAATGTCAACACTAATACTCTAAAGGAAGTACAAGGAAAAGGAAAGGATAAAGTCTTCTTTGACTGTCTTGCCTAGGAGGAGTCTCATTTGATTCAAAATATGCAGACCACTTCGCAAGGAAATGGATTAATAAGAATGCTTCTAACACCCAGTTGAAACAAAGGATCAACAAAACCAGGAATGATAATGAGATACACAATGCCAATATCAGCACAAATCAGGTTCAGATTCAAATTTCGGTTTGAAACAAATAAATATAGGTTAATTGTCACAAGAAAAGGAAACCACAAATAACAAGCAAACTTATCAAAATACTCTACGTCAGACCTCAAAATAGAAAGTTGCTCAAGACAAGTATCTCAAATTGATAAGTGGGACTACCTTGGAAAATAATCAAAGTGTGGAAACCAAATTTCATCTCAAACCTGGTGAACAATCGAACATTTCAGAAGGTGAGTATAACAGCTAATCTGATGAAGATTATATTGATCAAGAAGAAAGTTCAGATTATAGCAGAGACTACGCTAGTTTGGACAGTGAGGCTAGCAACAGTGACGACCAAAAAGAAGCTTTAATAGAGATTCTCAACTACCGAAATTAGTGGATGTCGCAGTGAATAATGCTTTTGATAATACCATTACATATGGCCACTTATCCCTAAAAGGCAGAGGTAGAGGAAGAGGAAGAGATACTAATAGAAGGGGCAGAAATTCAATAAGAGACAGAGGAGGCAATCAACAATTCCAATGGTCTGATAAGACTTCAAGCGGTTCTAATTCTCTCAATGTTGATCATGTTAAAGTCTCTTTACTGGAATGTAAGGAGCATAAATTTTGGTGGTGCTCTAGAGAGACTTAAACAATCTATCAATTCTGAAAAGTGTCATATCATTTCTTTAGCTGAATCTTTCGAAACTATTGATAAATTGAAAAAATACAGAAAACTGTTGGGTTATCAAAATGCATACTCTAATAGTAACAACCAATTGTGGATTTTTTGGGATTCTAATACTAATTGTGTTATTAAGGAGGAAAATGAACAACAAAACTCTTGTGAAGTTAATGTACAGGGTTCTATCCTTTTAATTATCTACATTTATGCTAAATGTGATGCTAATATGAGAGTTGACCTTTGGAATAAGCTAAGGAGCATAAGTTCAAACTACGATCTTCCATGGGTGGTTAGTGAAGACTTCAATTGTATTGTGGATCTGGCTGAGAAAAAAGGAGGCACACCTCATCGAATGTCCAAGAGCTTGATTTCATTCAATGCATAATGGATTGTAATTTCATTAATGCAAGTTTCTCTGGATCTCCTTTTACATGGTGCAATGGTTGGGCTCCTGACAGAATAGTTTGGGAAAGAATAGATAGAGTCCTTACTAATTATAAATGGGCTAATCTGTTTGACTCCACTAATATCAACCATCTCATCAAAACAGGTTCTGATCAATCCCCTTTGTTCATTACGGCATCCAATCATACAAGGGATCATATCAAATATTTTAGGTTCCTAGATTTTTGGACGGAAAAACCTGATTTTCAAAGTGTAGTTGAATGTGCCTGGAACATTGAAGTGACTAGACACCCTTATGGAAATTTCATCTCAAGCTTAAGAATGTTTCTAAAGCCTTATCTGATTGGTCAAGAAACGCGGTTGGGAACATTTTCAATACTATTAAAGCTTTAAAAAAAAAGAGTGGATGATATGGAGGCTAAGTCAATCATTGATAATTCTAAATCTAACAGAACAACTCTTAATTATGCTAATGCTGAGCTTGTTCTTGCTTACAAAAAAGAATAATCCTTCGGGGGACAAAAATCCGGCATAAAGTGGTTTGTAGATGGTGAAGTCAGTTCCAAGTTCTTTCACTCTGTGGTTAAAGGCAAAAAAGACGACTTAACCTGACTACTATTAAAGATGATCAAGGTAAGTGGATAGTCGGGGTAGACAATATTGTTGAAGAGGCCATAAAATTCTTTAAACAACAATTCTCTAAAGAAGACACTGTCAAGGATAGTAAAATCATGGAGTGTATTCCATTGTTGATCACTGAGGAAGATAACATCAATTTGATTGCTCCGACTTCATTGGATGAATTGAAAGACATCGTATTTTCCATGATCACTCAAAGTGCACCAGGACCAAACGGAATCTCAGGTAAGTTTTACCATTCTTGTTGGAATATTATTAAACATGATCTGCTCATGATGGTACTTGATTTCTTTGTTGGTACCCCTCTTCCTCGATCTCTTAGTCACTCTTGTCTAGTTATGATTCCTAAGGTTGAAACCCCTCAACAGTTCACTGATCGTAGACCGATTAACCATAGTAATTTTTCTAGCAAGATTATCTCTAAATTTCTTAATCAAAGATTGTCCCCCTTTATGAATAAAATTATCTCTCCTTAGCATACTGGTTTTATCAAAGGTAGGTCTATCTCCAATAACATCTTATTAACTCAAGAATTGGTTCATAATATTAATCAGTCTCCTAATTTATGCTATTTGGTTATAAAATGTGATATGACCAAGACCTACGATAGAGTAAATTGGGATTTTCTCTGTCTTATGCTAAGAAAAATGGGCTTCTCTGACATTTGGATTGATAGAATTTGGAGACTTCTTGCTAACAATTGGTATTTAATAAATATCAATGGTGGAAGACATGGCTTTTTCAAATCTAGACGTGGATTAAAACAAGGTGATCCCTTATCCCCATCTCTTTTTGTTATCTGTGCTGAGTTGTTATCTAGATCATTAACCATTCTCCCTAATGATGGCTTTATTCCTTACTTTGCGCATAAAAAAGGACCTTTGATTACCCATCTTTGTTATGCTGATGATACCATTCTTTTTTCATCTGGAGACCTACCATCTTTTAATATGATGATGAACAGGCTCAACATGTATGAAAAAGTATTTGGTCATCTTATTAATAAAAATAAATCTGGTTTTCTTTTATCGGTTAATTTTCCTCTTGATTATATTCATGATGTGGAGAATGTCAGAGGGTTCTCTCAACTAAAATTTCCTTTTCAATATTTGGGGTGCCCCATTTACAAAAGAAAGAATAAAATTGTTTACTTCAACAACATGGTTGCAAAAGTTTCTCACAAGCTTCAAGGATGGCAAGGTAATTTTCTATCTTACGGTGGCAAAGCTACCCTTATCAAGTCTATTTTATATTCCCTTCCTCTCCACCTACTGTCGGTTTTATATCCTCCTAAAGGTGTCTTAAATAAAATTGAGAAGATCTTTCATAATTTTTTTGGGGCTTTGAGCATAACAATAAATAACATCATTGGAAAGCTTGGCATGATCTTTCTTACCCTATTGTAGAAGGTGGTGTCGGTTTCAGGTCATTAAGAGATTTTTGTAACATCTTTTCTGCAAAGATTTGGTGGAATTTCAAAACTAAACATAGTCTGCTAAGACATTTTCTTCAGACTAAATATTGCAAGAGAAAACATCCGGTCATGAGAAAATGGTTAGTTATAGCCAATCTCAAAATTGGAACCTATGGATGTGAAAATTCAGGCTGAATAATCCATTTTGTGGAAGATCGCAAAAGGTAATGTTTCCTTTTGGTGGGATAACTGGCCAGGTAAAGGAGCCTTGGCTAAACTCATTAATTTTGATAACGCTCCTAGAAGCATCAAAGTGAATGATTTTTTTACTAATACAGGTTGGAATATTTCTAGCCTTAATGATGAACTCCCTAGCAACATCACTAATGATATTAAGGATATACAAATTCATCCTAATAAGTATTATTGGCCTATTTGGACTGTTGAGTCTACATGTGTTTTTTCTTGTAAAAGTACATGACATTTTATGAGAGCTCACAAGGCTCATTCTTTCACCTCTTCTATCATTTGGCACAAGAAAATTATGTTCAAGATTTTGTTCTTTATGCTTAGAATGATGGAAAATAAATTCCTACAAATATGGCTCTAAAAAACTAAAATTCCTATCCCGTCTATGTGTTCTTGCTGCAATATTCATGTAGAGGAAACTACTATGCATTTCTTTGGTAGGAGTCAAACTGCTACTCAAGTTTAGTCTTACTTTTGTTTGAGTTGTGACATCCCTCTTAAATTTGGCAACATTACACAAATTGTCATGTCTTGGTGGCTTGCTAAAATCAAGAATAAGATTCACAAAGCTTTTATACAATGTTTGCCTACTATAATTAGTTGGTAAATTTGGAAAAACAAACGTAGTGCTAGATGTGATAATACTAAGATGTCGGCTAACTATATTATTAAACAGGTCATCAAAACAATGCATATGCTTATTAACAGTCTTTTTCCTATCTTTAGCACTCATCTTGTATGGCGCGAACTTTGTAGCAATATTGAAACAGCTAAGCAGGTGATCAAGATCAAGATGGTTCTATGGAAGAAATCAGATAGTGGTTGGCATAAACTCAACACAGATTCTTGCAGCAAAGATAATCCAGGTAGTGCTGGAGGAGGTGGAATCATTAGAAACAGTGATATGGAAGTTTCAAGCTTGCATATACATAAAATTACGGAGTGTGTAGCAATAATGTAGCTGAAGCAAGTGTTATTCTTTGAGGTGTAAAAATATGCTCTATAATGGGTCTCATCAACGTGATTGTGAAAGCTGACTCCCAACTCATTATCAACATGATTAATCACAAAATGAAGAGTTTTTGGGAGATTTTTCATGTTATTGATCAGATCAACCAACTCTGCAGTGGAAAAAACTTTCTTTTGTGCATTCTTACAGAGAGGACAGTATAATAGCTGATCACTTGGCAAATTTGGGAGAATATACTAATGAAAATCTCATAATAGAAAACCTTAGTTTGCTCCCTCCATCTATCAGAGCTCTGTTGAGTTTGGATCAACAAGAAATTCCTTCAGGTTTAAACAAAGAAATAATCATTTTGTGAATAATGATGTTGGCCTTGGATAATTATGTATTGATATTGTCTTTGTGCATAGCATCCACTTGTATAAGTGGTAGTAGTCCTTGGAAGACTATCATGCTCTTTAAGCTAATGTTTTTGTCAAACTTGAGCAAAGAGATAGTTTACCTCTTTCTTTTTCTTGTTCTGGAGGCTATGGTATATGTCCTCCGCCATGTACTCATTTTCTTCTTTAATTTACAGGTTGGGGTCAATGCCTAAACCCCCAAGTTAAATTGTTTTTTTTATAATAAAAATCGCACGTTGGTGGATCTTTTAATTGTCTGATTGTTATGATCGTAATTTTTATTTCTTAAGTCTTAAATTGAGAATTTATGATATGTTAGTTTAATTTAATTTTAAAGTGAGTCTCTATCTAGCGGCAAATGAATGCTTTTTTTATTTTCTTTTAATGTCCATGTTGAAGTATTTATCTTGATTAGTAGTTTTGTTTTCATTTAATCATGTATTACAACAAGAAGAAGTCCAAGACGATGGAAGAAAGTGACCTAAACAATTTTAATTGAATATGTTGCACCGACCTGCAAAGACAAAAGTATTTAATAGCAATGATATGGTTAATGATACAACCAATATGCAACAAGTAGCATTATGATTTTAAAAAATGATGTAATTGAGACTCTCAATTAAATCATGGAGACATCATTTGTATGTTAAGAAATTAGATAAATCTCATCTTCTATGCAACATTCTTCTGATTATATTTATTATTTCATTCAATACGAAGCATCATATTTGTTCATATAATTATATTTCATCTAATACGAAGTATTGTGTCTGTTGAAACAAATACAAGCACGGGCTAATTTCATCTGGTACATTAATAAGGATCATTTTAGTCATTTGAATATTTAAAAACAATCTTTGATAAATTATAATTTTCAGAATTTTATGAAATATGTACAAATCGTAATAATTAATATGACATGTCAACGATGATATGTGCACTTTTTGGAATTACATTATTAATAAGGATAATTTTAGACACTTGAATATATAAAAACAATCTTTAATAATTTATAGTTTTTTTGAATTTATGAAAAATGTAAAAATCATAATAATTAATACCATAAAAAATAATGCTCAAATTAAAATTTGAAATGGCTAAAAAGTAGTAAAATCACAATAATTAACAACTAAAGACATATAAAAATATTTATGAGACATAAAATATTTAATTGACTCTCAAAATACTACAGGTGTCATCGTGCCACATAAATTAAAACATAAGTAGTAACATATATTATCTAAAAATTATGTAAAACAAAAATACTATAGGGCACAGTAATTAACTTACTCTATTTATAAATTAAAAAAAATATGTATTTGACTATCAAAATTTCCTTTATAAAAAGTTATTAAGTCAATGTTGGCACGGGCTCTAGTGTCTAAGGCCTCATTTATTTTCATTAAGATTAAGACGTCTGAATCTAAATATTAAGATTCACATTTAGGCCTCATTTGTTTGCACTTAATGAGGGTTTGAATCTTAATCAATCAGATTCGCCTCATTCAATGTGTTTGTTTTTGAGGATTGCATCTTAGTTATTTACAGATAATTAAGTTTGTTTGTTTTATTTCCTTATAAGCCTCTTAATGAGTCTGAATACATCTGATTGAATCATATCTGTAACACACTCTTAACATCATTCAGACCCAAAAATAAGACTCCTCCTATCTTAATTCAACTACATCACAACAATTTATAAAAGTTTTTTTCTTATTTAATTAATGTTAATTATATGCTTATTGTTATAATTTTCTTTATTCTTGCTAACTTGATATACTTTTTTTACTTTCATAAATAAATATATATATATATATATATATATATATATATATATATATATATATATATATAGTAGAATTGATAGCATTCATGATATAATATTATCACGGTTTCAGAAAATAAAAAAAAGTATTAATTATTTATTGATAACAACAACAATGTCCATTATAAAATAAAATATTTTCATAAACATTATATTACTACTCTATAGAAACTATTTTTACATGGCATTACATTAGATTCTCAAAGTTTTTGAGTATAAAGAATAGTCTTATTAATTATGTAACTTAATGTTAAAATTTTAATAGATAAATCATATTACCTTGTTACGATAAAAATGTTCAAAATATTATTTTCTATAAAAAAATTTACTAAAATGAGGGTTTTATAATGTTTTATTGATATAGCGTTTAATTTCATATGTACATTCAGATATTGAAAACAAACGATCCTAATAATCCAGTGTTCAGATTCAGAGATAACATCTTAATATTTAATTGTGTATTCGGATTCAGACGTCTTAATCTTAATAGAAACAAATGAGGCCTAAGATTAAGATGTCAAAATTTAAATAGTTATCTAAATATTAAGATGTACTTTCTGTCTGAACTTTAAATCATTAAGATTTTTGTTTTCAATATCTGAATATGCATAATATTTTTTTTAATTAGAAATTAAACACTATATCAATAAAAGTTATAATCTAGACCAAAAATACTTCTTCCAAACAATTATTTTAAGAATAAGATTATAACACACTCCAGAAAAAAGATGATTTATTTATTTTCTCAAACATTTTTTTCTCAAGAAACAATTATAACTTCTCCAAAGAAATTTTGACAACAAATGAATTGTGACAAGAAGAGTTCTTCATAAATATCAATTCACTCAAAAGTATTTTATATACTAAAAGTATCAGATAAATACTTGTAAAAGATTATGAAAAAAACTTACTTATCAAAAGAAAAAAAAAGGTACTTGATTGGAAAAGAAGAGGAAGAAATTTGAAACTTTGTCCAAAAGAGAAACAATGAAGAAGAGAATTTGTTAATTAAAAAAACGCTTATTATTTTAGTAGAATCTGAATGATATCAAGACTCCGTTATATATCTGATTCATTCAGACTTATTAAGACCTATTAAGAGGTTCTTTAAAAAAAGAAACAAATGGAGTTAATAAAATGAATCTTAATAATTAAGATTCAGACATAAAAATCAAACGCACTTAATGAGTTAAATTCGAATGATTAAAATTTTGAATCCTAATTAAGTGCAAACAAATGATGTCTAAGACAAGGACATGTGTTTGTTGGAATTATATTACTTTTAAGGGACATTTGGTCATTTAAATGTTTAAATAATTTATCTAGAAATTACGGAGGGGGGGGGATACAAATCACAATAATTAATTTTATAAAAAAAACATATAAAAATTTTATGGTTAAATTAAAATTTTATTGACTTTCCAAAATTGTATTTGTATCATGTAAATTGGATCAAATAAAGTAACATATATTATTTGAAAGAATGTACTATAAAGCGCCATAATTAACAACTTAAAATTTTTAAAAGACATAAAATATTTGATTAATTTTTGAAATTATATAGGTGTCACATAAATTGGGATCGAAGAAGTTACATATTTAATCTGAAAATTAAATAAAAAATATGAAAAATCACAATAGTTAACTTAAAATATATACAAATTATAAAAAAATGGTTGACTCTTGAATTTCATTTACATCACATAAATTGAAACAGAGAATAATATATATTGGTTAGCACGGGCTTCATTGTCTAGTGTATATATACATAAGAGTAGGGGTGGGAATGGGTAGGGCGGGAGGGTTTAGGGTTATGTGAGGCAGGTTGGGTTTAAGTTTGCACAAGGATAATTACGGGGTTTGAAGTGGATTTTTTAAAAAATAAATACGAGGCAGGGGGGGTTTGCGGATTTAAACTTAACTTTATCTTTGATATACCATAAGAGTGATAGAACATCAAAATAGTTCCTTTAAGATTACTAAAATATTCAAGATAGTAAATGAAAATGGTTCAACCAAAACTAATACAATTTCTTATATACTTTCTAATTGGGTTTTAAAAATAAAATTTTAAAATTATTTATTAAATTGATATTACTTAAGAAAAAAATGAATTTAATTGTATCAATCTTAATTTTAGTAATTAGTATCATACTTAACTAGAAAAGAAAAATATTACTTATTCAGAATGAGTTCATGCGAGACAAGTCTAGATGATATGAATTGAAAGTAAAAAAAAATTATTATGCGAGACAAAACAAAGTGGATTAAAATTTTGTGAGCTCAACCCACCTTGTATTACTACCATCCCCGTATAAGAGAATCCTCAAGTCAGCATCTCTCAATCATAGAAAAATTAAATAGCACAATGGCTGAAAAACAATGTTAGGTGAAGAGGGTAACTTTTCTTCTTATAAAGTTAACTAATCATAAATGTATGACAATAAATAATTTGCAAATATGATTCTTATTTTTATAGTTAATTAAAAAGGATCAAAATTAAATATAAGTTATTTCGTTTTATTGAGTTTCATATCTGAATTATTGAGTGAGTAAAAAGTTATTATTCAATGGTTAGCAAAACACACTTACAAGTTAGATGTATATTGAATATTTGTCTAGAAATGGTTATAAGCGTGTTTGTCTATTAAATTCTCTCCTTTCAAATCAAAGATATTAATGTCACGGCAGAGACGAGACCACAATTAAAAAGGTGAAGAAGATTGTAAATGTCACGGTTGGAATAAATTAATTTGTACGATGATAAATTTTTTCCTTTTAACTCTTTTTACCAAACCTTTTAATTCAATATCAATTTATTTAGATTTGCTACTGTGAATTATTTTCATGTAGAGTGTCATGTCATAAAATTTTTAAATAAAATAGAGAATGTGCACATCGTATATTGAAATTTTGTGGGACTCTACGAGGCATATTCAATTCGAATTGAAACTTTAGAAGGTGTGTTCATATCATGCCCCAATCTAGCGGAGGCGCAATAGAGACTCAATTCTTCACTTGACCGAACGAATCAACTAACACATAAAGAAAATGAAACAGTACGACAAGGCTGTCATAATAACCTGTTGAAACAAAATAACTAAATCGACTAGGTCACAATAATATGAAAGAAAAAAAATAGGATGGCAAGGCCAACTTAGATATAATGAACTAGCATGCCGACGAGGCATCATCTATGACTACGAATACAATAAATCGATAAGGCTATAAATGGAAGCTGAGAAAACCCAACCAAAAATGTCAACAAGTCTCTACGAATACTATAACTCAACTGGTTGGTTAAGTCCCAATGATGCCAATAACTACATACAAAACTCAAGTATGTAAAATTTATAATCAACCAACAACTCTAGGAAGAATGGAGCTTATCAATCCACATCTGAGACGATAGGCCGATCAAGATATCAGTTAAAACCTGCAGCACGACATGCATCATCCCCAGGCAATGAAACGTCCAAACGAATGAAAGTGTACTGGTATGTAAGGAGGAAAATGATGACATAAATAATTGTGATAGAAAGGGTAATAGACATACCACTTGAAACTCGAACTCTAGTAGTCTTGACCAATGAGGTTACTGAAATGACCTCCTTGTTTCTTAAGTCTTGTAAGCATATTAGAAATTTACTAACATTCCACTTATTTTTAATAGTTTATAGTTAATTTGGAATGATCCATCTCAAAAGGCAACGAGTTCAGAATAAAATGAACAAGAAGATGTCATCCACTTTCATTCTCAAGGCCTGAAGTCTTGTTGCAATGTTGGTAATCTCGATGATATGATTTTACATACGACGCGACCCATCAAATTTCATGGGCATGAGTTCACCCATTATTGTACTAGCGAAAGACTTATCAACAAAACGAAAATGTTTTTCCACAAACTTAAGGTAATTCCTGACACTTTCTCTTTATGGAATAGTACTTTTAATGTTGTTAGTAACAGTCATTTGCATAAATATAAGACTCAATCTGTTAGAGCCCTTACATGATTTATGAAAAGATTTCTCATTCTCACCGCTCTTATTAGTAATGACGATATGCTTGTCATTCAGCAGAGCCAAGTCAAGATCCATCACACCTAAGTGAAACTGGACTTGTTTATGCTATTCAGAGAAGTTCAAATCATTGAGCACATAACATACGAAGCATGCATATGAAGATGAATAATTGCAAAATAGATATACATGCTCACAAATTAGAAAATAATATGAATTCAGTAAAGCAATAAAAATATATCATAGTTTTCCTTTGAATAGAGACTACGACATATCATCATAATTCAAATGTCAAATTTATCTTTAATATGTATTTAAATATTTTTTATGAAACATGTATTACATCTTTGGGTATACAATATATGTTTGACTAAAAATATTAATTTACCTCATAATTTTCACTATTCGCAGAATGATATATTCAACTCTGGTTAAATTCTTAAGTTCTAGCAATAGTGAAAGTCAATTTATCTATTTATTATTCAATATATACATTTAATTAAGTATCATAGATAAATACAATTTTATGAATGCATATTTTTCTTAACCTTACTAGTTTAGCCACTTTGGGTGACTAAAAAGCTATACAAATACAAATGCACATAACATCATAAATTTTTGTGCATGTGAATAATTTTATACATTTTAGTTTGACCCCTTTGGTGACTAGAAAATCGTAGAAACATAGTACATGCATCGAGTGATCATAAATATTATATGTGTAGACGTTAATTTCTCTAGTCTGACTACTTTGGTGACTAACAACCTATATTACACTAAGTACATACATATTATTTATTACTTAGCAAAATGAACACTTTAATTTATAGAAAAAATTGTATAAAATAGCAAAATATGAATTCAAATTAAATGTTATAACTACAGTATGATTTAATTGTAACACGTAGCAAACAATTGGCGTTCGCCTCTCTCCCAAGATTTCTCGCTTGCCACTCTCCATTTCTCGCTCTCCAGTATTTCTTTTGTCTCTCTCACTTTATACAAACACAAATGTATAAAATATGTTTGTATTTATATAAAGCGAGAGCAAAAACTGTATATATATATATATATATATATATCTTATACACTTATAATGATACAAATATAGATCTTCCCTTATCCAGTTTTCTTTTGTCTTTTTCTCTTTCTCGCTTTATACAAACACTAATTATACAAATTACAATGTATAATTGTGTTGTATAAAGCGAGAGAGAGATATTTGATATACAAATGTTTTATTTTGATTCAATTGTATATAAATTCAAATTTTATGCAGTTATACAAACACATAAAAATTGAATTGAGAGGCTGTCAATGATTTATACAAAGGAGAGAGCGCAATTATATAAACTATAACTATAGCTTACAAATATTATTTTTATATTTGCTAAACCTAAAAGTTACTCGTAATTTATTGGACAATTTAAAATAAGGCTAATTATTACAGTATGGAAAGATTATTTGAAGAGTTTAAACACCTTAAGAAGTCAAACACAAAATTACGCTAAAAAAATTCAATGAGAAATTTAAACATAATTTAATTGGTCAAATTATAGATTGGTAGTCACAATATATTTATTAAACGACCAAAATTGCATGGTACATGAACTTTGACCAAATATATAAAATATTTTATAGTTTTAAATTAATCAAACCCAGTATTGACTAAAAAGAAATTAGGGCATATAAACTGCTCTACACTAACTAGGCTTAATTAAGCAGCATTGTATTGTACCTTATGGACAAGGACAATGTAAAAACTTAATTGTGTTGTATTTCTTTTCTTGTGGTCAAAGTTAATTATAAACCTTTAATTATTGTATTACAATGTTACATCTAATGGGATGTTTGGACAATATAACAAATAGTAGGTTAATTCTGTGATTAATTTTTTTTCCTTGAATTAATTGCAACAAATATACAAAGATTATTCCATTCAAACAATCTAGGCTTTGGATGTCACATGTAAAATTAAATATTTTAACAGATATCAGGATCTTGAATACGATAATCTTAGATAGAGATCGTTAAAAGCACATACCTGATTCGGAAGATATTATTACAGAGAAAAAAGGAAGCGTTAGTCATAAATTAATTTCTACCTCTTTGCCCTCCTACCCTTACGTTACTACAATTATCAGCGATGAAATTAATGTAAAGAATATGTGCTAATCCTAATGGGTGAAGGGAGGACTAATTATGACTTAATTCGTTATATTCATTAAATAACTGATGTACAAACGAGATCTATTCTTCATTAAATACTATTTATGATATTACTTGTGTCACAAATAAATTTGGCCCACAAGTAAATTTAGGCCAGAATTATTCCTAACGAGTTGACATTTGATTTGTGTATTGTCTATAAGGTATTTTTTGAATTTACAATTTGAATTTAGATCAAATCATTGCAAATAAGCCCCAACTAATCTCAAATTTAAAATAAAGCTTCTTAACACAAATACAATCAATCCCAATCACCAATTTAATCTAATAACACCAAATCAAGAAGACCCACCTTGTCTTCTTCATTTTTTAAGGATCAATAATTGAGTTTTGAGATTTTTCTTGAAAAATCACTTGATCAATGTTTAAACTTAAATTTAGGCATTAATAATCAATATCAAAATGATTTAAATAATAATAGATGTCTGTATTTAGAATTTATAACGTGCATGATATTAATAATGAATACCATAAATTAATATTTTATTGTAACATAATATATTTGTTATAATATATTATTACATAATACGTGAGTATGACTATTACAGAGGAGTAATTTTACCAAAAAAGTATAACTCTAAGAAATGTCTTTGTTATTATAAGTGGAATGTTGTTAATTGTTATAGAGAAATAGAATATAACATGAAAAATATTTTTTTTAAAAGTAGACCATTGTTGTGAAATTAACAAATGACCGTTATAAAAAAATTTACCTTTATAAAATAAGATAAAAAATAAATTATATTCAAACTATTTATTGATTAAAATAACTTAGTACAATATATTACAGATCATGCCCAGGAACGGAACTATATGGATTCGAGGGAAACCCCCTTCATTGAAAATTAATGATACATATATATTTTTGTAATTTTAATTATTATTATTTTCTAAATAAATGTAGCTTCTATGTTATCGTTTCGTTTGAAACTTTGATTGAGATTTTCATATTTTAAATCCTTAATTACAATACACTCTATCTATTGTGTAACTATGTGATTTGTTAACTTCCTCTCTTCTGTTGTTCACGTTGAGATAAACTTAAATTTTATTTAATTACTTATATCTAATCCAACTTATTCATATCTGATTCAACTTAGATACTATTACTTTTTTTGAATTTCTTAGTGAAAATTCTTTCTCCACAACCTCCACGTCTTTCCTTGCAATTTCCTTTGAAATATGAGGGTTTGATGAAGGATTGAAAAATCTTTGAAACCAAGTTAGGAATTTGCAAGAAAATTGGATTTGGACTTTTCTTTAAACCAAATAAGGCAGCTACCGCGTATTGATTTTGCACTTTTTCTTCTTTAGCATTGTTCGTCACATTTGTTCTGACTTCTCTCTCTTTTGTCGCCCACCATACATATATTCTTTACTTCTCCTCTCCATTTTCTTCACTTTGATGCGAAGAGGAAAATGCAATGTCCCAGCAACTCCTTTCGCTACAATGCTACACAATGCGAGTGCAACCCTGGTTACTTGTTTAACTTCACAAGTAGAATATGTTACTTGTTTGATGAATGGGGTCCTGTGGAAAGTGATTCTGGGGTTGATTATAGATCTTTATCGTTTCCTGGAAGTGGTGCCCTTTTCGATTTTGATTCAATTAGGAGGTTAACTCAATCGCAAGCTGTCTTTCTTGAAGCTACTCTTATTATGTTGCTTTCTTGGCTTTGTTTCTGTTTTTTTGCTCGGTGTGCTCCGCTTGGTGATGGCCGTTCTATTTGGTTTAAGATCCGATGGTGGATTAGTCGACTTGATATCTGCTTTGCATCTCGGCACTGGCTTGTATGATTTCTATCTCTTTCTTTGTTACTTTTGTTTTTAGGATGGAATTTTAGGGTTAATTTTACTTATTATTTCATGATTAGTAGATTTGTGAGGCATAATTTGTACTGAAAGTTAATTGGGTTTTTTTTAACATAGCTAGTTGGACATAGATTTGAAACTTAAGTTTTGATTTTGCTAACTGAATTTACTAAAAGTTGCGGAAAATTTATTGAATGTTTTCAATTTTGGGAAGCCATATGTGACAACCAGTTTTGGAAAAGAAGGAACATATACTTTGGGTTATTAGCAGGTTTTGAGCATGTACAGTTCTCTGGTATGGTTTATGTTGAGTGGATATGAAGATTCAAAAGAAGACCTACAAAAATAGGTTTATAGGAAGAACTCTCTTTGTTTTTTGTAATTTATACCTTGCCTAACTCTAATTTGTCAACATCAATTTAAAGGCATAATACATGAAATGACCCATAACTTGGTGTTAGCTAACAACTATGACCCTTAACTTTGGTTTTTATAAAATTGAACAAATATACATATTCGTCCTACATGGCACCCCACATGGCAATTTTGTGTCCTATGTGGCATCCTACATGTATTATGCCATGTAGAATACGTGTGTTTACTTGTTCAATTTTATACAAGTTTTAAGTGCCTACTTGTGCACACTCAAAGTTGGAGGGCATAGTTATCCGTTGAAGCCAAGTTAAGGAATCTCCAATTAAAACAAATAGGACCTTGATTTAGATTTAAGACCAAGCAAGAAGAAGGATATATTCTTGTTGAATGAACTCACCTTTCAGTTTTGGTGTCATAAATGCTATCTTCTTGTTGCTTCAATAATGAGTTTTAACTGTCATATATTATATTGTGCGTGATTGCTTTTTCAATGTGATCTCCAATTGGTGGTTCTCAGAAATTTGTGAAAGTAATCAAAGTCTGGAGGTGAATCAGTGATTTGAGGGACTATGAGGGATGATGTGGTTGGTTTGTTGAGTGTGATACAAAATGATTTTCTATAATAGTTACGTAGTTCTTAGTTGCAAGAATTATGTTGGATATTTTGCTTATGTTCCCTGGAACTGAAAGGAAAACTGGGAATATGATAAATGGAGAAAGTGCAAGATGGCACAAGCCAAAGTTATCCTTAGCACCCTGTAGCCTAAGTAAGATATTTTCACTTCCAAACACTAATGAGATCTTAAAAAGAAAGGGGAATTAAGTTCAGATTGCCTTCCTATCCATAATTATAACTTGAAAAAGGAAAAAACAAAAAGAGACGGAAAATCATCATAAATCTCTTGCTATAGCTGCCTCTAAGGTATGACACAAACTTGAGCTAATAAAAAGGAGGTGGAGATCATAAAAAAGGGCAAGAATCAATATTTTAAAAAGCTTCTTAATGTTGGTTTTCTTCAATAAAGCCCTGCTTGCTTATCAAATAGAACTGTAAAAAAAAAGAAGGGTTGATGCAGAAGTATAAGTATGATGAGTCTTTCTTCTATTTATTTTTAATTCAAATCATTTAGCATACCCATTTTTAGGCTTGTAATGATTGATTTCAAATGCTATTTGCTGCTTTCTCTAGGTGATGTATTGAAGTTATTCTGTATAATATTTTCTTGAGGTGTTCTACTATTTTGATATTAATTATGGAATTGATGATCTTATAGTCAAGAGCTGAAATAGTACCACCAGTTAATATCCAGGAGTAGTAACCAGAGCTGTGGAAAATTTCCTTAAGCCATTTAGTTTGAGAATTACCTCTTCCATTCTCTCAAGACACTTGATTGAGTGCTTGAATATCAGTTGCGTTCTCCTGGATACTCATTTGTAGTATCACCTATCAAAGTAAAGAAAGGGAATTAACAGTGGAAAGGTCATGTTTATCTGCTATCCCGTTCTAGCTTTCTCTTGAGTTATTCTTTTTTGGAGAGAGCTTACAGCGATAATTCATTTTAATCTAAGGTTATTTCTTAGGAAAGATCTATGTTTCCAGTCTTGTTTTGCTATTGGTAAGGAGCTCATACTTCAATATGCTTTGACATATTAAACTAGGATCTATTATCTCATCCTGAAGCCATTAGATTTCAGTTCCAATTTTGTCACTAAGAAGTTCTGTGTTGTTTGCATTTTGCATCCTTAATGTATGCATCATCTTAAGTTTTGCACTGTATCCTTTGTTTTTCACAATTTGTCTCTTTATGTATACACCACTTTTTGTTTAACATTCTATCCTTCGTTATTTTCATTATTTACCCCCTAAGATGTGCATTGCTATTTTATTATTTGTACTGGGTACTGCAAGAATATATGTTTCATCTCCATATTCTCTTTCTACAGCATTTATAATTCCTTTTTCATGTAAAACAGATGTCCAACAACTCTAATTTTCCCACTACTTTTCATATTCCACTCACTAACTTCATTAGTTGTCTCAATTACCGCCGTATTCTCACTTGAAAATGACATTTGGTTTTCCCAGTCATAGAGGAAGTTTTTACCTCTGTCAAAATTGATAAAGGTCCTTTTAGTCAAAGGTACTTCATTTTGCCATTTAAGCAATCTCTAGATTGAGAACCCAATTTCTTAACATTTGATTAAGACACGTTTAGATGGAGAGTTATAGATAGTTAGGATCATATAACTGACCCAACCTAGATATTTAAGCAATCCTTTTAAGATGAAGTTTTTAGCACAATCCTCCACTAAGTATTGAAATGCATGTATTTGGATAATAAGGAGTTGGAGATGTTGTATGGAGAAAATAGATAAGTGTATATTGTTTCAGTGTCACAGAGCCCTTGATGTTTACTATTCCAACCTACACATTCATAAAATGAAATGTTTAATAAGTTTGTGAGGGATAGGGTGCAAACGGTATGATGCATATTTAGGGGCACATCTTAATAAACAAAGGAGCATATAAATTAAAAATGGTGCACAAAATAAGGAAAATTAAAGGAGGATGGGTGCAAAATGAAAAATGGTGCATGCATTAACGGTGCAAAATGAGAAGAACTCAAAAAGTGCCTCTAATAGGCGAATGAAAGTACATGGATAACTGGATCATAACTCCAGGACTGGAGGCCACTTTGCACCAGCACTGAATATGGATAACGTTTTCCTGAACTAATTATGAGAAGTAGTTTATTAGGAATAGACTAAGTCGGGGTATTTCTTTTTGCCAGTTTTTAGAGTGATGGTGTACACTTCTGGGCGATGGTAATGGTCAATTAAAGTCATTTTAGTTGCTTAAGCTATGCTTCAAAATGGTACTATGCGAACTGGCTGTATTTATTACTTCAAAGTTGGTACCTCAGTTTTGGTGAGCTGCAGTCTGCAGTAGTAGTAGTGTGGATTAGTAAACCTTCAGTTCAGTTTCTGCAGGGTTAATACATGTCGGATTTGAGTCTTAGAGTAGTCAGTAGTGCAAGGCCTGATTCAGATCCCTTCCCTCATTTGTGTATATATAAGGACATCTCATTCTCTAGTCTCCTAAACATTTCCTATCAAAATAGTCTTTTTATCTGACTAAATAAGAATAGTTTTCTATGTCAGTCTTTAGTGTCATTGATTCTCACAAAAGGAGTTCATACTTCAATTATATTGACAAATAACCAATGCATTATAAATTGAGTTAGTGTAGGGTCTTGAGTACAACTCGATCCTCTAACCTCCTCTCTTTTTTCTTTCATGGTTACCTTTTGTCTTCTTTTTCTAACCATTTAATTCCAGGTTTTCTAACACTAGCAGTCTGTTCAGTTGAATGAAGGGTTTTATCGACTTCTGGGTCAATTTCGTTCTTGCACAGCCATTTCTCTTTTGCATGATGTTTGCTGAAGTTGCAATTGTGACAGGGAACTTCTCCTCATTAACTTTTGTATCCCAGTAGGTACTGATATATTAACAAATTACCTTACCAAAAAAAACAAGTTCTCTTTTGCATGATGTTTGCATTCTGTAGTAGATTTGGAACTTCATCTGAATGATAATTAAAATTTAATAGCTCAAGTCGTATGTGAGAAAGACAACTATCCAATGAATTGGTGCTGTAAGTCTAGGTATTGTCAACCTATGAACCACAATATGTGTGCAGTACGGGTATAATTTGAAGATGATTTAAACAATAAGGGTATGTACTAGACACCATTGTTACCACCCAAAAAAAAAATGAATAAAGAAAATGGGAACTGGGATGCAATACGAACGGGATACAAAAAAATGTCTTCCAGTTTTCAGTAAGGATTTGTGATCTAAATTCTAAAGACTGTTGTAAGAAGCATGAATAAGTATTTAATGCAAAGATTAGAACAGACACATTCATAAAGAACCCAGGTTTGTGAAATTGAGCCTCCTCCTCCTCCACTTGCTGATGCTTCTCTCTCTTCTTGCTCAAGTGAGACGAAGAAGACTCCCTCCTCTTATTTTCCTCTTAATTTTGGAATGGTTCTTCGCAGAGAAACATTGTTAATGATATAGAAACCATAGACATATTAGAATCCTCATCATTTAGGAGTCATGTTCATTGTTTTTTGATAGAATAAAATTTTCATCTGAGGCAGTAGGAAGGTTATCACTTTAACACAAAGTTTCTTCTTATGTGTCCCTATAGTACCCGACGCCGACAAAGCAAAACTAACACTCGACTTTAACAAAAATAATATGCAGATTTTTTTTGATAACTGTGGTATTTGGATCATCTTACGTGCACTCGTGCACCTCGACTAATCCTATTGATATTTGCTACCTCTCACTAGTACATGTACCCGGTAACTCTATTCACCTGGGCTTGGATAGATAGGAAGAAATCATCCTGTGTTTTCCCCCCACTAGAATTTTAATTTGAGACCTCATGGTTCTAAACCTACTTCATTCAACTGGAACCTCACTCGTCTTCTTCCTTGGGAGAATGGATTGTGACAAGATCTGGAAGAGGTGTTGTTGGACTTTGCGTTCTTTTGGATCCCAATCAAGCACGGTCTCTCGATCTTGATGCCAAGTACACCCTGACCCTGTCTTAAGAGAACATTTCTTGCTGCAGAATCAGTATACACATTCACAGGTTGACCCGAAGAAATCATGTAACCATCTTTGAACTTCATGAAGTTGCACACGGAGTTCTCAATTTTCCACTGACAATCATGAATCAATCACCCCACTTTCCTTGGCTCCACTATCCATGATAAATCACAGAACACAATACATGCACTCGGACGGCAAGACCACATAGGAGCTCGTATTGCATACAGCTCTGTAGTGTTTTCTTCAGAATTGAATTTCTTTTGGACAACTGATGTCAGTTCCCTCCCTGATCCTCCTCCCCTTCTCACTTGTAATCCGAGTATGAGCGGCTCTGACGATGACCTCAGTCCTCATAGGAGTGATTCTAACCTCCACTCCAGAATATCCATCTTCTGCTAACTCACGTGTTAACACTTAATTTAGCTCCTCGAAAAACACACCATCTGCCACGAACGTCTTCTTTTTGCTCATTTGAGTAGCTCTGTTTGCTCTCTTTGGATGTTTGTAGTCATGTTGACTTTTGATTCTGTCATTACATTGTTAATGGTGTAGAGACCACCTAGGCTTAATAGATTCCTTATGATTTTAGGAGTCATGTTCACTTTTTAAGCTCTCATTACATTGTTAGTGGTGTAGAGACCACCTAGACTTATTAGACTATTAATCATTTTAGGAGTCATGTTCACTTCTAAGCTTTTATTACCTACTTGGTAGGGACTGATATAAAATTTACTTTAATGATCTCAGAAGGTAAAAAGAAGGAAAAAAAGAAGAAGCAAAGATAAGAGTCTCTTGCATCCAATCCAACCCCTAAATTCTCTTTGTTTAAGTTTTTATATTTCTTTAGTTATTAGAATAACCACATGTGTTCTTTTAAAATCGCATTCTGACCCCAAAAGTTTTATTATTTTCCCTGCATGTCTACACTTGTAGGATACTTGAATTCTAGATTTAGAGATATGAGCATCCAGAAAAATAATAGGAAATTTCTGTGTACTTACTGAGATCACATGTTCTTAGGGGTGGATTTACCTTATAACAAGCGGTGTCCCTCGAATTTTTTTTACTATTCCACATATAAATAATATAAAAACATATATAGGTAAAGAAAATGACACCACTTGACAGTTAGACTGTCTCAGTTCTGGTCTAGTGCTTTGTTATCCTCGTTCAGGTTGGCAGATTGAGCCTCAACCGCGATCTATTGTTAAAAAAAATTGTACTTAAGTTGTTGACTTCTTATTAGAAGAATTAAGCACATGGATTCAAACCCATGACTTCTTGCTAGGTGAGTATAATCTAAACCACTGAACCTGAAGTTCTCTTTGTGTAAATACCAAAAAACAGTTTAACAGGAAGACGGTTTTCACCTATGATAAATACATTTCAAAAAGTGAAATTTTGTCGAGGTGAGTTGTGATAATGTACTTAAATTAAATTTTATTAATATACTCTGAATTTTTTTCTTAAAAATGATTTCATTACGATAGTTTGTTCACTTTTGAAATGTCTGTCGGCTTCTGAAAATTTCTGTGTATGCCCTGGTAGGTGCATCATATTTGATAATTGATACCATATCCAGTACTAAGAGGCAGCTCAAATTTTACATGTACTTCATAGATTATATATCTTAGTTGTTGAATAGTGGCCTTTATTCTGCTTATCGTCTCATATGCAGTATGGCAAATCAAGCATCACTGAGCCTACTTGTGATGTGGTCATCTTGTTGTACCACCAGTTGATTTTTTTGGTTTTAGCAGTTTCCTGTGTTTCTGTGATTCTGTAAAAGCTTACTTCTGTTTGTAAATTCTTGAATACACCTCTTGGCATTCTTTAGATTTTTGTTATTATGTGCACCATTTTCATGTAGGATGACCAGAAGGTAGTCATGAAGCGGAAAACAGAGCTTGGTGGAACTTTTTCAATAGCTAGCTGGATACTTTTTATTGGTCTTTTTGCTGCGTGAGTACATGATGTTTTTTCTCTCTTTAATTTCTAGTGTTCCACTATTTCTTCCAAGTATCTGGCCTGTTCTTATCTAAAAATAAAAAAGAAAATTAGCCTGTTTTTCTTCTGAATAGTATTTTCTTCTGCTGTTCTTTTTTTCTTTACCTTCTATTCCATCTATAATAGACTCTTTATATATGCTTCCACAGTTTGCTATACCATATAATAGCGAAGCGAGCTATTGAGATGCACAATGTGAGAGCAACAAATGCACCTGATTTAGCTGCTTTTATAAACGATTTGGAGTTTAATATCACTACAATCTCAAGTATGAGCTGCCTACACTTACGTGGTCTTGGAACAGTCGTAACTGGGAACCCAGGGTTGATTGACTATCGATTTGCTCCACTTTCAACATTTGCCAACTATTCCTGTATAAACACAACTAAGGGACCGACCATTATGCTTAAGTGCAGCAGATGTCCACTTAGCCGGGACAATGCCTATATTTCATGGCAATTTGTTGATCTCCCAAATAGTCCTGCAGCAGCTGCTGGATTTCAGTTCAATCTAACAGCAACAGATCCTAAAAACAGGAAACATGTTAGCTTGGTCAGTGGGACACTGAGAAATGGAAGCAATTTTGACGACAAACCAGTTACATTTAGAGGGCTGACACCAAATATATTGAAGTTCAATTTTTTTCCGAGATTGTACCATAATTTGAATGACCTGAAGCTCATCCAACCACTACTTCATGAGTTTCTCCCAGGTTCCTCTTTTGATGAGGTAAGTCAACTCCAAGCATCACTCCAACGCCCCAACGATGGTCTAATCAACACGACATTGTATATCAATTTCCTATCTTCATATATTGTTGAGATCAAGGATCAAAATGTTATGGGACCTGGTGAGTAACATCTTCATCTCTCAGCACATTTTCTACTCTTTGTTGTCTTCTATGGTTAGTGTTCAAACCTTATGACTTTTAAACTTTCATTCTGTCATATACTTAGACCTAGAATAATGCATGTATTGTATAAACACCTTCAGCTATGAAGTTTGCAAATATCTTTCCAATCATACTTCCGCAAGAGATAATCTTGTTTCATCTTTTTGGTAAATAGCAGCTTCAGTAAGAAATTATGAGTTTATGACTGTACCATGAAATATGTTTGTCTTGTCATTCTGAGGAGATCTCCTACATGTTCCCAAAATTCATATATACCGAATCTAACAGCTCTTCTTTTGTAACTCATTTTATACATTTTTGCGTATGAACTGATCAATTCCTTTTTAAGTTTATTGTTTGTCTTGAAAACTGATATAGGCGAAAGTTTTGTTACCTTTCAAAAGAAAAAAAGAAGAAGAAGATCTAGGTGAGAGCCTTCAGAAGTATTGTGCTTTATAAGATGATAGATATGTATTTTCCTGACTTTCCTCATTCCCCTTGCTTCTCTTTGCCCTCATGTTTTCAACTTTGGGGAGAAAGCGATGGGGGAGAGGAGGGAAGTTCTGGAACTCAGTTAGTTGTTGATATCTAAATTTCTTCTATATGCGCATCTTATGCGGAACTAGGTATTTGGTGTTCTGCAGCACCCACAGAGATGTTCACTCTCTGGTCATAGTCCTAGCTGATTGGTTCAGATTCTATGCCAATTTTTTAAATGCCAAAGTTGTCCCCTAGCATTTGTTTTCTACGTGATTCATGAGAACTTTAGTTTCACCGGCTAATACAGAGTGCATAATTAAGATTGTGCAACCTGTTAAATGCCACTGGGTATGTCATTGTAGAAAAATAACAAGGTTCAAGTTCCTTTAGGGGAAAGCCCCCGAGGACAATATGAGTACCATGCCTTGATGTTTGCTGGAAGCAGTCCTCTTTCAAAACATTATAAGTTCATGAGCAACTTGTCTGTAGAATCAGTGAGGCAAATAAAACAATATTAGGCCCTACACTGCTATGTAGCAATGACATTTGCACGGGGAAATCCCACAAGTGAGGTTTGGGGAGGGTAGAATGTATGTAGACCTTACCACTACCTCATGGAGGTAGAGAGGCTGTTTCCAAAAGAGCCTCGGCTCAAGTGCAACAATTCCCGGTATAAAGTAGAAGACAATTTAGAGAAATTTGAAACAAGAAACAGTGCAAAAGTAGTCAAAACAACAATTAAATCATGTGATAATTGAAATGCCATAAACAATATACTAGGGTAGATTGTTATTAACAAACAATAATAAATTATGATAAACTTAAAAAAACAAACTAGAACTATAACAATACAACTAAAACCATTGCAAACACAAGCCACCTTAAGAAAGACAACACTAGACACCCTTCTACCCTAATACGATTCCTCCACAGCCTCCTCTCTGGGGTTATGTCCTCGGTAACCTGAAGCTATGTCATATCCTGTCTTGTCACCTCTCCCCAATACTTCTTCGTCCTACCTTTGCCTCTCCTCGTACCCTCTATAACCAACCTCTATAGCACCTTCTCACTGGTGCGTCTATGGAATCATTTTTTTCTATTTGGTATAGTTTTATGTGCTTCAAGCTTAAGAGGAATTTAAGCTTTTAGTGTGGATGCAAAAATAGTGAAGGTGGGGAAATGATAGGATAATCAAATGGGAATGTTTACCTTATCTGAAAAAATAAAGGGGAAAACGATAGGGTAATCAGATGAAGACTAGTGAGTGTTTGGATTGGCTTGTTTTAAGTACCTTTGGCTTTTAAGCTTTTTTGTATTTTTCGAGGTGTTTGGGAAACACAAAAGTACTTTTAAGCACTTTGTTTTAGTGCCTGTTTGGATTGACTTATTTTAGGTGCTTTTAAGCCAAAATAACTTTAAGCAGTTTTGAAGTGTTTGCTAAAGTTAAAAAGTGCTTATAGGCACTTATTTTAAAGCCAAATTTACATAAATAAGCCAAAAGCCACAAGTCAGAAATCCTAACTTATGCTTTTGGCTTATAAGTCATAAGCCAAAAGCCAATCAAACAGGCCCTTAGGCTGAGAAAGTACAAAAAAAGCCAGAAGTTGGGTGTTTCCAACTCATGGCTTTTAGCTACTTAAAAAAACCAATCCAAACACACCCTTATTGCACTGTAGATTTGCAGGCTAAACTTGTTAAAAAGAATATTGAACTTGCTAGTCTGATGCTTCATTTCATACTTTAACTGTTGTCTAGGATATGACGCTGGACCACACCAATATTATACTCCCCAATTTATATGATGCATGTTGACTGGACAGAGTTTAAGAAAAAAGACTGACTTTTGATCTCTGTGTCAAAAATAAGCCATCTATAGTTTATGTGGCTATAAGGAGATAAGGGCGGATTGGGATGCCTACAGTTAAATTGTGTTCTTAAACATAGAAAGATATCATTCTTTTTGGGATAGACTAAAAGAGAAGTGCATCGAATAAATCGAGATTCAGAGAGTAAGAAAAGAAGTCTGATGTATACCTGTGCTTCAGAAATCTGGTGTCTATTTAGTGTTTTAAGTGGTTTGTTTCATTTCAGAAGTTTTTTTGGGCAATGTTTTGATGATATCTTCCTCTCCCAAGAGTGCAGTAAGCTTCCTTGCAGATGTTGGTGGCCTTTATTGCGTTAGTATTGGCCTCTTCTTCTACATTTTGGTGCAGGTACATCCATTTTTTCATTCTTTTTGTTGCTACTACCGTATTTTATGGATTTTCATTTGTAATCTATGTTACACTGCATAACTTCATCTTACTGAGAACATGACTCTAGATAGGAAGGAGTTGGGATTGCATATTACGGTATAAGGTTAGAGGGGTACACTGTTGTCTTGCCTTGCGGAGGTTTAGGCTTGTTAGTGCCTGTCGTAATACTAATCGTACTCTTGTTGTTCTGGACATATGTTGTTTATTGTGTTTCAATTGTCACACTATTTTGTTCTTTCCGGTGGACTTAACACCGTGTTTCTAGTCTTTACACCGTGTTTCTTATTAGCTGCTATGCTTTTCTTCATTGTTTTCTTCTTCTTTTATTTGTGTTTGATGCACTTGAGCTGAGGGTCTTACGCGAACAACCTCTCTACCTCCATGAGGTAGTGGTAAGGTATGCGTACACTCTACCCTCCTCAGACCCCACTTGGTGGATTTCATTGGGTATGTTGTTCAGTTGTTGTTAGATGGACTTGTTTACGTGTGTGCATCCTGTACCGGGTGTATGTTTACTACCCTGTAAAGTGCATTTTTTTGTCAATTCTTAGTATATTATGAATAATCTGCATAAAGCACCCATACTCATGTCACACCCGTTTGGCGCAGTAGTCAGGCAAATGAAGTATCTGTGTAACATAGTTGTGTGGTTGAGAACAATGCGTTAACCAAAAGGAGACTTCAATGACAATTTTTCTGTTGAAATTTGCTGTAACAATAGTTGTTTGTAGTTTAGGTACTGATAGTAATGCATGGGGCTTCTCGAGTTAGGCATGTCCGCTGATTAAATCTTGGACATGGATCTCTTACGGTTTCTGCTTTTATGTGAGTTGGTAGGATTTACATTTTACAGCTACTAGATGCAGAAACTTACTGGAGCTTTATTTCTTGACAGTTTCCATTCAGTTTTCTATGTTTGTGGAGGAAAGTTTGTCTTTTGAGATACCTCTCAAGTCTCAACTCTGCTCAGTGCTAATTTTTGTCTTTTGAGATACCTCTCAAATCTGCTCAGTGCTAATTTCTTTATGAAGCATCAAATAAGAAAAGAAAAACAAAGTTGGGCAAAGTTTTTTGTCTGACACTTGATTTTTTGTGTATCATTTCTACTCCTATCAACCAAAACGTTCAAGATTAAGACATTTTGTTCCGATGTACATAGTTATTTACTTCTAGATTGGAATGTGGGTCAGACATTAAGATTGATCTGGTGTCTGAACTTAGTAGTGATGGAAGAAAGGGACTCTGAAGATACTTGAAATTGTAAAAATGTATGCAGTAAATTTAGAGTGTTTACTTCTTTTCATGGAAAATTTAGAGTGATAGATCCTTATGTCTATACTTTCTTATTTTTGTCGATATTCCTATGTTACAGTGTGAATATAGGATAAAGAAATTGCGCAATGAGGATAGTGTGATGCGAAAGGTTAGAAGTCGCCGAAAAGCTCAAGACCGCTGGGATAAAGTGAGTTTATGGACAAAAAAATCACGTGTTGTCTTGCTGAACACAATCTTTTTAAGTTAGCTTTGCCAATTCAGCTGCCCTGTCTAACTTCCTTATCCCTTGCTTCCACTTTATTTTTCTGATAGTTGAGGAAATATGTGATGTACACGTACGCTCCTAACCAATTGGAAGAGGAGTATGACATGAGAAATGATGGTTGTTGCACAGGCGTCAAGATGGAATCACTCCAAAAAAAGAGCTCTTCAGTTAGAGGAAAAGGGTCTAGCAGATTAGATACTATCAGTTTTAGCAGAAAAGTTGGCTTACCTAGTGAGAAGGTGCAGCCTTGCGGCATCAATTCCTTTATATCAGTATGCTTACATCTACTACTTATTTACAAATTTCATGGAGATCGTTAACTTTTGAAGTTTTGTTTGCCTTCCCCAGAGGGCCATTCCAGAGAAGATTGATACTCAAAGTGCGACATATATTTTGCCTGTATCTGCAACAGATCTCCAAAAGAATACACATCTGAAGGAAAAAAGAGTCAGTTGCTATTTCTCTCTGATAATTTTATTTCTTGAATTTGCTTAAATAATATTTGTATTTTGGCTACTGTCTCAACAGATCCCATTAACCTGTTCACATGATTGGTCCCATTATGCCCTCTCTTTTACCATGATTCGGACTTAACCCAATATAGCAAAACAGATATCTAAATGGTGTACATGGATGATTTAGCTCTTCTTTTTTAACAATACCCCTTTCTTGTTTTGATGTTTGGAAAAGACCAAGGGTGTCACAACTACTTTCTCCGGTTTCATGAATTTTGCTGTTATATAAGACGTATCAGAAATGAATGCTTTACTTTTTAGAACTTCCAAAATATCTTTGCTTCGATTGGGAACTACCTGTTAGTAGGTAGTTTACTTTTTTTGGGGGGATGGGGGTGGGGTGTTATAATCCTCTCTGATATGGATCTGGTTATGGGGTTCTGTGGTGTGAAACCGAATGTTTTCTTCCTACGACCTATGGCGTTGGTTCATTAGAGAGAACCTGCAATCTCTTGAGTTTGAAGTACTTAAAGACTTAGTAATTTTCTGCTTCCATTTCCTAAGACACAAAGATAGTTCAAATACAACACTTACAAAATAACTACCCTTAGAAACTAGGACATGACTTCCTAACTTAACTAGAATGTAGAACTGCAGTCTGCACAATTACATTAAAATAACTGTACTATTGCAGTAAAATAACTACCACTAAAAAGAAATTACTGCTGTAACTATTGGATAACTAAGGAGTGATAACATCACTCTCCTTCAAATCCCGCTTGTCCTCAAGCACTAAGTGCGGAAATTAGTATTTCCTTCCTTTCCAGCAAACTCTTCCTCATCATCTATAAGTCAATCCAGAATAATTTCTTGCATTGATGATCTCGGGTGAATGGTTCATCACAATTGGAACAAAGTTCCTTAAGTCGCCTTTCCTCCATTTCAGATCTGGTTAGTTTCTTCACAAATCTGGCATGTTGTTGCGGTGAGAAATCTGCCGTCTTGGATTTGCAAGCATCTAACGATTGCGAACAAACAGATTGTTTCTTGCGTTCATAAAGTTGGGATAAACTCATCGTTGTAGCCAAATCTGGGAGATTATGCAACTCAACCTCAATTTCTATATAATCAGCAAGACCACTGATATAAAGTTCAATTTTTTTGCGATTGTGTGTACCAGCCCGCAAAACTAACTGCTTAAACTTTCCTTGGTAATTTGCCACAGAATCGATTTGGCATAACTTAGCCATTTCTCCCAATTTCTGACTTCTGGTTGGTGGCCCGAAATGAAGATTACAATAACGTTTAAATTCATCTCAAGACGGTTCAGGCATATCTGTCTCTAAGTGAAGAAACCAAAGATGTGCATTCCCCTCCAAATGAAAAGAAGCAAGTTTAACTTTTTCTTCATCTGGAGTCTGTTGGTGTCGAAAGAAGTGGTCACATCTGTTCAGCCATCCCAAAGGGGTCCTTTTGTCCAGTAAATCGTTGAAAATCCAACTTTGTATACCTAGGAATGATTGAACTTCCTCCTGCATCTGATTTTTGCATCTGATTTTAACCCTCCTGCCACTCCACTTTTAACCTTCCAACCCCGATTCTGACTGTTATGTCTCGTTGATTCAGCATCAACCTTCGAATTCACTAGATCCGTTGAGTGCATCTAAGCGAGCATTTATTGCTTCGTGCCTCGCTATATTGGCTGCACGTTATTCGTGAAATAAGTTCACCAATTGTGCCAGTTGATGTTGAATTTGATCTCCTTTAACACCCGTCTCTGATACCAAGTTGTTATAGTCCCCTGATATGGATCTGGTTATGGGGCGCTGTAGTGTGAAATCGAATGTTTTGGCGCTGGTTCGTTAGAGAAAACCTGCAATCTATTGAGTTTGAAGTACTCAAAGACTTAGTATCTGCTTCCATTTCCTAAGACACAGATAGTTTAAATACAACACTTATAAAATAACTACCCCCTAGAAACTCGGACATGACTACCTAACTTAACTGGAATATAAACTGCACTATTACATGAAAATAAATGTACTATTACAGAAAAGTAACTACTACTAAAAAGAAATTACTTTGTAACTTGTAACTATTGGATAACTAAGGAGTGATAACATTGGACTTGTCGAAGCCTTTTGGGAGTTGAAGAGGAAAGGGAAGTCATAGTCCCGGCACAGTAAAATATGGACAAGATACCTCTAAATGGTGTTCTATTTTTGTGAAATTAGTGATTTAACATGTAGCTTTATCATATTTCAAATGTTGCCTCATGGTTTTAGATCTTTTTATAGGCCACTTGTATGTTAAGATATTTCCTGCTTTTGTTGTTAGTTCTTCCTCTACTTAACAATATATCGTTCTTTCTTCATATTCTGCTCTTATGCTCAATTTTAATCTTTTCTCTTATACAAAGCGTAATTATGCTAATATGACTTGGTTTTCATGTCCACTTTGTTTATCTTCCCAATGAACTGGTAACTTCACTTTTGCTTTGTCCGTAGAAAGCTGTTAGACTTACTTTATTTTTATGTGACTTCAGTTCCAAGAAAATGCTGTACCTCCAAACACAAAAGGTAGAAATCCTGAAGACATAGTTGCTCCAGATGTAGAGAATGTTCTTCAGGCTCCAGCTTTTCCTGCAGCTAATGACGTAACTGTTCCGCCTCCGCCCCTTTTAAGTAAGTCTAGAGTTACGAGATAAGTGTTTATTATGTTCTCCATCTTCCATGCCAACTAACAAGCCAACTGTTTAGATTTCATGATGTCCAATTTTAAGCTGCTCTTTCATGTTATGCTTCAGCCTATTTAAGTTTATTCAAATTGCCCATCCTATCAAAGATCATTATAGATTTGGTCAACCTTTTTGGGTTAAATGCTCTGTGACAAGTATATGAAATTACAGGTCACGTTTATGAGAGCCCACTATGGATGATATTGATCTCTTTGATTATGACAACGTATTTGAAGATGACAAACCCCAATTATGTTGGTGACTCGTTACTTCTTGGTAATTAGATAATTAAACCATTTTCTTGTTCATAATTTTTTATGGACCCTGTTTCTAGGATTGTGGTTCCAAAATGTGGCGTTGTGTAGTAAACTTCTGCAAGGATATACTTTGCCCGGTTTCTTTGTGTGGTGGTGGCCTTATAGATCTCAGCACCTCTGAGGTTTCAGGCTATATCGATTGTGAAAGGAGTGATAGGCGATAAGTAAAATAGTGAATTAGGGAGCTTGATAGTTGTCTAGGTTTGGGTGTTAAGTTTTGCTATTAAGCTAATTGGGAGATCATAGCTTAGAGTGTCAACAAACTTTATGTCAATAAGCTATCCTTTCCGGTTTTATAACTTTCCAGTTGAGCAAACAGCTGTGCTACATGTGGGTAGTTCTATTTTAAAAAACCAAAGCAGAGCTGTAGTAAATGTAATTGGAGACTGTTTCTGATTACTGAAACTTTTTGATGATGGAACTTTAGCATATTTGTTTTGAACTTTATTTATCGAGATGTCATATTATCTACTACACCATATGAACTAATGAAGTATTTATAAGGCTTCCATACATGTCCCTTAGAAGCATCTCTCTTTGCATTACCCCTTTAATCTTCTTGAGAAAGAGTGGTGAGGTGTTTGCCTAAATTGATGTCACTGCTTCTGTTCTGCAGAATTGCAGGCTGCTGATCATGTAAGTATGACCAATCTCCAGAAAGATCTCCAAAACCTCTATGAATATAATATGATGCTCAGGGAAAAGTTGATTGCTGCCCAATCGATGCTTCATTCATTAGCCATCAAGGAGTCAACTTTAGCAGCTGATAATGGCGATATTATTACTAGAGAATGATTATGCTCAATTAAGGTTGTAGGTGTGTGGATGAACAAAAGCAAGAAAATGGCTGCTACTTATCTGAACATTCAAAATTCTATTCTCTTGAATGTTCTGAGAGCTCTGGTGCAGATGTTGCGACTTTTGGTTTCTGTGGAGTTGCAATAGTACTTTGTTAGTAGAACAAGTACTGAATGCAACACTCCAAGGTGATGAAGTACTGTCCTCTGTGCTGTACATTGTGTATTCAGATGCATTATCACCTGATGATTGTTGGAGTGGCTGAAGCCGATGTCTTCTGTTTGTTGTATAATTTTAGTGTGGAGTATTCTTTTGGGAGCAGGATTGTGTTCCTTAGCGAGTTAAACATTTGAATGTACATTATGTAGGATTAGGACAATGATTTAAGGAAATTCGATTGTGATATTAGTGTGCATTGGATACAGTAATTATTAAACCATATAAATCTACCCAAGACAGTTCTGCAGAAATGTATTTTGGTATTCCTTATTCCGTTTCTCTTCAACTACTTGCAATTTTCTCATTTTGTTTTTTCAAGAGTGAGAATGTGTGCGCACATGGTGATTAGAGCCAGGGCATCCTAGGCATGTCCACCACCAGCACTTTCGGCATGATAGGTAGGCATCATATCTTGATCCATTGGTAGCAGAACAACCGCGAGAATTAAGTGAATGACTTTAGCGATCGTTTTAGTAGCCTAATGACTCAAAGCAAAGTCGAAATTCATCCCTCTTCTTAAATCTGATTACTAATGACCCACCAAGCAAGGGCACGTTGTGCGGTAGTAGCCAGTTACAAAGCAAGATTAAGATTACTTGGTTTTCACTTTTTATGTGAAGATTGTTACTGTTTGGAGAGTCAAATAATTATTTTTTATTATGGTTTTCTCGAAATTAATATTAATTGTATCGACTTCTAGTGCTTTTCAAGCATATTAGATGTATGGACTGAGACTCACAGAGAAGAAATCACAGCCAACTTGAAATAATCTGACTCATACCAGACACTGTATGATTAGAAATGACCATCATTCTTTCGATAATGCTGTTTCAGAATGTAAGTACTTAAGAAACTGATAAAACCAATCATTAAGCATATGTACAGGGAAGAGAATAGAGTAGCAGAGGAGCTGGCTAAGGAGGGAGCAAGACAGTCCCTTTTGGAAGAAACAACCCTTTTGGAAGTTCCTCCAGTGTATGCCATAGAAGCTGTGCAGACAGACACTCTAGGAACTACTTTTGTTAGAAGTTTTAATGTAGGCACTATTGACATCAAATGGCATGATAATGTAATGGGTATATGCAAAAGCAATATCTCCTTACCTGCGAGGAATTAATATAATAAAAATCATTTAATTATAAATGAAAAACATATTAAATGCCTTGACCTATAAATTGGACCATCCGGAAATACGGGGGAGGGGGTGACACTACGAGGCGGGTAAGTGGGGGACCTCGGGGTGCGACGCTGCGAGGCGAGTGTGGGGTGGGGAGGCCCGGGGCGCGACGCCTTGAGGTGGGTGGGTGGGGAGGCCTAGGGGCGTGACGCCACGAGACAGGTGGGTGTGGAGGCCTCGGGGCGCGACACGTCCAGGATGGGGTTGAAGGGCCTTGGGGTGAGACTCTTCAAGGTGGGGGAGGGAGACCTCGGGGCGCGATGCCTTGAGGAGGGGGGCCTCGATAGAGGGGGGGAGGGGCGGGAGGGGCCTCGAGGGAGGTGTGGGAGGGGCCTCGGGGTAGGGATTAGGTGGCCTTGGGGTGCAATTCCCCGGGGTGGGTGTTGAGGAGCCTCGGGGCGCAATGCCTCAAGGTGGGGGATGTGGGGCCTCGGGACGCGATTCTTCGGGGGGGGGGGGGGGGGGGGGGCTAGGGTGCCCGAAGCACCCAAATCTTTTTTCTCAAAGATTTTGTTAGGATCTCCATTATTAGTTTTCTCGTATACTCTCACCATTTTTAATATCCATTTTCACTTTTACAAGCCTTTTCTTGATTTTTCGTAGGTTTAAGTCCATGGATCTAGCATCCGGAGCACTTACAAAAAATGCTGAATTTTTTTTGAGGGTATATGTAGTGAGCTAGGGAACCTTCACGTATACTCAAACTATTTTAACGCCCGTTTATGCATTTACAAGCCCTTTTAGCGATTTTTTTCGTGTGTATAGCCCATGAATCTGACGCCGAGAGCACCCAAAATTCTTTTCTCAAAAAACTTTATGAGGACCTCCCTAATTGTCACGACCCGAGTCTACACCATGGACGTGACCGACACTCAAGAACCATTGTTGGTCCTCAAGCGAACCCTCATCCTGGCTGACTACAAGTCGAAGACTAACTTAATCATGCAAAATCTTAAAACTGAAATATAAGTTCATACAACTTAAATATAAACTTTAACCCAAAAGGGAACTTTGAATAATAAAATATATTCAACTCGCCCCAAAATAGGCAACTTAATTATTTAAAACATTTAATATAATAAATGAATAGTACAGACTTCTTAACTATACTGACTATCTATGAAGCCTCTAATTGATGATGATGGAAGTTGGGACAAGACCCACGACATCCTGCCTAAACTGAAAAGTAAATGGAATCCTTCGAAAGCAAGGAGTCTCACCATAGCTAACTCGAACTCTCGGATGTATCAAGGAAGCTCCTGTTGATGATCTTGCAAGCATGTGCTTGCATTATGAGAAGATGCAGGCCAAATTGCTTAGTACTTGGAATGTACGATCATGTAAGGGGAATTTTAAAGCATAAACATTAGCTTGAAAAATGATAAAAGGAAACATACTTACCTCTTTTCAATCTTATTCAACTCAAGAAAATACTCAAGGATAATCAAAACTACTCAACTTACTCAACTCAGAAGTACTCAAGGATAAGATACTAAACTCAAAGATTAGATACTAATATCAAAGATTAGATACTCAACTTCAAAGATACGATACTCGACTCAATGAAGGATTGATCAACTCAAAATACTCAACTTAAGGTACTCAACTCGAAATACTCAACTTCTGATACTTAACTGAACTCATTTCAATATAAATCAATTTAAACAAATGCAATATAAAGAAAAATTGATTAAAAACATGATGTCAAATTTGTGTATATATCAAGGATACAACATAACTGTGAAATGTATATGAAAATACAATTAACTGATGTATATAAAAATACAATAACTTCTGTGGGAGTTTCTCTAACCGACAACCATCACTATAAGAGCTATAGTGATGATACAATGATCTACCTTACGCTGCCAACACTACCTATACCCCGGCCAAAGGTATAGGTATTGAACTAATAATGGATCCACTAGTATATGTGAAAAAGGTTAATCTAAAAGTATAACCCTTTCTATGATTTATGGGGGCTGTGAGTTGACTGAACTCTCCCCATATCGGTGCTCAATACTACTCCCAAAATATACTAACTCTTATTTTTTAAAAACATACTTATTTTGTGATTTGAGATTAGTGCTCAAATCTTAGCTCAAATACTATCTTAGAAATCTCAGTTTCCTTTTTTGCTTTATTTAGAAAGCAATTACTTTTTTCTGAAAACTAGCCCGAAAGATCTTTGGAAATCTCAGTTTCCATTATAATTTAAATGTGAAAACATTTTAAATCTGTTTGGGAATACTTAGTCCCCATATACTTCATTGAAGAACTAGATTCAATCTTTACTCTTTACTCAACTTGAACTTTACGCTTTAAAACAAAGTGAAAACGTTTGTGAAAGACTTTTGAAAACAGCATAAACTTTACTTTGACTTTCTCTTAACTTATAGACTTGACTATTAACTTCTCTTGACTTTGATCTTACTTTCCTTGAATTGGATCATGGATTCAAGATTCGTGATCTCATGTTTATGGATAATTTCATAATGTTCAACCTGGAGGGTTCATGCGGAATTATGAGCATGAACTACTCAACTCAAGAACTCAAAGACACTTCTCATCTCAAGATTGTTCGACTTACAAAGTTCATGCGCCAATTATGGGCATGAAAAATTCAACTCAAGGACTTCATGTGTAACATGTTATAGTCCCATGAATAGAAGTATAAACTCAAATGTGTTAGAAACTTATTACTCAAGACTAAGAACTTGAAGATGCTACTCCTCTCAAAGATACTCAATGTGTGTAGTCGATATGAAATTTATGGGCATGAACGACTCGACTGGAAGGTCTACATACTACATGAAATTCATGTATATGAATCTTCTCATTCTCTTAATTACTTCCTCAAAACATAGTTCAAATCAATTATGGATATCAAAGAATTCATAATTGAACTTAAAGACTTTCTTAAACTCTATTCTTGACTCTCTCTTGAATGTGAATTATGAATTCAAGAGTTTTGGTTCATGACATAGATAATTTCATGATGAAAAGGTAATTATCTTCATCCTCATACTCACTTTCTTGAGTCTTGAAACAAGTTACTAGAAGTTGCAGTAGGCTTCTCAAAGGGACTCTCTCAAAAGGTTCGAAGAACTCTCAAAACTAAATTTTAACTTTACCTTGAATTTGAAGTATTAATTCAAGGTTATGATTCATGTTATGAATGATTTCTAAGTTTTTAGAAGTAGTTTAAAGTGTTTAGAATCAAAATGATTGAAGATACACTTAAATGAGCTCAAACACCGATGAAAAAGGAGTGGGGGCAGGCGACCTTGGTACGTTCCGAGCGCAGGGCACAAACTTTTACTTCAGAAGCAGAATTTGGGCGCACTGCAGGCACGCTTCCCTAGCCCCTTGGGCGCATCTGGCGCGTGCCGCGCCAACATCTCCCCAGGCAAGGTTTCGATGAATTTTGCCTCCCGCTTTCTGACCCTAAAATGCTTTTAATTGATTTCTTTTCTCAAGTTTTCCTTAGATTCAATTATCCAACCTACACACTACTAATTCACTCCAAACAACACTCAAAAAAATTACTTTTATCTCAAGAAATCATCAAAATCCCAACAAGACAAGATTTATAGTGAACCTCAACAACACCTATCAAGAACTTAAATCCTTCAACTTTTTGAGAAAAAAATTACGCTAAAAATAACATGTTTGGTGTGTGGGTTAACATACCCTTCACTATGAAAGCTTACGTACCTCTAAGGGATTAAAACCATGATGAAATTCCGCAATAATACGCAAGAATCTCGACGAACGCTTGGTCCTCTCCTCTTTTCTCTTCTTTTCTCTACTTGAACTTTCAACTAAAATCATAGGTGTATATTAGGATTATAAAACTGAACCTAATAGGATTACACCCCTAAAATATTAATAAAAATGAATTAAATTTGATTTGGTAAGGAAGCAAAGTACCTTTACTATTTTCGGCTAACTTTCCTTAATTGGACAACCTAACTTTAGTAGGTCATATCTCACTCATCCGAACTCGAAAATTAGCAAACTCCGTGACGTTGAAAAGACAAGTCAAAGAATTTCCTAAGGTATCTTGTAGCGCATATAAATCATCCTTTGCTAGGAGTTACAGTAGTTTGAAGTTGACCCAAAACTTATACTTAAGCATAACTTCAGATTTCGCTCTTTCTAATTTAGTTCTTTGTAGAACTCAACGTGCTACATATAGTGATCTGAACTTAATACTAAGATTTTAAATTTCTTCCAAAAATCTCACTCACTACGAAGAACGGTTCCAGTCTTGGTTCAAAAAATTTCTGGGGTGTTACACTAATGAGTTGGAGAATCTCATGTATATTCACAAAATTTTTTATTTTCCATTTTCGCATTTACAAGTCCTATTTATAAAATTGCCCAAATTTCCCAATTTTCGTATGGATTAATTGATCCGGCGCGTGGAGCACCAATTATTTTCTTTGAAAAACTTTATTAGGACCTCTGTAATGAGTTATGGAACCTTGACGTAGACTCACACAATATTTGAATGTCTATTTCATCATTTACAAGCCCTTTTTTAAGAATCGCCTTAATTTCACGTTTTTTTCATGTGTATTAGCCCATAGATCTGATGCCCGGAGCACCCAAATTTTTTTTTCAAAAAAACGTATTATGAAGACCTCCATAAGAGTTGAGAATCTTCATGTATATACACACAATTTTTTTAACGCCATTTCAGCATTTACAAGTTCCTTTTTAAGAATCACCCAAATTTCTCAATTTTTCATGTGTACTGCCCATTGATTCAATTCCCAAAGAACTCAATTTTTTTTTTCTTAAAAAACTTTATGAGGACCTCTGTATACTCACAACATTTTTAATGCCCAATTCCATATTTACAAGCCTTTTTTAATCACACAAATTTCCTGATTTTTCATATGCATTAGCCCATGGATCTAGCGCTCAGAGAACCCAGTATTTTTTTTTTTTTTTTTTTAATCAAAAACCTTTATGAGGACCTCCGTAATGAGTTGGGGAACCTCCACGTATAGCAAACCATTTTTTGATCACCCACTTCCACATTTTCAAGCCCCTTTTTAATAATCACCCAAATTCTCTTATTTTTCATGTGTAGCCCATGAATTAGGCGTCCGGAACACTCAAATTTTTTCTCGAAAATCGTCATGAGTACCTTTGTAATGAATTGAGGAACCTTCATGTATACACACATCATTTTTTTAATGTCCATTTTATGAGCCCTTCTTTTTAATTGACCAAATTCCTAGGATTTTCGTGTTCATTTGCCCATAAATATTGTGCCTTGAGAACCCAAAGATTGTTTTTAGAAAAACATTAAGGGGACCTATGTAATGAGTTGGAGAACCTTCATGTGTATTCACATCATATTTTAACGCTCATTTCTGCATTTACAAGCCCTTTTTATGAATAGCCTACGTTTCTCCGACTTTTTGTGTATATTATTAGCCCATGGATCTGGCGCTTATAGCACTCAAAAAACCTTTCTCAAAATTTTTTATGAGGACCTCCGTAATGAGTTGGGGAACCTTCATATATATCCATATCATTTTTAACGTCCATTTCTGAATTTACAAACCCGCTTTTAAGAATCGCTCAATTTTGTCAATTTTTGTATGTATTAGCCCATGAATCTAGCGCTCGAAGCACCCAAAAGAAATTCAAAAGAATTTTGAGGACCTCCTTTTAAGTTGAGAAACCCTCACGTGAGCTATCACCATCTATTAACACCCATTTGTGCATTTACAAGCCTTTTTTTCAAGAATTGCCTAAATTTCCCAATTTTTCATATCGATTTTCAGGTGTATAAGCCCATGGATTTGGCACCCCGAGATTACACATTTTATTTTTCAATAAACATTATGAGGACCACGTAATGAGTTGAGAAACCTTCATCTATACTCATACCAATTTTTAAAGCCCATTTATGTGTTTACAAATTCCTAATTTTTCATATACCCATGGATTTGTCGCCCAAAAAACCCATAACTTTCTCTCAAAAACTTTATGAGGTCCTCCGTAATGAGTTGGGGAACCCTCACATATTATCATACTATTTCTTAACTCTAATTTTAGCATTTACAAGATCTTTTAAAATAAACACCCAAATTTCTCGATATTTCGTGTGTATTAGCTGATGCATTTGGCGCCCAGAGCTTCCAATTTTTTTTTTTTTAAAATTATGAGGAACATCATAATGAGCCTTTATTTAAGAATCTCTAAAATTCCCCAATTTTTCGTGTGTATTAGCCCATGAATCTGGCGCCTAGAGAACCCTAAATTTTTTTTCTCAAAATACTTTACGAGTCTTTATGAGTGGGGGAACATTTATGTATACTCATATCATTTTTTAGCCATCATATCTGTATTTACAAGTCTTTTTTAAAGAACATCCAAATTTCTCAATTTTTCGTGTGTATGCCCATTGAATAGGCGTTCAGAGCACCCAAAACATCTTATATAAAAAATCTTTACGAGGACCTTTGTAATGAGTTGGGGAACTAGCATGTATACTCACACCATTTTTAATGTCTATTTCCGCATTTACAAATCCTTTCTAGAATTGTCCGAATTCCCCAATTTTTCATGTGTATAAGCCCATAGATGTTGTGCGGAAACCATCTAAATTTTTTCTCAAAATTTTTAATGTGGATCACCGAATAAATTGGGAAACCTGCACATATACTCACACTATTTTTTTAACGCTCATTTCTGTATTTGCAAGTCTTTTTCTTAAGAATCGTTCAAATTCACTGATTTTTTTGTGTTTTAGCCCATGGATCTAGGGCTCAGAATACCCAAAACATTTCTCAAAAAACTTTATGAGGAACTATATTATGAGTAGGGTAACCTTCACGTATATTCACACAATTGTTAATGCTCATTATCGTATTTATGAGCCCTTTTTAAGAATCACCCAAATTTCATATTTTTTCGCGTGTATTAGCCCATGGACTTGGTGACGAAGTATCAAAATAAATTTTAAAAAAACTTTATGAGGACCTCTGGAATGAGTTGCGCAAATTTCAAGTATACTTGATCCATTTTCTTAACGCTCCTTTCTACATTTACAAGCTCTCTTTTAAGAATCGGTCAAATTTCCCGATTTTTTGTGTATATTAGCCCATTAATTTGGCACCTAGAGAACCCAACAAAATTCTGAAAAATCTATATGATGACCTTTTAAATGAGTTAGAGAACCTTCACATGTACTCACACCAATTATTTAACGCCCATTTCATTATTTACATATCTTTTTAAGAATCGCTCAAAGTTCGTGAATTTTATGTCAATGGATCTAGTGTCGGCAACACTCAGAAGAAAATATCTTAAAAAATTTATGAGGACCTCCATAATGAGTTATAAAACCTTCACATATACTCAAACCATTTTCTAAATTCTCATATCCACAATTACAAGCCCTATTTTAAGAATCATCTAAATTCCCTAATTTTTCGTGTAGAAGCCTATTAATCAGGCGCATGGATCACCCAAAAAAAGTTTCCTAATTTTTTTAATGAGAAACTCCATAATGAATTGGGGAACCTTTATGTATATTCACACCATTTTTAAAGCCCTTTTCTGCATTTACATTTCCTTTTTTAAGAATCGCATGAATTTCTCGATTTTCGTTAGCCCATGGATTGGCGCCCAAAGAACCTTGTAATTTTTTTTTTTCAAGAACTTCATGAGGACCTCTATAATATGTTGGGTAACCTTCATGTATACTCTCACCATATTTATTACTCATTTCCACATTTTCAAACCTTTTTTAAGAATCGTCCAAATTTTTCAATTTTTTTTGTGTGTTAATGGATATGGTGCCTGGATCATCCAAAATATTTTTATAAAAGAACTTTATGAGGACCTCCAAATGATCATTTGTGGAACATTCACGTATACTTATGCCATTTTTATGCCTATTTTCATATTTATAAGCCCACTTTTAGGAATTACCTAAATTCCCAAAATTTTCGTGTTTATTAGCCCACTGATTCTTTATTAACTACTGCCCATGTTACAGGGTACATCTGATTATTTTCATCCTTGGAAATGCAAAACAACAGTTCACCTCTACACACACCTTTCATAAATGCACCATCGAAACCAATTATCCTTATACACCCCTCCATCTTACCACTTTAAAATGCTCAAGGACAAAATAAATCCCTTGGAATACCTCTTTTCCAGGAACTGTATTCCTTGATGTCATAACAACCACAATAGTTCCTAGATTTTTAGACTTCAACTCCTCAGCATAGTCATACAATCTAGCGAATTCCTATATGAAATCATCAATATGCTCATTAATGATTTTCATTTTTCTCTTCTACAACTTATTTTAGTAACATACAATCAATAATTCTTTTGTACCAAATCTTGAATCTGATGGAGTCTGATGCTAGGCTCACTCATGATTCTGTCTTATCAAGTCTCACAAATCCAGTTTGGAGTACACAACTTATTTCTTGTTATTTTAAAACACTGATGGACAGGAAAATATATCTTCACAGTAAAATTTCTTGTTTTACCCTTTCAAGAATATGCCAAGGACAACCCTTCTTAAGACACTTTGCCTTGATCCTCTCCTTTTCATTAGGTTTAAGTTTAATGTTCACACCCTTCTAAATCTCTAAACTGAACATTATTCACAAAAATCATATACAATTGGAAAAAAAACTTTTTTGGCATTTGGGTCAAAATAGACCTTTGTACTTGAATTCCTAGGTGGTGGATCTACAACCTCATCAAAATCAAAAGGATCCCCTTCTTTTTCTCTAATATCACTGCCAAGGTCTGAGTTATCAAAATACAGGCCATCCCTTCTGATTTTCTTCATATCTTCCCCTATTATTCTTATAAATATTTTCAAAACATCTATACCTACAGGACCAGAAGGTATCTCATCTACATTTATTCTATCAACCTTCTTTTTAATAACTTTTTTTTTGAAGATTTGACATTTTAGCTTCAACAAACTCATTATCCAAGTCACTTAAGTTATCAATGTTCTCATAAACATTATAAAGTGACTTTGAATCATATTGTTCAGCATCTACATGTACATCAGATTCATCAGATGTTTGAAGGTGGTAGGAAGAAAAGTGATTACCTTGACCTTTCCTTCATCTTCATCTAAGTCCTCTAAAGAAACCTCAGGAGCAGCAGTTTCCTTATTCTTACAATTCTCTACCCTAGGTTGCTGATCTTTTAAATTTATATCATTTTTATCAAATGGTTGATGGGAAGACACATCAACCCTAACATTTATAACAATAGGTGGGGGCAGTAGTGTGGGGGGCTTACCTTTTTTGGGAGTAAGCAATCTGGCTATTTGCACCTCAATAGGATTCTCAACAATTATAGGAGTACTAATTTGATGTATTATATACACATCAACTAAGTCCCCACCTTTAAGTTGTTAATAGATCTCAAAACATTGGCATCACTTTTCAACATATAAAAACCACCTCTTTTGTTAGCTTTACATCCAAATATTTCAACTTTTCCAACTTCCAATTCTCTAGCTAATTTATGAAAAAAGATAAAATGAAGCTCATCCATATCGATTCTAATTTTTTCAAGAACAGAAATTCCATTAGCATACGTGAATTCAGGATCAGATAAAAAATAGCCACCATAATGCAATTGAAGTGTAATAGTTGTTGAATTTATATTCCTACCATTCCTCCAAAGTCACGAGAATACATTCAGATGATTGACAAAAAGTCCTAAATGACAAAATAAAAGTAATTCACAAAAAGCCCTAATCGACAAAAAAACCTAATTAAAAACTAATTCTTTATAGAATACAACAAAATCCTCTATAAAAATATGATATAATACACTAACGAGAAATAAATCCAACGCAATTAATATAAATAAATACAAATGGAAGATACGAAAAAACCGTAGGTTCAATTGATATTCACGAGAAATGCCATTGAATGCATAATACTTCTAAAAATAGTTATTAAGCTTGTTATTAGGCTTGTAAAAAACCAATATCCTCCCTAAAATCACACCACGACCTCTGCAACAGTACTAAACCCTAAAGTGAACTCAAAACATCAAATTTAAAGTGAAACATCAAAAACACAATCACAAAACAAAGAGAAAGAAAATCAGTCAACAAACTTACAACTATGTAGTGAAAGCGAACTCAAACACTTCACAAAATCGAAAAATCGCGGTGATAAACAATGTAAATTGGGAGTAGAGAGTTCAAGGGTGTAATTGAAATGGAAAAAAAAAGAAATGTTTGAAAGAGAAAGGAATAACCTATTTTTAACATGTCATTTCCTAAGTGGCATTTTTAAATGACGTGGAAAGCTACGTGTGGCGTTTGTCATTCACACACAACTGAGTGGTCAAAAAAGGGTTTCAAATGTTGGGTTTCAATGGGTTCGAGGGTTCGGTTAGAAAAGTCAGGAGAAGGAGAGCTGAGGTGACAAAAAGTGACAAGTACAAGGGTCTTCTAGGCCATTTGCCTTTTTCATACAAGGAACCTTCACGTATATTACCACCATTGTTAACCCCGATTTTCGCATTTACAAGCTCTTTTTTGAAGAATCACAATTTTTTTTTGATTTTTCATATATAATAGCTCATTGATTTGGGGCCAGTACACCTAATACTCTTTTACTCAAAAAACAGTATGAGGACCTTCGTTATGAGTTGAGGGGTCTTCAAGTATACTCAAATCATTTTTAACAACCATTTCTGCATTTATAAGCCCTTTTTTAAAAATCACCCAAATTTTGTGATTTTTTGTATGTATTAGCCCATTAATCAGGCTACCAATACACAGAAAAATTTCTCAAAAAAATTTATGAGAATCTTCGTAATGAGTTAGGGAACTTTCATGTATACTCACACTATTTTTTAAACTCTCCTTTCTGCATTTACAAGTTCTTTTTAAGTATCCCTCATATTTCTCAATTTTTCGTGTATATTAGTCCACTAATCTGGCAATTTTTGTTTCCTGAAAAACCTTTATGAGGACCTCTGTAATGAGATGAAGAACCTTCACGTATACTTACACCATTTTATAAGGCCCATTTTCGTATTTCCAAGCCCTTTTTTTAAAAGTTGCCCTATTTCCCTAATTTTTTCGTAGCCATTGATCTGATGCCTGTGAACCCCAAGTATTTTTCTCATATAAATTTATGAGGACCTCTATAATGAGTTGGGAAACTTTCACATATATTCACGTCATTTTCTTAACACCCCGTATTTACAATCCCTATTTTAAAAATCACCCAAATATAATATTTTTTGTGTATCAGCCCATGAATCTTGCTCCCGGAGCAATAATTTTTTTCTCAAAAAATATATTAAGACCTCTGTATAAGTTGGAGAATCTTCACGTGTACTCAAACCATTTTTTAACACCCATTACTACATGTACAAGACCTTTTTTAAGGATTCCCCTGAATTTCCTGATTTTTGTGTGTATTAGCCCAATGATCGAGGCGTATAGCGCACCCAAAATTTCTTTCTAAAATATATTTATGAGGACCGACATAATGAGTGGGGAAACTTCATGTGTACTCACTCCATTTTGAACGCTCATTACTACATTTATAAGCCCTTTTTTAAGAATCGCGCAACTTTCACATTTTTTCTTGTGTATTAGCCCATGAATCTGGTGACCAAAGTACGAACAAAATTTAAAAAAAATATGAGGACCTCCGTAATGAGTTTTGGAACCTTCATGTATACTGACGCTATTTTCTTAATGCTCATTTTCACATTTACAAGCCATTTTTTAAGAATCACCCATATTTCCTGATTTTTTGTGTGTATTCCCATGAATCTGGGCTCTAGAGAATCCCAAATATATTTCTTAAAAAACTATATAATGACTTTCTTAATGAGTTGGAGAACCTTGACATATACTCACACCAATTTTTAACGCATATTTCATTATTTACAAACCTTTTTTTAAGAATCGCTCAGATTTCCTGAATTTTCGGGTGTATTCGTAACGACTCGCAAAATGATAGGTTGATCAAGCAACCTAAATTATACGAACCTTATAAGTTTATGTATAAATTGAAGAAATAAAAATGTCCAAAATTTTGGCCAAGTATAAGTTTAAGGGAGTGTTCAATGCTAGTGGACCACTTCAAGTACCTTAAATGCTTCTTTAAACATTTCCTTAGATTTTTTTGGTTAAGTCCTTATGTGGAAGGGTGTTTTCGTAAATATTATTTTTTAGTTAAATTAGAAAGTGGGTATATTTTATATTATTTCTAAATAAATATATAAGTGATTTTACATTAAAATATCCCCAAAATAAATCACTTTCACATAGACCCACTTCATATAACAAAATTCATCTTGCTCCAATATTTCTCTCTCTAAACTCAAGGAAGAATAAAAAGCCATAGAAGTTTGGGTTTGGGGATTTCAAAAGAATTTCTTCATAAATTTTCTTCAAGGTTTCTTAATATAGGTATGGTGATCCTTCATCCTTGATCAATATTTCTTTCAAGAAGTCCAATCTAAAAGAATTTCAAAGTCTTTCAAAGATCCAAACCCTATTTTCTATTCTAAGCAAGAGTTCAATGCTAAAACCTTTTAAAAGCATTTATATTGATGAATTATGGTTGGATTGATGATTATAAGTTAATTTTACACTGAATTCCTTCAAGAACCCATGGTTTTCCCGAACTCTTTAATTTTGGAAATTGGTTAATTATGAAAGTATAATGAATAGTAATTGTTTATATGAAGTTAGTTTATGAAGTTATGACTTTAGTATTTTATTATGGTGAATTATTGATGTATTGGTGAGATGAGGACCATGACCTAAAAAGGGAAGCTATGAATGAGTTTATGTTGAATTGCTTATGTGGATTATGGAGGATGTCAATTGTCTTACCTCTTGTAGTATCTTGAATCTATGGGTTGAGATTGATGCTTAATGATATAGAATTGTGATAGATTGAGTTGTGACCTACTTAGGTGGAGGTGTTTAGTTATTGAGTATGAAATGGATTAATCCACTTATGGAAGAGGTGCTTACATTATAGTATATGTTGAAATTGTATGTAGTGTTATTGTGGAAGGGTTATACCCACATGACTTGCAATATGATTATATGAGTATACACATGCAATGAATGAATGAACTAATTGAATTACGATTATGTACATGTCTAGTATAATGAATATGGATGTGTTGAGTTCATGGTCTATAAATCCTTGAATGCAATAAATGAAGATTATGCATGATTATGATAGTATGTACATGCTTATGAACACTTTGAGAGGGAAGTGTCTATGATGATAATATTGTTGTTGTTTTGTCATAGTAGGGACAATTAAACACACACTCCATGCATAAATATGATTACGATGTATCTATGGTGCAGTGTTATGAAAGGCGCTCGCCTCGTCGCCAAAGGTGAGAGGCGAGGCGAGGCGAGGGTGGCTCACCATTCTCTGGCGAGGCGAGGCGAGGAGAAAAAGGCGAGCCCCTGGCGCTCGATGGCGCTGAAATGGCGAGCGAAAGGCGCCGCCTTTTTGATTAAAAAATTTTGACTTAATAAAATTAGTCAAAATTAGGGTTTTTTTTACTTTTGAAAATTTCTGAAATCCACCATCGCGACTCTCTCTCTCTCTCTCTCTCGATCGATTGAATCTTCTATTCTCCTCCATCGCGTCGCTGCTCCCTCGCTGTCGCGTCGCTGCTCCCTCGCTGTCCCTCGCTGCTCCCTCGCTGTCCCTCGCTGTCGCGTCGCTGCTCCCTCGCTGTCGCGTCTCTACTCCCTCGCTCTCCCTCGCTATGGCGTCTCTTCTCCCTCGCCGACGACCCTCGCGACTCTCACTCTCTGTTTTTAGGTTTTCAGGTAATGTTTTCTCATTTCTGATTTCTCTCTTCTTCTTCTGTTCTTATTTTGTCTGTTCTTCTTCTTCTTCTTCTGTTCTTATTTTTTCTGTTCTTCTTCTTCATTTTTTTTTAATTTTGGTAAGCAGCAGTCAGGAAGTGCTTACTGCTTTGTGTAAGTGTAACAAGTGTTAATTTTTAAAATTCTTTTCCTAATTATTTATTCCAATAATTAGGATGAAGAGCAATATAATGATGTAGAGGATTTTAATCTTCAAGAGTTGGATAATTTTGAAGAAGAATAGACTTTTAAAGTTTTGGTTTATTGTGTTTTGAATTGTTTGGTCTTTAAAGTTTTAGACATTTTAGTATCTACTATTGGTTTTTGAATTGAATATTTGCTATTATGTGTTATTGCTATTAAGACTTTGGATAAAATATGCAATTAATTATTTTTAATTTTTGGTATTAATTGGCGCCTTTATTCGAAAAGGCAAGCGCCTCGCCGCATGGCGAGGCAGGCCCTTGTCGCCTTTTGTCGCCTCTCGCCGTCCACAACACTGCTATGGTGTCGATTGATAGTATGTAGAGTTCTCATATGCACCTTTACACATTATGAAATATGAAATTTACATGTCTATGATGATCCTATTGTGTTAATTGAAAGATAATGAAAACACTATGAATGTAGGTAAAAGGATTTGTCACATGTATATTAGGATTCTAAAGGTGAAAGGTATTTCTCACCTTATTGAATCAAGGAGCTATGCTATAAATTGTATTGAATGAAGCTAAAGTATTCCTTCACACATGTAATACAATATAAATACTATTAATGTATAAGTTTGAAAATAATGCTTAGCACTGAGCGAATATGGAAAATGAGGTGGAGACTCTCCCGCTAGTTAAATCGGGTCTTCTACATATGCTCTCATGAGATGGAAACTCTCCCGCTAGTTATGCCGGGTTTCTAGAAGATCTCCCTATGCCATAACTATGTGTCCGAATAGGTATTATCTAGTGGATCCACACTAAAGCTAAATATGTTAGTTTTATCGTAGGCAAGTAGGACGTGTTTTTATTGGTGTGGGGTTATATGACACGGATTTCACGTAGCTCAAATGGTCTATGTCGGTTAAGGCTATATTCCCTCTAATGAACAGGAATATAAATTATGAATACGCAAGTGAGTTATATGCTATGTTTCCTCAAAGGGGTTACTTAGTATGAGTGGTAATATAAATTTCATTCATATTTTGCACAAGTAGAGTTTGAGAGTAGTCATGGTGTGTTCCTCTTATGTTTATGTATTATGAATATGCATATGTTTATGCACTATGAATATGAATTATGTTATGTTCTATGAGTATGAAGTATGTCTATGTGCTATGAATATGAAATATGTTTGTAAATTATGAACATGAACATGGTGATGAATGTCTCTTTACTATGTGTATGAACTATGGATGAGACTAATGTATGATTGGTATTAGCTTGGCAGTCCAAAGATGGTACTTAGTGTAGGTAGGGTTATGGGACCTTATCTACAGATGGCACAAGTGCAATCTAGGATTACTTATGTGGTTATGCTAATATGTCTTATGAGTATGCTATTAAGGAAATTGACTTAATTCCTAATGAATGATGGTAATCTTAATTAAGTTAATATAGAATGTTGACTAATGTAATTATGTAATAACGTATGTCTTGATTCAGTTGTATCACGAGTTAATTCCTTATCAAGACTTAATTATTATGAATGTTCCTAGTCTAGGGTGACTTTAAGGAATACTTAAAGTGATTAGTATTATGAGATGCTACTCATACATTGCACAAGTATTACTTAGAGTTGTCCCTAGGGTATGGTGTTAATGCATTTATGTGAAGAATGTAATGTTTATTATTCTCCAAAGCTTGTATGTTGAATATGTCTTAATGTGAAGATATGATCAGTATGTTGATTTGTTTTGGAGATTATGCCTAATATGCTCTTAATTATGAAGTTTTTACCAAAATGACATATGCATGAATTTCAAACGAAATGTCCCTTTCTAAGCATGTTTTTGCGTGGTCATCATACTTAATACTTAATTAATTATGTTAATCCATACTTCTTCTACTTTTTACTACAAGTGTAAGTTTCAGCAGGACATAGATTTCTCTAGATTCAAGGGCTTGGGAAGAGTCCTCCAAGACCAAGTGTATGTCCTCATGATTCGGGAACAAGTATTTAGAAGTTTCTTGTATTTAATTTGTAATAGGTTAGGTATAGTTTTGTTTAAGTCTTTAGATTGTGAAGGGTCGTGACCCTATCTTTAGGTTCTTTGTCTTGGTTAGAAGGCCATGTGAGATGTAGGCTTCACTATGATTTTAAAAATCGTGTTCTTGAAGTGAAGGGTTTTTAAATGAGAACTTTTAATCGCTTGTCATTTATCCTTATGATCGAATGTTATGAATGCTATGAGGCTTGAATAAGACCTTTTCGAGGTCGAGTAAGCCATGTTACGACTTGGGGGTGTAATTGAGTCATGACATTAATAACCAATGGATCTAGTGTCGGCAGCCCCCAAAAATATTTTCTTAAAAAACTTTATGAGAACCTCCATAATGAGTTGAGGAATCTTCACGTATACTCACACCATTTTTATAATGCTCATTGCCGCATTTACGAGTCCTTTTTTTTTAAATTTCCCAATTTCCCTTATTTTTCTATGCATTAGCCCATTGATCTGGCTCTAGAGCATCCTGAATTCTTTTCTCAAAAAAAATAATGAGTACCTCTGTTATGAGTTTGGGAACCTCATGTATAATCACGTCATTTTTAACAACACTTTTTGCATGTACAAGCCCTTTTTTAAGAATCGCCCAAAATTACCTATTTTTCATGCGTATCAGTCCATGGATCTGGAGCCCGGAGAATGTAATTTTTTTCTCAAAATCTTTATGAGGACGTATGTATGTGTTGGAGAATCTTCATATATACTCACATAATTTTTTAATGCTCATTTCTGCATGTACATGGACTTTTTGTAAGAATTGCTCAAATTCCCTGATTTTTCGTATGTATTAACCCATTGAACTGGCGTCCGGAGCACCCAAAATTTCTTTATAATAAAACTTTATAAGGATTATGTAATGATTAGGGAAACCTGCATGTTTACTTACTCTATTTTTAAATCCATTTTCACGTTTACATGTCTTTTTAAAAAAATTACCCCCAAATTTCCCAATTTTTTGTGTGTATTATTAGCCCATCGATCTGACATCTTAAGCACCCAAAAAAATTTTCTCAAAAAACATTATTGGGACTCTGTAATGACTTAGGAAACCTTCACATACACTTACACCATTTTTAACGGCCATTTCCGCATTTACAAGATTTTTAAAGATTTGTCCATATTTCCCGATTATTTATTTGCCCATGGATGTGTCCAAATCACTCAATTTTTTTTCTCAATTTTTTTAATAGAAACTCAGTAATGAATTGGTAAAACTTCATGTATACTCACACCATTTTTAGGGTTTTTTCCGCATTTACAAACCCTTTTTTAAGAATCGCTCCAATTCCCTAATTAATTTTGTTTGTATTTGTCTATGGATCTTGTGCCTAGACCATCCAAATTGTTTTTCTAAAATTTTTTATGAAGATCTTTGTAATGAGTTGGTGAAATTTCATGCATACTCACTCAATTTTTAATGCGCTTTTCTACATTAACAAGTCCTTCTTTAAGAATCACCCAAATTCTCTGATTTTTTATGTGTATTAGCCCATGGATCTTGTGCCTAGAGAACTCAAAATTTTGTTCTTAAACAACCTTATGAGGACCTCCGTAATGATTTGGGAAACCTTAAAGTTTACTCACATCATTTTTAACTACCATTCCGCATTTACAATCCTTTCCCCCCCAAGAATTTCACAAAATTTTCAATTATTTGTGTGTATAGAGATGCCTATGGATTCGGCGCCATGAGCACCATAAAATTTTCTCAAAAACTTTATGAGGACCTCTGTTATGAGTTGGAAAACCTTCACGTATAATCACACTATTTCGTAACACCCATTTTTGTATTTACAAGCCTTTTTTAAAAAGAATTTTCCAAATTCCATAACTTTTCGCGTGTATTAGCCCATTTATTAAGGGCCAAAAGCACCCAAAAAAAATTCTAAAATAAATTTATAAGGTTCTCACTTTTTAACATCCATTTATGCATTTACAAGTCTTTTTTAAGAGTTTCCAAATTTTCCCCATTTTTTGTGTGTATTAGACCATGGATCCGATGGTGGGGTCTTCATGAGTGGGCCTGAGAAGCAGGGTTGACCTCGAGGGCCTTGGAGGCTGGTTCGACCTTGAGGACCTCAGAGGCGGGGTGTGCCTCGGTGTCCTCATAAGCAGGACCGGTATCGGAGGTAGGGATGGACACGGGGTGGGTGGACTTGAAGGCGAGCTGAACTCAGAATATCCAAAATATTCAATTAACCAAAAAGAGACAGCTCAAATCTTTAAAACATTCACTAGAATAAAATGACACGTACTTCTCAAACTCTACTATTAATTTATGAAGCCTCTAATTAACAAAGATGGAAGTAGGGACAAGATTCAGAATATCCTAAACTTAAAAGTAAATGGAATACTCTAGAATAAAGGAGGCTCACCATAGCTAATTTTAATTGTAAGTGATATAAATGAAGCTTCTATAGATAACCCTGAATACATGTATCTGCATCATAAAAGAAGCAGGTCAAATGGTATCAGTACATGGAATGTATGAGCATGTAAGGGAAATTCTAAAGCATAAACATAAGCTTGAACTTATAGAAAAGAAATATACTTACCTCCTCTCAAACTCACTCAACTCAACTTGAACTCCCTCGGGAATCTGATATTCAACTCAATGAAACATAGTTCAACTCAACTCAATGAAATAGGGCTCGAATCAACAATAAGGTACTTAAATTAGAGGTAAGATACTCAACTCAAAGTTACTAGGCTCAAGATAATCAAGTCAAGATACTTAACTCAATATACTGAAGAATAGAACAATAATAAAAGATGCAATATACAGATAGGTTTTAAAACATTAGATAGTAACTCAATTGTATGTAAAGATACAATAATGACCCAATTGTTTGTAAAGTACAATAATAACTCAATTGTATGAAAAACTACAAAAATAAATATTATTTTGGAGATACTCTAATTGACAACCATGAATATGAGCTATGTGATGATACATCGTCTCGCCTATGCTGCCAGAATTGTCCTATACTTTGCAGGTCATAGGACTACTCACTTAGTAGATCTACTAAGCTATGCTTAAAAATTAATAAGGAATCATCTAAAAAGTATGACCCTTTCTACTCTCAAAATATAACTTAGCTCATATGCTTAAAAACATTTCCACTTTCTCAACTTTGAGATTATTACTCAAAAGATTTCTTTGAAAAGAGATAGTTAGTACTCAAAATTGCTCGTGAAATCTTTTCGAAATTGGTGTTTTGTCTCATCTTAAATGTAAAAATCATTTACTCTTTAGAATACTTAGTTTCCACATATTCATTTTGAAAAATGAAACTTAACCCTCCCCGTCTTAAGTCTTAAAATAAATTATAAAAGACTTTTCAAAATAGAGTTTATGCCAAATTGTGAACGAGAACGACTCAATTCAAGATTTTCAATAACCATAGATAGAACTTAATACTCCAAACTCAAGAACTCAATGATACTACTCATCTCAAGAATGTTCAACTCATAGGGTTCTTATGGCATTATGGGCATGAACAACTCAATTCGAGGACTTCATGGGTAACATACATAGTCCTATAAGTAGGAATATAATGTCAAAGGTTTAAAAAAATTCAAAATTCTGAAGAACTTAGAACTTGGATATACTACTTCTCTCAATGATACTCAACATATGAAATTTAGGTTGAATTTAGGGGTATGAACAACTCGACTCAAGGGTCTAATTAATAATATAGAACTCATGTGTGCGAATCTTCTCATTCTCATATTTACTTCCTCAATACATAGCTCAAACCGATAGTCGATCTCAAAAGATTCACAATTTAACTCAAAGAGTTTGTCGAACTCTACTCTTAACTCTTTATTGAATTTGAATTATGAATTCAAGATTTATGATCCATGATATGATGTATCTCGTAAGGTTTAAATATATTTTAGAGTAGTTAGAATCAGATAGGAGTAAAGGTACACTTTAAAAGAACACGGACGGAGAAAACGACTAAAAACGGGAGGGGGTAGGTGACCCTGACACACTGAGTGGCACAGGGAGCCAGCCCCTGAACTTGATAGGGAAGTTTTTGGTGCACTGCTGGGGCGGCATGCCAGCCCCCAGCCTAGAAAATGTGACGAATTCTTATTCTCATTTTCAAACCCTAATTCGCCTATAATAGAATGGTTTCTTTCCAACTCACTTAGATTTGAATACTCAACATAAGTACACGATGATCTACTCCAAAAAAACCCTCAAATTACTAATATTGATCTCAAGAATTCATCAAACATCATTAATCAAAGAACGAAACTCAAACTTCAAGAAACTCATCAAAAACTTAATATACCCAAACATATGGATGAAATTCGTAAAAGAAACTCATGATTGGTGTGTGGGTGAACAAACTAAACACCATGAACATTTAAATACTCTTAGGTATCAAATCCTCGGAAAAATTTCACAAAAAAACTTAAGAAGCTCGCCGAACGCCTTGAAACCTTTCTCTTTTCTCCTCTTTTCTCTCCTTCAATTCTCTTCTAAAACCCTAAGCGTACTTGGGATGAATGAAATTGATTCAAATAAGTTTATACCCCTAAATTATTACTAAAGATGTTTTAATCTAAAGGGGTAAGGAAAATACCAAAATACCCCTAATTAATTTGGGTAACTCTCCTAAATTGGGAAGGCTGACTTCAAACAAGCATATCTCCTCCAAACTCTAAACTTAGAAAATGTGGTGGTGTTCGCAAAAGAATCAAAATACCTTTCATTTGATATCTTATGGGACACCTAACTCATCGTGTACTAAAAAGTATGGTCATTTGAAGTTGACCCAAAACTTAAAAAAACTTACGAATGACTTGAATGAATTATGTTTAGTTATTTTTGGATTCAAGGTGCTACATCTAATGAACTTAAAACTTAAGAAATTTTAAATTCCTCGGTAAAATTCTATTCACAATGAAGGATGGTTCGAGTCTTAGCTAAAAAAATTTGTGTTATTACGTGCATGATCACTAAATTTTCCAAGAATAAGTGTAGGTTTTTCGAATGCAACCAAGGAACTACAAAATCATGGTCAAGTAAAGAAAAATCTAGTGGAAGATGAATAGGGCAGTTCTCATAAATATGAAAAAGAAGCGAAGGATTGCTCGTAAGGACAGAGAATGAAAGAGATGGTCTTGAATATGACTTTAGTTATGTCGTTATGTTACATCGGGCGCTACTCAGAAGTCAATCAATGATTGTAATTGTTTATGACATAAAAAAATATACAAAAAAGAGTCATGCCATGATCAAAACTAGGATTCTCGTTAGGATGCCGAAACCCATCTTTTTGAAATTTTTTTCTTTAAAATGTAGGAGGAAGAAATGATGAGTCGAGATTTGATGACTCAATTGGCCTAACTTCAATATTGAATCAATATACTCAATGCCATTTTGAACCATCTACAATGTTAATTTGTTTATGATTGGAGTCAGAAGTGCACTTAAGTAGTAAACATGGAAAAATAAGTCAAAAATTGAAAGAAAGAAGCAAAATTTGAAAGGCCGCATTTGAGAAGTTTGGTGTGTCTGTTGTGACGGAAAAATGAAAATGAAAATCTAACAATAAAGAACACCAAGTTTAACGTGGAAAAACCCTTCAAAATGAAGGTAACCACCATGGGGTTGACTAGATTCGAATCGTTTCACTATAACAATAAGAGGGTTACAAATATTCTTCTAATGGCTACACAACAAGTGCCAAAAGGAACAAACAATAGCTACACCAACAAAAGATAAATAGAAAGAAACACCACCCAAACCGGGCTGCTTTTCGGGACCTAAAACAGGATCTTGCTTACCTCCGAATCGAATATCCACCATTCAAATCACCACCAAGATGTCAGGAACACTTAGTCCAAATTTCAGCCCGATACGACGGTTAGTTAATAGGGAAACACGATCTGAAGGTTGCTAGTCGGAGAAAAAGACTACAACAAAAGAACCCTTTTTCTTCTCTCTTTTCTCTTGTTGAAATTTTTCTCACAAAACCTCTCTTATATCCTAATATCTTTCAAAGATAATAATAATGAGCAATTTTATTATTCTCCCAAGACCATCCTCTATTTATAGAGTTGTGCTTTTCCTTACAAAGCCAAAACCAACTACAAATAGAATTACAATTATAATCCTTTTCCTAATAGAATTGGAAATCAAATAAAGGGAATAATTCCAATCCTTTTCCAAGTAGGATTAGTCCATTGGGACTTTGCCTGGAACATGAGCAATATCTCAACAGTGTCACCAAATTTCCTGACAATAATGACACCCAAACTACACCCTAAGTTGAGATTAAAGTGGTTTATGTCAAAATATCGTAATATAACAAGGTTGGAGGCGATACTCGCAAAGACTGTGGAGGGAGATATTTGTAATTTGTTGTTGAAAATTCATATTAGTAAATACTATTATAGTTGAGGGTTTTAGTGAATATTAACTAATTTATAATATTAAAGTTGTAATGAATAATTAAAGATGAACTAGGGTTACAATTCTTAGATATCATACTTCAAATAAATAATTTAATTTCATCACATTTAGGTTTGTTCATTGTGCAGAAATGAAAAATATATGTCTCCTGAAGCCTCTCCGCTCAATTAAAAAAATATCACCCTAAGTCCATGTCGACACTTGTATGACGAAGTAATTATTTCATTCATCAAATGTATCACGTTGTTTATTCTATCTCTAGCTAACTCTATTAGATAGAGGTTGGTAGCTCCAAATCCTTTGTAATGACCCTTTATCATAATCTTAACCGTTTTGTCAAGCGAGCCAGAATACAAGCGAGTTCTTAATGTTTTTAATAATTAAAAGTAATCTTTATGAAAGAAACTTAATACACACTAATCACCCCTTCATTAGAACTTAAGAAAATTTTAATGTAATGAATCTATTATCAACATTCCTACTCTAAGTTCCATAACCCCAATTATGATTTTTAACTATCTGCAAATAATAACTAAAGTAGTATATAAGAAATTAACAAACATAAATAGAAAGAAAGTAAGCAAACCTTTTCTAATTAATGCAGCTCTTGCAAAGAATTTTATTCATTCCACAATAATCTTCTAAAAACAAGAATTAACCCTAATAAGGTAAGAATATTGGAAACTTTTTAAGAATGAAAAAATCCCACATCGATGGTTAATGAGATGGGTGGACTCATTATAAGGCTTGGGTAATCCTCTCCCTTTGAGCTATATTTTGGGGTGTGAGTAAGGCCTGAGACCTAATTTAACACCCTTTGAGCTAGCTTTTAGGGTGTGAGTTAGGCCTAAGACCTAATTTAACAGAAACCTTATGCTAGTAGTAATCCCTAACTTTTCTATGATTAACGATAATCCCTATTATTAATTTGTAACCCTTAAAAATGTTGTCATATTTACATAATTATAATAGGAGAAACATAGTAGTAATTCCAATTGACTCTGCTTTGACTTGGTTAACATCATATCAATAAACAAGGGTTTGCAGCGAGATCATCACATGAGTTTATTTATTTTAGAATATATATTTTCAACATGAAAGGCGTGGGATCCATCATGTGAAAGGTACCCTCGCATTGCAAAGTCTATTATTATATTTTCTTTGTTTATATTTCAGTTTGGCGCACTTTATTTTACATTCCAATCCACTTTTTTGGATCCTTTCTTGTTGTTTTGTTGTCTAAAATCAACCTAATCATATCTACTAGCTCATAACAACAAATGTACGATAAACATATAAGATTATACTCAGAATTTAGCTAATTATGGATAAAATATGGTGATTAGATGTGTAAATACACCCAGATCGCCACTCCATACTAATAGCTTTTGTTCAATCTCGAACAATTCATTTGATCCAATACAAACAAAACATCTCATAGACAAGGTTACTTACAAATATGATTTGCACAAAAAGATTAATTGTGATTGAGATCTTCTATCCTTGGAGGACATATTACAAATCAAACCTCGGATACTAGAGGGAATAATTTCCTTAAGGGGACAATGTGCATTTAGTGGACTTGATCTTCTTTCTATTTTTCTAGATTTTGGTATTTGTTACACTTTTTAAATTTGTAAATTAATTTATTATGTTCTTCTTTAATTCACTGGTTCATTAAACTTTGGTTACTTCGTGTTTCTGCAAAGTTCGTTGGAAACAGTAAGATTCTTTAAACACAGATTGACAACAGTTCTTCTGTAAGAAAAAAATCTTATATTTTTCTAATTTGTTTCTGATTCTAGTTTATCTACTAGTTTTAATTTTCTAGTCGTGAAAATGTTCTTAAACTTTTTTGTGTCTTAACAAGTTCTTTAAAGTTTTATTCTAAGTATCTTAGGAATATAAGATGAACAACAATCTTAAGGAAATTATTATACTGTTAGTATTTTTTGTATTCTATTGATTCTGAGAATCTGATCATGGAAGTACAAGATAAATGCATTACTTCTCCATAATTCGTTGCTTTTTTTAGCAAGGTCGAAGTGAGAATATAATCAAAAAAAATTGTGGTGTTCCGACTAGGTAACATTCTTATTATTTAGCTAAGGAGGAAAATAGTTTCTAAGAGTTAACAATTTTGATTTTTTATCTTATGTATCTTTGGAAAAATATCTACATACTATATGTTGTGGAATTAATTTTTCTTGGCAAGTAGCGTTGCCTTTAAAATTCTTTAGCTTGCAAAATGAGAGATGCACAATTTTGTTTGATAAAATAGTATGTCAAAATGTTATGTTGGAAGACTATTTGAAAAGAAAAATATTTTTATGTGATAAAGAATATGTTTAATTCCGTTTGGAGACTATAAAAACTTTTGTAGTTTGGTACTCCTTGTGAATTTGATTATGTCTGATTGTTGTGGATTAAAACCTTTTGTAGTTTTCTACTCTGAACAAATTAGACTATGTAATTGATTTGAAGAATATGGAAACTTCACCTACTAAGTCTATGTTGTACTTTTGTTGTTCTATAAATTTCACTGTTATATAGAAACATTCTAAATACTAAGTGGTATGTATATTTGTGATAGAAGAAAAATACCAGCCTTAGAGTTGGAGAGTTTGTGTAATGGACTTTGACACTAGGTAAAGATTGTCAAAGAGAAGTGAAACTCTATAATTCTTTTGTAGAATAATATTTTCAAAAGAGATTTCATACTGCCAATGACATTTTGATAGTCTGGGAAAATATGTGGAAAAACTATTTTCAAATACTTGAAAAATATTTTTGAGATCACATTTAAAATGTGGGGGTTCTTTGATTATAATAAAAATAAATTAGACTTGGTGTCAAATTTAATTTTGGAGCAAAAGATATGAAATTTAATTATACTTTTATATTATGTTAGACCCACAAAATTCTTGGAGTATATTTTGTATTGTGGTTGTTGAGTTTCTCTATTTCTAGTATATGGTGTTACTAGTATGAAACTACCAAATTATATGTACACTTGTTCAAAATGATTCAGTTCTTTTATGAAAAAGTGTCACTTAAAATGTTGTGATTTTTCATGTAAATATATGTATATTTTATATAATTATTTGTATAGACATGAATATTGGTGAATAGTCATTTGTCATGTTTTGTAAAAGAAGCATTTGGACTATATCACATTTATTGGACCCGAAGAAACTTTGTTCATGGATAGTTCTATAACAATCAAATTGAAAGTATGGAAAGGTCCTTATAAAAAGGACATTTGACAAGGTGTTGACTCTAAACTGTCACGATCCGAATTCTAGAATCCGGATTGCAACCGGCGTCATTAACATCTCAGAGGTCGCAGACAAGCCTCATCTTGCGTTCATCACATTCATCTAGTTAAATTTGCAGAAAATTTAAAACTTTCTATATGTATAAAGTATACATAGACTTCATATATATAGAAAGTTTTAAATTTTCTGCAAATTTAACTAGATGAATGTGATGAATGCAAGATGAGGCTTGTCTGCGACCTCAGAGAGGTCAACGACGCCGGTTGCGATCCGGATTCTGGAATCCGGGTCATGACAAACTTGGTATCAGAGAATGAGGTAAAAGTACCTAGGAACTAAAGCTTAACACATCCACTTTATGTAGTTTCTAGCTTATAGTTGTGAAGCGCGCAAAAATCATGACTTAGAGACTACGCGATGGTAGGAAATTCTCCATCTTCGACTCTTTATCGTTCTATATAGATATTTGACACTGTGTGTGATTTTAAGTATCTAACTTCCTTTTTGTATGAATGCATAGAATAATACTCACAAGAATTAGGATGTTTAAGTGGTCTAAGATACTAGACTCAAGATCTGACCTTTCCAAGAAGGGGTCACAATGGAAATGCCAAACGTAGATGAAAGATGTGTGGTGAGTGTGGTTGTTCTCATGGAGGTTAATGCATAATAATGTCTGAAGATATGAGTATTGATGAGTAGGAGAAGGATAGGTTGGCTTCATACCAACTCAAGAAGATGGCCTAGGCATGGATTTGCTTCATAAGTGTTATGCTATAATAGACTATAGAAACAGGGTAGTAAGGCTTCAATTTCAAAGCGAGTTGTGTTAAAATGAGAAGGGTGTGGTTCGAATCCAACAGGCTAAGGCAGCTGCTCAGCCTCGTCCAAATCCTTATGTTGTAGCCGAACCCCCCAAGAGAAACCGGTTCTATGCGTTGAAAGGAAGAGAGGAACAAGAGAAGTCCACGAATATGGATAACGGTAACTTGCTTGTCTTCTTCTTTTCCTGTTTATGCATTATTAGATCCAGGATCTACCTTGTATATGGTAACTTATTTTGTGGATAATCAATTTGACTTACTTCCTGAGATCTTACATGAACCGTTTCTAATTAGTACTCCCATAGGAGACATTGTTCAGGCCGAAGGGGTATGTAGAGAAATAGATTGCATAGTGGCAAGTCCCTTTGAAATTAAGTTGGGAGTCATTAGGTTCAAATCTTAAGGCCAAAAAATGATGTAAACACCAGCTATACCTAGTATGAAGTTGAAGACTCTCATCGGGATCATGAAGTGCAATGACCAAGAATGACCTAATGTCATTACTTGAATCTGATTTCACCTCCTGATTTTCTTGCACAAACACCTTCGGTATCGTTCATTTCATTATCTTTCATACATTGAGAAACTCCAACCTTAACCGACATAGATAATGTGAGCATCATGAAATCCAGTGTCTACCCCACACTGAAAAGAGGTGGAATCACCGGCCAAAGTGACCCAAAACATGCTACCGTACATGGGAATTTAACCCCGCCAGATCCCTATATTGGCAGTATAGGTTCGAAGACTAGGAGATATAAGGAGACCCATAACTGGCATGCCGGGCAATCTCATTTCATGAGAGTTACGTGAACCTCCGCCCTTCCCGAAAGAAGGCATCACAACTCATAGCTAGCCTATCGGTGCTCAGTATAAAGTTCCATTTCAATAAACTCATACATCATGGAAGCTGGCTTCAAGTATGAGGATATCATAGCTCAATAGATGATTTTTATCTCATCATTAATATTAAGTATACATCAGTCCCAATAATTTCATAAGAGTGTACATAGAGACTGTCTCTTCATTATCTTTACACTCTCATAGGTGAGTACGTTTTGGTAACATTTACTTAAGCTCATTTGAGATTTTTCTCATTTTTTATTATTATCCTTTTATCATGTTGTCACCACATTCATTAACACTAGCACATTTGCTTTCATAATTACTCACCCCTTTACGTGAATGTTCATTTCTTCTTTATCTACTAGTATTGACTCAAGCATTATGGAGGCTTGATTCTAGGTTGAGATTTACTTAATCTATTGATGACTGGTCATACTTACTTTACATTGATGAAATGTGAATTTTACTTACATATCATCCTTTGTTGTTAATGAGACTGACTCACACCTTCTAACACATTCATACGTGAGTATTTTTTTAACATAGTATCTTACGTGTAAGTGAGACTTGTCTCACTTCCTTTAACACCCCATTCTGTTCACTTAGTTACTTTAGACCCCTTTAATTATGTTATAAGTCATGTTACTTACTTACTTTAGTGTAGTAGATTTATATCATCGTTTATGGACGATGAGCATTTCATTCAATGAGTTTCATGAGTTCATATGTCATTCTTTTAGAGCATGTTGGGAGTTGTCCCAATGAGTGGCATGCCCTTGATTATGGGTTCATTGAATTAGTTTAGAAGTGCTTATATTATCAGTTGATACTCTAACTACACAAGATTGACATATGATTAGTATTGACCTCAACTTTTGAATATTAAACTACATAACCATTTTTGTTGGCATGTGCCAATTCTACGTGTGTTCATATTTAAATTTAATATGTATGAACCATTAGCCAATCTTTTAATTATTTAACATAATATTATAGTCCTTTACATACATCACTTTTGGACAATCTATTGTTAGCCATTTTATTGACATACGATTAGTATTGACATAAACAATTGGACATAGATTTCATAACCATATTTGTTGGCATAAGCCAATTTTCATGTGCAACATGCTTAAGTTTTTATACATTATACATTATCCAATCTTTTACTTATTTAGAGATAAAATTATAGACAATTCCCATTTAAATTTTGAACAGTGTTTTTGTTAGCCATTTCATTGACATAAGACAAACATTCACTCAAATTATGATTTCACAGAGATCCTTTTTAGCTAACCTTATAACATAACTTTAGGCATAACATTTTTTAAACATCTTGGACAAAATCATATTAGCATTTGATGAATATATCATCTTTATAATGTCATATTTACAGCAAGCATGCACAACAGACCGTAACATTTTCACATATAACATTTTCGGACATATCTTTAACATAGTATCATTCTTTTAATTCACATAATAACACTTAGCATCAAACGAGTCCAATTAATAGATTCATTCAATCATTATTTAATATAATAAACATTAAGATCAACAAGCACCACATACTAACAAAAATATTTCTAACCTATTCAACATTGAAATAGTAACAAGGATTCTAGGGAAAGGAGTTCGACAGGAATGACGGGAAACAACCCTAGTTTTCAAGATCTTTGAATCATTCGAAAGAAAGTTCTATTAGAGAAAGAAGTCCAGGAAAGAAACCCATACCTTAAGTAGAACTTAATCTACGAAGACCACCTTGAAGGAACCTTGAAAATCGGCTAAGAAATTTTCTGTTTTTTTTCTTTCGTTTTGTTCACTGTTTTTCTAACGCTTGTTTTCTTGTTTTAGCCGTGTATTTGTTTGAGTTTGAACATGGTTTTTAGGATACGGTACATACCTTGAATTATTCAACTTAGCTTTTAATAAGTTAACTAAATAATTAATTAACTAATTACTAAAAAACCCCTCCTAAGTTGACTAAACATAAGAGAACATAATACTTAGTCAAATCTGGAAATTGGTGTTGACTATGGTTTTGGTCAACATTTTGACTTTATATTAATCAATTAAATCCTTAATTTAATTAATGTAGGTACCTCGGGTAAGTACTAAAGTACCCTCAAGTAATTGGAACCAAAATTAACCCTTTTGGACCATCCTAGGTTAAGTACTATGATGTTTCCTTGAGTTCTACTAGGTTAGTGTAAGAATTTCAGTTTGACCCCATTAATTAATTAATTAAATTTCTAATTTAATTAATTAAGTGACCTAGGGTAATTAATAAAGTACTCTTAAGTCTTTATAACCATAACTAATCCTTTGAACCATCCTAGGTTAGGTACTAGGTTGTCTTTTTCTTGTTTTAACCAAAATCTGGAAATTGTTTTGTAATTTTTGTTTATCCCATTTAAATTAATTAATTAAGTTGATAAATTAATTAATTAAGTATACTAGGTTAATTACTAAAGTACCCTTAAGTCGTTGGAATCTTAACTAACTCTTTGGACCATCCTAGGTTAGGTACTAGGTTGTCCCTTTCTTGTCTACTGAAATCTGAAAATTTCCTTTTTATTTTTGGTTTTAGCACTTTAAATTAATTAATAATTTGATAAATTAATTAATTAGGTAACCTAGGGGAATTACTAAAGTACCTCTAAGTTGTTAGGACCATAACTAACCATTTGGACCATACTAGGTTAGGTACTAGGTTGTCTCTTTAACTAGTACTAGGTTAGTGTCAACCCGGTTTTGGTCCCTAGTGGTTGTGTGCACTAATTAGTTTATTTCGTTTGGTCATAGGTTATTTATATATTTAGGGTAGTAGGTTAGAGTCTATAATTAGTTAGGAAGTTAGGCCCCACATGGGGTGGTCCCTTATGCACGTTTTTGTCTCCTTAACTACCCTAATAGAATTCGGTTAGGGTGGTCCCCTCCTTTGGTGCTTCTTCACATGTCTTGCACATGTACTTGCACATGGGTTGGTTGTACTTTCCTAACTAACTATTATTTATGGTTCCTTTGGGAATGTTTACTTATTTTCCCTATGATCCTTGCTATGTCCTTGGGCACTGCTTACTCTACATGATCATTTTAATTGATCGTGTGACATGGTATCTAGGCTTGACACTTGGATGCCTCATACCTTTTTGTGAGTTAAAGTAAAAAGCATTTTAGTTTAGGGTCTTTTTGTAGGTACATTTCTAAACAAGCTTGGACTATATTTTGCTTATTTGGGTATATAGAAATTGTATAACACCCCTTAGCCATTTTTCTATACTATGCTCAATATTTCTCAACATTGGGCATTTGAAATGCCTATGTATCCGCAATACGTATTATAATGGACTTACTGGATCTTCACTAGACATATAATTTTCTGGAATGTTACATAAACAATGTTTGTGTCACACAAAATTGTAAGAAGTTGGAACAAAATATTTGAGAAAAAATCTACCTCGTGAAGAACTTTTCAAACTCAATATTTTTGTTTTTTCTTACTTACTTGAGTCAAAGTTTGTGACATGAGCACTTGGGTCATGTCAATTAAAAAACATTGTAAGGAAATCTGATCAACTTAGGAGTTTTGTGTAACTTTGAGTGCAATAAATAAAAATGTCAAGTTTTTATGGAATCTAAGTATGCTGAGCATTCTTACAAATCTGTTGAAACAAATTCTAATCCCTTAGGATTGATTTACACTAACATTTGTGATATGAAGTCAATACTATCTCATGGTGGGAAAAAGTATCTCGTTACTTTTATTGACAATTGCATTAGAAACGACTGTGTCTATTTGTTAAATCGTAAGGATGAAGTAATAGAAACATCTAGACAATATAATATTGAGGTTGAATATCAGTTGAAAAAAGATAGGAAGTGATAGGGATGGAGAGTATAAATCTCATTTTGCAAAAATGTGTTTGAAAAGTGAAATTATACATCAAACTACTGTCATATTCACCTAAATCTAATGAAAAATTGAATGTTGAAATTAATGATGAATGCATTATTTATATGTTCAGAGTTACCACAAAACTTTTGTGGAGGAACTATCCTTATTGCAAAAGGGAACAAAAAAGAGTTGTCTTTTCATGAAGAAAGCAATTTTGTTTTTTTAGGACACAATCTATTTCATATGAGAAATGGAAAGGAAGGAAATCAACCTTGAAATATTTCAAAGTTTGGGGGTATCTATCCAAAGTCCTAGCTCCTATTTCTAAAATGATTAAAATAGGACCTAAGATTGTGGACTATAAAATTAGACTATAGTAGTCTATGAAATGTCTAAACGACCTTGGAAAGTACAAAAGGAGAATGTACTTAATAAAGAGATTCAGAGGTGTGGTAAATGTTAAGGGAGATATACTTCCTTCAAATATGATTTTGTAACATTTCTTGTGTCTTCTATGGACTCATCCTTTTGGAAAGATGGTGTCAATAGTGAGATTGGTTCAATCTTGAGCAATCCTATTGAAAGTTGGTTGATCTTCCTCCGGGAAATAAGCTTTTGGGTTGAAAGTGAATCCTCAAAAGGAAAATGAAAGTCGATGGAACTTTTTACAGATATAAAGCAAGACTTTTTGTTGAAGGTTTTAAACAAAAACAAGGTCTTGATTTTTTCGACACATACTCGCAATAACTTGAATTACATTCATTTGGATGTTAATTGTGTTAGTTGTGATATATGACTTTCAAATCATCAAATGAATGTGAAAAAAACTCTTTTAAACGAAGAATTAGAGGAATAAATTTACATAGAACAACCCAAGAGTTTTGTGGTTCTTAGTAAATAAAAGAAAGTGTGCAAATTTTTTAAGTCACATTATGGACTAAAACAAGCACCTAAACAATGACATAAGAAATTTGACCAAACCATGTTGACAAATGGAAGTGATAAATGTGTTCACATTAAAATCATAAGGTGATTTTAAGAATATTGGTGATATGTTGATCATCAATAGAGACACTAATGACATGGATGCTACTAAACGTATGCTAGAAAGCAAGTTTGGAATGAAATATTTTGGAGTTGCTTATGCGATCTTAGGTATAAGAATCCTTAGAACTCCATAGCAGTTTTGTGGTCTCATTGCATTTAAAATGTACTTGACTAGTTGAAATATTTGTATTTCAATATTTTTGAGTCTCCAATAAATGTGAGCTTTGCATTTCAAAAGGGTGAAAGCGAAAGTGAGTCACAATTGGATTGTGCTAGAGTATTGGGAAGTATGATGTATATTATGAAGTGTGTGTCATCAAATACATTATTTGCTATTAATGAACTGAGTCGGTTGACAAGTGATCCCAATCAAACTCATTAGATGACAATGAAAATATTTTTGGAGTATTTATGAAATACTTAAACTGTGTCTTGCATTATAACAATATCCAACTATATAGAAAGGATGTAGTAATGCAAATTGGATCACCAGAAAAAATAAATATCCACAAGTGGATATGTATTTACTCTTGGTAGAGGAGCAGTCTCTTGAAATATTTCAAAAGAGACATGTATCGCTATCTCTACAATAATCTTTGAGCTAGGTGCTCTAGATAAGATCGGTGAATAAGTTGAAAGACTATGGAATTTTTTGATAGATATTCTTTTTTGGCCCAAACCATCGGAAATAGTATGCATACACTTTGATAGTCAATATGCAATAGGTAGGGCATGAAACATGATGTATAACGGAAAGTCTCGTCATATAGGACATAGATATGATACCGTTAGAAAATTGCTCTCTAATGGAATTATCATAATTGACTATGTAAAGTCAAAGTATAATGTGTCGGGTCCACTTACAAAAAGTCATAACTAGAGAGAAAGTTTAAAGATCATCTAAGAGAGTGGGTTTAGAGCTTAGGAGAAGTCATCATGGCGGTAACTCTATCTAGTAGAACGGAGATCCCAATAGCTAGATTCAAGGAGAAAAACAAAGTTGTGAATGACGGTTCGGCGTTGTCAATTAACTCAATCCATTATCGTGATGAAGACAATGCTCAGGAACAAGGTTACAACATTACGACTTATTAATGAGTTAATAAAGCTTAATGGTTTTAATGATTTGCTAAGTTTGACAGAATTGACCAAATAGTGTATCTACACGATAACACGGTTAGAAATCACCTATGTGAGTGTGAAGTGTCAACTGCTTCAAAGATAATTATTGTTAAAAGTCTATTTTCTATACACTCGTGAAACCAGGAGGTGTTCATGGCTGAAACGAACACAACCGTAAGAACCATATAAGGTAAAGGGTTAATTGACATATGGTTGTATCGGTATACACCAAATCTCGAAGGTTCAAAGATATCACATCTACCCATTGACCAAGTATATCTGACATATGTTCACTACGAAAAGTCCAAGGGGAAACCTACTTATCAAAACATAATTAATTCTTGCTTGTAAAGTACACATACTTGTCCGTTTCTTTGTCTTGGAGTCATTCCCCATTCATGCAGGGGATTGTTGGATTTTAAAAAGTGTGAATGGAAAATGAAGAGTTGCGACTTTTATGAAGATTTGCGACTTTTATGAAAAGTTATGACTTTTATGAAAAGTTGTGACTTTTATGATGTGTTGCGACTTTTATGAAAAGTTGTGACTTTTATGAAAGGTGACGACCTTTCTGAAAGATTGTGATTTTTTCAAAGGTTTGTAACCTTTCCGGTAAGGCACAATAAGAATCTTTTCGCACTACCCTTTGTTTTCTATTAATTGAGGGATTTCCTCTCATTTTAATGATATAGAATAATTTGGACTTCTTCTACTAGAACTAAATCTGGTATTCTAAGTGTACTTTCCTTCCGTTGATCAGTGGCTCCCTGACACCAGCATTTTGGGTATCAATACACTGGTGATTGAAATCATTCTATCCTGGGAGGATATATTCCAAATCAAACCTCGGATACTAGAGGAAAATAACTTCCTTAAGGGGACACTGTGCATTCAGTGGGGTTAATCTTCTTTCTGTTTTTCTAGATTCTGGTATGTGTAGTTTTTAAATTTATAAATTAATTTCTGTTCTTCTGTACTTACTTGGTTCATTAAGCTTTAGTTACTTCGTGTTTCTACAGAGTTTGTTGGAATCAATAAGACTCTTTAAACACAGATTGACAACAATTCTTCTATAAGAAAAAACATTTGTATATTTTTCCTAATTTGTTTCTGATTCTAGTTTCTCTACTAGTTTTAATTTTTCAGTTGTGAAAATTTTGTTAAACTTTGTTGTGTCTTAACAAGTTCTTCAAAGTTTTATTCTAAGTATCTTAGGAATACAAGATGAACAACAGTATATAAGTAGACCATATCACTAGTGGGGTGGACCGTTATAAATGATATTAGAGTCTAGTAGTGTCATCTTTGTCGACATGAAACAACGTCCAACTAATTTTATGAGAATCTGAGTAACGCGGGACAAATGTTTGTGCTATGTCTTGGCAAATCCAATGAGGTGACGTTGATTCCATAATAGGGTGTGTCAAGATAATGTAAGAAGTATCACATCGGCAAAACATACGATGAACATTTGGTATATAAGTAAGCAGGTCTTACGCACTAGTGACATGTTTTTAAGACGTGAAGGCCTAGGCCCTAAGTGGTCAATATCACTATCCAGTTGGAACGTATATATAAAGTCCAACATGCTCAAATATAACTACTGAAGTCATTGAGTTACCAGAAAATAAAATTCTATCACTCTCCCATGAAAACTTAAGACATGCAATTTCAGTATGTTCGCTCTCCTTCTTATTATTTGTATTCCAATGTTGTCCTTTTAAAAATATTTTATAAAGAGTGATTTCATTATTTTTCAAAATAAAAAAAAGGGGGTTAGGGTTCAAATCATTAAATAACTATGTATATTACAGTTCAAATGACAAAAGTGGACATATGTTAAAAGGGTGCAAAATGTAACATGCCTTCATAATATCTACATGGGTATTCCTATTTAGGAAAACAACCATTATATCTTAAATTTGTAATTTAGCATTGAAATAATTTAATCATCTATATTTAAGACCAAATGTCTCTTTATACTGTAGGATAAATTCAAATTCAATTCATCTCATTAAATTGAACAACAGACTAATTTCTTACCACTTTTTAACCTATATAAAATCTCAAAAAAAATTCTAATTTTTTATAACCATGTGATCATTAAATATTATATTTTGTAAGAATATTATGAATACATCTATTTAAAGAGAGTTTTCTTTTTGTGAGAAGCAAGTGGTATAGCAATTTTAAAAAAACCAAGTTTCTTTATTCTTATATTGCTCTAGTTTTTCTTTAGCAATGGCTTCAAAGAAACAACTTCTGACAAAGTAAGTTTTTCTTCGATATTTTTTTATTTCTTCGTCTTTTGTCTTCTTTTTTAACAATCTTCGTGATGTTCTGAATCAAATTGCATTTTTAAATGCTTATTACATCAATGGCAAAGGGGGTTAATAGGCATTAACAAAACTAAATTTTAGCTTTCTCTTTGGAAATTCTAGTTGTACTGAAATTTTCATTTCATGAAATATATTACAACTTTTCTCATAATTAAATTTGTATTTTCTACAGTATAAGAAGTTAAATAATCAGCAACAAGGAAATAAATGAAAATATCGTTGGAAAGGGTTGATGCATGATTAAGTTGTTTTAGTGTAAATTAATCTGAACCCAGTATCTTTTATTCTAATGATTGATTTTTGGGTAAATTTTAATAAAATTTCTACAATATTTTTTTTTCAAAAGAAAAACAATTCATTCAGTTCTAAAAGAATAAAAATTTGAACACATCAAGTTGATAATTAAGATCCACCTATAATTATAAATACAACACAAAAAATAAAAATAAATAAACATAAAGTTCATCATTGAACAATTTATGTAATTAACCAATTTGATGTTTTCTCAGAGTGGATACAATGTCCTTGTAAAAGGACCAAGTCACTCAAACAAAGTTAGATTAGTGAACTGCAATTTCTTGACCGATGAACTTGAATATGAGCTTCGAGAAAAGCATGCAAAGCACACAAACCTAACTCAATGAAGACGACTGCCAGCACTGACTCAGACACACATAGGTGGTTGGGTAGTGGGTTAATTTGATTAGAAAAGTAGAATATCTTCGACTGAATCAAACAAAAAATTTGGTCCTCCTAGTTAATATAATAGTTTTTAATGTCTTTAGAAATACTATTGAAAATATATTCATGGGTGAGTTCAATCTTGGGTAGATTCAGAATTTATCCCTCAAATACATTCATGAGTAATTTTACGCCTTTAAATTCAATGAAAGTGAGTGATTATGTTATCCTTCAAATATTTAAAAAAATTCTAGCTATTAGAATGTGAAAATGTAAATAATATTTGACAATACCGAGAAAGTCTCGTCAAATATCATAAGCCACAACAACCAAAAAGTATATGGATCTCACATATTAAGCAATTCATCTTTCTTTTTTACCAAAATAAGTACTTCAATGTATAAACCAAAAAACAATTAAAGATTTTTATCCCTATGACTATCTTTGGATGATTTTCTCTAAACCCGTGCCTCCCTAACCTCGTTCAATCTCAACCTATTCAAGTCTTATCTCATTTTAAGAAAATTCTCAGTGGAGCCAATTTAATCTTCTTTTTTCAACCTGTTATAAATATCTTTATTTGCATTAGTATAATGTATATTCCCAAATTTTATGATATCAATTACTATATCTATTTTACATTTTATAGGATTTGTCTATCTATTTGTAACTTATTATTGTTATTTTCTTGAATGAAAATTCAAATTATGGTTATAAAAGTGAAATAACACTATGTTAGAATTATTTAGATTAAGCAGGTCAAATTAGGATGGCCATGACCCAACCTATTTGTAGCTCATTTGATCCCAACCCATTTGAGACCAAATTAAATTTGGGCGCGTAATAACCCAACTCGATTTCTATTTAAACCCATTTGAATATCTTTTGTTTCAACCCAAGCCACCCATTTGACACCCCTAGTTGAGTTGGTTGAACACTGCAAAAATAGAAACTGAGAAATTTCCAAACGATTTCACAAAATTATAAGTATCGAGTTTTGCAAAATGTCATAAAAACTCAATGTCGAGTAAGATAGCATCGACTATATGAAATTTCATTGTTCTTATCGCTTCATTTAAGCCAAGACATCATAGCCCAATATCGTTAAAAATATCAAACAAAAAGACGACACCACCAACAACACCAACGACAAATGTCCTACAATTCAGAGTAATTTTAGGTCGACTTTATGAATCCTCATTGTCCATACCACTTTGGTTACCTATCAATAAACTCTATTAGTATACTATCAAGAAAATAAATGGATCCAGGAGCAGCATTAGCTTTCAAGTGGTGGAGAAAAGCTAATAAAGATAGAATTTGGATTTAGGATGTCACTCGGTGAGTTACCTAATTTTATGATACAACTTCTTTCTACTTCCGAATCTTGTAAGAAAAAAAGGATTATTGATAACATCAATAGATTGTCTACAAACTCTACAAAAATGATCATTCATATTGCATCAAAGAGATGATGATTTAGGGTACCATAATCTTCTTTCTTTCTCGAGATGAAGTAAGACCAAGCTTATTATCCTAGATCGGAACAAGTTGATAGGACTCTATTTTTTTATGTCTCTATGTTCCTCCCGTGTGGTGACGTGGGGCGGAAAAGAAAATAGAGTAAAAGTCTCTAAAACGATATTAAGATTAAGACTTTGTAGAAGTCTAGTATATGATCAACTATTGTTGGTCCTCAATAAGGTCAAAAGACATTAATTCCATTCCGATCCATTTTTGGGGTATTTTCTTTTTTTTTTATTTTGTTCGAAATCAACCAAATCATATCTTTAGGTCATTAAATAAAATATACAATAAACATATGAATGTTCATAAGATTATACTCAAAACTTAGCTAAATTATGGGTAAAATATAATGATTGTATGCGTAATATACACCAGATCATCACTTCATACTTAAAGCTTTTGTTCGACCTCAAACAACTCATCCTATCCAACGACATATTCGGACATGGTTACTTACAAATATGATGTGCACAGAAATATTAATCATTAATCATGATCTAAAATCCAGTCATTGATGTATCGTTGTTTCACGGTACTTTCAATGGTTTTTCCTTAAGTTTAGTGTGTGTGTGTAAGGCCTCTTTGAAGTAGTTTTAATGTATTTTGCTCTGTGTTTTCAGGAAAACTATCTAGAACGAAAACGCTGAAGACTGTGCTGAAATTTGCAAAAGTGATGACCTACTGAGCCATACACGGTCTGTCGACTCGTCGACGGTTCGTAGGTGGCAACCGTCGTTTGAAGATTTATGCTGCTAAGGAAAGATCGTGGAATTCTTACTGAGTATGGGGATATGGAAGGGATGATGGTCCGTTGTCTCATCGACGGACCGTCATGGCAAACCGTTGGTGTTAACAAAATATAGCCCCAGTACCTGATTTTGAAAAGATTCTAAGTATGGAGCAACTAAGGCCATCGACAGACTATAGGTCCATTAACAGACCGTAATTTGGGACCGTCGATGGCAACAGAATGATGGAGAAGATAGCAGCTGAAAAAAGAGTTGAAGTATGGACCGACGGAGGCGTCGACAGTCCATCGGTGAGGTCGTCGACTCGAGACGTGTTTTGGATAGAAGTTTTCCTTATTTAGGCTTCCCTTTATTTTTAGAACTCTTTTATTATAAATAGGACCAAAAACCTCGTTTTTTGAGTTAGACTCTTTGTTAATTTTAAGATTTGTATTGTTGGTTGTTGAACTTTAGATTTTGGAAAATACTTCACTTTTTCGGAATCGATTCTTACAATATTTTGATTAATTCGTGTGATTTTCTGGATTTTCTTTAAACTTGTTAAAGTAAGTACATGAATTCTTGTCTAATCAATATGAGTTGTGTAATTCTTAACATGGGTAACTAAATCCATAACTAGGGTTGTGGGAACCATGGGTAACTAACAAAGTAGAACTAGCTAAAATAAAAATTCTAGAATAGTTTCTTGCATGTATTGATAATTCTTTCGCTTAGAAGTCTTTTTAACGGTGGTCAACCTTAGAACTCGCCTTGTTACTACTTTTCGGACCAAGGAGGTAGATAATAAGAAAAGAGTTATCAATGTAGATTTAGTATGCACTATCTAATTGGCTAGTGTCGATTGGTGTGAAGTAATGACTAAGCCATACATCGATTATGATGCTTAATATGAGGAAAAAGGTAGGGTTTAGTAAAGTACACACATGTAGCCAGACCAAGGTGCGGAGTGAAATTCACCGTCGGACCAAGGAATTAGGGATACATAACTTACCACTTTTCATGCAAGATACTAGGAAAGAATTGTTATAGCTAGGGTCCTATTGTAACACTTACACCCTAATTTCTCTCATCATTTGATGAACATCAAATATTTGAAGTAGCTACTTGTTTACTTAGACTTAATTAATTAGTTTCGTTACATAAAATCCCCCCTTTAATTGTTTGTTTCCGGAAAGGACTTGACTAAATAGAAGTAATCGTAGATTAAAGTTAAGTCTAAACCATTTTCCTCGTGGGATCGACCCCAGCCTAACATTTGGGTTCTTTACTTGATACGACCGCTTATAATTCTTTAGCGAATTATAGTTTGAGCGTATAAAATTTTGGCGCCACTGCCGGGAAAAGTGGCTTTTAAATAACTTTAAGCACATTACCGAATTTTAGTAAAAAATTTCCTGATTTTACTTTTGTTTTTTTTTATCTCTCGCAGGACTAGCTTTAGTGTATGCCAAGTACACGGAGTTGAGGAGAACCAATACTTTCACTTGATCCAGAACTAAACCGCACACTTCACAGAATAAATATTCAAAACAATCCTGCTTATATCGATGATGAGATCAACCCTCAACTTCCCCTGCCGGTTTATGCTCATAATCGAGTTCTTGTTGATAACCTTGGTAAAGGTAATCCGACAAGGCAACCTCCCGCCCACGCCCTCAAGAGTACTATAGGGAAAATGTTGACATCATTGACTCTGATGGGCCACTTGACCTACCTCCTCTACCACATGGTTATACTTTTGTGGTAACTCGTAGCTTGATGCAGATACTCACCGCTATTTGTTTGTTTTCGGGGCTATCATCTAAGGATCCACATGCTCACATCGCCAAACTAAGGTCGGTGCATAAAAATTGTGTAGTGAGTTGCCCTACAATTCAATCTAATCTTGGGAGCAATTAAGGGATGTGTTCCTAGCAAGGTATTACCCGGTTTCTAAAAAGTGAAACCAAAAAGATAGGGTCAAAAACTTTTTGACATTACCAGGGGAGTCAGTTAGCAGTTCTTGGGATAGGTTCACCTCATTCTTGAGAAGTGTCCCAAACCACCGCATTGATGATGATTCACTGAAAGAGTACTTCTATCGGGGTCAAGATGATAATAAAAAATCAATGCTTGATACAATTGCGGGTGGTTCTTATGGGGAGTGTACTTTTATGTAGAGATTGCTGAGAAGTTAGAGAAAATCTCCCAAAATAATAAATCTTGGAGCACTAGGAAGTCGGATACTGGGGGAAACACTTTTGTAGTGCAAGCTTCACATAACCCAGCCGCAGATAGGATTCGTGAAGAGATGTCTCAAATGAGAACTGAGCTTGGGTCGGTGTTAAAACAAGTCACCGGGGTACTGAAAAGTTAAATGCGGTGAACTATTTGGCTAAATCACCACCACCGGTTGATGAGTCTTACTATGAAGAAGATTCTTATGCAGTGAATGAGCAGACGGGGGGTTTCCAGCCGAACGACCAAGTCTCCAATCAGGAAAATTGGATCCAAAGTCAAGGAAATCAAGGTCGGAACTATAGCAATGACAACCGAGAGGGTCACTATGTTTGAGATGGCAACTACAACCGCGACCACAACTTCAACCGGGGTAATTATGGTAACAGAAACGATCGGAGTGGGTCTTATGTTCCACCTCAAAATCAGGAAGTTGCTCCTAGGTATGGTAAAGGTAGTATGGCGCAAGTTGAGGATATGTTTCAGAAGATGATGAGGAGTTTTGATGCTAGTGATGAGCACGCCAAAGAGTTGAGAGGTGAATTAGCAAATATTGGGCAAAAGGTGGATGCACATGCAATCTCAATCAAGCATCTTGAGTTGGAGATGGCCCAATTGTCTTCTACTGTGAACTCACGCCAACCGGATACTTTTCCTAGCAATATTATCCAGAATCCAAAAAATGATGGACATTGTATGGCAGTCACTACTCGAGGGGGTAAGCAGACCATGAATCCACCTATGCCGTCTGGCGTCGAGGATGAGAAGAGAGGAGATGATGAAGTAGAGGAAGTTAGTGGTGAGTTGGTAAATAAATCAGGGAAAGAAGCTGAGACACCCCAAAAAGTGACCCTAATTCCTTGACCAACACCTCCATTTCCGCAAAGATTGGTGTAAAAGACCGAGGGTATTAAATACTGGTATTTTATTAATATGTTGAAACAGCTTTCCATCGATGTCCCTTTGATAGAAGCTCTTTAATAAACGCTCGGTTACGCCAAGTTCATGAAAGATATGGTCACTGAGAAGAGATCTGTTATTTTTGAGGATGATGATCGGATGCAACACTGTAGTGCTATTGCTACAAGATCTCTTGTGCAAAAAAAAGAAGATCCGGCTGCTTTCACTATTCCATGTACAATCGGGTTGTTACACTTTGCTAAATCATTATGTGATCTTGGGGCAAGCATAAATCTCATGCCTCTCTCTATTTACAAGAAGTTGGGTTTGGTCGACCCAAAGCCCACTGCGATGCGGCTACTGATGGCCGATCAATCGGTGAAGAGGCCTATTGGGATACTCCATAATGTGCTGGTAAGAGTGGAGTCATTTATTTTTTTAACCAATTTTGTGATTCTTGATTGTGTCGTGGACTTTGAGTTGCCTATTATTCTTAAAAGGTCATTCCTTACTACCGGTCGTGCCTTAGTTGATATGGAGAAAGGGCAGATGAACTTTCAATTGAACAATGAAGAAGCGACTTTCAACATTTGTAGGTCCATGAGGCAGAATGGTGAGCTCCAATCGGTATCTATGATATCCTACAAGGTTGAGAGTTCATCCAAGGTACAAATAGAAGAGCGTCTTGGTGTTTAGGCACTAACGGCAGTGATCATGAATTTTGAGAGTGACTGTATCGAAGTGTATGGGTCATTGGTTGTGGCAGTTGATCGATGTGATGTTCGGTTCAAACCAAAGAAATTGGATTTAGATATGAAGCATAGCGAGTCTCCACCTGCGAAACCATCTATCAGAAGGCTCCAAAATTGGAGCTTAAATCTCTACCACCTCATCTGAGGTATGTATTATTGGTGAAAGGTGACAGTTTTCCGGTAATTATTGCATCATATTTGAATATGCAACAAGTAGAGTGTTCAATTGATGTATTTAAGAGGTTCAAAAGAGCTATTGGGTGGACTATTGCGGATATTATTGGGATCCCTCCCAGTATTTGTTCACATAAAATCCAAATCATGCCCGATCATAAGCCCAGTATTCAGCACCAGAGACGTTTAAATGCACCTATGCAAGAGGTAGTGAAGAAGGAAATTATTAAGTGGTTGGATGCCGGAGTCATATATTCAATTGCTGATAGTAGTTGGGTATGCCCTGTTCAGTGTGTTCCCAAGAAAGGGGGAATAATTGTGGTCCCTAATGAGAAAAATGAGCTTGTTTCGATGAGGCTGGTGACCAGATGGAGAGTGTGTATGGATTATCGGAAATTGAATGCATGGACTAATAAAGAGCATTTTCCTGTGCCATTTATGGATCAGATGTTGGATAGGCTTGCAGGAAAGAGGTGGTATTGTTTTCTTGATGGTTATTCGGGTTACAACTGAATCTCTATTGCACCAGAAGATCAAGAGAAAACCAGTTTTACTTGTTTTTAGGGAACTTTCACGTTCAAGAGGATGCCCTTCTGGTTGTGTAATGCACATGCTACTTTCCAGAGATGTATGATGTCCATATTCTCCGATATTGTGGAGGACACCATTGAGGTATTTATGGATGATTTTTCGGTTGTTGGTGACTCGTTTGATCATTGTTTGAATCATTTGTCCAAAGTTCTCTAAAGATGTGAAGATTGCAACATTGTGCTAAATTTGGAAAAATGTCACTTTATGGTGAAAGAGGGTATTATATTGGGCCATCGCATCTTAGAAAAGGATATAGAGGTTGATCGAGCTAAAGTCAAGGTGATAGAGAGACTTCCTCCACCCATCTCTGTAAAAAGTGTGAGGAGTTTCCTTGGGCATGTGGGTTCTACTGGAGGTTCATCAAGGATTTTTCAAAAATTGCACATCCTCAGTGCAAGTTACTTGAGAAAGAGTGTAAATTTTATTCTGATGAATCCTACCTTAAGGCATTTGGTGAGTTAAAGGAGAAATTGGTGTCTGTGCCCATTATTATTTCCCCGGATTGGAGTAAGCCATTTGAGGTGATGTGAGATGCTAGTGAGGTTGCGCTTGGTGTAGTTTTGGGTCAAAGAAGGTACAAAATCCTTCACCCCATTTACTATGCCAGTAAATCCCTTAATGAAGCTTAAAGAACTACACTATGACTGAATAAGAGCTCCTTGCGGTGGTCTTTGCTTTCGAGAAATTTTGCTCCTATTTGCTTGGAACAAGCGTTATAGTGCATACTGATCATTCTTCTTTGATACATTTGATGAAAAAGAAGGATGCAAAATCAAGGTTGTTTGTTGGGTATTACTGTTGCAAGAATTTGGCTTTGAAGTGAAAGATAGAAAAGGGATCGAAAATCATGTTGCCAATCACTTGTCCCAACTAGAGGATAAATCTATGCAAGAATTGGGTGAAAAGGCTGAAATCGATGATACTTTCCCTGATGAGTATGTATTGGCCGCTTCACAAGACTTGATTCCATGGTTCGCTGATTTTGTGAATTACTTGGCTAGTGATATCGTCCCATCGGACTTGTCCTTTCATCAAAGGAAAAAGTTCATGCATGATGTGATAATGTTCATTTGGGATGATCCACATTTATATAGGAGTTGTTCCGATGCGCTTATTCGGGTTGTGTGCTGAAAGTCGAGATGTTGAGTATTTTGGAGGCATGTAACTCCTCGCCTGTGGGTGGGCATCATAGTGGTATCCGGACAGCCCATAAAATCTTTTAATGTGGATACTATTGGCCAACTATCCACCAAGATGCTCATGAGTTCGCCAAGGCATGTGATAGGTGCCAAAGAGATGGAGGTGTTTCTAGACGGCAAGAACTCCCTTTAAATTCTATTCTTGTAATTCAGTTGTTTGACGTGTGGGGTATTGACTTTATGGTCCCCTTTGTGAGTTCTCGTGGGATGAAGTATATTCTTGTGGTGGTTGATTATGTGTCAAAATGGGTGGAAGCCATAGCACTTGCAAATAATGAAGGGAAGAGTGTCACCTCGTTCTTGAAAAAAACATATTTTCCATATTTAGCACCCCCAAGAGCCATTATTAGTGATAGGGGATCCTACTTTTGCAACAAGTTGTTGAAAGGGTTGTTCAGCCCTCTACAAAGAAATGATGAAGAAGTTCCATGACCAAAAGATTGAGAAGCGCAATTTTGTTGTTGGAGATTTGGTGCTTTTGTTCAACTCTAGGTTGCGCTTGTTTCCGAGAAAACTCAAGTCCAAATGGACTAGTCCATTCTTGATCACCCAAGTTTTCTCTCATGGAGCGGTTGAGTTGGAGAATAAATAGGGTGTAAGGTTTAAGGTGAACGGGCAACAAATCAAAATCTACCTTAGGCATGCTGAAAAGGTGAATGAAGTGATCCAGGCATACCATCTTAATGAAGTCTGAGTAATCAAGAGTCTTGCGTCGTGCCGCGATGTTAAATCAAGCGCTAATTGGGAGGCAACCCAATATGTATCCTCTAGCTGCTAACAATAGGTTTTTCATGATTTTATAGGTGTAGTTGCATTATTTCTGTTTTTCTCACTTAATGTCACATATGAATTTTCTTTTAATTTTTTAGAATTGTTGGATAGAGAGTAAACTAGGATCTGTGTCTAAAAAGTGTCCATAAAATACAAATAAAAAGATTAGCTTATTGGGTGTTCAATGTGCAGGGACTAAATCCCCATAAATCTGCAGAAAATTGGTCTGGTGCACTGATCGACAGACCAATCGATGGACCATCGTCAAGTCGACGAACCATCGGTAGGGTCCTTAGATAACAAGTTTGTTTCTTTAAATTTTCTAAGTTAGGGCACATTCTTCGGAGCAGTCTACAGACCGTTGACTACTTACGGTCCGTCGACGGGGAATCGTCAATTCCTCCGGCCCACTAACTCGACCCGACCCGACCGGCTATACATTAAAAAATTTAAACTTTTTAGTTACCACCCATTCAAATACCCTCCTCAAACCGTATCCCTCCCTATTTCCCTTCACTTTCCCCACTCACTCACACATTAATTCCCATTTCCTTCAATCTGATTTCCCATCTCCCCCACATCTCCATCATTTCCCAAAGCTTTTGTCTCCCCAGCTTGTCTTCTTTCCAGTCGGTGTTCGAGGTCGCTCTTTGGTGTGCTTACTTGCAAGAATTCATCACCTCATTCCCACCACTACAGTCTACAGGTAAGTATCTCTCTACTGACTTTGATTCCATGTTTTTTGTTTGGAAACTTGATTGTTAGCATGCAAAATTGACTAACTTAGTAAGTGGGTCTTGACTTAGGGACAAAATTGAATGCTTAATTTATGAAAATTGTGTCCGTAGTCCCATAGAATGATGGAAAGTGACTGGGTTGAGGGTGCTAGTGTCTACTGTTCTTTTAGTTTAATCGTTTTCCGACTTAGGGATTGTTGGGTATTTGAGAATCTAAGTTTAAAATTGTGAAACGACGCCCTACGAATAATGCGTCCCATGCTACATGATCTTGTTGTGTATAGTTTTGCTTAAATAAAATTGTTCTCTGGAGGGGAAACAATGGCTTCAACAGGTTGACACTGACCTGCATTAAGAGACCCCGATCGATGGACCATCGATGGGGTCTGTCGTCAGCCACTCCAAAAACTTGTCTAACTCTGGAACGACGGCTGTAGTCGACGGACCGTCCCGCTGGTTCGTCATAGTAACAGAACCTTATTTATTGAGGGGGTCTCTAATTTTTTCTAAGTGTCTACCCACGGGGGTGGTCGACGATTCATCATATGGACGATGGACCGTCATGCAGGTCCGTCGTTTGTAATAAAACCCTGTTGCTGAGGGTTCTTAGATTTTAGTCTAAGTGTCTACCCACGGGGGTGGTCAACAGTCCGTCGTCTCTAAAAACAACTTTAATCCTGAAGCTTTCAAAATTTTTGCTCAAGTGTTCATCGACAGATCGTCGTTCCATCGACAGACCGTCTGTTGTGCCTGTCGGTCAGTTCTACAGTTTTGAACTAGACTGTGTTTTGTGTTTCAAAGTTTGGTCTTGCTTCTCTTGGGTTTGTCAGAAGTTCACACTGAAGCTAATAACTATCTTTTGCAGGTACTAATGGCCCCTAAGCCAGAGGACGTTCCATGTCTGTTGCCCCATCACGCCGGATGGTGATAGGCTCGGACAATAATCATGACCCAGAATACATTCCACCAGGTACCCATACACCTACACGTGCTACTAGGACCACCTGCAGAACGCCCCAGAAGGTGGCTTATGGCGTAGTCACTGCCTCCCAGTTTGATGAGGACCGCATACTGACCGGCACACCGTCTGGGTCTGCTGCAGATTCTGAGGGACCTTCTGGCTCCGAGGAGGCTTCCGGGTCTGAGGAAGCGTCATCTTCCCATGGTGACACTGCTCTAACTACATCGGTCCACTCTTCCTCGTCTGATGAGGCTGACAATGTGGATTCTACTCCATCATCCTTGACCGACGTCCCCGCACCAGTTGCTGATCAGCCCAACTGGTGGTGTGTCGAGAGCCAATACTAGATGTACAAGGATGTAAAGCTGTTTAATGACAAGGGGGTCATGATTCGTACTCTGACAATCGAGTGGCCAGTTCGTACCAAGAGTCTTTCGACGATGCCAACTATACATGACCTCTTCACCCGCCATCGGCTAGAGTGGGCGGCTAAGAGCTTGGGTTGTTACAGCAAGGAGGTAGTGCTAGAGTTTTACGCATCTTATATGGCAACTCTCAGGGCTTGTTTAGACAGGAGGGCTAACCCCGCCAAACAAGCACCACATGAGGATGTTCGTGTCCGTGGCAAGCGGGTGGATATCTCTTTGCCCACCATTCATAGGTTTTATATGGTGCTGATACTGATGCCACCAGGGCCCCCCTCACTCGCAATTTTGACTATCGATTGAAGCTAATAAAGGACGGTCGTTTCCAGCGTGAGAGAGTGGTGCGAGAGACCACCAAGAGGTGGATAGCGCAGCATATCTCCGGGGATGGCGAGGGTGCTGATTGGGTATTGATCCCAAAGAAGGAATAAAGAAGTTCAACCTCACATTCAAGGACAAATTCTTATAGCTATTGGTTCGTCATTGCCTCTCACCCACTGTTGCTGATAATATTGTTACATGGGATAGAGTAGTGCTTATAGCTGCCATGGTTGCTGGGTTCGAGGTGGATTTTGCGTAGTTGTTGCAGGCGGTCATTCATGAGAGAGCCTTTAAGGCCACCACTACTCTTTCCCTTGCATGTTTTTGAGTTGTGCAGGTCTCATTAATATGCTCAAGACCCCGAATGGCATTGTGGATATCGGTCTCATCTGCGATGAGGACAATGAGCTGGCTCGCAACAGAGGGCCCCGAGCAGAGGTGCAGCCATTCGGTGAGAACTGGCATCCACGGTAGAGCAAGCCCAAGGGGATGATCAGGCTGCATCAGATCCTTCCAACATTACGATGGTTGAGTCTATCCCGGGTACTAGCATTGCTCCGAGCTCCTCCCGCTCTACTCCATCTGCAGCATTGGTCCCTCTTGCTAGGGCCCAAAAGTAGAGGCCCAAATGGCCACACTTATGCATCACATCCAGCCTTAGATGCAGAAGTCTATTGCTGAGGCATCGGGTCGAATCGAGAAGAAGATGGCCCAGCGAACTGAGAGACAGATTATGAAGGTCCACCAGTGCCTTAACGCATTTGAGTTGAGGGCTCTCGCTCGGACAACCCCTACTGTAGATTTGATGACTCTTCAGGCTGTTGTGCCAAGTCTGAGAGCAGATATGGATGCCATACTGGAGGCCCGGGTTCCCGAGTCTAAGGCCTCATCTACTGAGCCTGCTGAGGATACGGTGATGGATGCACTGTTTTCCACCACTGCTGTGCCATCACCTTAGCCACGTGAGCATACTAAGAGGCACCGATCTAGAGAGGATGATGAGACTCGAGCTAGGAAGAGAGAGAGTCTTGAATTTTAGGCCGAGAGGAGAGCCTTACTAATTGATGAGGAGGACCGGCAAATGAGGGCTCAGGAGGTAGCTGCTGGGGCGTCTAGCTCCAGGATTGCTGATGTTGAGATGAGAACTATTGAGGGTGTTGTTATTGTTGCGGACACTACTGATGGTGTCCCTACTATAGAGGGAGCGGGTAACTTGCTTCACCTACCACCCTATTTTATATTTTTTTATGCATTAGGGACAACTGCATGCTCTTTTTTTGGGGGTGGGATAAATGAAAAGAGAGTGCTAGGGTGAAGTCTGAACCAAACTCACGATCCTCTCTTGTGATTTTCTTGCCTTTGTTCTTTTTTCCCAAGAGACTGGTTATTTTAATGTTGAACAGGAAGGTTAGTATCTTTTGTACATAGTATAGATATTACATCTGAAGCATGATGGCTAAATAAAATGATATCCTTATTTAAATAAAATGCTTGCAAAATTAGGCATAGTGAATGATGAATGTTTGGCTCTAAGCATGACATAGAGATACACCACTGCATGACCCTCAATCTAAAAGCTCGAACTAGGTGTTTGATAATCTTGAAGGGTAATGAGGTGTTGAGTGTGAGGAAAGTTGAATATTCCACCGTTGGTATTGAGATAAAACTTGCCCGGTTAGTCCTGCTTACAGTAATCTGTGATAGACAATTAGGAAAGGATCATGGCCCTTGTTCGAAGATAGCAAATCTTTAGCTTAGATAAAAGAAAACCAAATGAAATTAATATCTTCTTGATCCAAATGATTTGAGCTTAAAATGGACCTTTCTTTTCTACCCAAATTTATCTTTTCTGGGAATAATATGTTGGCCCTGGTCCCTCCTTGTATGTGTACCTCAACTTATGCCAAAAGCATAAGTTGAGGATGGCTAATACAGAAAACAACCACGTCTTGACCCTGACCCAACCTTGGGTATTGTGTACCTTGACTTATGGCAAAGCCATGAGTTTTGGGCGGCTATTATGAGGAATTCTCCGGAAAGTGGGGTTGAAAGAATAAAGAGAGAGAAAGAAGAAAACAAAAATGACTCAAGTAAAGTTGAAATGAAGTGAAAAAATTGAAAATAAAAAAAAATAAAAGAAGAGTCATTTACACAAAATGAGAAAGAAAGGATAAAAGCAAGGCATAAGAATATAAGAAAATTAACAATAAGGCGGAATTAACAAAGAAAATGTAGGTCACTTAGTCGTTATGTCAAGGAGGGCAACAAGTAACTAACATGCATCCAAATATACCCTACCTGACCATGAGCCTACATTACAAGCTAAGAAAGTCCAAATTGCCCCAGATCCACCCAGAGGGCTGGGGCGGCCCGCCTTCAGTGCGCCAAAAGTCACTCTTATATGTTAGGGGCTGGCGCCCAGCACCCGAAATGCGCTAGGGTCGCCTTCCCCCACTCCTTTTGCATCAGTTGTCCCGTTTGAGCTCATTTAAAGTGTATCGTCACTCCTTTTGATTCTAAACAATATAAAAAACTTCCAAACACTTAAAAATCATTCATAAATGAATCATAACCTTTGAAATAATAATTCAAATTCAACTTAAAGTTAAGATTAAGTTTTCACAGTTCTTTCGAACCTTTTGAGCATGATAGTGAGAAGAATGTATTCATGAATCTATATTATCACCTAGATCATTCATATCATGAACCATAATTCTTGAATTCATAATTCACATTTAAGAGAGAGTTAAGAGTAGAGTTCAAGAAAGCCTTTAATTTCAATTTTGAAGTCTTTGAGATCCACAATTGACTTTAACTATGTTTTGGGGAAGTAGGTAGGAGAATGAGAAGATTTGCATACATGACTTCAATATAGTTACTTAGACTTTTGAGTCGAGTCGAGTCGAGTTGTTCATGGCCATAATTCCGCATGAACCCTATAGTCGAACAATCTTGAGTTAAGAAGTATCTTTGATTCCTCAAGGAGTAGTTCATGTTCATAATTCCGCATAAGTCCTCCATGTTGAAAGTCATGAAATCATCCACATGAGATCATGAACCTTGAATCCATACTTTAATTCAAGGAAGTTAAGAGTTAAGTTTAGAAGTTAAGAAGTAAGTCAAAACAAAGTGCTTTTAAAGTTTCTAGGTCTTTATTAAACGTTTTAAGTGGTTTTGAGGCTCAAGTTTCAAGTAAAGTAAAAAGAAAAGAGTTGAAGATCTTCCTTCAAAGTAATATAAGGGAACTAAGTATTCCCTAAGAGTTGAGGTTATTTTTCAAAAGATATGAGGGAACTAAGTATTCCCTAGAAAGTATATAAATGTTTGTTACATTAAAAGGGAACTAAGACTTAACAAAAGAGTTTTTAACAAGAAAGGGGAACATTGGTTTCAAGAGGGCTTCTTAAAGCTAAAAAGGGTTGAACAAATTATATCAACCCAGAGGAGAGAGGTTATTTTAAAAGAATGCGTTAAAGTATATTTTGGGAGTAGTACTAAGAACAGATGTGGGGATGAGAGTTCATATTAACTCAAGTCTCCACGTAAACCATGTAACCATCATGGGTATTAATGGGTCATGCTTTTGGATGATCACGTAAGTTTATCCAGTGTATGCACTAGGTTGAGGATGTTTAATACGACGACAAAGTATAGGAAAGTTATGGCAGCGTGTGCGAGACGCTGTTTCACCACATAGGCTCATAGTGATGGTTGTCAGGTAGAGAAACTCCCACATAAACAATATAACTTTCTTATATAAGTAAAGTTGACTTTGTTATTGCATTTTCTATAACGAACTAAGTTGCTTTTACTGTTCTATAAAGCTTTTTATATATAGCATGTGTATTATTGCTTTATATTGAGTAGAGTATCCATAATTAAGTGTCATATCATTGAGTTTAGTATTTAATCTCTGAGTTGAGTATCTTATTGTTGAGTATTCCTTGAGTTTCAAGTTTGAGAAAAGGCAAGTATGTTTCCATCTTTTTATACAAGTTTCAAGCTTATTTATACTTTAGAATTCCCATTACATGCTCGTACATTACACATATTGAGCCAATTGGCCTGCATCTTCTCATAATGTGGACACAGGTATTTAGGATCATCAACAAGAGCTTCGTTGACACATCCGATAGTTCGAGTTACCTATGGTGAAACCTTCTTGCTTACGGAGGATTCCATTTACTTTTAAGTTTAGTTAGGAGGTAGAGGGTCTTCTCCCGACTTCCATTATTATTAGCTAGAGGCTTCATAGATAGTCAGTATAGTTGAGGATTTTGTATTAATAATTTATTTTAGTAAATGTTCTAAAGACTAAAGTTGCCTATATTATGGCTAGTTGAATATATTATTTTATTTGAAGTTGTTCATTTAAATTAATGATTTATATGTTTGAGTTTATTGAATCTTATTTCAGTTTTAAGCTTTTGTATGCTTAAGTTAGTCTTCCGGTTGTAGTCAGCCAAAATGAGGGTTTGCTTGGGGACCAACAATGGTCTTCTTCTGCTGGTCACGTCCAGGTTGTAGACTCAAGTCGTGATAGAAGGAAAATGTTTTCCTAGAACACAAGTAGATTTTTTACTTATTTTTTCATGTTTGGTTGGTGAGTAGAAAATATTTTTTGGAAAAGATTTTTTAGTGTTTCATTTATGAACGAAAAATATTTTTGAGAAAATATCTTTTATTTTTACTAGAGAGTAGAAAATAGTTTTTGAAATTGAAATTATTTTTAAGATAACAAACTTTAATTATTTTGGGGCTGGGATGGGGGTCATGATGGGAGGTTGAGGAAAGGTTTGAAAAAATAAAATTTTGAAATTGAAAATATTTTTTAAAAACAAACTTAATTTTTTATAGGGGTGGGGGTGGGAGCTGGTAGGGGGGTCGAGGGTAGGGGTAAAAAAATAAAATTTTAAGCTAAAAATATTTTTTAAAAATAAACTTAAAGTTTTTTTTTTTGGAGGGGGTGGGGTGGGGGGAGGGTCGAGTGAAGGGGTGAAAAAATAAAAATTTGAAGTAGAAAAAATCTTTTACAAACAAACTTTTCTTTTAGGGAGGTGGGGGGCGTTGAGGTAGGGGTGAATAAATAAATAAAAAATGAAATTGAAAATATCTTTTAAAAACAACTTTTAATTATTATTTTTCGGGGGGAGGGAGCGGTGGTAGGGGGGCTGAGGGGTAGGGGTGAGGGTGGGGTGAAAAAATACAAAGTTGAAGTTAAAAATATTTTTTAAAAACAAGCTTTAAAAGTTCCTTTTTTATTTTGAATTTCGAGAAAGATAAATTATTCAACAAAAAAAATTTAATTTGAAGTTGGAAGAAAGTTTTGGAAAAAGATTTCCTTAAATTTGAGGAAAATGAGTTAATTTGAAAAACATTTCTCAAAACATTTAACCTAACCAAACATGAGAAAATTGGAAAACATTTTTCGAAAAATCTTTCTTTCATACCAAACACACCATAGTCCAATATAGTGATTATATTAATATTTTTTGTTTAAATATTATGTCTGACTAAAAATTAATATAGAAAATTATTATATTCTTGGGTTCTTCTTTAACCCATTTCCCCAACCCAATAATTTTATATATAAAATCATTAAATAAGTGTTAACCCAATAATAATAAGCCAATAACACTTGTTTTCACGCCCCGAGCCTACACCTTGGACGTGACCGGCACCCAATGACCATTTTTGGCCTTAAGCGGACCCTTGGTCTGGCTTAGTTAACTCTATGGAAGACTTAACCCAATATAGGAATCATTCTCATAAAAATAACTTCAAATAGATATCTGGGCCAAAATGACAGTTAAGTCTCACAATAGAATATTTGAAGTGCAATTAAAGAGAGACTTAAAACTTAAACTGTCTGACTGTCTACGATGCGTCTATAATTCTAAGATGGATGCTGGGACTGACCACACAACATCCTATAAGTAAACGCTGGAAAGCAAGAAAAGAGACCTCCGAAATGCACGGAGGCTCACCACTGACTCTAAGTGCTCAATCTGGATCAACGAGGGGCTAGATGCTGATCTTGGTAACCTCGTCTGCATCATAAGACAATGCAGGCCAACTGATATCAGTACATTGAATGTATGAGTGCGAGTTGGAATGCTAAGCAACACTTCAGCTCGAAAAATAAGAAAAAACACTTAGGTTGGCTTTGTTCAATTCATGAAATTCTAAACTTAATATAAAGCAATAATAACACATGCAATATATATATATATATATATATATATATATATATATATATATATATATATATATATATATATATATATATATATATATATATATATATATATATATAGAGAGAGAGAGAGAGAGAGAGAGAGAGAGAGAGAGAAAATGCAATAACAAACTCAATGTTACTTATATATGAAAGTAATATAGTTTCTGTGGGAGATTTTCTAATCGAAAACCACCACTATGAGCCTAAATGGTGATACAATGTCTTATCCACGCTTCCAGAACTGTTCTATACTTTGTCGTCAAATAGAACTCCTTAACTTAGTGGATCCACTAGCTTAACTTATGTGATCATTTAAAAAGTATGAGCGTCAATACCCATGATGGCTGCATGGTTTTCATGGAGACTTGAGTTAATATGAACTCTCATCCCCACATTGGTGCTCAATACTACTCCCAAAACTAACTTTAGGTCATACTTTTAAAATAACTTCATTTCATTGGGTTGAGATGATTGTTCAATACTTTGCTTTAAAAAGCTCTCTTGGAATCAATTTTCCATTTTATTGTTCAAAACTCTTTTGGGAAATCATAGTTCCCTCAAACTTAAATGTGAAAATATTTATGAAGTTTTGAGAATACTTAGTTCCCTTATAACCTTTGAGAAATAAACTCAACTCTATACTCTTTGCTTAACTTGAAACTTTTGATCTTAAGTCAATTCTTAGGGATTACTATGTCCCCTTATATTTCTTGAAGAAAAGACTTCTACTTTGTATTCTTCACGTTAACTTGAACTTCAGCCTTCAAACGTAATGAAAACATTTAACAAAGACTCTTTAAACCTTTAAGAACTTTGGTTTGAGTTACTTCTTAACTTTAGAGATGACTCTTAACTTTTTTGATTTTGATCCTAACTTTCCTTGAATTGGATTATGGATTCAAGGTTATGATTCATGTTCTTTAGTGATTTATAGGTGTTTACAAATCATTTGAAGCAATTAGAATCATTTGAAAGTGTTAATGTACCTTAGAAGGACTTAAAAAGTCTAAACTATGAAAACAGGGGGAAAATGCCGATTTGGGCGCATTCTGGACGCGCTGCTCCAGACCAGTTGGTCTGAGGCACCTTTCTAACGTACTGCAGGCAGACCACGCTAGACCAGTTGGTCTGAGGCACCTTTCTGGTGCACTCCAGGAGCTCCACCCCAAGCCTCCTGGCACAAATAAAGCGCGTCGCACATGTGCTACCCGAATGCGTCTGAACGTCTCTCTTCTCTCGTTTTTTGATCCTAAATCACCTAAACCTCCATAGTTCTATTCCTTAACTGTTTGTATAATGAATACCTTCAATACCCAGTAGATCTAACTCGTAAAACAACTTGGAAATCACGAATCAACATCAATGGAAATTCAAACAACTCAACCAATAGGGATTCGACAAGATTCATCAAGAATTCACTCTTAATCATGTAAATAATTCTAAAACCACTGAATTGAAACAGGTTTGGTGTGTGGATGAATGAACCAACATGAAAGATCTCACATACCTTGATAGGGATCACCCCTGACAAATTCAACTCGAAATTCTTCGGTGTTCTTGGCAAAACCTTGATCTTTCTCCCTTTTCCTCTTTTCTACAAGCTCTACGCATAAAGTTAATTTACTAATCTGAACTAAATCTGGCTTTTACCCCAAATAAATATCTAAAACTAAATAGGAAATAAATGGGTGAAAAAACTAGTTTAACCTTAAATCCGGATTGGCACCTTTCTTAATCCGACAACGCAATTTACGATAGGCATATCTCTCCCTCATACGATATCGAAAATGTACAAACTCGACGGTGTTGGAAAGATCTCTCCAAGGGATTTTCAACCATATCAAGAACTACCACTAACTCATCCTGAGCTAGATGTTATGAGCGTTTGAAAATGACCAAAACTCACTTCTTAAACTTAGAAAATTTTCCATATTTCTCCTTTTATTAACAAAACGAATATTTTTAGTATCTTAGCTTATTCCTAGCTAATTCAAATTTGTAATATGTTAAACTTATTTTATTCGATTTATCGATTCTATTTTTCTACACCCTAAGAATACCACTTGTTCTATAAGTTGGTTAAGATGAAGCTTCATACCTCTTTGATCCTTAAATTGGATGATGCTTACAAGTAATTTATCATCAACTGTTGTAGATACATGCTAATCAAATATAAATTTGACAGATGTTAAAGGGTGCAAAATGTAACATGCCCCTCATAATATCTACATGGTATACTAATTTCGGAAAACAACCATTATATCTTAAATTTGTAATTTAGCATTGAAATAACTTGATCATCTATTATTTAAGAACAAATGTATCTTAATACTTTAGGATAAATTCAAATTCAATTCATCTCATTAAATTTAACAACAATACTAATTTCTTTCCACTTTTTAACCTATGTAAAATGTCAAAAAAATTCTAACTTTCTATAACCATGTGAACATTATTATTATATTTTGTAAGAATATTATGAAGACATCTATTTAAAGAATCTTCATGGTGTTCTGATGGTTCTTCCCTTTCTTAGTGAGAAGATCAAGAAGCTCAAAAAATCACTTGACCTCGAACGGAAATTATTCGCCTTCCCATATGAATTGGAGAGTAGTATGGAACCCATGCTTCTGAAGAAGAACAAATAAGTTTTTTAATTAGTTTTGTAAGGATCCTAATCATATGGAAGCAGAGGTTGATTTTCATTCTATCAAATATATTTATTTAAAAAATTCTCTAGTGAATTGATTGCTAACTTTGTATGGCATTTATTTTGCAGCCAGATAAGTATTTGAGTTCTATCACACATTTGAGGACAACAGCTGGTGAACACTAGTATTGGCCATAGAAATTTCTAATCAAATTGCATTTTTAAATGCTTATTACTTCAATGGCAAGGGGGTATAATAGGCATTATTAAAACTAAATTTTAGCTCACTTTGGAAATTCTAGTTATACTGCAATTTTCATTTCATGAAATATATTATTGCTTTTCTCATAATTCAATTTGTATATTTACGGTATAAGAAGTTAAATAATCAACACAAAAAATGCAGTAATAGAAAAAAACAAATGAAAGTATCATTGGTAAGGGTTGATGCCTGATTAAGTTGTTTCGGTGTAAATTCATCTGAACCCAATATCTTTTATTCTAATGGTTGATTTTTAGGTGAAATTAAATAAAAATTCTACAGTATTATATTTTTGCAAAAGAAAAACAATCCATTCGGTGCTAAAAAAATTACATTTTGAACTAATCAAGTTTATAATTCACATTCACCTATAATTATAAATAGAACACAAAAAATAAAAATAAACAAATAGAAAATTCATTATTTAAAATTTTATGTAATTAACCAGTTTGATGTTTTCTCAGATTGGATACGATGTCCTTGTCAGAGGACCAAGACACTCGAACAAAGTTAGATTAGTGAATTGCAACTTCTTGACTGATGAACTTCAATATGAGCTTCGAGAAAAGAATGCAAAGCACACAAACCTAACTCAATGAAGACGACTGCCAGAACTGACTCAGACACACATTGGTGGCTGGGTAGTTGGTTAATTTGATTAGAAAAGTAGAATATCTTCGACTGAATCAAACAAAATTTGGTCCTCCTAGTTAATATAATAGTTTTTAATGTCTTTAGAAATACTATTGAAAATTTATTCATGGGTGAGTTTAATCTTGGGTCGATTCAGAATTTATCCCTCAAATACATTCATGAGTAACTTTACGCCTTTAAATTCAATGAAAGTGAGTGATTATGTTATCCTTAAAATATTTAAAAAATTCTAGCTATTAAAATGTAAAAATGTAAATAATATTTGACAATACCAAGAATGTCTCATTAAATATCATAAGCGACAACAACCAAAAAGTATATGGATCTGACATATTAAGCAATTCATCTTTATTTTACCAAAATAAGTACTTCAACGTATAAACAAAAAAACAATTAAAGATTTTTATCTCTATGACTAACTTTGGATGATATTCTCTAAACCCCTCCCTCCCTAACCTATTTTATTCTCAACCTATTCAAGTCTTAACTCAGTTTAAGAAAATTCTCAATGGAGCCAATTTAATCTTCTTTTTTCAACCTGTTATAAATCTCTTTATTTGCATTAGTATAATGTATATTCCCAAATTTAAGATATCAATTACTATATCTATTTTATATTTTATCGGATTTGTCTATCTATTTGTAACTTATTATTGTTATTTTCTTGAATCAAAATTTAAATTATGGTTAGAAAAATTAAATAACACTATCTTAGCATTTTTTAGATTAAGCAGGTCAAATTAGGATGGCCATGACCCAACCCTATTTGTAGCTCATTTGATCCCAACCCATTTGAGCCCAAATTAAATTTGGGCGGGTAATAACCCAACTCGATATCTATTTCAACCCATTTGACTATCTTCAGTTTGAACCCAACCCACCCATTTGACACCCTTAGTTGAGTTGGTTGAACACTGCAAAAATAGAAACTCAGAATATTCCAAACTAATTCACAAAATTGTAAGTATCGAGTTTTGCGAAATGTCAGAGCAACTCAATGTCGAGTAAGATAGGATCGACTATATGAAATTTCATTGTTCATATCGCTTCATTTAAGCCAAGACATCATAGCCCAATATTGTTAAAATATCAACAAAAAGACGGCACCAACACCAACACCAACGACAAATGTCCTGCAATTCAGAGTAATTTCAGGTCGACTTTATGAATCCTGATTGTCCATACCACTTTGTTTAGCTATCAATAAACTTTATTACTATACTATCAAGAAAATAAATGGAACCAGCAGCTGCATTAGCTTTCAAGCGGTGGAGCAAAGTCAATAAAGATAGAAATCGGATTTAGGATGTCACTTGGTTAGTAACCTAATTTTCTGATACAACTTCTTTGTACTTCCGGATCTTGTTGTAAAGGAAGAAAAAAGACTATTGACAACATCAATAGATTGTCTACAAACTCTCCAAAAATGATTATAAATTGTGCATCAAAGAGATGATGATTTAGGGTACTATGATCTTCTTTCCTTTCTCGAGATGAAGTAAGACCAAGCTTATTATCCTAGGTCGGAACAAGTTGACATGAATCTATTTTTTTATGTTTCTATGTTCCTCCCATGTGGTGACGTGGGGCGGAAAAGAAAATAGAGTAATAGTCTCTAACACGATATTAAGATTAAGAATTTGTAGAAGTCTAGTATATGATCAGCATTGTTGGTCCTCAATAAGCTCAAGTGACATTAATTATTGTATTTTTTTCCGGAACATTCAATTACATTCCGATCCATGTTTAGGGTCTTTTCTTGTTTGTTTTTTTTGTTGTTTGAAATCAACCAAATCAAATCTTTCGCTCATTAAATCAAATATACAATAAACATATGAAAGTTCATAAGATTATACACAAAACTTTACTAAATTATGGGTAAAATAGAGTGATTGGATGCGTAAATACACACCAGATCATCACTTCATACTTAAAGCTTTTTTTGACCTCAAACAACTCATCCTATCCGATGAGATATTCATACAAGGTTACTTAAAAATATGATTCGCACAGAAAGATTAATCATTAATCATGATCTAAAATTCACTCGGTCAAACACACTCTATCAAATTTAATATTGTTCATGCAATCATTACAACTTCTATACTGACAATTCACATATATTGTAACATCCTACGTTAAAATTAAAAGTCTCACATCAGCAAAAAAAAATTCAAGAGACATGTTGGGTATGTAAGTAAGAAGGTCTTACACATTAGTGACACATTTTAAAGTTGTCATTGTCTAGGATCTAAGTGTACAATAACACTAGTGGGCTGGACCATTATTAATAACATCATGGTCAAGTTGTGTCAGCCTTGTCGATGAGAGAAATAGTCCAACTAAGTTTATGTAAATATGAGTAACGTGGGACAAACTATGTGTTAAGTCTAGGCAAATCACATGAGGTGACATTGAGTCCATAAGAGGGGGTGTATATGACAGTCCAACTTAACATAAGAAGTCTCACATCGGCAATACATCGGAGATATATTGGATATATAAATAAGTAGGTCTTACACACTTGTGACGTGAAAATCAAATTATCCCACTCTCCCAAGAAAAACTTAAGACATGCAATTTCAGTGTGATCACTCTCCTTCTTATTTGTTGTATTCCAATGTTGTCCATTTAAAATAACTTTTTAAAAATGCTTAGACTGTAGAACATACCCCTCATAATATCAACAAGGGTATCCTTACTTAGGAAAACAACCATTATATCTTAAATTTGTAATTTAGCATTGAAATAATTTATTGACCAACTATTTAAGACCAAATGCCTCTTTATACTTTAGGATAGATTGGTATTCAATTCATCGCATTAAATTGAACAATAAAACTAATTTCTTACCACTTTTTGACTTAAATAAAATCTCATAAAATTTATTAACTTTATATAACCATGTAAATATTAAATATTATATTTGGTAAGAATATTTATAAAAGATCTATTTAAAGGGTTTTTTCCTTTTGTGAGAAGCAAGTGAATCTAAAATAAATCAAGTTTCCTTTTTCTTATAGTGTTCTAGATTTTCCTTATCAATGGCTTTAAATAAACAAGATCCGATCAATTAAGTTTTTCTTCGATGTTTTTTATTTCTTTGTTGTTTGTCTTCTTTTTGTAACAATGTCAATGATGTTTTCATGGTTCTTTTGTTTTTAGTGAGAAGATCAAGAAGTTTGAAAGATTACTTGACCTCGAAAGGAAATCACTCGCCTTCTAATATGAATTGGAGAGTAGTATGGCAACCTACGTTGCGGAAGAAGAACAAATCAAGCTTTTTATTAAGTTTTGTAATGATTGTCACTATATGGAAGCAAAGGTTGATATTCATTTTATCAAATATTGATTTATGAAATTCTCTAGTAAATTGATTACTAACTTTATGTGTTCTTTTGTTTTGCAGCATGCTAAGTATTTGAGTGCTATCAAATATTTAACGACGACAACCAGTGAAAAGTAGTGTTGGCCATCGAAATTTCTAATCGAAATGCATTTTTACATGCTTATTACTTTAGTAGAAAGGGGTGCTGTTAGACATTATTAAAACTAAATTTTAGCTTTCGATCACTTTGAGAATTCTAGTTGTGCTGCAATTTTCATTTCATGAAATGTATTACAACTTTTCTCATAATTCATTTTGTATATTCTACGATATAAGAAGTTAATTAATCAACAACAAAAATAAAGTAGTAATAGAAAAAAACAAATGAAACAATCATCGGAAAGGATTGATGTTTGATTAAGTTGTTTCGCTGTAAATTTATCTGTACCAATATTTTTTATTCTAATAATTAATTTTTAGGTGAATTTTAACAAAAACTCAACAGTTATTATTTTCGAACTCATAATTTCCAAAAACAAAAAAAAAAACAAATTCACTCAGCGCTAAAAAGATTACATTTTAAACTCATCAAGTTTATCATTTAGTTCCACCTATAATAATTATAATAAACGCAACACATAAAAAATAAAAATAATTACATAAAAAATTCAACAGTGAAAAATTTAGTCCTCCTAATTATTATAATATTTTTAAATATCTTGACAAATACAATTGAAAATTTGTTCATGGGAGAGTTTAATTTTGAGTAGATTCAGAATTTGTCCTTTAAATATATTAATGAGCAGTTTTAGGCCATTAAATTTGATGAAAGTGAGCGTTTATGTTCTCCTTCAAGTATTTAACAAATTAAATAATATTTGACCAAACCAGAAAAGTCTCATCAAATTTCATAAACCACAACAACCCAAAACTATATGGAACAGACATACTAAGCAATTCATCTTTATTTTACTAATTAACTACTTTAATATATAAACCAAGAAAAGTTTTAAGGATTTTTATCTTTATACCTAACTTTGGATGATTCTTTCTACACCCCTCCCTCCCTAACCCCGCTTAATATCTTGTGATACTTTTTGGGGTCCTTTTTTGGTTCAAAACTCTCTTAATCAGTAGTTGTTGATGGGTGAGAAGTTTTTTAGATTACGTAAATCTTAATAAATTTTTATGTTTAAAAGGTGAATTTCACCGCTTTTAACATTGCAAATTGACTTTATTCATTACTCATGTCTTCTTCTCTTGTTTGATTTGCTCCAAGTCATGAATTCATATAATAATAGAAGTCTTATATTTTGGTCAAGTAATTGAAAAAGATTTTTATTAATGACATTTATTGTCTTCATTTAGCTGCTTTAGCTACTTAAAGAGTACTAGTTTATTGATTAAAGAAATTTATTTCTCTGTTCTATATTATTATTTTATCATTAATTGGTGTCTATTTTACCTCTTGTGCATCCAACGGTTTGAGATATATGTAATCTTCTTATTCTTACATCACTTTTTTGGCTTTTAAATTTATAAAAATTCTCTATAAGATTTGATTTTGAACAAACCATGGATGTGATTTTTTTTTTCTTATGATGTACTAATTTGTTTATGTTTATTTTTTACGTGACTAAATCATCTTATTTTCTTCATCTTTTTACCGATAATAATCGACTTAACAAATTTACATATTTTACTTTTTTTAAGTTTGAGAAAAATAAAAAGAAAGTTTGATACAATTAAATAAAACTTGAAGAAGAAAGATTTTTTACTAATTATAGATTTTAATTTATGCACCATTCTCAACACAATTTATTTGTTGCATTCTTTCTCTGTCACGTTCAATTTTTATGAGGAAGAGCCTGATACTGACCATTTATAATTCCTATTTTTTATTTCGAAGGTCAAATTTAGATTTTGGAAGCTTGGGATCACGATTTGGGGTGATAAAAATTGAATTTTAAGAGATTTATTCATTAGGTATGATTCTGACTAAGAGGTGGAAGTACGGAGGGGTGTGTATCGATTGGTTGGATTTGGCCAGATTTATTAGTTTTTAAATATGATAAATCAATAACCAAATCAACAAGATATTTGTTACCAATTTTTTGTATATCGATTTTTGGTCATTAACGATTTGATTGTTAGTTTAACAAATAAAAGAATGCTTTCAAAACATTTATATGACTTGAGCAACAATTTGGTCGGAAAATAAAAAAGAGAGAAATCAAATTACTCATTGTGTGCAAAAATTATGCTTAGTTTAGTAAAAGTATAATAAGTACTCGCAATCCACAACCCTAGCCGTTGCCTAACCCTTGTCGTTGCAAGCCCTACACATCATTGTTCTTAGTTCTTTAGGTTTTGATGTTCTGAACCTAAAGGCTAAAGTAATACTAAAATCAAAAAGGTAAATGCAGAGAGCAGAATTTATCAGTGTTAATTGTGTAGGATCCTTATAGTTATAGGGGTGTGTTTTGATATGAAGGTGTAACACCCCAACAAAAATTTCGAACTAAGACTAAGTCGTTCTTCATAGTGAGTGAGATTTTACTAAGGAATTAAATATTTCTTAAGTATTAAGGTCAATTCACTAGATTTAGCACTTTGAGTTCCAAAAAGTATTCAATTGGGAATCGCAAAATCTGAATTTTTGCAAGTTAAGTTAAGAATAAGTTTTGGATCAACTTCAAAGACCATAACTCTTGGCACAAGATGAGTTAGGTGTGCTAGAAGAAACCATAGGAAACTTCTTTGAATTATCTTTCCAAAGCCACCGATTTTTCTAAGTTCTATTTTGGATGAGTGAGATATGGCCTTTTGAAGTTAGGCTGTCCAGTTAAGGAAAATTAGCCGAAAAGAGGGGTATTTGGGTTTTTCCTTACCCAATTAGATTTAATTCGTTTTTAGTAATATTTTAGGGGTATAATACTTTTAGGTTCAGTTTTATAATCCTAATATACGCCTAGGGTTTTAGTTAAGACTTCAAGAAAAAGGCAAGAAGAGAAAAGAGGAGAAAACAAGTAAGGATGAAGGCATTCGTCAACGTTCTTGAGTTTAGTTGCGGATTTTTGCCATGAGTTCAATCCCTAAGAGGTATGTAAGCTTCCATTGTTTTGGGTTTGTTCACCCACATACTGAACATGTTATTTTCAATGTAATTTCATTCTCATAAAGTTGAAAGAGTTAAGTTCTTGATAGGTGTTCTTGAGGTTCATTGAAGATCTTGTCTTGTTGGCGTTTTGGTGATTTCTTGACATGAAGGTGATTGTTTGGAGTGTTGTTTTGACTGTATTAGTGTTAACTTAGGTTGGTTAATTGAATCTACGAAAAACATAAAAAAAATCGTCTAAAAGCAATTTAGAGTCAGAAAACAAGAGCAAAGTTCTTCGAAAGCATGCCTGGGGCGATGCTGGCGCAGCGCCCCCCAGCTGCGCCCAGAGGGCTGAGGTAGCGCACCTCCAGTGCGCCCAGATTCATCCTCTGATGTTAGGGGCTGGCGGCCCGTGCCGGAACGCGTCAGGGCCGCCTTCCCCCACTCGTTTTGCATCGGTTGTCCCGTTTGAGCACATTTAAAGTGTATATTCACTCATTTTAATTCTAAACACTTTAAAATACTTTTAAACACTTAGAAATCATTCATAACATGAATCATAACCTTGAAATAATAATTCAAATTCAAGTTAAAGTTAAGATTACGATTTGAGAGTTTAAAATACTTTTAAACACTTAGAAATCATTCATAACATGAATCATAACCTTGAAATAATAATTCAAATTCAAGTTAAAGTTAAGATTACGATTTGAGAGTTCTTCCGAACCTTTTGAAGAGTCTTTTCGAGTCCTTTTGAGGAGTCTTCTACACTTCTATAACTTGCTTCAAGACTCAAGTAAGTGAGCATGACAGTGAGGAGAATTATTCATGAGTCTATAATATCACCTAGATCATTCATATAATGAACCATAACTCTTGAATTCATAATTCACATTTAAGAGAGAGTTAAGAGTAGAGTTCAAGAAAGCCTTTAAGTTCAATTGTGAATTCTTTGAGATCCACGATTGACTTTAACTATATTTTGAGGAAGTAAGTAAGAGAATGAGAAGATTACATACATGAGTTCCATATAGTTACTTAGACCTTTGATTCAAGTCGACTGCTTCATGCCCATAATTACGCATGAACCCTATAAGTCTAACAGTTTGAGTTAAGAAGTATCTTTGAGTTCTCTAGGAGTAGTTCATGCTCATAACTCCGCATGAACCCCTCCAATTTGAGATTCATGAAATCATCCACATGATATTATGAACCTTGAATCCATACTTCAATTCAAGGAAGTTAGGAGTTAAGTTTAGAGGTTAAGAAATAAGTCAAAACAAAGTTCTTTTAAAGTTTCTAGAGTCTTTAATAAACGATTTAAATTGATTTTGAGGCTCAGGTTTCAAGTCAAGTAAAGAGTTGCAGATCTCCCTTTAAAGTAATATAAGGGAACTAAGTATTTCCTAAGAGTTGAGTTTATTTCTCAAAAAATATAAGGGAACTTAGTATTCCGTAGAAAGTTTATAAATGTTTTTACATTTAACAGGGAACTAACACTTAATAAAACAGTTTTGAACCAGAAAGGGGAACATTGATTTCAAGAGGGATTTTTATGGCTAAAAAGGGGTTGAACAAATTATCTCAACCCATAGGAAAGAGGTTATTTTAAACGCATGGGTTAAAATATATTTTGGGAGTAGTATTGAGCACCGATGTGGGGATGAGAGTTCATATTAACTGAAGTCTCCATGTAAACCATGAATTCATCATGTGTATTAACGGGTCATACTTTTTAGATGATCACTTAATTTTAGCCAGTGGATCAACTAGGTTGAGGATGTTCTATGTGACGGAAAAGTATAGGAAAGTTATGGCAGTGTGAGCGAGACGCTGTTTCACTACATAGGCTCATACTGTGGTTGTCGGTTAGAGAAACTCCCACAGAAACTATATAACTTTCATAAATAAGTAAAGTTGAGTTTGTTATTTCATTTTCTATAACGAACTAAGTTTATTTTATTGTTTTATAAAGCTTTTTATATATAGCCTGTGTATTATTGTTTATATTGAATTGAGTATCCATAGTTAAGTATCATATCTTTGAGCTCAGTATTTAATCTCTGAGTTGAGAATCTTATTCTTGAATATTCCTTGAGTTTAAATTTTGAGAAGAGGTAAGAATATTTCCATATTTTTATACAAGTTTCAAGCTTATATTATAGGGATAATGTCCAAGTACCCCCTCAACCTATGCCTGAAATCTCAGAGACACACGTATACTATACTAAGGTCCTATTACCCCCCTGAACTTATTTTATTAATAATTTTTTACCCCTTTTCGACCTACGTGGCACTATCTTGTGGGCCCAACGATGGTTGACTTTTTTTTTCAAACTAGTGCCACGTAGGCTAAAAAGGGGTAGAAAATTACATATAAAATAAGTTCAGGGGGTAATAGGACCTTAGTATAGTATAAGTGTGTCTCTGGGATTTTAGACATAGGTTGAGGGGGTACTTGTGTATTTTCCCTATATTATACTTTAGAATTCCCATTACATGCTTGTATATTCCACGTACTGAGCCAATTGGCTTGCATCTTCTCATGATGCAGTTACAAGTATTCAGAATCATCAACGGGAGCTTCGTTTATACATCCGAGAGTTCGAGTTAGCTATGGTGAGCCTTCTTGCTTCCATAGGATTCCATTTACTTTCCACTTTAGTTAGGAGGTCGAGGTTCTTGTCCCGACTTCCATCATTATAAGTTAGGGGCTTCATACATAGTCAATATAGTTTAGGAGTCTGTATTAATCATTTATTTTAGTAAATGTTTTAAAGAATAAAGTTGTGTATATTATGGCTAGTTGAATATATTATTTTATTCAAAGTGGTTCATTTAAGTTAATGATTTATCTGTTGAGTTTATCGAATCGTACTTAAGTTCAAGCTTTTGTATGCTTAAGTTCGTCTTCCTCTTGTAGTCAACCATGATAAGGGTTCGCTTGGGGACCAGCAATGTTCTTCTTGTGCCGGCCACGTCCGGGGTGTAGACTCGAGTCGTGACAGAAGGAAAATGTTTTCCTAGAAAACAAATAGATTTTTTTACTTATTTTCTCATGTTTGGTTGGTGAGTAGAATATACTTTTCGAAAAAGTTTTTTTGGTGTTTCATTTATGAATGAAAATTGTTTATGAGAAAATATCTTTTATTTTTAATAGAGAGTAGAAAATAATTTTTGAAATAATTTTTTTTTAAAAAAAATTAAATTCTTTTGGGGCTGGGGTGGGGGGCTAGATGGGAGGTTGAGGAAAGATATGAAAAAATAAAATTTTGAAATTGAAAATATTTTTTAAAAATAAACTTAAATTTTTTTATTAGGGGTGGGGGTGGGGGCTGGTAGGGGATTTGAGGATAGGGGTAAAAAATAAATTTGAAGTTAAAAATATTTTTTAAAAACAAACTTATAGTTTTTTTGGGGGGTGGGGGTGGAGGTAGGGTTGGGGGGATGGTGGAATGAAGGGGTGATAAAATAAAAATTTGAAGTAGAAAATATTTTTTTACAAACAAACTTTTCTTTTAGGGAGGTGGGGGGCTGATGGGTCGTTGAGGTAGGGGCTAAATGAATAAATAAAAAATGAAATTGAAAATATCTTTTAAAAGCAACTTTTAATTCATTTTTTTGGGGGGGAGGGGAGGAGCGGTGGTAGGGGTGAGGGTGGGTGAAAAAATATACAAAATTGAAGTTAAAAATATTTTTTAAAAAACAAGCTTTAAAAGTTCCTTTTTTATTTTGGATTTAGAGACGAATAAATTATTCAACAAAAAAAATTGTAATCTGAAGTTGGAGGAGAGTTTTGGAAAAAAAAATCCTTAAATTTGAGAAAAATGAGTTGATTTGGAAAACATTTTCCAAAACATTAAACTCAACCAAACATGAGAAAATTTAAAAAAAAATTCCGAAAAATATTTTCTTCATACCAAACACACCATAGTCTAATATAGTGACTATATTATTATTTTTGTTTAATAATTATGTATGACTAAAATTTAAAATAGAAAATTATTATATTCTTGGGTTCTTCTTCAACCCATTAACCCAACCCAATAATTTTATCTATAAAATCATTAAATAAGTGTTATCCCAATAATAATAATAAGTCAATAACACTTTTTCCATGCCCCGAGCCTACACCTTGGACGTGACCGGCACTCAATGACCATTGTTGGCCTTGAGCGGACTCTTTGTTTGGCTTACTTAACTCAGTGAAAGACTTGACTCAATATAGGAATCATTCCCATAAAAATAACTAGAAATAGTTATCTGGGCCTAAACGACACTTAAGTCTCACAATAGAATATTTGAAGTGCAATTAAAGAGAGACTTCTAACTTAAATTGTCTGACTATCTATCTGTGTATGAAGCCTCCATAATTCTAATATGAATGTTGGGACAGACCACACAACATCCTATAAGTAAATACTAGAAAGGAAGAAAAGAGTCCTCTAAAATGCAAGGAGGCTCACCACTGACTCTAAGTGCTCAAACTGGATAAACGAGGCACTAGATGTTGATCTTGGTAGCCTGCGTCTGCATCATAAGACAATGCAGGCCAACTGACATCATTACATTGAATCTACGAGTATGCTAGTTGGAATGCTACGCAACACTAAGCTCGGAAAAAAATAAGATAAAACACTTACTTTGGCTCTGCTTGATTCATGAAAATTCTAAACTTAATATAAAGAAATAATAACACATGTAATATATATATATATATATATATATATATATATATATATATATATATAAAGCTTGTAAAACAATGTAAACAACTTAATTCGTTGAAAGAAACTGAAATAACAAACTCAATGTTACTTCTATATGAAAGTAATATAGTTTCTATGGGATATTCTCTAACCGACAACCACCACTATGAGTCTTAGCGGTGATACAACGTCTTATCCACGCTGGCAAAACTGTCATATATTTTGTCGTCAAATAGAACTCCTTAACTTAGTGAATCCACTAGCTTAACTTACGTGATCATATAAAAAGTAGGGCCCGTTAATACCCATGATGTCTACATGGTTTTTATGGAGCTTGAGTTACTATAAAGTCTCATCCCTGCATTGGTGCTCAATACTACTCCCAAAACATACTTTAGGTCATGGTTTTAAAGTAACTTCCTTTCTTTGGGTTGAGATGATTGTTCAACACTTAGCTTTGAAAAGCTCTCTTGGAATCAATGTTCCATTTTATTGTTCAAAACTCTTTATAAAATCTTTGTTTCCTCTTTACTTAAATGCGTAAACATTTATGAACTCTTAGGGAATACTTAGTTCCCTTGTAACCTTTGAGAAATGAACTCAACTCTTTACTCTTTTCTTAACTTGAAACTTTTGATCTTAAGTCATCTCTTAGGGAATACTTGTCCCCTTATATTTCTTGAAGAAAATACTTCTACTTTTTAGTCTTCACATTAACTTGAACTTGAGCCTTCAGACGTAATTATAACATTTAATAAAGACTCTTGAAAACCTTTAAGAACTTTGCTTTTACTTACTTCTTAACTTTAGACTTGACTCTTAACTTTTTTTATTTTGATCTTATCTTTCCTTGAATTAGATTAGGATTCAAGGTTATGATTCATGTTATTTGGTTATTTCTAGGTGTTTAGAAAACATTTGAAGTAATTAGAATTATTCGTAAGTGTTAATGTACCTTAGAAGGACTTAAAAAGGCTAAACTATGAAAACTGGAGAAAAACGCAAATTTGGGCGATTTGGGGCACCTTTCTAACGCACTGCAGGAGCCATTCTAACGCACAATTTAAGGTTTAGGGTTTAGGGTTGGACCATTATAAATAACATCATGGTGAAGTTGTGTCAGCCTTGTCAATGTGAGACAATGTCCAACTAAGTTTATGTAAATATGAGTAACGTGGGACAAACTTTGTGTTAAGTCTAGGCAAATCACATGAGGTGACGTTGAATCCATAAGAGGGGCTGTATATGTCAATCCAACTTAACATAAGAAGTCTCACATCGGCAAAACATCGGAGAGATATTGGATATATAACTAAGTAGGTCTTACACACTTGTGACGTGAAAATCAAAATATCCCACTCTCCCAAGAAAATCTTAAGACATGCAATTTCACTATGATCACTCTCCTTCTTATTTGTTGTATTCAAATGTTGTTCTTTTAAAATATTTTTAAAAAAAATGGCTTAGAGTGTAGATCATTATATATATATATATATATATATATATATATATATATATATATATATATATATATATATATATATATATATATATATGAGTTCAATGACAAAAGTGGACATATGTTAACAGTGCGAAATGGAACATGCCCCTCATAATATCTACAATGGTATCCTTACTTAGGAAAACAACCATTATATCTTAAATTGTAATTTTAGAATTGAAATGATTTAATTACCCACTATTTAAGACCAAGTGCCTCTTTATACTTTAGGATAGATTCATATTCAATTGATCTCATTAAATTGAACAATAAAACTAATTTCTTACCACTTTTTGACTTATATTAAATCTCATAAAATTTATTAACTTTCTATAACCATGTAAACATTAAATATTATATTTGGTAAGAATATTTTGAAGACATCTATTTAAAGGGGGTTTTCCTTTTGTGAGTAGCAAGTGAATCTAAAATAAATCAAGTGTCTTTTTTCTTATATTGCTCTTGATTTTCCTTATCAATGGCTTCAAAGAAACAAGATCTGATTAAGTAAGTTTTTCTTCAATGTTTTTTTATTTCTTTCTCGTTCGTCTTCTTTTTGTAACAATGTCTGTGATATTTTCATGGTTTTTCTGTTTTTAGTCAGAAGATCGAGAAGTTTGAAAGATTACTTGACCTCGAACGGAAATCACTTGCCTTCATATATGAATTGGAGAGTAGTATGGAAACCTACGCTACGGAAGAAGAACAGATAAAGCTTTTTATTAAGTTTTGTAATGATTGTGACCATATGGAAGCAGAGGTTGATTTTTATTTTATCAAATATTCATTTATGAAATTCTCTAGTAAATTAATTACTAACTTTAAGTGTTCTTTTATTTTACAGCATGATAAGTATTTGAGTTCTATCAAACATTTGAGGACAACAACCGGTGAAAAGTAGTGTTGGCTATCGAATTTTCTAATTGAATTTTACATGCTTATTACTTCAGTAGCAAGGGGTGATGTTAGGCAATATTAAAACTAAATTTTAGCTTTCTCTTTGAAAATTCTAGTTGTACTGCAATTTTCATTTTATGAAATATATTACATCTTTTCTCATAATTAATTTTGTATATTCTACGATATAAGAAGTGAAATGATCAACAACAAAAAACACGTAGTAATAGAGAAAAAACACAAACAATCATTGGAAAGGGTTGATGTTTGATTAAGTTGTTTCGATGTAAATTTATCTGAACCAATATTTTCTTATTCTACTAATTAATTTTTAGGTGAAATCTAACGAAAATTCATCAATTATTATTTTCGAAGTCATAATTTGCAAAAACAAAAAAAAAATTCATTCAGTGCTAAAAGGATTACTTTTAAACTCACCAAGTTGATAATTTAGTACCACCTATAATAATTATCATAAACACAACACATAAAAAATAAAAATAATTAAATAAAAATTCAACAGTGAAAAATTTAGTCCTCCTAATTATTATAATATTTTTTAATATCTTGAGAAATACAATTGAAAATTTGTTCATGGGAGAGTTTAATTCTGAGTAGATTCAGAATTTGTCCTTAAATTTAAATTTGATGAAAGTGAGCGTTTATGTTCTCCTTCAAATATTTAACAAATTAAATAATATTTGTCCAAATCAGAAAAGTCTCATCAAATTTCATAAACCACAACAACCCAAAACTATATGGAACAGACATACTAAGCAATTCATCTTTATTTTACTAATTAACTACTTTAATATATAAACCATGAAAAGTTTTAAGAATTTTTATCTTTATACCTAACTTTGGATGATTTTCTCTACACCCCTCCCTCCCTAACCCCGTTTACGATCTTGAAATACTTTTTGGGGTCCTTTTTTGGTTCAAAATTCTCTTAATCAGTAGTTGTTGATGTGTGAGAATTTTTTTAGATTACATAAATCTTAATACATTTTAATCTTTAAAAGGTGAATTTAACCGCTTTTACGTTGGAAGTTGACTTTATTCATTACTCATGTCTTCTTCTCTTGTTTGATTTACTCCAAGTCATGAATTCATATAATAATAGAAGTCTTATATTTTGGTCAAGTAATTGGAAAAGAGTTATATTAATGACATTTATTGTCCTCATTTAGCTACTTTAGATACTTTATATAAGGCTTGTATAACAATGTCAACAACTTAATTCGTTAAAGTAAATGTAATAACTAACAGAATGTTACTTATATATGAAAGTAATATAGTTTTTTGTGGAAGATTCTCTAAATATTTGAGTTCTATCAAACATTTGAGGACAACAACTGGAGAACAGTAGTGTTGGCCATAGAAATTTATAATCAAATTGCATTTTTAAATGCTTATTACTTCAATGGCAAGGGGGTATAATAGGCATTATCAAAACTAAATTTTAGCTTTTTCTTTGGAAATTCTAGTTGTACTGCAATTTTCATTTCATGAAATATATTATTGCTTTTCGCATAATTCAATTTGTATATTCTACGGTATAAGAATTTAAATAATCAGCACCAAAAAAACACGCAATAATAGAAAAAAAATGAAAGTATCATTGGAAAGGATTGATGCCTGATTAAGTTGTTTCAGTGTAAATTCATCTGAACCCAATATCTTTTATTCTAATGATTGATTTTTAGGTGAAATTAAATAAAAAATCTACAATTATTATATTTTTGCAAAAGAAAAACAATCCATTCGGTGCTAAAAAAATTACATTTTGAACTTATCAAGTTGATAATTCAGATCCACCTATAATTACAAATACAACACAAAAAATAAAAATAAATAAATAGAAAATTCATTATTTAAAAGTTTATGTAATTAACCAGTTTGATGTTTTTTCAGATTGGATACGATGTCCTTGTCAGAGGACCAAGACACTCGAACAAAGTTAAATTAGTGAAATGCAACTTCTTGAACGATGAACTTCAATATGAGCTTCTAGAAAAGCATGCAAAGCACACAAACCTAACACAATGAAGACGACTTCCAGCACTACTCAGACACACATTGGCGGCTGGGTAGTTGGTTAATTTGATTAGAAAAGTAGAATATCTTCGACTGAATCAAACAAAATTTGGTCTTCCTAATTAATATAATATTTTTTAATGTATTTAGAAATTCATTGAAAATTTATTCATGGGTAAGTTTAATCTTGGGTCGATTCAGAATTTATCCCTCAAATACATTCATGAGTAATTTTATGCCTTTAAATTCAATGAAAGTGAGTGATTATGTTATCCTTCAAATATTTAAAAAAATTCTAGCTATTAGAATGTAAAAATGTAAATAATATTTGACAATACCAAGAATGTCTCGTCAAATATCATAAGCGACAACAACCAAAAAGTATATGGATCTGACATATTAAGCAATTTATCTTTATATTACCAAAAAAAGTACTTCAACTTATAAACAAAAAAAACAATTAAAGATTTTTATCTCTATGACTAACTTTGTATCATTTTCTCTAAACTCGTCCCTCCCTAACCTCATTCAATCTCAACATATTCAAATCATAACTCATTTTAAGAAAATTCTCAATGGGGCCAATTTAATCTTGTTTTTTCAACCTGTTATAAATCTCTTTATTTGCATTAGTATAAAGTATATTCCAAATTTAAGATATCAATTACTATATCTATTTTATATTTTATCGGATTTGTCTATATATTTGTAACTTATTATTGTTATTTTCTTGAATCAAAATTTAAATTATGGTTAACACTATGTTAGCATTATTTAGATTAAGCAGGTCAAATTAGGATGACCATGACCCAACCCTATTTGTAGCTCATTTGATCCCAACCCATTTGAGCCCAAATAAAATTTGGGCGGGTAATAACCCAACTCTATTTCTATTTCAACCCATTTGAATATCTTCAGTTTCAACTCAACCCACCCATTTGACACCCCTAGTTGAGTTTGTTGAACACTGCAAAAATAGAAACTCGGAATATTCCAAACTAATTCACAAAATTATAAGTACCGAGTTTTGCAAAATGTCATAACAAATCAATGTCGAGTAAGATAGTATCGACTTTATGAAATTTCATTGTTCATATCGCTTCATTTAAGCCAAGACATCACAGCCCAATATTGTTAAAATACCAACAAAAAGACAGCACCACCACCAACACCAACGACAAATGCCCTTCAATTCAGAGTAATTTCAGGTCGACTCTATGAATCCTGATTGTCCATACCACTTTGTTTAGCTATCAATAAACTATATTACTATACTATCAAGAAAATAAATGGAACCAGTAGGCTGCATTAGCTTTCATGCGGTGGAGCTAAGCCAATAAAGATAGAAATCGGATTTAAGATGTCACTTAGTTAGTAACCTAATTTTCTGATACAACTTCTTTCTACTTCCGGATCTTGTTGTAAAGGAAGGAAAAAAAGGACTATTGACAAGATCAATAGATTGTCTACAAACTCTCCAAAAATGATCATTCATTGTGCATCAAAGAGATCATGATTTAGGGTACCATGATCTTCTTTCCTTTCTCGAGATGAAGTAAGACCAAGCTTATTATCCTAGGTCGGAACAAGTTGACATGAATCTGTTTTTTTATGTTTCTATGTTCCTCGCGCGTGGTGACGTGGGGCGGAAAAGAAAATAGAGTAATAGTCTCTAACACGATATTAAGATTAAGACTTTGTAGAAGTCTAGTATATGATCAGCATTGTTGGTCCTCAATAAGCTCAAGTGACATTAATTATTGTATTTTTGTCCGGAACACTCAATTACATTCCGATCCATGTTTAGGGTCTTTTCTTGTTTTTTTTGTTGTTTGAAATCAACCAAATCAAATCTTTAGCTCATTAAATCAAATATACAATAAACATATGGAAGTTCATAAGATTATACACAAAACTTAGCTAAATTATGGGTAAAATAGAGTGATTGGATGCGTAAATACACACCAGATCATCACTTCATACTTAAAGCTTTTTTTGTCCTCAAACAACTCATCCTATCCGATGATATATTCAGACAAGGTTACTTACAAATATGATTTGCACAGAAAGATTAATCATTAATCATGATCAAAAATTCACTCGTTCAAACACACTCTATCAAATTTAATATTTTTCATGCATCATTACAACTTTTATACTGACAATTCACATATATTGTAACATCCTACCTTAAAATAAAAAGTCTCACATCAGCAAAAAAAATACAAGAGACATGTTGGGTATGTAAGTAAGAAGGTCTTACACATTAGTGACACATTTTAAAGTTGTCATTGTCTAGGATCTAAGTGGACAATATCACTAGTGGGTTGGACCATTATTAATAACATCATAGTCAAGTTGTGTCAGCCTTGTCGATGAGAGAAAATAGTCCAACTAAGTTTATGTAAATATGAGTAACGTGGGACAAACTTTGTGTTAAATCTAGGAAAATCACATGAGGTGACATTGAGTCCATAAGAGGGGATGTATATGACAATCCAACTTAACATAAGAAGTCTCACGTCAGCAAAACATCGGAGAGATATTGGATATATAAGTAAGTAGGTCTTACACACTTGTGACGTGAAAATCAAATTATCCCACTCTCCCAAAAAAAACTTAAGACATGCAATTTCAGTGTGATCACTCTCCTTCTTATTTGTTGTATTCCAAAGTTGTCCTATTAAAATATCTTTCTAAAAATGCTTAGACTGTGGATCATACCCCTCATAATATCTACAAGGGAATCCTTACTTAGGAAAACAACCACTATATCTTAAATTTGTAATTTAGCATTGAAATAATTCATTTACCAGCTATTTAAGACCAAATGCCTCTTAAAACTTTAGGATAGATTGATATTCAATTCATGGCATTAAATTGAACAATAAAACTAATTTCTTACCACTTTTTGACTTAAATAAAATATCATAAAATTTATTAACCTTACATAACCATGTGAATATTAAATATTATTATTGGTAAGACTTTTTTTAAAAGATCTATATTTAAAGGGGGTTTTCCTTTTGTGAGAAGCAAGTAAGTCTAAAATAAATCAAGTTTCTTTTTTGTTATATTGTTCTAGATTTCCCTTATCAATGGCTTCAAAGAAACAAGATCCGATCAAGTAAGTTTTTCTTCGATGTTTTTTATTTCTTTGTCGCTTGTCTTCTTTTTGTAACAATGTCAGTGATGTTTTCATGGTTCTTTTGTTTTTAGTGAGAAGATCGAGAAGTTTGAAAGATTACTTTTCTCATAATACAGTTTGTATATTCTACGATATAAGAAATTAATTAATCAACAACAAAAAGCAAGTAGTAATAAAAAAAAAACAAATAAAACAATCATTGGAAAGGGTTGATGTTTGATTAAGTTGTTTCGCTGTAAATTTATCTGAACCAATATTTTTTATTCTTATAATTAATTTTTAGGTGAAATTCAACGAAAACTCAACAATTATTATTTTCGAACTCATAATTTGCAAAAAAAAAAAAAATCATTCAGTGCTAAAAGGATTACATTTTAAGCTCATCAACTTGATAATTTATTTCCACCTATAATAATTATAATATACACGACACATAAAAACTAAAAATAATTACATAAAAAATTCAACAGTGAAAAATTTAGTCCTCCTAATTATTATAATATTTTTTAATATCTTGAGAAATACAATTGAAAATTTGTTCATGAGAGAGTTTAATTTTGAGTAGATTCAGAATTTGTCCTTTAAATATATTAATGAGCAGTTTTAGGCCATTAAATTTGATGAAAGTGCGTTTATGTTCTCCTTCAAATATTTAACAAATTAAATAATATTTGACCAAACCAGAAAAGTCTCATCAAATTTCATAAACCACAACAACCCAAAACTATATGGAACAGACATACTAAAAAAATCATCTTTATTTTACTAATTAACTGCTTTAATATATAAACCAAGAAAAGTTTTAAGGATTTTTATCTTTATACCTAACTTTGGATGATTCTTTCTACACCCCTCCCTCCCTAACCCCGTTTACTATCTTGTGATACTTTTTGGGGTCCTTTTTTGGTTGAAAACTCTCTTAATCAGTAGTTGTTGATGGGTGAGAATTTTTTTAATTACGTAAATCTGAATAATTTTTCATCTTTAAAAGGTCAATTTCACCACTTTTAACATTGGAAATTGACTTTATTCATTACTCATGTCTTCTTCTCTTGTTTGATTTGCTCCAAGTCATGAATTCATATAATAATAGAAGTCTTATATTTTGGTCAAGTAATTGCAAAAGAGTTTTATTAATAACATTTATTGTCTTCATCATATCTACAATGGTATCCTTATTTAGGAAAAAAATCATTATATCGTAAATTTGTAATTTAGCATTGAAATGATTTAATTACCAACTATTTAAGACAAGGTGCCTCTTTATACTTTAGGATAGATTCATATTCAATTCATTTCATTAAATTGAACAATAAAACTAATTTCTTACCACTTTTTTGACTTATATATAATCTCATAAAATTTATTAACTTTCTATAACCGTGTGAACATTAAATATTATATTTGGTAAGAATATTTTGAAGACATCTATTTAAAGGGGTTTTTCCTTTTGTGAGAAGCAAGTGAATCTAATTAAATCAAGTGTCTTTTTTCTTATATTGCTCTTGATTTTCCTTATCAAATGGCTTCAAAGAAACAAGATCTGATTAAGTAAGTTTTTCTTTGATGTTTTTTTATTTCTTTGTCGTTTCGTCTTCTTTTTGTAACAATGTCCGTGATGTTTTCATGATTTTTCTGTTTTTAGTGAGAAGACCGAGAAGTTTGAAAGATTACTTGACCTCGAATGGAAATCACTTGCCTTCTTATATGAATTGGAGAGTAGTATGGCAACCTACGCTACGGAAGAAGAACAGAGAAAGCTTTTTATTAAGTTTTTTAATGATTGTGACCATATGGAAGCACAGGTTTATTTTCATTTTATCAAATATTCATTTATGAAATTCTCTAGCAAAATTGATTACTAACTTTATGTGTTCTGTTATTTTGCAGCATGATTTGAGTTCTATCAAACATTTGAGGACAACAACCGGTGAAAAGTAGTGTTTGCTATCGAATTTTCTAATTGAAATGCATTTTACATGCTTATTACTTCAGTAGCAAAGGGTGATGTTAGGCATTATTAAAACTAAATTTTAGATTTCTCTTTGAAAATTCTAGTTGTACTGCAATCTTCATTTTATGAAATATATTACAACTTTCTCATAATTCAGTTTGTATATTCTACGATTTAAGAAGTGAAATGATCAACAACAAAAAACACGTAGTAATAGAGAAAAAAAATAAAACAATCATTGGAAAGGGTTGATGTTTGATTAAGTTGTTTCGATGTAAATTTATCTGAACCAATATTTTTATATTCTAATAATTAATTTTTAGGTGTAATTTAACAAAAATTCAACAATTATGATTTTCGAACTCATAATTTGCAAAAACAAAACAACAAATTCATTCAGTGCTAAAAGGATTACATTTTAAACTCATCAAGTTGATAATTTAGTTTCACCTATAATAATTATAATAAACACAACGCATAAAAAATAAAAATAATTAAATAAAAATTTCAACAGTGAAAAATTTAGTCCTCCTAATTATACAATTGAAAATTTGTTCATGGGAGAGTTTAATTTTGAGTAGATTCAGAATTTGTCCTTTAAATATATTAATGAGCAGTTTTAGGCCATTAAATTATTGCTTGCCAAAAATCCTACTTCTACAATTGGTAGGTCACTGGGTTATTCAAATAAGTTGTGTTTTCCGTGGTTTTCCCATGTTACAACTTCCGTACCAATTCGGTCGATCCGGAATGGATTGGTTAAACATTCCATTAGGTAGCCTGGTCTTGACTCTTCTGTGTGGTATTCATTCTCGTTCGGCTCTTGGAATCACGACGAGAGAATCCTGCCTTTATTTTGACTACCCTAGGCTAGAGGACTTGACGGACCACCTCAGAGGTAGGGGTTTTGAGCATAAAGATTCCATTGACCTGTAAAAAGTGGGCCTAACCCTTGGGGGAACACGACCAACCCCGACTATCTAAGCCCTCGTCTTTACAGGAATTGTCGCAGGTGAGCGTAGATGACTTCCCGCAGATTGGGCGTGAACGACGGGAATTGAACCCGCGCATGGTGGATTCACAATCCACTGCCTTGATCCACTTGGCTACATCCGCCCGGGGCGAGCCCCTGTGGTTGCGAGTTGGAGCTGCCATAGCTTATGGCTATAGCAATGGGAGGGCCCCAGCAGAGAGAAAAGTCAGGATAACGAGCGCTCCGGGCCTAAGATGAGGCCAAAAGGCGTAGTCGATGGACAACAGGTGAATATTCCTGTACTACCCCTTGTTAGTCCCGAATAACTCAAGGGCACTAGCTACTCCATCAACTCCATTTCATTGCGTAAGTGAGGATGCTTCATCATCCATACATAACGAATTGATAGGGTATATTCATATCATAATGAACAGTAAGAACTAGCATTCTTATTAATTGATGAAAGTGAGCGTTTATGTTCTCCTTCAAATATCTAACAAATTAAATGATATTTGACCAAATCAGAACAGTCTCATCAAATTTCATAAACCACAACAACCCAAAACTATATGGAACAGACATACTAAGCAATTCATCTTTATTTTACTAATTAACTACTTTAATATATAAACCATGAAAAATTTTAAGGATTTTTATCTCTATACCTAACTTTGGGTGATTTTCTCTACACCCCTCCCTCCCTAACCCCGTTTACTATCTTGAAATACTTTTTGGGGTCCTTTTTTGGTTCAAAATTCTCTTAATCAGTAAATATTGATGGGTGAGAAGTTTTTTAGATTACATAAATCTTAATACATTTTAATCTTTAAAAGGTGAATTTCACCGCTTTTTACATTGGAAATTGACTTTATTCATTTCTCATGTCTTCTTCTCTTGTTTGATTTACTCCAAGTCATAAATTCATATAATAATAGAAGTCTTATATTTTGGTCAAGTAATTGGAAAAGAGTTTTATTAATGACATTATTGTCTTCGTTTAGCTACTTTAGATACTTTATATAAGGCTTGTATAACAATGTCAACAACATAATTCGTTAAAGTAAATGCAATAACTAATTCAATGTTACTTATATATGAAAGTAATATAGTTTCTGTGGAAGATTTTCTAACCGACAACCACCACTATGAGCCTAAGTGGTGATACAATGTCTTATCCATGCTAGTAGAACTGTCATATACTTAGTCGTCAAATAGAACTCCTTAACATAGTGGATCCACCAGCTTAAATTACGTGATCATCTAAAAAGTATGACCCGTTAATACCCATGATTGCTACATGGTTTCATGGAGACTTGAGTTAATATGAATTCTCATCCTCACATCGGTTCTCAATACTACTCCCAAAACATACTTTAGTTTATGCTTTTAAAATAACTTCCTTTCTTTGGGTTGAGATGATTTCTCAACACTTAGCTTGAAAAAGCTCTCTTGGTCAATGTTTCATTTTATTGTTCAAAACTGTTGTGGGAAATCTTTGTTTCCTCTTAACTTAAATGTGAAAATGTTTATGAACTTTTAGGTAAATCTTAGTTCCCTTGTAACCATAGAGAAATGAACTAAAGTCTTTACTCTTTGCTTAACTTGACACTTTTGATCTTAAGTCAACTCTTAGGGAATACTTAATTCCTTTATATTTCTTGAAGAAAAGACTTCTACTTTTTACTCTTCACGTTAACTTGAACTTGATCCTACAAACGTAATTAAAATATTTAATAAAGACTCTTGAAAACCTTTAAGAACTTTGCTTTGACTTATTTCTTAACTTTGAATTGACTCTTAACTTCTTTGACTTTGATCTTAACTTTCATTGCATTAGATTATGGATTCAAGGTTATTATTCGTGTTCTTTGGTGATTTCTAGGTGTTTAGAAATCATTGGTAAGTGTTAATGTACCTTAGAACGACTTAAAAAGGCTAAACTATGAAAACTGGCAAAAAAGCCCATTTAGGCACATTCGGGGGGCGCCACGCAAGACTCGTTGGTCTGAGGCACCTTTCTGACGCACTGCCGGTGTGACGCGCCAGACCAGTTGGTCTGAGGCACCTTTCTAGCGCGCCACCCCAGGCCTCCATGCGCAAATGGGGCGTGCCATGCCTGGTGCTACCCGAATGCGTCTGAACGTCTCTCTTCTCTCTTTTTTTTTATCCTAAATCGCCTAAACCAATATAGTTCTATTCCCAAACTCTTGGTATCATCAATACTTTCAATACCCAGTAGATCTAACTCGAAAAACAACTTGGAAATTACAAATCAACATCAATGGGCATTCAAACAACTCAACCAATAGGGATTCGACAAGATTCATCAAAAATTCGCTCTTAATCATGTAAACAATTGTAAAGTCATTGATTGAAACAATTTTGGTGTGTGGATTAATTACCCACCATGAAAGATCTCACATATCTTGATAGGGATCACCCCCGAGAAATTCCACTCGAAATTTGTAGGCATTCTTGGCGAAACCTTGATCTTTCTACCTTTTCCTTCTTCTCTTCTCTTTTCTCCAAGCTCTAAGCGTAAATTTAACCTTTTTTATCTGAACTGTAGCTGGTTTTTACCCCAAATAAATATCTAAAACGAAATAGGAAATAAATGGGTGAAAAGACTAGTTTGTCGTTCCTTAAATCCGAATTGAGACCTTTCGTAATCTGACAGCGCAACTTCCAATAGGCATATATCTCCCTCGTATGATATCGAACTGTTCAAACTCGATGGTGTTGGAAATATCTCTTCAAGGGATTTCCAACCATATCAAGAACAAACAATAACTCATCGTGAGCTAGATGTTATGACCGTTTGAAAATGATCAAAACTCACTTCTTAAACTTAGAAAATTTTCCATATTTCTCCTTTTCTTTTGAAACGAATATTTCTAGTTTCTTAGCTTATTCCTAACTAATTCAAATTTGTGAGATGTTACACTTTTTTTATTTGATTTATCGATTATATTTTTCTACACCCCTAAGAATACCCACTTGTTCTATAAGTTGGTTAAGATGAACCTTCATACCTCTTTGGTCCTTAAATCGGATGATGCTTACAAGTAATTTATCATCGAATGTTGTAGATACATGCTAATCAAAAATAAATTGGACATATGTTAAAGCGTGCAAAATCTAGCATGCCCCTCATAGTATCTTGTTGGGAATTAAACACACAACACACACAAATAATCTAGAGAAAAGAGAAACGGAACACAAACGGGACACACAAGAATTTAACGTGGTTCGGTTTCCCTACTCCACGACTGTAACAGGAGGATTTTATTTCACTTGTGCTACTTAAGAATTACAAATACAAGGATCATATTCATAAGAAAACCAAATGGTTAACCTAGGGTTTCAGTAATGGGTCGGGCCGGCTCACAAGCCTCCACAAAGCCCAACAATCTCCCACTTGGAGGCTTGAAGAATTTCAACTGCCATCCACTTAGAACACTTGTATGTCTAGTAATCTTTTTCAACTCTCTCCTGCTACAGCGGCCTTCTCATCAGTCAACTTAAAGGCCCGTTGAAGCTCCCCGAAGCTTCAACACATCAGTCACGGCTGAAACTGCCCTTGACTCGTCCTCGGTCCCTACCGGCTCCCACTTGAGACACGAACTGCCGGATCCTAGAACTCCCTGAGAACAAACACTCTCCATACTCAGCAAGAAATTTTCTGGAGACGTATCAACAGCTGGAATACTGGTTCTCTTGACCCACTGTCTTCTAGGAGCCTTGGCTGAAGCACGGCCGGTGCTCCCACTGCCACAAACGCCTCTGACTGGTCTTCCTGAACCTTTCCTTGCTCGTTCATCCTGAATCTGACCTGTGGCTCTGGGTTTCTTTCTTGCAAAGACAACCTTCTTCTGCCCACGAGATTCTGTGAACCGGACTTTGTTTTTCTTCTGAACTGGGACGGTCACTCCCTCAGACGGTAATCCGACAATATACAACGATCCTCTTTTTGTTCCACGAGCCATGACAAGATTGCCCCTCACGACCTTCCACTGCCCATTTCCGAACTTCACATGATGTCCCTGTTCATCCAACTGCCTAACAGAAATCAAACTTTTCGTCAAGCTTGGAACAACTCTGACATCCTTCAAGGTCCAGAAACCGACTGGCGTCTTCAGCACCATGTCACCCATGCCCGTAACATCAAGAGCTCTATCGTCTGCAAGCCTTACCTTTCCAAAGTCTCCAATAACCAGATTCTGCAATGCTTCACTGCTGTGGGTAGCGTGAAAAGAAGCACCAGAATCCATGACCCAGGAATCCACATTGCTCTCCGCGCAACAGATAAACAAATCCTCGTTGGCGCTGTCTTCTGCAATGTTGACTTGTTTGTCTTTCTGGCATTGATTCCTGAAATGCCCCACCTCCTTGCAGTTCCAACATGTTACACCTGAGCCATCCCGAGCCTTCGACTGACTCCTTCTTCGGTTCCTGCTCCCACTACCTCTGTTATTTCCTCTGTCTCTGACGACGTTTAGCATATCACCTGATGATTCTCCAGAACTCCTTCTTCTGACATCCTCGCCAAGAACGAGATCACGAATCTTCTCAAAGGTGAATCCATTAGGTCCCACTGAACTGGCAACTGCTGTAACCGTTCCGGACCAACTGTCAGGCAATGATGATAACAGTAGTAAAGCTTGAACTTCATCATCGAACTTAATGCCAACTGACAAAAGTCTGGCTAAGATCGAATTCAATGAGTTGATGTGCTCGGTAACTGAACTGCCTTCCTTCATCTTTGTGTTCACCAACTCTCTAATCAGAAAAATTTTGTTTGCTGCAGATGGCTTCTCGTACATGTTAGACAAGGCTTCCAAGATGCCTTTCGCTGTCTTCTCCTTAAGAATGTTGAACGCAACATTCTTGGTCAACGAGAGTCGGATAACTGACATAGCTTTCCGATCCAAAACTGCCCACTCTGCATCAGACAATTTTCCTTGCTTGTCACCCAACACTACGTCCAAATCTTTCTGAACCAGCAAATCTTCAATCTGCATCTTCCACCAACTGAAATCTGTACCATCGAACTTCTCAATTCGAAACTTCCCATCTTCTGTCATCTCAAAGGACTAAATGAGATACTCGGTACAACTAATTTCAGATCTTGGTAATTTCGTCAGAAATATTGCACCACAAAAAAAAATCGCACACACCTTCGGCAATTCCCTTAACGGCGTCTTGCACGGCTGTAGCTTGCGAACGGCGGCGGCACACTCCTTCCTGCACACAGTTCTTCACACAAGAACCCTAGGTGACAATTTCTCACAGTTTGTGTTACAGTGTTGTTGAAACCTCGCTCTGATACCAATTGTTGGGAATTAAACACACAACACACACAAATAATCTAGAGAAAAGAGAAACGGAACACAAACGGGACACACAAGAATTTAACGTGGTTCGGTTTCCCTACTCCACGACTGTAACAGGAGGATTTTATTTCACTTGTGCTACTTAAGAATTACAAATAAAAGGATCATATTTATAAGAAAACCAAATGGTTAACCTAGGGTTTCAGTAATGGGTCGGGCCGGCTCACAAGCCTCCACAAAGCCCAACATATCTACATGGGTATTCTTATTTAGGGAAACAACCATTATATCTTAAATTTGTAATTTAGAATTGGAATAATTTAATCATCTCTTTTTTAAGACCAAATGTATCTTTATACTTTAGGACAAATTCAAATTCAATTCATCTCATTAAATTTAACAACAATACTAATTTCTTACCACTTTTTAACCTATGTAAAATCTCAAAAAAAAAATTCTAATTTTCTATAACCGTGTAAACATTATTATTATATTTTGTAAGAAATTATGAACACTTCTATTTAAAGAGAGTTTTATTTTTTGTGAGAAGCGAGTGATAGCAATCTAAAATAAGTCAAGTTTCTTTATTCTTATATTGCTCAATATTTTCTTTATCATAGGCTTCAAAGACTCAAGATCTGATCAAGTAAGTTTTTCTTCAATATTTTTTTATTTCTTCATCTTTTTCTTCTTTTTTAAACAATCTTCATGATGTTTTGATGGTTCTTCCCTTTCTTAGTGAGAAGATCAAGAAGCTCAAAAAATCAATTGACCTCGGATAGAAATTACTCACCCTCCCATATGAATTGGAGATTAGTATGGAACCTACGCTGCTGAAGAACAACAAATAACCTTTTTAATAAGTTTTGTAATGATTGTGACCATATGGAAGCAGAGGTTGATTTTCATTTTATAAAATATTCATTTATAAATTCGCTAGTGAATTGATTGCTAACTTTATGTGGTATTTATTTTGCAGCAAGATAAGTATTTGAGCTCTATCAAACATGTGAGGATAGCAGCTAGTGAAAAATAGTGTTGGCCATAGAAATTTCTAATCAAATTGCATTTTTAAATGCTTATTACTTCAATGGCAGGGGGGTATAATAGGCATTATCAAAAGTTAATTTTAGTTTTCTCTTTGGAAATTCTAGTTGTACTGTAATTTTCATTTCATGATATATATTACAGCTTTTATCATAATTCGAATTGTATAATCCACGGTATAAGAAGTTAAATAATCAGCAGAAAAAAACACGCAGTAATAGAAAAAAACAAATGAAAGTGTTGATGCCTGATTAAGTTGTTTCGGTGTAAATTCATCTGAACCCAATATCTTTTATTATAATGATTGATTTTTAGGTGAAATTTAATAAAAATTCAAAATATCCCTACCAAATATAATATTTAACGTTCACATGGTTATAGAATGTTAATAAATTTTATGAGATTTTATGTAAGTCAAAAAGTGGTAAGAAATTAGTTTTATTGTTCAATTTAATGAGATGAATTGAATATGAATATATCCTAAAGTATAAAGAGGCACTTGGTCTTTAATAGTTGGTAATTAGATTATTTCAGTTTTAAATTACAAATTTAAGATATAATGATTGTTTTCCTAAGTAGGATACCCTTGTAGATACTATGAGGGACATGTTCCATTTCACAGCGTTAACGTATGTCCACTTTTGTCATTTGAACTCATATATACACTCTAAGCCACTTTTGTCTCTTATATTTTTTTTGCTGGTGTGAGACTTCTTATTTTGAGGTGGGATGTTACAATATATGTGAAGTGTCAGTATAGAAGTTGTAATGATTTCATGAACAATATTAAATTTGATAGAGTGTGTTTGAATGAGTGAATTCTAGATTACGATTAATGATTAATCTTTTTGTGCAAATCATATATGTAAGTAACCTTGTCTGAATATCTCATTAGATATGATGAGTTGTTTGAGGTCGAACAGAAGCTTTAAGTATGAAGTGATGATCTGATGTGTATTTACGCATCCAATCACTATATTTTACCCATAATTTAGCTACGTTATGCGTGTAAGCTTACGAACATCCATATGTTTATTGTATGTTTGATTTAATGAGCTAAAGATATGATTTCGTTGATTTCAGAAAATAATAAAAAGAAGAAATGACCCAAAAAATGGATCAGAATGTAATTGAGTAAAATACAATAATTAATGTCACTTGACCTTATTGAGGACCAACAATAGCTGATCATATTCTAGACTTCTACAAAGCCTTAATCTTAGTATCCTGTTAGAGACTTTTACTCTATATTCTTTTCCGCCCCACGTCACCACATGGGAGGAACATGAAAACATAAAAAACAGAGTCCTATCAACTTGTTCTGACCTAGGATAATAAGCTTGGACTAACTTCATCTCGAGAAATCAAAGAAGATCATGGTAACCTAAATCATCATCTCTTTGATGCACAATGAATGATCTTTTTTGGAGAGTTTGTAGACAATCTATTGATGTTGTCAATAGTCCTTTTTTAAAGGGGTTTTCCTTTTGTGAGAAGCAAGTGAATCTAAAATAAATCAAGTTTTGTTTTTTCTTATATTGCTCTAGATTTTCCTTATCAATGGCTTTAAAGAAACATGATCTTATCAAGTAAGTTTTTCTTCGATGTTATTTTATTTTTGCCTTTTGTCTTCTTTTTGTAACAATCTCCGTGATGTTTTCATGGTTCTTCTGTTTTTAGTGAGAAGAACGAGAAGCTTGAAAGATTACTTGACCTCGGACGGAAATTATTCGCCTTCTTATATGAATTAGAGAGTAGTATGGAAACCTACGTTGTGGAAAAAGAACAGATAAAGCTTTTTATTAAGTTTTGTAATGATTGTGACCATATGGAAGCAGAGGTTGATTTTCATTTTATCAAATATTCATTTATGAAATTCTCTAGTAAATTGATAACTAACTTTATGTGATCATTTATTTTGCAGCATGATAAGTATTTGAGTTCGATCTAACATTTGAGGACAACAATCAGTGAAAGTAGTGTTGGCTATCGAAATTTCTAATCAAAATGCATTTTTACATGCTTATTACTTCAGTAGCAAGGGGTGATCATAGGCATTATTAAAACTAAATTTTAGCTCTTTTGAAAATTCTAGTTGTACTGCAATTTTAATTTCATGAAATATATTATAACTTTTTTCATAATTCAGTTTGTATATTCTACGGTATAAGAAGTTAAATAATCAACAAAAAAACACGTAGTAATAGAAAAAAAAACAAATGAAACAATCATTTGAAAGGGTTGATGTTTGATTAAGTTGTTTCGCTATAAATTTATCTGAACCAATATTTCTCATTCTAATAATTAATATTGAGGTGGAATTTAACGAAAATTCAACAATTATTATTTTTGAACTCATAATTTGCAAAAAAAAAAAAACAAATTCATTCAGTGCTAAAAGGATTACATTTAAAACTCATCAAGTTGATAATTTCGTTCCACCTATAATAATAATAATAATAATAATAATAATAATAATAATAATAATAATAATAATAATAATAATAATAATAATAATAATAATAATAAACACAACACATAAAAACTAAAAATAAATAAATAAATAAAAATTAACAGTGAAAAATTTAGTCCTCCTAACTATTATAATATTTTTTAATATCTTGAGAAATACAATTGAAAATTTGTTCATGGAGAGTTTAATTTTGAGTAGACTCAAAATTTATCTTTTAAATATATTAATGAGTAGTTTTAGGCTATTAAATTTGATGAAAGTGAGCTTTTATGTTCTCCTTCATATATTTAACAAATTAAATAATATTTGACCAAACCAAAAAAGTCTTATCAAATTTCATAATCCACAACAACTCAAAACTATTTGGAACAGACATACTAAGCAATTCTTCTTTATTTTACGAATTAAGTACTTTAATATATAAACCAAGAAAAGTTTTAAGGATTTTTATCTTTATACCTAACTTTGGATGATTTTCTCTTCACCCCTCCCTCCCTAACCCCGTTTACTATCTTGTGATACTTCTTGGGGTCCTTTTTTGGTTCAAAACTCTCTTAATCAGTAGTTGTTGATGGGTGAGAAGTTTTTTAGATAACATAAATCTTAATACGTTTTAATCTTTAAAAGGTGAATTTCACCGCTTTTTATACATTGGAAATTAACTTTATTCATTTCTCATTTCTTCTTCTCTTGTTTGATTTACTCCAAGCCATGAATTCATATAATAATAGAAGTCTTATATTTTGGTTAAGTAATTGGAAAAGAGTTATATTAATGACTTTTATTGTCTTCATTTAGCTACTTTAGATACTTAAAGAGTACTAGTTTATTGATTAAAGAAATTTATTTCTCTTCTCTGTATTTTTATTTTATAACTAATTGGTGTCTATTTTACCTCTTGTGCATCCAATGGTTTGAGATATATGTAATCTTCTTATTCTTCATCACTTTTTTGCCTTTTAAATTTATAAAAATGCTCTTTAAGATTTGATTTTGAACAAATCATGGATGTGATTTTTTTTCTTATGATGTATTGATTTGTTTATGTTTATTTCTACGTTACTAAATCATCTTATTTTCTTCATCTTTTTACCAATAATAATCGACTTAAAAAATTTACATATTTTACATTTTTTAAGTTTAAGAAAATTAAAAAAGAAAGTTTAATACAATTAAATAAAGCTTGAAGAATAAAGATTTCTTACGAATTATAGATTTTAATTTATGCACCATTCTCAGCACAATTTTTTTGTTGCACTCTTTCTTTGTTACGTTCAATTTTTATGAGGAAGAGCCTGATACTGACCATTTATAATTCCTATTTTTTTATTTCGAAGGTCAAAATTAGATTTTGGGAGCTTGGGATCATGATTTGGGGTGATTAAAAACAAATTTTTAGAAGATTTATTCATTAGGTATGATTCTAACCAAGAGTTGGAAGTACGGAGTGGTGTGTATTGATTGGTTTGATTTAGTCGGATTTATTAGTGTTTCAATATGCTAAAGCAATAATCAAATCAACAAGATATTTTGTACCAATTTTTTATGTATCGATCTTTGGTCTTTAACGATTTTTGATTGTCAGTTTAACCAATAAAAGAATGCTTTTAAAACATTTATATGACTTGTCAAACAATTTGGCCGGAAAATAAAAAAGAGAGAAATCAAATTACTCATTGAGTGCAAAAATTATGCTTAGTTTAGTAAAAGTATAATAAATACTTTCAATCCACAACCCTAGCCGTTGCCTAGCCCTTGTCGTTGCAAACCCTACCCATCATTGTTCTTATTTCTTTAGGTTTTGATGTTATGAACCTAAAGACTAAGGTAATACTAAAATATAAAAGGTAAGCAGAGAGCAGAGTTTATTAGTGTTAATTGTGTAAGATCTTTATTGTTATTAGGTGTGTTTGATATGAAGGTGTAACACCCCAGAATTTTTTTCGAACTAAGACTTGTGTCGTTCTTCGTAGCGAGTGAGATTTTATCAAGGAATTAAAAATTTCTTAAGTATTAAGGTCAGTTCACTAGATTTAGAACTTTGAATTCCAAAAAGAATTCAATTGGGAATAGAAAAATCTGAAATTTTGCAAGTTAAGCTAAGTATGAATTTGGATCAACTTCAAACAACCGTAATTCCTAGCACAAGATGAGTTAGGTGTGCTACAAGGTACCATAGGAAACATCTTTGAATAATCTTTCCAAATCCACCGATTTTGTTAAGTTCTAGTTCGGATGAGTGAGCTATGACCTTTTGAAGTTAGGCTGTCCAGTTAAGGAAAGTTAGCCGAAAATAGTGAGGGGTATATTGGTCTTTTCCTTACTTAATCAGAATTGATACGTGTTTAGTAATATTTCAGGGGTATAATCCTTTTAGGTTCAGTTTTATAATCCAAATATACGCCTAGGGTTTAAGTTGAGAGTTCAAGAAAAGGCAAGAAGAGAAAAGAGGAGAAAACAGGAAAGGATGAAGGCGTTCGTCGAATTTCTTGAGTTTAGTTGAGGGTTTTCGCCATTGATTTAATCCCTAAGAAGTCTGTAAGCTCACATAGTGTTGGGTTTTTTCACCCATACGCCAAACATGTTATTTTTCAGTGTAATTTCATTCTCAAAGAGTTGAAAGATTTAAGTTCTTGATAAGTGTTCTTGAGGATCATTGTAGATCTTGTCGTTTTTGGCATTTTTATGATTTCTTGAGATGAAAGTGATTGTTTGGAGTGTTTTTTGAGTGTATTAGTGTTTACTTAGGTTAGATAATTGAATATAAGGAAAACATGAGAAAAGAAATCGTTTAAAAGCGATTTAGGGTCAAAAAACAAGAGCAAAGTTCGTCGAAAGCGTGTCTGGGGGATGCTGGCGCGGCGCGCCCAGATTCGCCGTGAGGGTTGGGTTGGCGCGCCTTAAGTGAGCCCAAAGTCACTCTTTGATGTTAGAGGCTTTTGCCACGCGACCGAAATGCGCCAGGGTCACCTGCCCCCACTCATTTTGTGTCGGTTGTCCCGTTTGAGCTCATTTAAAGTGTATCTTCACTCCTTTTGATTCTAAACACTTAAAAATCATTCATAACATGAATCATAACCTTGAAATAATAATTCAAATTTAATTTAAAGTTAAGATTAATTTTTGAGAGTTCTTCTGAACCTTTTGAGAGAGTCCCTTCGAGTCCTTTTGAGGAGTCTTCTACACTTCTAGTAACTTGTTTCAAGACTCAAGTAAATGAGCATGACAGTAAGGAGAATGTTCTCATGAGTCTATAATATCTCCTAGATCATTTATATCATGAACCATAACTGTTGAATTGATAATTCACATTGAAGAGATCTAGATCTCATGAGACCGGCCCACTATTACTACGAAAAAGGTCCTGCCCTCTCCTTCGCTACTAGGAAAGTAAGCAACTCTTTATGTTCAATTGTGATGTCTTTGAGATCCACGATTGACTTTAACATTCTTTTAGGAAGTAAGTAAGAGAATGAGAAGATTTTCATACATGACTTCCATATACTTACTTAGACCTTTGAGTCGATTCGAGTCGAGTTGTTCATGACCATAATTCCGCATGAACCCTATAAGTAGAACAATCTTGAGTTGAGAAGAATCTTTGGGTTCTCGAGGAGTAGTTCATGCTCATAATTCTGCATGAGCCACTCCAAGTTAAATGTCCTGAAATCATCCACATGAGATAATGAACCTTGAATTCATTCTTCAATTCAAGGAAGTTACGAGTTAAGTTTAGAAGTTAAGAAGTAAGTAAAAACAAAGTTCTTTTAAAGTGTCTAGAGTCTTTATTAAACGTTTTAAATTGTTTTTGAGGCTCAAGTTTTAAGTCAAGTACAAAGTAGAGAGTTGAAGATCTTCCTTCAAAGTAATATAAGGGAACTAAGTATTCATTAAGAGTTAAATTTATTTCTCAAAAGATATAATGGAACTAAGTATTCCCTAGAAAGTTTATAAATTTTTTTACATTTAAGAGGGAACTAAGACTTAACAAAAGAGTTCTGAGCAAGAAAGGGGAACATTTATTTCAAAAGGGCTTTTTAAAGCTAAAAAAGAGTTGAGCAAATTATCTCAACCCAAAGGAAAGAGGTTATTTTAAAAGCATGAGCTAAAGTATATTTTGGGAGTAGTATTGAGCACTGATGTGGGGGTGAGAGTTCATATTAACTCAAGTCTCCATGTAAACCATGTAGCCATAATGGGTATTAACGGGTTATACTTTTTAGATGATCAAGTAAGTTTTGCCAGTGGATCCACTAGGTTGAGGATGTTCTATGTGACGGCAAAGTATACGAAAGTTATGGCAGCGTGGGCGAGATGTTGTTTCACCACATAGGCTCATAGTGGTGGTTGCAGTTAGAGAAACTCCCGCAGAAACTATATAACTTTCTTATATAAATAAAGTTGAGTTTGTTATTGCATTTTCAATAACAAACTAAGTTGATTTTACTGTTTTATAAAGCTTTTTATATATATATAGCATGTGAGTTGATTTTACTGTTCATAAAGCTTTTAATATATAGCATGTGTATTATCGCTTTATATTGAGTTGAATATCCATAGTTAAGTATCATATCTTTGAGTTCAGTATTTAATTTCTGAGTTGAGTATCTTATTCTTGAGTATTCCTTGAATTTCAAGTTTGAGAAGAGCTAAGTATGTTTCCATCTTTTTATACAAGTTTCAAGCTTATGTTATACTTTAGAATTCTCATTACATGCTCGTACATTCCACGTACTGAGCCAATTGGCCTGCATCTTCTCATGATGCAGACACAGGTATTCTAGATCATCAACAAGAGCTTTGTTGATACATCCGAGAGTTTGAATTAGTTATAGTGAGCCTTCTTGCTTCCGGAGGATTCTATTTCCTTCCAGTTTAGTTAGGAGGTTGAGGGTCTTGTCCCGACTTCCATCATTATCAGATAGAGGCTTCATAGGTAGTCAATATAGTTGAGGAGTCTGTATTAATCATTTATTTTAGTTAATGTTTAAAAGACTAAAGTTGCCTATATTATGGCTAGTTGAATATATTATTTTATTCAAAGTTGTTCATTTAAGTTAATGCTTTATCTGTTGATTTTATTGAATCTTATTCAATTTTTAATCTTTTGTATGCTTAAGTTAGTCTTCCTCTTGTAGTCATCCAGGATGAAGGTTTGCTTGGGGACAAACAATGGTCTTCTTGTGCCGGCCACTTCCATGTTGTAGACTCGCATCGTGACAGAAGGAAAATGTTCCATTGAAAATCTTTTCCTGGAAAACAAGTAGATTTTTTACTTATTTTCTCATGTTTGGTTAGTGAGTAGAATATATTTTTTGAAAAGATTTTTTAGTGTATCATTTATGAATGAAAAATAATTTTGAAAAATATCTTTTATTTTTACTAGAGAGTAGCAAATTATTTTTTAAATTGAATTTTTTAAAAAAACAAACTTAAATGATTATGGGGTTGGGATGGGGGGCTAGATGGGAGGTTGAGGAAAGGTGTGAAAAAATAAAATTTTGATGTTGAAAATATTTTTTAGAAACAAACTTAAAGTTTATTTTGGGGGTGGGGTGGGGGGAGAGTCAAGTGAAGGGGTGAAAAAATAAAAATTTGAAGTACTCCCTCCGTTTCAAAAATAATGACCCTATTTCCTTTTTAATCTGTTTCAAAAAGAATGACCCCTTTCCTTTTTTGGCAATACTTAAACTTTAACTTTCCACGTGGCATGTTTAAGACCACAAGATCAAAGGGCAATTAGGTACATTTGACATAACTTTAATTTATAACCACAGGATTAAAAAGTCTTCTTTCTTTTCTTAAACTCTGTTCCAAGTCAAACTAAGTCATTCTTTTTTAAACAAAGGGAGTAGAAAATATTTTTTACAAACAAACTTTTCTTTTGGGGAGGTGGGGGCTGATGGGGCGTTGAGGTAGGGGGTAAATAAATAAATAAATAATGAAAATAAAAATATCTTTTAAAAATAACTTTTAATTATTTTTTTTGGGGGGGGGAGCGGTGGTAGGTGTTTGAGGGGTAGGGATGAGGGTGGGGTGAAAAAATACAAAATTGAAATTAAAAATATTTTTTAAAAAACAAGCTTTAAAAGTTCCTTTTTTATTTTGGATTTAGAGACAAATAAATTATTCAACTAAAAAATTGTAATTTGAAGTTGGAGGAGAGCTTTGGAAAAAATTTTCCTTAAATTTTAGGAAAGAGTTCATTTGGAAAACATTTTCCAAAACATTTAACCCAACCAAATATGAGAAAATTGGAAAACATTTTTCGAAAAATCTTTCCTTCATATCAAACACACCATAGTCTAATATAGTGATTATATTAATGTTTTTGTTTGATAATTGTATGACTAATAACTTAAATAGAAAATTATTATATTCTTGGGTTCTTCTTTAACCCATTAACCCAACCCAATAATTTTATTTATAAAATCATTAAATAAGTGTTAGACCCAATAATAATAAGCCAATAACCATTGCTGGCATTGAGCGGATCCTTGGTATGGCTTACTTAACTCAATAGAAGACTTAATTATATACAGGAGTCATTCTCATTAAAATAACTTCAAATAGATATTTGGGCCAAAATGGCACTTAAGTATCACAATAGAATATTTGATATGCAATTAAAGAGAGACTTCAAACTTAAACTATATGATTGTCTATCTGTCTATGAAGATTCTATAATTCTAAGATGGATGTTGGTACAGAGCACGCAACATTCTATAAGTAAAGACTGGAAAGCAAGAAAAAAGTCCTCTGAAATGCGAGGAGGCTCACCATTGACTCTAAGTGCTCAAACTGGATAAACTAGGCACTAGATGTTGATCCTGGTAACCTGCGTCTGCATCATAAGACGATGCAGGCCAACTGACATAAGTACATTGAATGTACGAGTATGCGAGTTGGAATACTAAACGAGTATGCGAGTTTGGAATACTGACTCTAAGTGCTCATAAAGCTTGTAAAACAATTTATACAACTTAATTCGTCAAATAAAATGCAATAACAAACTCAATTTTACTTATATATGAAACTAATTAGTTTTTGTGGGAGATTCTATAACCGACAACCACCATTATGAGCCTAAGTGGTGATACAACGTTTTATACATGTTTCCAGAACTGTACTATACTTTGTCGTCGGATAGAACTCCATAACTTAGTGGATCAAGTAGCTTAACTTACGTGATCATCTAAAAAGTATGACCCGTTAATACCCATGATGCCTACATGGTTTTCATGAAGACTTGAGTTAATATAAACTTTTATCCACCATTGGTGCTCAATATTACTCCCAAAACATATTTGAGGTCATGGTTTTAAAATAACTTCCTTTCTTTGAGTTGAGATGATTGTTAAACACTTAGCTTTAAAAAGCTCTCTTGGAATCAATGTTCCATTTTCTTGTTCAAAACAATTTTTGGGAAATCTTAGTTTCCTCTTAACTTAAATGTGAAAACATTTATGAACTTTTAGGGAATACTTAGTTCCCTTATAAGCTTTGAGAAATGAACTCAACTCTTCACTCTTTGCTTAACATGAAACTTTTGATCTTAAGTCAACTATTAGGGAATACTTAGTCCCCTTATATTTCTTGAAGAAAAGACTTCTACTTTTACTCATCACTTGAACTTGAACTTGATCCTCCAAACGTAATTAAAACATTTACTAAAGACTCTTGAAAACCTATAAGAACTTTGCTTTCACTTTCTTATAAACTTTAGACTTGACTCTTTTAATTTCTTCAACTTTGATCTTAACTTTCCTTGAATTGGATTATGGATTCAAAGTTCTGATTCGGGTTATTTGGTGATTTCTAGGTGTTTAGAAATCATTTGAAGTAATTAGAATCATTGGTAAGTGTTAATGTACCTTAGAAGGACTTAAAAATGCTAAACTATGAAAACTAGTGAAAACGCCAATTTGGGTGCATTCGGGGCGCGCCGCGCTACACCAGTTGGTCTAAGGCACCTTTCTACCTCACTACAGGCGCGCCGCCCCAGGACTCCAAGTGCAAATGGGGCGCGCCGCGCTTGGTTCTACCCGAATGCGTCTGAACGTCTCTCTTCTCTCATTTTCTGATGCTAAATCGCTTAAACCTCCATAGTTCTATTCCCAAACTCTTTGTATCATCAATACCTTCAATAGCCAGTAGATCTAACTTCAAAAACAACTTTGAAATTATGAATCAACATCAATGGGCATTCAAATAACTCAACCAATAGTGATTCGACAAGATTCATCAAGAATTCACTCTTAATCATGTAAACAATACAAAATCCACTGAATTGAAACAAGTTTGGTGTGTGGATGAATTACCGCATACAAAGGATCTAACATACATTGATAGGGATCACCCGCGATGAATTCCACTCGAAATTACATGGCGTTCTTGGCGAAACCTTGATCTTTCTCCCTTTTCCTTCTTCTCTTCTCTTTTCTCCAAGCTCTAAGCGTAAAGTTAATTTTCTAATCTCAACTAAAGCTGGTTTTTACCCCAAATAAGTATCTAAAACCAAATAGGAAATAAATAGGTTAAAGACTAGTTTTCCCTTCCTTAACTCCGAATTGGGACCTTTCTTAATCCGACAGTGCAACTTTTGATAAGCATATCTCCCTCATACGATATCAAAAATGTGCAAACTCGACGGCGATGGAAATATCTCTCCAAGGGATTTCCAACCATATCATGAACTACCACTAGCTCATCCTAAGCTAGATGTTATGACCGTTTGAAATTGGCCAAAACTCACTTCTTAAATTTAAAAAAAAAAATCCATATTTCTCCTTTTCTTTCCAAAATGAATATTTTTAGTTTCTTAGCTTATTCCTAGATAATTCAAATTTGTGAAGTGTTACTAATTTTTTTATTCGGTTTATCAATTCTATTTTTCTACACCCCTAAGAATACCTAATTGTTCTATAAGTTGGTTAAGATGAAGCTTAATACCTCTTTGGTCCTTAAATCGGATGATGCCTACAAGTAATTTATCATCGACTGTTGTAAATACATGCTAATCAAAAATAATTAGACATATGTTAAAGGGTGTGAAATATAACATGCCCCTCATAATATCTACATGCGCATTCTTATTTAGGTAAACAACCATTATATCTTAAATTTGTAAATTAGCATTGAAATAATTTAATCATCTATTATTTAAGACCAAATGTATCTTAATACTTTAGGATAAATTCAAATTCAATTCATCTCATTAAATTTAACAACAATACTAATTTCTTACAACTTTTAACCTATAAAAAATCTCAAAAAAAAATTCTAACTTTTTATAACAATGTGAACATTATTATTATATTTTGTAAGAATATTGTGAAGACATCTATTTAAAGAGAGTTTTCTTTTTGTGAGAAGAAAGTGATAGCAATCTAAAATAAATCAAGTTTCTTTATTATTACATTGCTCTAGATTTTCTTTATCAATGGCTTCAAAGAAACAAGATCTGATCAAGTAAGTTTTTCTTCGATATTTTTTAATAATTTCCTTTTTTTTCTTCTTTTATTAACAATCTTCATGATGTTCTGATGTTTCTCCCCTTTCATAGTGAGAAGATCAAGAAGCTCAAAAAATCACTTGACCTCGAACAGAAATTACTCGCCCTCCCATATGAATTGGAGATTAGTATGGAACCGACGCTATTGAAGAAGAACAAATAAGCTTTTTAACAAGTTTTGTAATGATTGTGACCATATGAAAGCAAAGCTTGAATTCGTTTTATCAAATATTCATTTATAAAATTCTCTAGTGAATTGATTGTTAAATTTATGTGGCATTTATTTTGCGACAAGATAAGTATTGCAGTTCTATCAAACATTTGAGGACAGCAGCTGGTGAAAAGTAGTGTTGGCCATAGAAATTTCTAATCAAATTGCATTTTTAAATGCTTATTACTTCAATGGAAAGGGGGTATAATAGGTATTATCAAAATTAACTTTTAGCTTTCTCTTTGGAAATTCTAGTTGTACTGCAATTTTCATTTAATGATATATATTACTGCTTTTCTCATAATTCAATTTGTATATTATAAGGTATAAGAAGTTAATTAATCAGCACCAGAAAACACACAGTAATAGAAAAAAACAAATGAAAATATCATTGGAAGGGTTGATGCCTGATTAAGTTGTTTCGGTGTAAATTCATCTGAACCCAATATCTTTTATTCTAATGATTGATTTTTTGGTGAAATTTAATAAAAATTATACAATTATTAGTAAATTCATCTTAACCCAATATCTTTTATTCTAATGATTGATTTTTAGAAGAAATTTAAAAAAAATTCTACAATTATTATATTTTTGCAAAAGAAAAATAATTCATTCCGTGCTAAAAGAATTTTGAACTCATCAAGTTAATAATTCAGATCCACCTATAATAATAAATACAACCCAAAAAATAAAAATAAATAAATAGAAAATTCATCATTGAAAATTTTATGTAATTTACCAATTGGATGTTTTCTCATATTGGATACGATGTCCTTGTCAGAGGACCAAGCCACTCGAACAAAGTTAGATTAGTGAAATGCAACTTCTTGACTGATGAACTTCAATATGAGCTTTGATAAAAGCATGCAAAACACGCAAACTAAACTCAATGAAGGCGACTGCCAGTACTGACTCAGACACACATTGGCGGCTGGGTAGTGGGTTAATTTGATTGGAAAAGTAGAATATCTTCCTCTGAATCAAACAAAATTCGGTCCTCCTAATTATAATAATAATTTTCAATTCAGAGTAATTTCAGGTTGACTTTATGAATCCTCAATGTCCGTAACACTTTGTTTAGCTATAAAACCCCGTATCCAAGACAGACGAAAAACCAGCTTTTTCGGAAAATTTGCAGGTGCAACCAACGGGGTCATCGACGGACTGTAGACTAACATACGGACCATCCTGCACATTGGTCAATGGGGTCATAAACCCCAAAAATCTCAGCCCATGAAAATTTTGTTAAGCCATGATCGACGGACGGACCTACGGTCCGTAGTCCGTGACCGTCGATCGATACCCTATTAACCCACTCTCCGACAAGAGCCACGGATGACCAGCATAGTCCATACATGGACTTGTGGTCCATAGGTCTGACCTTTGGTGAGAAATAGCAGACAATTAAGGGGGAAATGCAGTTGGGTCAACTTCAAATTGTCATAACTCTTATCACAAAATTAATTAAGTGTCCCATGACCTGCAAAAAGATAGATAATTGAATTAACTTTCCATAGCCACCGTCTTATATAAAACCTTACCTCCAAGTAAAAAGATATGCCCGTTTTAGTAAGGGCCTGTCGAACAGGCCCAACCTACGGACCAAACGACAGACCGTCGATGGAATGACAGACCGTCTGTCCAGGTCGTCGTTTGGTCCGACAGCAACTTACACAGGGGTCTTTTGGTCTTTTTCCACTTTGTTTAAACTCTAAGATGTGTCGTTTTGACCCTAAATCATCAGATTTTAGTTATTTTAAGCCTAGAAACATAATTAAAACTTATCCTAAGTCAAATAATTAATCAAAACATAAAAGGAGAAAAAGGTCAAGAACCCTAGTTCAAGAACGCATCAAGGTTCCAGCAGTTCCAGCCTTGAAATCTAAGTGTTTCTCCGTGGATTTCATCACCAGATATGTGGGATTTCACTAGTGGGTTCCATTCACCCTTTGGGTCCCCAGTTTTCAAGCAGATTCTTGATTATCTTATCATGAATAAACCTAGGGTTTCTAGAACTTTGATAGAACTTCATGAATTTACTAAATAATTTTCCAAATCAGATTGTAAAGTTATTATTCAATTTATGGCATGAATTTCAGAACCCTAGCTTTATATTTCTTTAGTGCTTGAATTACACATGCTAGGTTAGATATTTCAGTTATTCAGTTTAATATGCCTCAGTTTTTAATGCATCATTATCAGATTAAATGTTGCATTCTCAGTTTGCATGTTCAGTTTTGAGATATCTAATTATTACAAAAATTCAGACATAATCATTTAGTTACATAATTCATGGGAGTAGCATAATACCGAGTTGGACTAGGGTTCAGCGTGCCCAATTAGTCCAACAACTACTAGACAAGTAGGTTGTAAGTCCTTTCTGTGGGCAATCAGTTTACTGATCACGCTAGCATGCCTTTTATACCTTTGGCAGGGTATATTGGGTCTTCTAGATGGGGCGTAGACATCGGACTCCATATTTAGCTCATATAGTCTTATTATTGGTTATTAGTAGCTCCCACAATTCAGTCAGATTCTTTTGCATTGACCATTTATCAGTATTCAGTTTCAGCATGTTATAAATTGGTCATTCCATTCAGTTAGCTTAAAATTTTCTATATCATGTTCAGATTACTACACTTTCTTTTATGCTTGTTCAATTATGTTTTATTTCAGCTTTATTCTATCCTACATGCTCAATACCTTTCAAGTACTTACGCATATGTGCGCTACATCTTCTCGTGATGTAGGTTCAGGTTCTCAGCATCCAAATCACGCATAGATCGATTTCCGATCTTCAGTTTAGCAGTTACAGTGGTGAATCCTTATTCTCCGAGGACAATAGTCATTAGTTTCTTTTTAGTATTTAGTCTTCTAGTTTCAGTTTTTTCTAGATTTGGCTGGGGCTTGTCCCACTATTCTAGTCCAGTTTAGAGTCTATTTTCAGACATAGTTAGTTTCAGCTTAGTATTGAGTTAATATTTCCATTGTATTAAAATCATTGTTTTCAAATATCTCAGTTATAAAATATGGGTATTCGCCATCTTTTGACTTTAAATTATGATTTAGCTTCTGCATCAGTTTCTATTCTTTAGTATGCTCATGATCATGCCAATAGGGTTAGCTTGGGATCACTTGTGGTCCTAGGTTCTATGTCTACGTCTCGGGGTAGCTCAGGGCGTGACAAAACTTGGTATCAGAGCACTAGGTTCAAGAGTCCTAGGATGTTTGAAAAGACGCACTAAGTAAAGTCCTTTTTCATGGGTGTGAAGTGCACCACATCTAATGAGAGGGAGGCTACAAAGTAATTTTAGAAAAACTTCACTTTCTTGTTTCTCTTAATGTGCGTAAGGTATGATCTGATTCCATTCTAATTCGAAGTTGTGCGCTTAAAATCATTCCTTTTCTTAGAGTTTAGGCATGGAATGCTAATGCACGCAATACTAATGCAGTTCCTCTACTACCCGATAACGAAGTTCTAATGTAGAGTTTCAGAATGTCAATTTAGCTTTTGGCTCAGAGTATGATCAACCAGAACAATCAGTAGGTTTGAGTTCTTACTAATAGAACTGATCGATTAGTGGCAGCCAAAGTTTGTGATTTTGTTAGGATGAATCCGCCTAAGTTTTTAGGGTCACAAGTTTGTAAGGACCCATGAAGTTCATTGATGAGGTTAAGAAAATATTTGGTGTGATGCAAGTAATGGTAGTGATAGGTGAAATTGGAATCCTACCAGCTTAAAGATGTCACTCACATATGGTTGAATTTACTAAGTGGAAAGACAACAGAGATGACTTTGTATTTTGTAACTCAGTATAGCAGTCTAAAAGTGTTAGTACAGAAACTCTCTCAGAACCTTTCTCAATCTCTACTCCAGTTGGTGACCCAGTTATAGCTAGAAGATTATACAGAAATTGCCCTATCACAATCTCTCAAAAAGTTACCTCAGCAAATCTTTTAGAGATAGAAATAGTAGACCTCGATGTCATTCTAGGCATGTATTGGTTACAATCCTGTTATGCCTTTATCGATTTTAGAACTAGGATTGTTCATTTTCAGTTTCCAGACGAACGAATCCTAGAATGGAAGGGTAGTAGTTTAGCTCCTATGGGTTGATTCATTTCTTACCATAAGGTTAGAAAGATGATCTCTAAGGGTTATCTCTATCATCTAGTTCGGGTTAAGGATTCTAGCTCTAAAACCCCAACTCTTGAGTTAGTTCTAGTAGTTTGTGATTTTCTATAATTATTTCAAGAAGATATTCCCGTAGTCCCTCCCAAAAGGGAAATCGACTTTGGAATTGATCTACTTCCAAATATCCAGCCTATTTGTATTCCTCCATACATAAGGCTCCAGCAGATCTTAAGGAATTGAAAGAACAATTGAAAGACCTTCTATATAAGGGCTTCATCAGACCTAGTATTTCACCATGGGGTGCGCCAGTGTTGTTCGTAAGGAAGAAAGATGGTTCTCTCAGAATATGCATTGACTATAGATAGTTGAACAAGGTCACAATCAAGAATAAGTATCCAATCCCCAGGATTGATATCTTGTTTTACCAACTTCAGGGTGCTAGTCACTTCTCAAAGACAGACCTTAGATCGGGTTATTATCATCAGAGTCAGAGATACATTCTGAAAACAACCTTCAGAACTTGGTATGGGCTTAAAAATTTGTAGTTATGTCATTTGGACTAACTAATGCTCCTGCAGCCTTCACGGATTTGATGAACAGAGTGTTCAAACAATACTTGGACTTGTTCGTTATCGTCTTCATTAATGATATCCTCATTTACTCTAGGAATGAGGAAGAACATGCGAGTCATTTGAGAATTGTTTTACATACTCTCAAGGAACGCCAGTCATTCACTAAGTTCAGCAAATACGTGTTCTGGTTGTAATATGTTGCTTTCCTTGGTCACATTGTATTTAGCGAAGGGATCCCAGTGGATTCACAAAATATAGAAGTAGTGAAACAATAGCCCATACCTACTTCTGCTGCAGATATCAGAAGTTTCTTAGATCTAGCGGGTTATTATAGAAGGTTCGTGGAAGGATTCTCCTCTATAGACTAACCATTGACTAGGTTGACTCAGAAGATAGTCAAGTTTTAATGGTCAAATGATTGTGAGAAAAGCTTTGCAGAATTGAAAACAAGATTGACTACAACTCCTGTCTTGACTCTACCAAAGGGTTCAAATGGTTATGTGATCTATTTTGATGCATCTAGAGTTCGCCTAGGTTGTGTGTTAATGCGGCGATATAAGGTTATAGTGTATGCGTTTAGACAACTTAAGGTGCATGAGAAGAACTATAACTCATGACCTCGAGCTTGCAGCAGTGGTGTTTCCACTAAAGATATGGAGACACTACTTATATGGTGTTCATGTAGATATGTTCACTAACCATAAAATCCTTCAGTATGTGTTCATCCAAAAAGAGTTGAATCTTTTTCTAGAGAAAATGGCTTCAGTTTCTTAAGGATTACGATATGAGTATGCATTATCATCCTTGTAAGGCGAATGTAGTAGCAGATGCTCTTAGCAGATTATCTATGGGTACTGTAGCCCACGATGAGGTCGAAAGAAAGGAGCTAGTGAAGGATGTTTATAGGCTTGCTCGTTTAGGAATTCGCCTTATGAGCATATCCGATAGTGGTGTAACAGTTCAGAATGGGGCAGAATCTTCTTTGGTAGTGGAGGTTAAGGAAAAGCAAGACAATGATCCAATTTTGCTTGAACTTAAGAATGCAGTCCACAATCAGAGAGTGGACGTTTTCTCTCAAGGGGGAGATGGTGTACTTCGCTACCAGGGTAGATTATGTGTTCCTGATATGGGTGAGTTGAGAAAGCATATCCTTGTGGAAGACCATTACTCCAGATATTCTATTCATCTAAGTGCCACTAAGATGTACTGCGATCTGCGGGAAGTCTATTGGTGGATTGGCATGAAGAGGGACATAGCAGATTTTGTGAGTAAGTACCCCAATTGTCAGCAAGTCAAGATTGAACATCAAAAACTAGGAGGTATGACTCAAGATATCGATATTCCTACTTGGAAGTGGGATGTGATCAATATGGATTTCATCACAGGGCTACCTCGTACTCGCAGAAAGCATGACTAAATTTGGGTGATAGCTGATAAAATGACTAAGTCTTCTCGCTTTTTAGTGGTCAAGACTACAGATTCTGCGAAGGTCCTTAGTTTACCTCTCATTTCTGGAAGTCATTTCAGAAAGGTCTTGGTACTCAAGTTAACCTTAGTACAGCTTTTCATTCATAGACGGATGGGCATGCAGAGCGTACCATTCATACCTTAGAGGATATGTTGAGAGCTTGTGTGATCGATTTCAAGGGTAGTTGGGATGATCACCTTCCTCTTATTGAGTTTGCCTACAACAATAGCTACCATTCCAGCATTCAGATGGCCTCTTATGAAACTTTTTATGGGCATAGATGTAGATCTCATGTTGGTTGGTTTGAAGTAGGTGAAGAAGCTTTAATAGGGCCAGATTTAGTCCTTTATGCTATGGAGAAAGTTCAACTCATTAGAGATAGAGTTAAGACAAACCAAAGTCGTCAGAAATCTTATGCAGATGTGAGAAGAAGGGAATTAGAGTTCCAAGTGGATAATTAGGTTTTCGTGAAAGTATCACATATGAAAGGGGAAATGAAGGCCCTTACGAGATCTTAAAAAGGGTTGGCAAGGTGGCATATGAGTTAGAGTTGCCAGCAGAATTAGCAACAATGCATCCGGTCTTCCACGTCTCACTCTTGAAGAAATGTGTGGGGATCCAGCTTCTATAGTGCCATTAAAGAGTATGGCGGTGAAAGATAATCTTTCTTATGACGATGTACCAGTTGAGATTCTTGAACGTAAGGTTAGAAGGTTGAGGAACAAAGAAGTCGCTTCAGTCAAGGTTTTGTGGAGGAGTCAGTCCGTAGAGGGAGCTACTTAGGAAGCAGAAGCAGCCATGAAAGCCAAGTATCCTCACCTCTTTCCTTCCGATTTCACTTTAGATTGAGGTATTAGTTTCTCTTCAGTTTTCTAGTCATTCATGTGTGAATTCAGTCCTAGAATCATGTTCCCTCAATTTTTACTTGCATTTTCAGCGTATTTGCATGTTCTCAGAACTCAATTCAGTCAGAAAGTCAGTTCTCAGTGTTTAGTAGTAGGGTTGCATCTCTCTCCCTCTATTCCAGCTAGTTTCGTCTTCATTCGAGTACGATTTTTCCCAAAGGGGAGATAATGTAATACCCCATATCCAAAATAAACCAAAAACCAACTTTTCAGAAAAATTTTGCAGGTGCAACCAATGGGTAGATCGATGGATCGTAGACTGACCCATGGTCTATCCTGCACATCCGTTAATGGGGTCAAAAAAACCAAAAATCTCAGTCCAGGAAAATTTGGTTAAGTCATGATTGATGAGCGGACCTACGGTCCGTAGATCAGACTACGGTCCGTAGTTTGTGACCGTCGATTGACACCCCATTCACCCTCTCTCTGACAAGAGCCACGGATAACCAGGACAGTCCGTAGATGGACCTATGGTTCATAGGTCTGACCGTTGGTGAGAAATAGCAGACAGTTAAGTGGGAAATGCAGTTGGGTTAATTTCAAATGGTGATAACTCTTTTCACAAAATTAATTAGGTGTTCCATGAACTACAAAAAGATACATAATTGAATTAGGTTTCCATAGCCACCGACCTTGCTAAAATCCGACCTCCGAGTAAAGAGTTATGCCCATTTTAGTAAAGGCCTACCGAATAGGCCCAACCAACGGACCAAACGACGGATCATCTGTACAGGTCATCGTTTGGTCCGACAGCAACTTATCCAGGGGTCTTTTGGTCTTTTCCAACTTTGTTTAAACCCTAAGATACGTTGTTTTGACCCTAAATCATCATATTTTGGTCAACTTAAACCTAGAAACATAATTAAAACTTACCCTAAGTCAAATCATTATTAAAACTTAGAAAATTAAGAAGCAAGAAAGGAGAAAAAGGTCAAGAACCCTAGTTCAAGAATGCATGAATTTTCCAGCAGTTCCCGCCCCGAAATCTAAGTGTTTCTATATTAATTTCATCACTAGGTATGTGGGATTTCACTAGTGGGTTCCTTTCACCCATTGGATCCCTACGTTTCAGATAGATTCTTGATTCTCTTATCATGAATAAACCTAGGGTTTCTAGAACTTTTGTAGAACTTCATGAATTTACTAAATAGATGTTCCAAATCAAATGGTAAAGTTATTATTTAGGTTATCGCATGAATTTCCGAACCCTAGCTTTGTATTTCTTTAGTTCTTGATCTACACATGCTAAGTCAGATATTTCAGTTATTCAGTTATATATGCCTTAATTTTTAATGCATCATTATCAAATTAAATGTTGCGTGTTCAGTTTTGAGCTATCCAGTTATTACAAAAATTCAGACATAATCAGTTAGTTACATTATTCATGGGAGTAGCATAATACCGAGTTGGACTAGGGTTCAGCGTACCCAATTAGTCCCAGAACTACTAGCCAAGTAGGTTGTAAGTCCTCTCTGTGGGCAATAAGTTTAGTGATCACGCCAGCATACCTTTATACCTTTGGCAGGGTATATTGGGTCTTCTCGATAGGGCATATACACCGGACTCCACATTTAGCTCATGTGGTTTTGTTATCGGTTATTAGTATCTCCCACAGTTCAGTCAGACTCTCTTGCATTGACCATTTATCAGTATTCAGTTTCATCATGTTATAAATTGGTCATTGCATTCAGTTAGCTTAGAATTCTCTATATCATTTTCAAGTTATTATACTTGCTTTTGTGCTTTTTCAGTTATGTTTTATTTCAGCTTTATTCTATCCTACATGCTCAATACCTTGTAAGGACTGACGCGTACTATGCGCTACATCTTCTCGTGATGTAGGTTTAGGTTCTCAGCATCTATATCATGCATAGATCGATTTCTGATATTCAGTTCAGTAGATTCAGTGGTGAATCCTCATTCTCCGAGGACAATAGTCATGAGTTTATTATCAGTATTTAGTCTATTAGTTTCAATTTTTGTTAGATTTAGCTGGGGCTTGTCCATGTATTTCTAGTCCAGTTTAGAGGCTATTTTCAGACATAGTTTCAGCTTGGTATTAAATTAATATTTCCTTTGTATTAAACTCATTATTTTCCAATATCTCAGTTATATAATACGGGTATTCCCTATCTTTTGAGTTTAATTTATTTAGCTTCCGCATCAGTTTATATTCTTTAGTATGTTCATGATCATGCCAACAGTTAGCTTGGGATTACTTGTGGTCCTAGGTTCCGTGTCCGCGTCTCGGGGGTAGCTCGGGGCATGACATTAGCTATCAATTAACTCTATTACTATATTATCAAGAAAATAATGGAACCACGAGTTGCATTAGCTTTCAAGCGGAGGAGCAAAGCTAATGAAGATAGAACTTGGATTTAGGATGTTACTCGGTGAGTAACCTAATTTGTTGATACATCTTCTTTCTACTTTCGGATCTTGTAGTAAAGGAACAAAATAAGTACTATTGACAACATTAATAAATTTTCTACAAACTCTTCGAAAATGATCATTCATTATGCATCAAAGAGGTAATTATTTAGGGTACCATGATCTTCTTTCCTTTCTCGAGATGAAATAAGACAAAGCTTATTATCCTAGGTCAGAAAAAGTTGATAGGACTCTATTTTTTATGTTTCCATGTTCCTCATGTGTGGTGACGTAGGGCGGAAAAGAAAATAGAGTAAAAGTGTAATGACTCAGAAGGTCATTTTTCGAAATTTTAAATATTAGTGTAACTTGAGTTAATAAATTGATAGTTAATAGACTAAAGTATTCATGTAATAATACTCTATACATCATGGGTTAAAGTGAATTAAATTGTTTAAGGTTTGTCTCATTTAGTACATAATCATTTTATTAATTAAATAAAAGACAGAAAAAGACAAAAGGGTCAGAGAACTTTACCTGTAGACGCCGAAGGCAGCCACAAGATCTTCATCAGGTAAACCAGCAATATGTCTAAATCATATAGTGGCTTATGTGTATGTTAACAAGTATTACTACCTCGTTAGTTGTGAAAGAAAATACAAAAATTGAACAGAAAATGTTGAAATAAAGTCACTGGTCTATGTATTGAAATTGGGGCTTATTAGAGGTATCAAATTATTTATTATTATTTTGATAATATTAATGATGGGTAAAATAAATTGAAGTTGGGCATTCTGAAGCCATATGATGATGTTACATCATTTTGGCGGCTTTCAAAATTCAAGGGAATAAGAAAAGAAAAAAATGTTAATTTTCATTATAAGTTAGTGGGTGCAGTGTTGTTGAATTAGTGGCTGATAAATTTGACAAGTAATGATAGGTGAAATGATGGATGTTAATGATTATAATAATCACTAGGAAAAACTTGATATATAGGTATAAGTGGATGATATATTTTTCTCATTAATTTGATACTTGGTCAGTCCCTATTTTGCATTAGTTTTAAGAATTGAGGGATAACGTTTAAAAATTTAGATTTCACCTTAGACTTGGAACTTGAAAATATGATAGCTGAAATGTTAGTTGGCAACAAGATTACGTATTTGATCATAAATTTGGGTGAATTATTAGGTCAAGATCAAACACATAATAATGTTGGTGTTGTTAGTTCCGAAACCTTATTGTAGATTTATATACTTGAATAGATTGCATCGATTTGGAAGATCAACGGAAAGGGAAGACTCAAGTCCTAGAGTGATTATTCGAGTGGCTAAGGCAAGTGGATTTCTAAACTCTTGTTAAGCGTATGAAATTCGTATATTTCCTTGTATGGTGTTGAGAATGATTTGGAGACTTGTTGCTTATTTGTTGGTGTTGTATTCCTTGTTGCAAATTGTGTTTTGTTATCAAAATGGTTATCTCCTCATTTTTCTTTTGATCATGTCACTTGCATTGTATCTGAGACATGGTTGTGATAAGAGTTAAGTTATATGAGGATGTACCATTTCGAGGTCGTATCGCACGCCGCAATGGATATTATATTTCGAGAAACGTTTCATGCTCCGCGATAGTTACTATTATCAAGGGTCGTGTCATGCGCCGCGATAGATGCATCAACAGATATGTCCCCCATAGGTCCCATACTGAGAGACAGCGGGTGTGTATCATTAGGGAAGACATGCATCACTATACTTGACATTGCATCTCATGGCATTACACATTTTTATTATTGATAAACTTGAACACTTGTTTTGCTGATCTTGTCAGTGTTTCTCTAAAACTTGTGACTGTTGAATATTGAGTTGTTATTGAGAATGTATAAGTTGATAGAGTGTGGTTATTCAGTTGTGTGTTTGGTAAACTGTGAACTGTTAGGATTTAGCGTGGAGGTTTAGATAGGGTGTAAGGAGTACCCGTATTTTGTTCACTTAACTTGTGTTTAGAGGTTTGCTTGTTGGATATCGCGTGGTTTGGTACTCACCCCTTACTTCTACAAATTTTTGTAGGTTACGAGCCCGGATCTTCATGATACCTTTCATTCTCTTTGTTTCCGAGATATCTTGTGGAGGATTGTGAGGTAGTTGCTTGTCATCTCAGCGAACTTTCCTACTCCAGTTTATGATTTTATTTTTACTTGAAATGCAACTTCATTTTAGACTCATAGTTTTATTTAAATTCTAATATTTACATTAGAGGCTTGTAGACGTGATAAACTGGTTTTCGGGGATTGAATTAAGTTGACTTGTTTTCGTTATAGAAAATACTATTAGACTTTTGTTTATTTCAGCACTTTGTTAGATGCTGGGTTTTAGGCTGACTTGTCTTGGTGGGATAAGATGAGTGCCATCACACCCATTTTTGGATCGTGACAAGATGGTATCAGAGCCCAGGTTCATAGGTCTCACGTGTAAACAAGCTGAATCTACGTAGAGTCTCAAGGATCAGTACGGAGATGTCTGTACTTATCTCTGAGAGGCTATAAACACTATTAGGAAACTTCCTTTTATTCATTCTTTCTCATCGAGCGTGGTTACCTTCTTTAGTACTGATTTTTTGAGGTCCCAACTAGGTGTAGGGGTAGAGCTCAAGTTAGAGATTGTGCTCGTGGTACGACAGTAGCCATAGTTCATGGTCGTGGATCAGCACCAGTGAGAGGTCATTCTAGAGAGGTCTCTCCATAGCCTCAGATTGATGACAGAGAGGACCGGGTTCTTCCAGACCCTGCACTCACTCATTTGCTTCAGGATATATCATTCAGGGTGTTAAGTGTGTTGGAGGGCTTTACTCAAACCCAAGACCAGCAGCAAGCTCCAGTTGTTCAGCATGCGATGGGGTAGCTACCAGTGGATCTCGCGGTTCAAAATGATGTTGCACCACTAGTTGGGGGTCAAGTTGCACCGATGGTTGTTCTGAAAGAAGATGATCAGCGTAGGTATGAGAGATTTTGAAGGATGGACCCACCTCAGTTTCAGGATGTGAAGAGCGAGGACACTCATGAGTTTCTGATAACATGCCGAGAGTTACTAGAGGTGGTTGGATTAGATGAGTCACATGGGGTTCGATATGCTACACTCCAGCTTCGTGGGCCAGAGAGAGTGGTGGAGGACTTATTCGGGGGGTTTTCTAGTTGGATCTCCTCCAGTGACTTGGGAGCAGTTTGCTAGTGCATTCCATGATCGTTTTATCCCTATGAGCATGAGAGAAGAGAGTCGCTTGAGGTTTGAGAGTCTTAGACATGATGTTTTATCGGTTACATACTATGAGGTGCGTTTTTGCCAGTTGTCTAGGCATGTGTTGGCCATTATTCCAGATGAGACAAAGAGGATCCACAGATTTGTGACGGGATTGACTTTCTCTATCAGGTCAGCTGTGTTTTGGGCATCTAGAGATGGAGCTTTTTTCCTGTCCATTGTGAGTGTCGCCAAAGAGGTGAAATTTATGGAGATTGAGTATTTGGGGACCCTAAAAGGGTCCGTACATCAGGTCAGTTTCATGGTGCCGCATTTGGAGGTAGGGGATCACAAAGAGTGAGTGGTTCCTTTCAGCAGCGAGGACCTATTCATGCATCTATGCGACATTTGAGGGTCGCCAGACATCTAGGGATTCATATAGTCCGGGTCAGGGCTCGTACGGCTCACAGCAGTGACCTACAGGGTGAGGCAATTATAGTGGGTTTTCACGGTCCACACAGTAGTTCCCGAGTCAGAGATTTTGTTTTACTTGTGCAGATCCCGATTACCTGATGCGGCAGTGTACTTCTCAAAGGGGTCGTGGTGGTCCTCGACCTAATTCTTCATTTCAGACTAGACCACTAGCACCATCGGGTAGAGGCCCTGGCAGAGTTCAGTCAGGTAGAGGTAATAAAGTTTCTAATAGTAGTGTTGCAGCTCAGCAGAGTGGGGGTAGAGGTACCAACCAGGCTGGAGGTGGACAAGGGGGCCACTGTTATACTTTTCCAGGGAGACCTGAAGCGGAGAACTCTGATGCTTTTATTACAGGTATCATCCCAGTATGTCGTCGACCTACGTCTGTATTGTTTGATCCAGGATACATTCTCTTATGTATCTACCTATTTTTTTTTGTTGAATTTGATATGATATGTGATAGCATGATTGTACCTATTCATGTTTCTATACCCATGGGTAAGCCCTTAGTGGTGGATCGAGTGTATCGATCCTATCTTATTTCTTTGGATAGGTATGACACTTGGGTAGACCTAATCATTCTAGGGATGGTAGACTTTGATTTTATCTTGGGTATGAATTGTCTTTCTCCTTATCATGTTGTCCTTGATTGTAATGCTAAGATTGTGACTTTAGCAATTTCTGAAGTTCTGAGGGTTGAATGGAAGGGTGTTAGTGGCTCTTACCCTAGCAAGGTCATCTCTTTTATCTGTGCTTAGAGATTGGTGGAGAGAGGGTGTTTGTCTTACTTAGCTTTTATTCGGGATACTAGTGTTGAACCACCTCCTATGGACACTATTCTCGTGATTCACGAGTTTCCCGATGTATTTCTTTTTGATCTCCCATGTGTTCCTCCCGGTAGGGATATTGAGTTTGCTATTGATTTGGAACCGAGCACTAAGCCTATTTCTATCCCTCCTATTGTATTGCACCATCAGAGTTGAAAAAATTGAAGGAATAGTTGCACGATTTATTGAGTAAGGGTTTTATTCGCCTTAGTGTATCACCTTGGGGTGCCCGTGTTCTGTTTGTAAAGAAGAAGTATGGGACTATGAGGATGTGTATTGATTACAGACAGTTGAACAAGGTAACAGTAAAGAATAAATATCCTCTTCAGCGTATTGATGACTTATTTGATCACAGGGAGCATCATTGTTCTCTAAGATTGATTTGAGGTTGGGGTATCATAAGTTAAAGATTAGGGCATCAGATATTCCTCAGACAGCTTTTCCGACACGATAAGGGCATTACGAGTTCCTAGTGATGTCCTTTGGATTGACTAATGCCCCTGCAGTATTCATGGAGTTGATAAATGGGGTGTTTCGACCATACCTGGATTCTTTTATGATTGTTTTAATCGATGATATCTTGGTTTACTCCAAGACTAAGGAGGACCATGTCCGACACTTGAGAATTGTACTTTAGAGGTTGAGAGAAGTTGTATGCCAAGCTCTTATAGTGTAATTTCTGGCTTACTTCTATAGTATCCTTGGGACACGTGGTGTCTAAGGAGGGTATTAGAGTAGATCCGGCCAAGATTGAGGCAGTTAGAGGTTGGATGCGCCTACTTCACCTACTGAGATTAGGAGTTTTGTGGGATTGGCTGGCTATTATCGACAATTTGTTCAGAGTTTCTCTACTATTGCAGCTCCATTGCCTAGATTGACTTGACGGGATGTGGGTTTTTAGTGCTCAGATGAGCATGAGGAGAGCTTTCAAAATCTCAAGAGTTTGTTGACTTCGGCTCCTGTGTTGACTCTACATCAGGAGGGTGGTAGACTTTACTGTGTATCGTGATGCTTCAGGAGTTGGGTTGGGTGGTGTGTTGATGCAGAAGGGGAAAGTGATTGTTTATGCTTCAAGGAAATTGAAATCCCATGAGAAAAACTACCCTACTTATGATTTGGATTTTGCGGCTATGTATTTATACTTAAGTTATGGCGTCATTATTTGTATGGGTTGCATTGTGATATCTTCACTGATCATCGGAGTCTTCAATATATCTTTAGTCAGAGGGATTTGAACTTGAGGCAGTAGAGATGACTTGATTTGCTGAAGGACTATGATGTAACCATTTTGTATCATCCAGGGATGGCCAATGTTGTGGCCGATGCTCTGAGTATGAAGACTCCTAGCATGGGGAGTCTTGCAACGCTTAGTATTGAGGAAATACCATTGGCTAGAGATGTGCAGATATTAGCTAACAGTCTTGTCCGCTTGCAGATTTCAGAAGAGAGTGATGGGATGATTGCTTTTATTGAGGCGCGATCTTCCTTAGTCGAGCAGATCCATGCACACCAGTTTGATGATGAAGAATTATGTCTCATTCGAGACAAAGTATTAAGAGGGGAAGCTAAGGAGGATATCCTTGATTCTGATGGTGTCTTGCGGATTGGAGGCAGGATTGTGTGCTCAACACAGACGATTTGATTAGATTGATTATTGAGGAGTCCCATTGTTCTCGGTATTCCATCCATCAAGAGAAGCAAAGATGTATCATGATCTGAGTAAGCATTACTGGTGGTGTGGGATGAAGCGGGATATTTCAGACTTTGTTTTGAGGTGTTTGACTTGCCAGCAGGTCAAGTGTGAGCACCAGCGCCCCGGAGGTGTATCTCAGAGAATGTCTATTCCTACTTGGAAGTGGGATTGGATTACCATGGACTTTGTTGTGGGTTTTCCTACCACAGTGGGTGGTTATGACTCTATTTGGGTCGTTGTTTATAGGCTGACCAAGTCTGCCCACTTCATTTCGGTTCAGGTGAAGTATACGGCAGAAAAGTTAGCCGAGCTATATATCATTCAGATCATGCGACTACATGGGGTTCCTATATCTATTATATCAAATCGAGGTTCACTATTTACTTCTCACTTCAGGAAGGCATTACAGCATGGTCTTGGTACTCAGTTAGATATGAGTACATCTTTTCATCCTTAGACAAATGGTCAGTCCGAGCAAATGATTCAGGTGTTAGAGGACATGCTCCGGGCGTGTGAGATCGATTTTGGAGCTAGATAGGATCGACATTTACCCTTAGCCGAGTTTTCCTATAATAACAGTTATCAATCTAGTATCCAAATAGCCCCATTTGAGGTGTTGTATGGTAAATGGTTTAGATATCCAATTGGTTGGTTTAATTCAGCGGAGATGGACTCTTTGGATATAGACTTGCTTAGAGATGCTATGGAGAAAGTCTGTATGATTCAGTATAGACTGTTGACAGCATAGAGTTGACAGAAGATTTATGCAGACCTAAGAGTTAAAGCCTTAGTATGTATGTAGGGTGATCATGTTTGGCTCCGAGTATCACCCATGAAATGTGTGATAAGGTTCGGAAATAAGGGCAAGCTTAGCCCTAGATTCATTGGACCTTTTTGAGATTTTAAGCCGAGTGGGAGAGGTGGCCTATAAGTTGGCCTAGCCACCTAGTTTGTCGGCAATTCATCCTGTTTTCCCTGTCTCTATGCTTCATAAGTATATTCTGGATGAATATCATGTGATTTCACTCGATTTTGTGGAGCTGGGTCCAGACTTGATATATGAAGAGGATCCTATAGCTATATTGGATAGGCAAGTCCGAAAGATTAGGACCAAGGAGCTTGTTTCAATGAAGGTGCAGTGGAAGGACCATTCATTAGGGGAAGCAACTTAGGAGACAGAGTCTGACATGCGTGTCAAGTATCCTCAACTTTTCGAAGCTCCAGGTACTTTCTTTTACTTTATGTTCGAGGATAAACATGATTTTTAGTGGTGGATAATCTAATGACTCAGCAGGTCATTTTTCGAAATTTTAAATATTAGTGTAACTTGAGTTAATAAATCGATAGTTAATAGACTAAAGTATTCATGTAATAATACTCTATACATCATGGGTTAAAGTGAATTAAATTGTTTAGGGTTTGTCACATTTAGTACATAATCATTTTATTAATTTAATAAGGGATAATGCCCAAGTACCCCCTCCACCTATGGCCGAAATCTCAGAGACACACTTATACTATACTAAGGTCCTATTACCCCCCTGAACTTATTTTATTAATAATTTTTTACCCCTTTTTATCCTACGTGGCACTATTTTGTGGGTCCAATGATGGTTGGCTTTTTTTTCAAACTAGTGCCACGTAGGCTAAAAAGGGGTAGAAAATTACTTATAAGATAAGTTTAGGGGGGTAATAGGACCTTAGTATAGTATAAGTGTGTCTCTGGGATTTCGGGCATAGGTTGAGGGGGTACTTGTGCATTTTCCCATTTAATAAAAGACAGAAAAAGACAAAAGGGTCGGAGAACTTTACCTGTAGACGCCGAAGGCAGCCACAAGATCTTCATCAGGTAAACCAGTAATATGTCTAAATCATATAGTGTCTTATGTGTATGTTAACAAGTATTACTACCTCGTTAGTTGTGAAAGAAAATACAAAAATTGAACAAAAAAAGTTGAAATAAAGTCACTGGTCTATGTATTGAAATTGGGGCTTATTGGAGGTATTAAATTATTTATTATTATTTTGATAATATTGATAATGGGTATAATGAATTGAAGTTGGGCATTCTGAAGCCATATGATGATGTTACATCATTTTGGCGGCTTTCAAAATTCAAGGGAATAAGAAAAGAAAAAAATGTTAATTTTCATTATAAGTTAGTGGGTGCAGTGTTGTTGAATTGGTGGCTGATAAATATGAGAAGTAATGATAGGTGAAATGATGGATGTTAATGATTATAATAATCACTAGGAAAAACTTGATATATAGGTATAAGTGGATGATATATTTTTTTCATTAATTTGATACTTGGTCAGTCCCTATTTTGCATTAGTTTTAAGAATTGAGGGATAACTTTTAAAAATTTAGATTTGACCTTAGACTTGGAACTTGAAAAATATGATAGCTGAAATGTTATCATAAATTTGGGTGTATTTGATCATAAATTTGGGTGAATTATTAGGTCAAGATCAAACACATAATAATGTTGGTGGTGCTAGTTCCGAAACCTTATTGTGAATTTATATACTTGAATAGATTGCATCGATTTGGAAGCTCAACAGAAAGGGAAGACTCAAGTCCTAGAGTGATTATTCGAGTGGCTAAGGCAAGTGGATTTCTTAACTCTTGTTAAGCGTATGAAATTCGTGTATTTCCTTGTGTGGTGTTGAGAATGATTTGGAGACTTGTTGCTTATTTGTTGGTGTTGTATTCCTTGTTGCAAATTATGTTTTGTTATCAAAATGGTTATCTCCTCATTTTTCTTTTGAGCATGTCACTTGCATTGTATCTGAGAAATGATTGTGATAAGAGTTAAGTGATATGAGGATATACCATTTCGAGGTCGTATCGCACGCCGCGATGGATATTATATTTCGAGGAACGTATCATGCTCCGCGATGGTTACTATTATCAAGGGTCGTGTTATGCGCCGCGATAGATGCATCGACAGATATGTCCCCCATGGGTCCCAGAGTGAGAGACAGCGGGTGTATCATTAGGGAAGACATGCATCACTATACTTGACATTGCATCTCATGGCATTACACATTTTTATTATTGATAAACTTGAACACTTGTTTTGCTGATCTTGTGAGTGTTTCTCTGAAACTTGTGACTGTTGAATATTGAGTTGTTATTGAGAATGTGTAAGTTGATAGAGTGTGGTTATTGAGTTGTGTGTTTGGTAAACTGTGAACTGTTTAGGTTGTAGCGTGGAGGTTTAGATAGGGTGTAAGGAGTACCCGTATTTTGTTCACTTAACTTGTGTTTAGAGGTTTGCTTGTAGGATACCGCGTGGTTTGGTACTCACCCCTTACTTCTACAAATTTTTGTAGGTTACGAGCCCGAATCTTCATGATACCTTCCATTCTCTTTGTTTCCGAGATATCTTGTGGAGGATTGTGAGGTAGTTGCTTTTCATCTCAGCGAACTTTCCTATTCCAGTTTATGACTTTGTTTTTACTTGAATTTTTAGACTTATATTTTTATTTCAATTCTAATATTTATATTAGAGGCTTTTAGACGTGACAATCTGATTTTGGAGATTGAATTAAGTTGACTGTGTTTTCGTTATAGAAAATAGTATTGGACTTCTTTTTATTTCAGCACTTTGTTAGATGTTTTGTTTTAGGCTGACTTGTCTTGGTGGGATAAGACGAGTGTCATCACACCCATTTTGGGTCGTGACAAAAAGTCTCTAACACGATATTAAGATTAAGACTTTGTAGAAGTCTAGTATATGACAGCTATTTTTGTCCTCAATAAGCTCAAGAAACATTAATTATTGTATTTTAGTCCGGAACACTCAATTACATTCTGATCCATTTTTAAGGTCTTTTCTTGTTTTTTATTTTTTTTCTTCGAAATCAACCAAATCATATCTTTACCTCATTAAATTAAATACATGATAAACATATGGATGTTCAAAAGATTATACTCAGATCTTAGCTAAATTATGGGTAAAATATAGTGATTGGATGCGTAAATACACACCAGATCACCACTTCATACTTAAAGCTTTTGTCCGGCCTCAAACAACTCATCCACATCAGAAATTAATTATTTGAAAATAAATAATATTTTTTAAAAAGGTGCAAAATTCTCTCTCTCTCTCTCTCTCTCTCTCTCTCTCTCTCTCTATATATATATATATATATATATATATATATATATATATACACTCATTTTTCATATTTTCACTTCATCTTCTTCCTCCCCATCCTCTACCCTTCACCATAAAAAATAAAAATCATCATTTTTCGTCTTCCTCTCACTCAAAATTTTTCTTATTGACAAATGTGAAAGATTAGTTAGCTCTTACACATACTTTAAGTTTTATTTATTTAGATTTGGTAAAAAATCTATCAAGAAAATTTTAAATTGAAAAAAAAAATATGTCTATAAGTAAATTCAAGCAATAGATTTTGAAAAATTAAGTTTTAAAAAGATGAATGAGATGTATTTTTAAAAAAAATTATTATGATTATGTTAATGGTGTATATGTCAAAAGAGAAGAAAAGAAAATGGATAGTAGCAGGGGGTGGGTGGGTGGGGAATCTAGGGCTGAAAAGAAGAGGAAAAAGGTGAGACTGGGCTGAAGTAGAATATGAAGAGAGAAAGGGTTGTGGTGGCGATGGGTTGAGTTGGTTGAAAAAGGAGTTTTTGATTATTTTTTGGAAAAGTGGTGTGGGAAGAAGATAGATTCTTTTCTTTTTTATTTTTTTTATTATATAATTTTAATAATTCAAAACTTAAAATTTAAAGTTTAAAAAATGATGCTCACTCGCCTTAAATGCGTGTTCTTACACTCTCTCGCCAAGTCAACTATTTTAATGTCACATAAGCATGATCAATGGTCAGAGGGATTTAATATATTGTGTTTTATTTAGTTTAGAGGTCTAGATGACAAAGAGGTAAGTAGAAGGGTTCAAAATACAAACTGATACAAGTATAAGGGTCCACCAAACCATTCCGACTAATTAGAATAAATACAACACATAAAAAATAAAAATAATTATAAAAAATTTCACAGTGAAAATTTTATGTAATTAACCAATTTGATGCTTTCATCTAACTCCAAAGCTTTAAACTTGTCCGCCTTGCAATTTGTTGCAAGATGACCAAATCGTCCACACTTATAACATTTAATGTTTTTCAGATCTCTTTTAGAGAAACTTCCAATTTCGTCATCATCTTGGCCCCTCAGCTATATTACCTGGTCGTAGCCAACGGTACTTTTTACTCCGAGGGAAACGTATGCAAGGATGTAACACCGTGACTTTTGCATCGGAGAGTTCACATGCATAGCTGAGCCATCATGGAGAGTTTAATTTTGAGTAGATTCAGAATTTGCCCTTTAAATATATTAATAAGCAGTTTTAGGCCATTAAACTTTATGAAAGTGAGTGTTTCTGTTCTCCTTCAAATATTTAACAAATTAAATAATATTTGACAATACCATAAAAGTCTCATCAAATTTCATAAAGCACAACAACTCAACACTATATGGAATAGACATACTAAGCAATTCATCTTTATTTTGCTAATAAAGTACTTTAATGTATAAATCAAAAAACGTTTGAAGATTTTTATCTATATGCCTAACTTTGGGTGATTTTAGTTGTTGATGGACGAGAAAATATTTTAGATTACGTAAATCTTAATACATTTAAATCTTTAAAAGGTGAATTTTACAGATTTTTATATTGGAAAATTGACTTTATTCATTACTCATGAATTTCATATTCTCTTGTTTAATTTACTCTAAGTCATGAATTCGTATAAAAATAGAAGTCTTAGATTTTGGTCAAGTAATTGAAAAAGAGTTATATTATTGACATTTATTGTCTTCGTTTAGCTACTTTAGATACTTAAAGAGTACTAGTTTATTGATTAATGAAATTTATTTATCTTTTCTATAATTTTATTTTATCATTAATTGGGGTCTATATTACCTCTTGTGCATCCAAGGGTGTGAAATAAACCTTCAAGAAGAAAGATTTCTAATTGTAGATTTTAATTTATGCACCATTCTCAACACAATTTTTTTAAAAAAAAGATGTTAGTTGCATTCTTTCTTTGTCACGTTCCAATTTTTATGAGGAAGAGTCTAGTACTGACCATTTATAATATCTATTTTTTTATTCCGAAGGTCAAAATTAGATTTTGGAAGCTTGGGATTACGATTTGGGGTGATTAAAAATGAATTTATAGAGATTTATTCATTCGGTATGATTCTAACCAAGAGTTGGAAGTACGAATAAGTGTGTATCTATTGGTTTGAATTTGGTCTGATTTATTAGTTTTTAAATATGCTAAATCAATAATTAAATCAACAAGCTATTTGTTACCGATTTTTTATTTATCGGTGTTTGGTCTTTAACAATTTGATTGTCAGTTTAACCAATAAAGAATGCTTTCAAAAAAATTATATGACTTGTCCAACAATTTGGTCGCAAGAGAAATCAAATTACTCATTGAGTGCAAAAATTATGCTTAGTTTAGTAAAATTATAAGAAACACTCGCAATTCACAACTCTAGCCATTTTCTAACCCTTGTTGTTGTCATTGCATACCCTACCCATCATTGTTCTTAGTTCTTTTGGTTTTGATGTTATGAACCTAAACACTAAGTTATGCCAAAATCTAAAAGGTAAATGCAGAGAGCAGAGTTTAACAGTGTTAATTGTGTAGGATCCTTATAGTTATAGGGTGTGAAAAGATTGTTTAGTGTTTCATTTATGAATGAAAAATGCTTTTGAGAAAATATCTTTTATTTTTACAAGAGAGTAGAAAATAATTTTTGAAATTGAAAATATTTTTTAAAAACAAACTAAAATTATTTTGGGGGTGGGGTGGGGGGCTAGATGGGGGTCGAGGAAGGTGTGAAAAAATAAAATATTGAAGTTGAAAATATTTTTTAAAATAAACTTAATTTTATTAGGGGTGGGGGTGGGGGCTGGTAGAGGGGTCGAGGGTAGAGGTAAAAAAATAAAATTTGAAGTTAAAAAATTTTTTAAAAAAAAAACTTAAATTTTTTTGGGGGTGGAGTGGGGGCAGGGTCGAGTGTAGGGGTGAAAAATAAAAATTTGAAGTAGAAAATACTTTTTACAAACAAACCTTTTTTTAGGGAGGTGGGGGATGATAAGGCGTTGAGGGTATGGGGTAAAAAAATAAAAAAAAAATTGAAAATATGGGTGGGGTGAAAAGATACATTGAAGTTAAAAATATTTTTGAAAAACAAGCTTTAAATTTTCTTTTTGTATTTTGGGGGTAGAGACAAAATAAATTATTCAACAAAAAAATTGTAATTTGAAGTTGGAGGAGAGTTTTGGAAAATGTTTTCCTTAATTTTTGAAGGCAGGTCATTTTCCTTAAATTTGAGTAAAAATGAGATGATTTGGAAAACATTTAACCCAACCAAACATGTGAAAATTAGAAAATATTTTCCAAAAAATATTTCCTTCATACCAAACACAACGTAGCCTAATATAGTGATTATATTAATATTTTTTGTTTGATAATTATGTATGACTAAAAATTAAAATAGAAAATTATTTTATTTATGGGTTCTTGTTTAACCCATTAATCCAACCCAATAATTTTTTTTTAAAATCATTAAATAAGTGTTAACCCAATAGTAATAAACCAATAACATTTTTTGTCACGTCCTGAGCCTACACCATGAACATGGCCGGCACACAATAATTATTGTTGTCTTTGAGCGAACCCTTGGTCAGGCCTACTTAACTCAACGGCAGACTTAACTCAATATAAGAATCATTCTCATAAAAAATAACTTCAAATAGATATCTGGGCCAAAATGGCACTTAAATCTCACAATAAAATATCGAAATGCAATTAAAGAGAGACTTAATACTGAAACTGTCTGACTGTCTACCTGTCTATCAAGCCTCTATAATACTAAGAGGAAGTTCAGACAGACCCCCCGACATCCTATATGTAAAGACTGGAAAAAAATAAAAGAGTCATCCGGAATGCAAGGAGGCTCACCATTGACTCTGAGTGCTCAAACTGGATCAACGAGGCACTGGATGTTGATCCTGCTTACCTGCGTCTGCATCATAAGAAGATGCAGACCAACTAGCACCAGTACATTGAATGTACGAGTATACGAATTGGAATGCTAAACAACACTTAAGCTCGAAAAGAATATGAAAAAAACACTTACCTTGGCTCTGCTCAACTCATGAAATATTAAACTTAATATAGAGCAATAATGACACATGCAATATATAAAATAAAAAATAAAAACCTGTAAAACAGTGTAAACAACTTAGTTCCTTAAAGAAAATGCAATAACAAACTCGATTTTACTTATATATGAAAGTAATATAGTTTCTGTGGGAGATTGTTTAATCGACTACCACCACTATGTGCCTAAGTGATTATATAACATCTTGCCCACGCTGCAAAGGCATCGCACAGAACTTCTTAACTTAGTGGATCCACTATCTTAACTTACGTAATTATCTAAAAAGTATGACCCGCTAATACTCATGGTTACATGGTTTTCATGGAGACTTGAGTTATTATGAACTCTCATCCCCAGATTGGTGCTCAATACTACTCTCAAAACATACTTTAGTTCATGCTTTTAAAATAACTTCCTTTCTTTGGGTTGAGATAATTGTTCAACACTTAGCTTTAAAAAGCTCTCTTGGAATCAGTGTTCCATTTTCTTGTGGGAAATCTTAGTTTCCTCTTAACTTCAATATGAAAACATTTATGAACTTTTAGGGAATACTTAGTTCCCTTATAACCTTTGACAAATGAACTCAACTTTTCTCTTTGCTTAACTTGAAACTTTTGATCTTAAGTCAACTCGTAGAGAATACTTAATCCCCTTATATTTCTTGAAGAAAAGACTTCAACTTTTTACTCTTCACTTTAACTTGAGCCTTAAAACGAAGTTGAAACGTTTAATAAAGACTCTTAAAAACTTTTAAGAACTTTGTTTTGACTTACTTCATAGCTTTAGACTTGACGCTTAACTTCTTTGACTTTAATCTTAACTTTCCTTGAATTTGATTATGTGTTCAAGGTTATGATTTGTGTTCTTTGATTATTTCTAGGTGTTTAGGATTCATTTGAAGTAATTAGAATCATTGGAAGGTGTTAATGTACCTTAGAAGGACTTAAAAAGACTAAATTACGAAAACTGGGCGAAAAACACCTATTTGGGCGAGTTCTGGGCTAGACCAGTTGGTTTGAGGCACATTTCTAGTGCACTGCGGGCGCGCCGCCCTAGGCCTCCTGGCACATATGGGGCGCGTCGTGCCTGGTGCTATCTAGATGCGCCTGAACGTCTTTCTTCTCTCATTTTCTAATCCTAAATCCCCTAAACCTCCATAGTTTTATTCCCAAATCCTTAAGATAATCAATACCTTCAATACCCAGTAGATCTAACTTGAAAAACAACTTGGAATTTATGAATCAACATCAATGGGCATTCAAACAACTCAACCAATAAAGATTCGTCAAGATTCATCAAGAATTCACTTCTAATCATGTAACAATTCTAAAACCACTAAATTGAAACAAGTATGGTGTGTGGATGAAATGACCCAACAAGGAAGATCTCACATACCTCAATAGGGATCACTCCCGACAAGTTCCACTCGAAATTCCTTGGCGTTCTTGGCGAAACCTTGATCTTTCTCCTTCTCCTTCTCCTTCTCCTTCTCCTTCTCTTCTCTTCTCTTTTCTCCAAGCCCTAAGCATAAAGTTAATATTCTAATTTGAACTAAAACTGATTTTTTACCCCAAACAGATCCCTAAAACGAACAAAATAGGAAATAAATTGGTGACTAGTTTACCCTTCCTTAAATCTGGATTGGGACTTTCCTCAATCCGACGTCCAACTTTCAATAGGCATATCTCCCTCATACATATCGAAAATGCACAAACACAGCGGTGTTGGAAAGATCTCTCCAAGGGCTTTCTAACCGTATCAAGAACTACCTCTAACTCATCCTAAGCTAGAATTTATGGCCGTTTGAAAATGCTCAAAACTCACTTCTTAAACTTAAAAAATTTTCTGTTCTTTCCAATAAAATATTTTTAGTTTCTTAGCTTATTTCTAGCTAATTCAAATTTGTGAGATGTAACATTTTTTTTAATCAATTTACCGATTCTATTTTGTACACCCCTAAGAATACCCACTTATTCTATAAGTTGGTTAAGATGAAGCTCCATACCTCTTTGGTCCTTAAATCGGATGATGCTTACAAGTAATTTATCATCGACTGTTGTAGATACATGCTAAACAAAAATAAATTTTTAATTTAAAAAAAAAAATTGTCCATGTTTACTAATATTTTTACATTCACCCATGTTGGGACAACATGATAACTGGATATATCTGTTTGATTGCCTGAGATGGACATGAACTTAAACCTTCAACGAGAACTTTACTGTATCTTCAGAACAAAGACATAATACAACATATATCGGATCGATCCGAAAAATTACAGCAATGTATATATGATTTTTCTTTCCCTCCTTGACTAATTACAAACAGTCCTACATTGTCATGTTCATCACTATTTTTACTTAATTCTGTTCAGTGGAATTCTTTCACTTTGTCGCGCAACTCTTGCCACATGAGAGATCCTTTGAGGCATGGTCATTCCTCCGGAAACAATGATCTCTGCATTTTTTTTGGCTTCACTGTTAGAAACACTTGAAAACAGTTCTCTAGACATACCCGAAATTCATTTGATGCATTTGGTGATAGATCTTACCATGGATAAGCTTATGTTGGTTAGTTTTAGAAAGTTGGATAACTCAGTAAACTAAAGACACCATCAACTAAGATGCATGCTTCAACAAGTCAACCGAGCTACTAGTACAAAACAAGGAGTGACATATAAAAGACGAGTTACCAGAAAACCAGAGACGTACCAATGCCTTCACGGATGGACATGTTTGGTTTTATGACATCATTGGCGTTAACCAGGAGTACATCACCAATGTACAAATGGTTTGTAGGGACAAAAACACTATACAATTCTTCATCCCCTTCTTCTGTCTGCCATCCAGAAATAATGTGTCAGTGTACATATATCAGCCAACAATACTATTAAATGTTCTTTTCTGTGTTCTATTATTGTTGTTCTTTCTACTTCTCGTCTTTCATCTCTATCAAGTCACCGGAGAGAGAATATGAGGAGCTTATCTTTGAAAAATGTCAGTAGTTCAAGAAAGAACTTATGCACATCAAAAGAACATTCAGCATTGCATAGCAGCAAAAGAAAATATGCATTTCTGAAAATAATATAAAGGATGGTTTTTTCTCTATTGCAGTAATAAGGGAAAACTTGCTACAGCGAACAAATACCTGAAGGGTAACTGATGATGTTATAAAACCAAAAGCATATTCCCCCACACGGGGATGACGAATGATTGCCACTTCCTTAAAAGCGGTGGTGTTCTGATCTGTAGATTATATACGAATGAAAAGTAAGTATCAAGAACAAGTAAAAAGAGAATACAGCAAAACCAAAATACTCCAGGTAGCAACCTCAACTCTCAAAATAAAGTACTTATTTCTTTATCTTCGAGACATAATTTTGATGTATTGTCTGTCTTATGGTCCTGATCCCCATGCTTTTTGACACCCTTTATTATTTAAATGGAAGTCCAGGACATCAGATGAAAGTTTATTTCAGATTTCACATGTTTACTTCACAGCTCTGAGATTTGTTACACTCCACCGCTAGAGATTATCCTTCCTTTTTCTTTCTTTTGCTATCCACCCTTTTCTTGGTGAAAGGAACAGGTGATAGTAACATAATATTCTGTAAACTATTATGAAATAACCCCATTCACCCCCCACCCCACCCCATCCCACACACACTCTCCTTGTTTCTTCTCCTTTCCCATTTCCATCTCAGGATAATAGTAGCAAGAAATGGATCCAGAAGTGAATTAGATAAGTGCACCACTCCTTGCCTTGCCTTTCCCCTTAACAAACGGAAGGTAAGTCTCATTTCATCATTGTGCTCTTCAGAAGAAGAAAAATGTAACTTTACCTGGAGACACTGCAGAACTGATCTGCTTTGAAGCCGAATATAAGTGTCTGACAAATGGCATTCGCTTAATAATCCATTCCCCAATCCAAAAAACAGTAGCACCCAGCCAGGATGAAACAAAAACTCCAACTAAGAATACAAAAACAAGAGATGTGACAAATCCTAGTCCTGCACCAACAACAAATGTCCGAAAGGTCAGGAGATATGGGGAATATACAATCGATAACAACTTTTAATACAGATCGGAAGGTGGACAACACATAAGTCATGCCATGGAACATGAGATTTATCAATCATGCATGAAACATAGAAAGATAACACAACATAATGGACTGTCAAAAACCAGCTGAAGTTCTACACCTAATGAAATATTAGATATTTGATCATGTAGAATAGACATCAATGGCTTCCGCACACGTGAGAGGCATTTACAACTCAGGAAAAGAGAAGTGTATTATTACATCTACACTGATATCAACATCACATTTCTAAGAGCAAAGCAATTCATACGAGTTAGTCAGAGAAGGCTAAACCCTAAACACAATGTTATTAATTGAGGGGGAAAAGAAGCAAGCACAATTAATGGCTATTTTTCTAGTTATTTCTAGTCATGCCAGGTCAACCACGAGCATCTTAGACTTATATGGCTGTACATAGTTGGTTGTAATTTTGTATGCTGAAAGCAATATCCTTTTTGAAGCCCCTGACTGAAATCTTCAGATACCAGAACAAAACTGTACTTCCATCATGAAGACAAGACAAGAAAATATAATCACCAAAACTTATTCTTTCTCCTAATGCTCCGACTCTTCACTACAGTAAGTAAAGAAAGTTTATAATGCATTTCATTACTTTTCTCCTCAACATGTAAAGTAACTTTTTACATGTTCACAAAGAGATATATGCAGCTGATAAGCTCAATTTCGAAGAACAATTTGCAATATTATTTGGTGAAGTTGCAGTGATGCAGGATAATGAAATATCTGAAAATGAAAATACGAGGTGAGCCTTGAATATGCAGGGTATTGAACTACCAAGTATCAAGAAGCAGGATAAACCAATACAGGAAACTAACTGCAGCTATCAAAATGTAGGAAAATTGGACATACCAAATATGTCAATGCCAAGTTGTTCATATAGTGGACTGAAGAAACCATCAACAAACTGAATAAACCACCATGTCACAAAGAATGTAACCGCCACAGGGAAGAGAACCACACTGCAATTTCAAATTTTGGAGTTGTTACGGATTCAAAGTTAGCAAAACCTATTAAAATTGGTAACGCAACATAGATATAAGAAATTACCATCCAGTCATAAACTTCTTAGATACCCAACTTTGAAGAAAATAACAGCAAGCCTGAAAAAGAGGTATGAAAAACTATTAAGATATATACAAGTAAACTGCCTACAGGAATATGTATAGAGAGGAATGATTAAATATAGAGGAGTGCTTAAATATGTCCTTTTCTCATAGGAGCTTCTCTATACATGCACAAAAAACAAAGTAAATTCCAAACTGAATACATTGGAGTACAATTGGCATTAAAAGGACTAGAGATTGAATATACAGCTCAGGTGTCTATCAAACAGTTCCCCTCTAGAGAACCTGGATTTTCTAAATTATTTGTTCTCATGTGTCAACTTGTTTTCCAATTTGAAGATTCTTTTCGTATAAGTATATGTAGAATATATATTAGTACATTGGGTCGGAAAAGGACAAGTAAATATACTGCTTTACTCCCCAAAGAACCTGGATTTTCTTAAATCATTTATTCTGACTTGGACCACTTCTTTACTAGTTTGAACTTCTTTTTCGGATTCAATTTTGTTGAACGGTCTTTAAAACTCTTCATCTCTTTTTTAAGAACTTGTTCAAATAACTTTCTTCCAATATAAAATCAAACAGATTTAGGTAGCTTATGTTGCTTAGACTCTCCAAAAATGTTGCGCAACCGTGTCGGATCCTCAAAAAATGCACTGAAATTTGAAGGATTTGAAAAGTTCGAGCAACATAGTTTCTCACAATAATATCTCTCTATCACATCAATTTGAAAACCAAAACGCAAGAATGTATGTTAGCATAGGCTGATGCTAAATTAATAAGTTTGACCCCAACCCAAATTACCAACTACATCCCATAAGTAGATAAGATGCACAAAA
>CM064966.1:56341543-56432216 GCA_032847665.1 Solanum chilense
GAGAAGACTTGCAAAAACAACACAGAGACAGCTGAGATGATATTATTGTGAAGAAGAGACTTGTAAGGTAAGGTGCCCACCTATTTTTCCCCTTTGTAAACTTAGAAATGAAGTGAGGGGAAAAAAAAAAGGCTAATTTTGAAAAAAATTTGAATCGAAATTGTACTTAAACATAGAATTTATTCAAAAAATATAATGAATCTTAAAAACTAAAAATTGAACTAATCTATTTAAACAAATTCAAAATTTATAATCAACAAATATTTATGAATAAATTTTTTAAAATTGATTCATAATCTATAATCAAAAGCTAGTCAAATATACTCTATTTATTTGGATTGAACTAGTATCGATTTTTAAAACTTAAAATGTGAAGAAATATTTTAAAATTTTTAACTAAAATCTATAATCAAAACGATATTATGAGTTATTCTTTAATATTGATTCCAACTCTATGATTAAAGCTAGTTAAGTGTACTACACTTCATTTATTTATAGAGTTCTGGTAGTTTGAACATGCAAAGTCAATTTCAATAATAATAAATATAATGTTGAGAGAGTTTTAAATTTTATTTATTTAAGAAAAAAAACAGAAATTAGGCTGTAAATTTCAGCCAAACAAAACCAATAATTGGCATAGGGGGGCAAAGGGAATTTTGGGAGTGTCAAGTGTACTTTACTTAAATTCAAAGTGATAGATTACTTATTAAACTCTTTAGGTAGCTTGTGGGGAATATGGGACACAAAAAAAAAAAAAAAACCTTATTATTCAACATCAAATAAGTAATTGTAATTGATTATCATATATTTTTTTTTAATCTTTAATTACTCATTTGATTATAATAAATTTAATATAAATATTAAAGATGAATAAGATTTTATTTAAAATAATGATACGCAAGAATATGATGAGGGGCTATTAAGGTAGTGAGGAGGGCAAGGGATTATCGCCACCTTGAATTTTTAAGACTTTGAGTAATGCAAATTTGATGTGTACCTTTTATAACATATGAAAATGATGTTGTGATAAAAATATTCGTACTAACTAATATTACTATATTATTTAAATTTCTTGATAATAAATGTATCACTTCTGTTGTGTTTCTCCAAAGTGAGAAATGATCTTGTAGTATGTAAGATGATAAGGTAAAAAGCCTTGATTGAAAAAATAATTTATCCAAGAATATATATTACTTTCCTTTGAATTTTGAACGATGACACTAATTAGTTGGCTTTTACATATCTCATTGTGCTACATCACTTGAGGTGTCTAAAATTATTAGGCTACATTAGCTTGTTACGTAAAGAGTGTCTAAAATATGTTATTCAAGTTCTTCTTATAGCATTTTACTTGTATATTCGACATTTATTTTCAACAAAGAGTGTCCAATTGGATACCTTGAGTAGCTCCGCCACTAAGCTCGTACTGGTTGATTTTCAACTCAAAACATCTGCTACCATATTTCACTAGGACAATTTCAAATATATACCACAAACTAATTAGTTTACAATAAATATAGCAAATTTTATTTGTATAAGATAAAAAATGGGTTATTTACGTGGATGAATTCCTTTTAAAAAATAATTACTTATTTTAAATATACTCTTTAATTAATTATTACCATTTATAGCAGCTTGTTAAATTTCTTTCTTTTCTCTGACTCGCACTTTCTCCTTTCTTTCTTTCTTTCTCTTTTTCTCCGTCTCTTTCTATCTTTCTCTTTTTTTAATCTTTTTTCCTTTCTTTCTGTTGTCCAATTTTTCTTGCTTTCTTTTTTGTTGCTCTTTCTCTCTCTTTTTCTATTGCTCTGTTTTCCTTTGTTTTCATAGTATAGTCAACGATTTTATACTGTATAAAACTTATATCAGTAGTGAATTAGATAAGTAATATAATCGTAACAAATTAAGAGGCATAAAAAATTACAAAATGAATTAAATTTTAATTAAAAATGTATTACAAATATATTAAAGTTGAATTATTAGAAGAGAAGTAATATAGTCGTAACAAATGAAGAGACATGAATTAAACTTGAATTAAAAATGTATTTCAAACATATTAAAGCTAAATTATTAAAACATAATTAGATATGAATGTAGAATGTTGAAAACAAAAGAGCATTCTTTGATCTGCATGAAACTTAATAAAACTTGTATCAATAATAAATTAAACAAGTAAACCAATTGTAACAAATCAATTACTTAGTTGCAAAATGAATTAAATTTGTATTTAAAAGTGTACTACACAAATATTAAAGTTGAGACAAAAGAGAAAATTAAACATAAATTAAAAAAATGTAACAAATGAAATTTCAGACAGTGATTTATGTAAATTAAACTTGTATCAATAATGAATTAAACAAATATCCTATAATAACAATAAATAAATAAAAACTGCAAAATGATTAAATTTGCATTAAAATTGTATTACTTTTGAATAAGAAGAGAGAATTACGAATGAATGGAAAGACTAACAAGACAATGATCTTTAAAGTGAATTAAACTTGTATCAATAATGAATTAAACAAGTATCCAATAGTAACAAATAAATCAAAAAACTATAAAATGAATTAAATTTGCATTAAAATTACATTACACAGTATTAAAGTTGAATTAGAAGAGAGAATTAAGAACGAATGGAAAACGTAACTAAAGAAAGACATGACAATGATCTATAAAATGATAAGTTATATCAATGATGAATTAAACAAGTTAAGTATCTAATAGTGACAAATAAATCAAAAACTTCAAAATGAATTAAATTTGCATTGATATTGTATCATCTAATTCAACTTTAGTACAATTTTAATATTATATTTAATTCATTTCAATCTAATATTTCACCTAAAATCAATTATAAACTTAACTGTACTCTCTTAAAATTGATACATAAACTCCAAACGATTTTTTCAATTATTTGTAGGAACTACCTATTCAAACTTATCACAAATTCGTAAAATTCATATAATAAATTCAAAATTTGAAGCTTTATAATGACCATCAATGATGAACTCTTACTTCTATAATTTTAAATATTTAAATTTTTTGCTCAAAAACGTGATTTTATATAATTTCAATTATTTTTTCCTCTTTTCATCTTGTTTTTGGATAAAAATAGTGACATGGGCAAAAACTGATTATAAGAATATAGTTATTTAGATGAAAAGTTCAAAGAAGAAGAACAAGAACTAAAAAAAAGAAGAGGAAGATATCGAATAAATAGAAGAGTAAAAAAAATAGAAAGAGATGAAGGTGCGGAGAGTAAAAAGAAAGAAAGACAAAGTCGAAGAAGTAGAAGAATTAAAAGAAGAAAAGGCAAAAGGGTTGCGAAAGAAGCGAATATTGTATAATTTTCTTAATTAAAAAATATTATATTTAGTCAGAAAAATTATATTGCTATAAATGGTAAATATTTTTATAATATAACATATTTGTGTGATTTACCCATTAAAAATAGCTCTGAGTCAGAAAAAGTATCTGACTATATTCTATGGCTTGTCAAAAGTCATAGAAAGTATACACTTACTTTATAAAATAGCATACATATACATCATGAGCTATACACTGACTAATATTGATACACTCAAAAAAACTAAGATATGGTTTAACTATACATAAAACATACATTTAGTATACATGAAAACACACATTGACTATTCAACCTCAATCAACTTGAAATCACCTATAAACATTCTCAAATGTCAGATATGAAATTCTCTCGATGTATCGAGTCTTTTAATGTATAATTCGTTCTAAACTATTCACATTTTTGTTAATTCAATTTTTATTATTAGAAGGGTTAAAAATGCCCTCAACGTATTCCAAATGATTCAAAAATGCCTTCCTTCTACCTTTTGGTTTAAAAATGCCCTTAACGTCTTTTTAAGGTTTAAAATTGCCCCTTTTTAACGGCCTGCTGACATGGCAAATGATGAATCATTAAATTAGACAAATAACTTCATCTTATTGGTCCACCTAAATTTTCATAATCCAGCCCAACGACCCGACCCATCTATGTTATAAAAACTCAAACCCACCCACTAACCCGTTTACGTTTTAACCTAACATATTCTTGAACTCCATTTTAGCACACGATTCTCAGCCTTTCTTTTTATAGCAGTCGCCGAAGATGGAGGAATAAGGTTGAAAATCACAACACCTTCTAGTTATGTTGTTTTGTTACTTCAAATTTTCACTCAGTTGATTTCATTACCCTGCAACTAAGGTAAAGTTTTATTTTTTTAGATTACAGAGTATTTGAGTATCTATTAAAAAATCATGTATTTTGAATCTTTTTATGCTTTCTTTGTATTGTGTTAGTTGTAGTGGACTAGTGGTTCATGTCCCTTTTCTTTTTTTTCTTTTTTTGTCTTTGTCTCAAATAATGTAGAATTTTTTTTTTTGCTAGTGGGGTCCATGTCTATTTTCGATTATAATGTAGCATCTCCTCCTCTGCCAGATTTAAGATATTATAAAAAGCTTGCAATGTAATGATGAACATTATTCAACAAAACTATGCCGTTCATCTTTTGACCCCAAAAACATTTTGTTTAACATAAAGTTTGTAGCTCAGCCATGTGCAAGAACATCAACTTGACAAATCTTGATGTAGAGAAGAAACTGACTGTTCCAAGCATTGTAGTTCTTCGATCTTTTTCTTCCTGCGATTGACTAGAGAATGGAGAACGTATGAATTGAAGGAAAAGAAGAAAGAAGAGAACTAAAGCTAATGGAAATAAAGGACCCAAAAACGATCGTCGGGTCAATTTTTTAGAAATTGGTTTTTAGACCAACTGGGTCATAAATTTTGAAATGTTTAAAAAAAATCCATGTCACATTTACCATGTCAGCAGACTGTTAAAAAAGGGCAATTTTAAACCTTAAAAAAACGTTAAGGGCATTTTTAAGCGAAAAAGGTGGAAGAAGGGCATTTTTAATCCATTTGGAATACGTTGAGGGTATTTTTAACCTTTTTCCCTTTTATTTTTCAAAAAAAGACAAATAAGAATCATAAAGACGAAGAAGATAATTTGATCAAAATCACCTCTAAATGGTTCATATTTTAGATATGAAAATCTTCTCAATATTTTAAATTGATATATAATTTCTCAAAACAATGCATGTTTTAGATACATCAATTTTTATTGTATTTTATTTTTTTATTTTTTTAAAAAAGAAAGAAGACGGAGATGAAAAGAAAATGACAAAGGAAGCCGTTAATATTGAAGGAGGAGGAAAAAGAAAGTATTTAAGCCAATTTCATTATTTTTTTAATAATTGGTTCAATTTTTTGTAAAAGTAAAAGTCTCAAATCTGAATGACCAGTTTGCGTAATTGTCTTATTTTAATAGGAAAAGAGTCAAAAACATTCTTCAACTTTGTTTAATTGATTGATTATACCATTATCGTTAAAAAAAAGTTATTTTCACCCCTGCCGTTACTAATATCATCATTTATACCTTCAATTGGATGAAAAATCTCAAATTTGACTTAAATTAATCCAATTTCAGTTGAAATTACCTAATTTTATATTTTAACCGTGATCTCTTTCTCTTTCCTCTCACATATGATAAAAAACTTAGAGCAGCATCAATTGCAAGTCATGTAAAATAAGAATATATTCTTTCAAGTCTGATGTTTTTTATCTCGATTGTCGTTGAAGAGTTGCACTCCATGAATGTGCATTTGGTTGAGTATAAACCTTGAAAGGAATAGAACAAATTTTGAAGATCCATCAATACCGTTGATGTAATCTTAAGTTTATATTATTCAATATATCAAAATTGTTGATGATGAATTAATATATTTATTTAGCCTTATAAACAGTAATCTCTTGAAAAATATTTTGGCCTTAGAATGTTTCAAAATATTTTTTAATTAAATAAATATGTCTTTATGAACTGGATTGAATCTGATGTAATTTATGCATTCTATCTCATCATGGCTTACCATAAATATCTTTATTTATTTAATTTATTATATAGTCATTTATAAAAAAAAATATATAATTTTTTCATTTTATATTAGTTGATCACTTTTATTTTTACGTACATATATTAAGAAATCATAGATCTTTTTTTTTTATTATTATTATTTAGTGATTTATACAAATAGAAAATCATTACTCTCTCCATTCTCACATCATGTGATCACTTTTGTTTTTACGCGTATATATTAAGAAATCATAAATAAATGTGTAGTTTTATCAATTCACCCTCTAAGAACTTTTTTGAAATTTCACAAAAAAGGATGAATACTTTAAAAATGAATAAAGATAATTGAGGTAAAATTAATTAATGTATCCATTAATATGTGACAGTTATTTTCTGTATAGTGATCAAATTATAGAGACAGTAGGAATAATTTATGATTATATATTGCTATTAAACTAATAAGATTGCTATAACATTGTGATGATTTAATTATCAATAAACTGTTTATATTTCATCTTTTTAATCATCAATTTGTAGCATAATTTCTTTTAGCAATTTCTTTGAATAGGTCTCAGGATCGTAACCTAATTTTTCACTCTTTTGTTGCATTATTCATTATTAGAATATTTATCAAGTAATGCCACTATTATTTTATAATATATTTAGTTTTGTATTTTAACCGCGCGAATGCGGAGAAGTACACTAATTAGTAATTATCCAATATATACAAACCATTCACATGTTGTTTTTTTTTGGTTGTTTGGTACAAAGAGATTAAAAATAATTAGTTTTAAGATTAATTTTAGAATTAAATTATTTTAGTTTAGTTGTGATAAAATCAAAAAATAACTTTATCACTTAGTAGGATAATTAATTTCAAAATAACTGGTTAAGCAGGTGGGGTCCCACGTTCAGCTTTTCCTATACGCTTTCCTCCCTCCATATTATCTTCACCCCTCACTCTTCCTAATTGGCGGGAATTTTTCGAAAATCCCAAAAATTGAAACCCTAATTTGCGCCAAACATATTGAAATTCTTAATTATCCTATATAATCACTTCACTACGAGGCCGAAAAAGCATATCAACGGAATTCCTCAAAAGAAATTTCGTTGAAAAGATGTATGTGGTGAAGAGAGATGGGCGTCAGGAAACTGTTCACTTTGATAAGATTACTGCTAGGCTTAAGAAATTGAGTTATGGGCTAAGTACGGATCATTGTGATCCGGTTCTTGTTTCTCAGAAGGTTTGTGCTGGTGTTTACAAGGGTGTAACTACTAGTCAGCTTGATGAATTGGCTGCGGAAACTGCTGCTGCTATGACTGCTAATCATCCTGATTATGCCTGTGTAAGTTGCTCCATTTTGAATTATTTGGTTTGACATGCTTATCATGTTTTTGTTTGGAGGTTGGATTTGAACTATGTGGGTTCAATATTAAGGTTTTTAGCATTGTATTTTTTTGAAGTTATGGGTTCATATTACTGTAATTTTAATGAGTTCTACGCATAAATTTGTGATCTGTGTGGAAAGTTATGGGTCTGGTTTTATATGTTTTTTTTTCATAATTGCATCTGGGTTGGTTTTGATTGTATTGATGTTCAGAAATGCTGCTGAAATTAGCATTTTTTTCACGTAGATTTATGCTCTGTGTCGCAAGTTATGGGTCTGGCCTTATCTGTGTTTTTTTAATTGTAATTGCTTATGGGTTCGTTTTGATTGTGTTGATCTTTAGTAATGCTGCTGAATTGTAGCATTTGTTCAAGTTTGTGAAATTTTGTGTGTATGGATTGATTTGTTTTTTTAATTGTTTTCAAGTCAAACGTCTTTAGTGGTTGTGCTTATATTTGAAACGGAATGTTTTGCTTGTGTTTTGCTAAAGCTGATTGTTACATCTCTTTTAATTTTGTTGGAATTTGTGTTCTTAAGTTCAGATTTTGGCATTCATTTCAGTCGCGATATGTTGAATTTAAACATTGTTGTGGATTGCTATTATTGTCCTGTTTTGCTCTTCGCATATTTTTTTTGTTCATTTTTTCAGTTTGATCTCCCATTGCTTTCCTTTCTGTTTCAGTGTTCCCCACAATTTTTGTAATGGTCAACCATGCTATTGTATGTGTATGCTTTCTTATTATAGGTTGGTATGGAATGTATCATATTTGAATTATTGAGCTAGACTAAAATCTTGATTTGATTTATGTAATCAAACAACAAAAACTCAGTAATTAGTTCTAAGGAGAATTTGTTTTTAAAAAAACTGGTACTTATTAAAAAGGAGAATAAAGATATGAGATGACTTGACTTAAAATGAGAAACAGGCAGACAAAAACAGTTTATATTAACTCCTCTACTGTTATAAGGTAGATATATTGAAGCTTCTATAATGCATAGTAGGAAAAATAATTTTTTAATGATTAATGTGTTAATTAATCTGTGATTTATCGAAACTCTTGGTGCAGCTGGCTGCAAGGATTGCTGTGTCCAACCTGCACAAGAACACCAAGAAATCATTTTCCGAGACGTAAGTGATTTGAATCAACTTTGGTCATTAGTCTTTCATGTTCTTTCATTTTTCATATAAAATAAAATGTCGGTGTATTGATCAACAATGACAAAGTGCTTGTTGTAATAATGGAATATCACAGGATTAAGGACATGTACTACCATGTCAGTGAGAGATCTGGATTGAAGGCACCACTTGTTTCTGATGAAGTTTATGAGATAATCATGAAGGTATCATTGCCATTTGGAATATTCCTTTAATTGATATGTGACAGATCTTAGCTATGTTTTTCTTAATCAAGATCATGTTTAAAGTTCTTGGCCTCTGGGTAAATCAAGAGCTTGTTTATAATTTCCTGTAGAGATACTTATTAACAGCTTGCCTTTTTTCTCTCAGAATGCTGCTCGTCTGGACAGTGAGATCATATACGACAGAGACTTTGACTATGATTACTTTGGTTTCAAAACCCTTGAAAGGTCTTACCTTTTAAAGATTCAGGGAAAGATTGTGGAAAGGCCACAACATATGCTGATGAGAGTATCTGTTGGAATCCACAAAGAGGATATTGAATCTGTCATCAAGACATATCATTTGATGTCTCAACGTTGGTTCACTCATGCATCTCCAACACTATTTAATGCTGGCACTCCAAGGCCTCAAGTAGGTCAACATTCTTTTAATGCTGTGATTTTTTCTTGATGATGATTCAACTAAGTCATCATTGATTTGGTCCTGTTTTGAAAATATTTGTTTCTTACCCAACACTGTCCTCCTGTTCATTGGCATCTTTTGGTAAAATGTTCCCTGATTTTACATCGTATTCTTTTGGGACTTGCAGTTAAGTAGCTGCTTCCTGATATGCATGAAAGATGATAGCATTGAGGGCATATATGATACTCTTACAGAATGTGCTGTTATTAGCAAATCAGCTGGGGGAATTGGCGTATCTGTGCACAACATACGTGCTACTGGGAGTTATATTCGTGGAACAAACGGAACATCAAATGGGATTGTTCCTATGCTGCGTGTGTTTAATGATACTGCCAGATATGTTGATCAAGGGGGTGGCAAAAGAAAGGGTGTGTCCTCATTTTTGTGCTTGTTTAGATAATTCTAGAAGTTTAGGGTGTAGGGACTACCTTAACTTTTCTCACTCTGTAATGCTGTGTTTAGGTGCTTTTGCTGTCTACCTTGAGCCTTGGCATGCTGATATATTTGAATTTCTGGATTTAAGAAAAAACCATGGGAAGGTATAGTACTCTTTTATCATCAATTGTTTAATATATTGTCTATTGGGCCTGCACCTGCTCTCTGTCACTGCACTAGATTGCTGTACTCCTTTCATATGGCAAAGCTTGTCTGTACTCAGCAATTTGACAAGACATGATGATGTTTCCTTTTCTTCAGGAAGAGAATCGGGCACGAGATCTTTTCTATGCTCTTTGGGTGCCAGATCTTTTTATGCAAAGAGTCCAAAGCAATGGGATATGGTCTTTGTTTTGTCCAAATGAGGCTCCTGGATTGGCAGATTGCTGGGGTGAAGATTTTGAGAAGCTGTACACAAAATATGAAAAAGAGGTAAAAACAAGTGTTCTACTGAGGTTAATAGCACACCATTTATTTGATATATTAAAGATCATTCAGCATTGATCATAAACAATATTCTTTTTTCAACTCAGGGAAAGGCAAAGAAGGCCATTCAGGCACAAAATCTCTGGTTTGAGATCTTAAAGTCCCAGATAGAAACTGGGACCCCTTACATGTTGTACAAGGTGATTTTCATGCGATTCTGTTATGCTTCTCATTGTTTGTCGTGATGCAGTTAATTTTACTCTACCTATATCTGTTTGTTATTGTAGGATTCTTGCAATAGAAAAAGCAACCAGCAGAATCTTGGCACTATCAAGTCGTCTAACTTGTGTACAGAGATTATTGAGTACACTAGTCCAACTGAAACTGCTGTTTGCAATCTTGCTTCAATTGCTCTACCTAGATATGTTAGAGAGAAGGTAGTTAACATTGGTATATACTTAAAACTTACTTGTCCTACTTTCTCCTTGCCTCTTAGTGTAGTGTTTCCTTTAAATCTTTCAGGGGGTCCCAGGTGAATCACAGCCATCTAAGCTTGTGGGGAGTAGGGGTTCAAAAAATCGATACTTTGATTTTGACAAATTGGCAGAGGTTTGTTTTGTTCTAAATACCAACTTTCTTGAACATGTTTCTCTTGACATTGTTCTTAATTTTGCTCTGTTTGCCATGTGAGACAGGTCACTGCATTTGTCACTTCAAACCTGAACAAAATTATTGACGTCAATTACTACCCTGTTGAAACTGCAAAAAGGTCTAACTTACGACATAGGCCTATTGGACTTGGAGTCCAGGGACTTGCAGACACATTCATTTTGCTTGGCATGGCATTTGATTCCCAGGAGGTAAGTTTTGTCTATCATCTTTTCAAGCTGTACATTTGTGCAGATTGTTCTGATCTTATACTTTTGTCTATGTATAGGCTCAGCAGCTAAACAAGGACATATTTGAGACAATATACTACCATGCATTAAAAGCTTCTTCTGAATTAGCTGCCAAGGAAGGCCCATATGAGACATATGCAGGAAGTCCTGTAAGCAAGGTATAAATCCTTTCATTCCTAGATTTTACTGATGGGTAATATGTGAATGGGATGTTTGATTTTCCAGTGCATATTGACGATCATCCATGATTTAGTCGAAATGGTTGTTATACTTCTAAGTGTCTAACATAAATAAAATAGTATCTTCTTACTGGTTTGACTATGAAGATATGATTGCAAGTTTAAAGTGAATTTGAAAATGTTGAGACACAAATTATACACACTACCGTAGAACATGAAATGACTGCCAGATTTTATTTTGATTCAGCATTATTGTTTCACATTGTATTTCCACTAAATACAATATTATGCTGCCCAGGGTATTCTCCAGCCAGACATGTGGGGAATTACACCATCTGATAAATGGGATTGGCATGCTCTTCGTGAAATGATTGCAAATAATGGTGTAAGAAATTCACTTCTTGTAGCTCCAATGCCAACTGCTTCAACCAGCCAAATTCTTGGAAATAATGAATGCTTTGAGCCATATACATCTAATATATACAGCAGAAGGGTTCTGAGGTAACAAGTGCTAGCAGATCCTGCAGCTGCTGCTGCTTTTTTTTTTTTTATCATACTTGCTGCATATGATTTATACATGGTTTATTTTTAATCTCCAGTGGTGAATTTGTTGTGGTGAACAAACATCTTCTGCATGACCTAACTGAGACAGGGCTCTGGTCACCTGCTGTTAAGAATAGGATAATACATGATGATGGTTCTGTGCAGAAAATCCCTGAAATTCCAGATGATCTTAAAGTTATTTATAAGTATGAACTTTCACTAATTACTTGTTCAGTTTTTATATACACTTTATTTCCACTTACATTCTAATACTGTTCACTGACTTCAGGACTGTTTGGGAGATCAAGCAACGGACCCTGGTTGACATGGCTGTAGACCGTGGTTGCTACATAGATCAGAGTCAAAGCCTCAACATCCATATGGATCAACCCAACTTTGGAAAGCTCACTTCCCTTCATTTTCATGCTTGGTCCAGGGTACACTTCAATTTTCACATTATAAGTTTTGTTGATCTTTTGAAGAGTGCATAAGCACTAAGAAATGGTCTGGTATATTGTTACTCAATAGTTTAGTACAACCATCCATTTAAAGAGATCTTTTAGCGACTAGTGAATGTAGTTGTCAGACTACATCAGCATGAACAGATCTTTATAGGTTCCATCTTCACAGGTCAATTTTGAGTCATTTTCATCTTTCTTGTTATTGTAGGGTTTGAAAACTGGAATGTACTATCTCCGATCACGTGCTGCAGCTGATGCAATCAAGTTCACAGTTGACACTTCCATGCTGAAGGTAGTAAGTAGTATCGTTATAATTCTGAGTAACTTATCATCATATTATTTTGCTCATTCTTACAAACTACACACTGGTATCAATTTGCAGGAAAAACCAAAGACTGCTGTTGACGAAGAAACTAAATTGGCTCAGATGGTGTGCTCTTTGACAAACCGCGAGGACTGTTTATCCTGTGGAAGTTAGTGCTACTATTGCCTACGGGGTAACCTCTTCATAGATAAGCCAAACAGACCTTAGCTTTGTGGAAGATACACGTACTGATGTTCATTTGATTAGAACTAATTATGTATATAATAAATATATATCTGGTTATAGTATAGTATATGTCTTTTTGTATAAAACAAGGAACAATATGTAACTCTTTTGTATTGGTTAGTGGTGTCGATGTAATCCATTTTTCCTTGAAGCAATGAATTTCTCTAACAGCAACTTGAAGATTTGAAATGTGTAAAAATATGAAGTTAATCTTGTCAATAATTTATTAGTTTAACTAAACGGGTATTGGTTTATGTATCGAAATACATCTAAATCATATGATGTATTTTATGTATCAAATCGAGAAAATAGAATTAGACAAATATTTTCGAGGAAATTGCAATAATTGTTGCATTGACACTAAATCCTCCCTCATAGTTAAAACAAACAGCCAAATCTAATTTTGGATTAGCTTTATTAGATTCCGCAAGTCAAAAGTAATTTGTATTAGTGGACAAGTTCCAAACACCTATTAATTTATAGATATACATGCAATAATATTGATATATCACCCCACCCCGCCCCTAGGATTCGCATAGACTCCTCTGGATGCCCAAGCACCAAGTAACTTCATATCGAAATATATATATTTGTGTAGAAATTAAAAAGTATTTGTATAAATTTTTACTTTTAACATGTTTATATATATATACATATATATATATATATAGATAGATATATTTTTTTTTCCATGGAGAAATTAGTTGAATCGTTTGGAATTTAAGGGTTAATCACTATTATCATAATCAACCTTTTTTTTTGGAAAATTTTCACATATAGCCACTTAAAATAATTAATTACGCTATATAGCTATAGTTTGATAATTACAATTTGTAGCTACATGTTATTTGGAGGAGAGAGGCGAGCGAGGAGAGAGGCAAGAGAGAGGGGTAAAAGAGTGAGAGAAAGGTAAAATGTATATGTATATTGGTTAGATAATTGTATATTATACATACGTAATTGTATATATGGCAAGAGAGATTGGAAGAGAGAGGAGAGAGGCGAACGTGACTGGGGGAGAGAGGAGATAGGCAAGCGAGAGGGGAGAGAGGCAAAATGTATATGTATATAATTGTATATAACTATATATTATACATATACATTTGTATAAATGGCAAGCGAGATTGGGAGAGGGAGGAGATAGGCGAGCGAGGTTGAGAGAGGGAGGAGAGAGACGAGCTAGAGAAGGCAGAGAGTGGAATAGAGATGAATTCTATATGTATATATATGCTAAAAAATTGTATATTATACATATTTATTTGTATATCTTGGCAATTTATACATACACAAATATGACTAATTATACAAATTCGAAGTCAGCCCATGTAATTAATGTATAATGTTAGTCGCGAGTGATAATTATAACAAACTATAACTATGATGAGTAATTAAAAAGTATAAGTTTGTTTATCCGCTTAATTTTCCTATTCTTTTGAGCTTTTATATTAGAGTGATCTTATTTTAATAGTAATAAAATCTAGTAGACCGCCTACTCTTTGACCAATTAAACCATGATTAGACAGTTTTCGTATGAACATAATCACTTTACTTCACATATCCAATAATATAAAAACATATAGTAGTAATCCAATTTAAAATGTGCTTCTTTTTGTTTGGGTAAATTATTAATGCTTATGATCTCTATTTTTGGGTGGCGTGGAGTGGTGGAATATCTATTTTATTTTAGATAATATAAATTTTTTATTAATTGAACGTAAAAATGTAAAAAATGAATTGATTGACAAATCGAATAGAAAAAAATGTTATTGATTTATTGCTATTGAATTGATATGTTTTAAATGATTTTATAACTTTTTTTTTAGGATTACGGATTCAATTTTAATATGTTTAATATTGGATAAATCAATAATTCATTAAAAATGTAGTAATTTTTAACTTTATTCCTGCATAAATATCTTACTAATTTTTTTTTCTTTGGACTTCATTTCACACTTCACGTTGATTTTGAGTTTACAACTTCATATTATACAAAAAGTAAAGATCTAAAGGAAGAATACTATTTCTTTTTATTTCTTGTGTAAACTTGTATAAATTTTTTTCACGTTAGTTATTATTGTTTTAATTTATGAGCGTTTGTAAAGTTACATTATATATTGTCTTGTAGCTTCAAATTGTTGAAGAAGTCATATATTTATTTTGTAATTATTTTCTTACTGGTTAAATAAAAAATCAAATAAAGAATATTTTGTTGATTTAGCTTATTTAAAAATCTAAAATATATATATTAGATCGATGATACATAAAAATCGAACAAAATATAATTACTATAAGATAATAATAAACACAAAATGAGGAAGAAAATAAAATGTGTTGTAAAATCAAGCTCATAATATAATAGAAAGAGAAGAAGACAAGAGAAGTAAGATAGAAAAGAGAATTTTTCTTCTTATTCAAGTGTATATTATAATGGTGAATGATATCTCTATTTATAGGTAGAGAAATCAGCCAAAAGGTCACCATGTTTAATGTCACATGAGTAGATACATTTCTATCCCAAAAAGGTTCATATCCCCTTGGGAATACATATCCATGATAAGGATAAGTTTATGATAAACTTTAATGGATAATCCATTTAATTCAATGGATTTATAACACTCCCCTTTAGATATCCATAGATAATGTGCCTCGTAAAATCTTACTAGGAAAAGCCCCGTGGAAAAAAAATTCTAGTGAAGGAAAATGAGTACACATATCTTTCGATACACATTATTTATTGTCTCATTAAAAACCTTGCCAGGAAAACCAGTGGGACAAAACCTTGATCAAGGAAAAAAGAGTGCAACGCGTATTATACTCTCCCTGATTAAAACATCACTTAATTTCTTGTGATGATGTCTCCAATCTTGTATACAAACTTCTCAAATATTGATATTGACAGTGTCTTTGTGATCAAATCACATTCACGAAGATGTTGCATTGTTGAACTCATCTACGAGGCTTTGAGCTTAGCCGAATACATTATTGAATATCATTCTATTCGTCATGACCTCGTTGTTGCAAGTAAATTGCACATTAAACTTGTTCAGAACAATAATCATCTTGTGGACACTTTCATTGACAGTTGATTATCTCTGTACATTGTGGTTGACAAATTCTTTTTCAAAGAAAAACCTCATATTTTCCTGAATATGGTGTGTCATTGATCTCAACCAGACACACTTTTGACTTGCTTCATGGAAAACGTTTATTTCTGCATGGTTTGAAGAAGTGATCACCTACATTGGCTTCATTGATAGCCAAAACATTATGGTGCCTCCACATGCAAACAAATAGCGTGCTTGAAATGGAGCTTTATGCGGATCAGATAAATATTCTGCATTTGCTTAATCAATAAATTTTGTCTTGAATTCCTCGGAATAGAATAAACCCATAACTATGGTCGTTCGAGAATATTTAATCATATGCTCAACACCATTTCAATTCATCTGAAACTTAGAAGTTTCTTTTGAGATTTACTACAACTTCAATATTATTCTTCTGATAATAATACGACTCGTTAGACCTTGCAATTAATTTTGTGTACTATCACATATTGCATGACACCATCCGTATGGTGAGCATCTCCTTCAAGGAGGAAATTATATTATTATTGTCACGGTCAAAATCATTACGAGCAAGGCATGTTTTTTGCTTTACTTTTGTTGTACCATAGGTACACAATCCATGACAAATTTTTATTGCCACACAATAATGACCACAACCCTTATAGACAAGAACTATTTCTTTTTTTTGCCCTTTCGGTAGTTCACAATAAACATACCATAATGACATATAAACGTACACGACTATTTGCCAATCCTGCCAAATAAATTTATTTATTCCTCTCAAACCTCCCGTAGAGATGAGTTGTGACGTATATCCAACCCATAATGATCTCATCACATCTTGACCCATTCTTTAATAGAATGATCAAGCTTTCACGATATTCATCACAAGTCACATTCTCTTCAAGGAATGGACTAATCATTTATATGTACTTCATAAATTTGCATTATAAGTACATTGTCATGATTTTTAAAATTCATCACATTTCCATGACACACCTCAACATCACTTTATAAGGTCAAGTGTACCATTACTTTATCTTCTTGTCTTTTGATGGAGGATTTATAAACTTGTCAAATTATTGGGTCGACAACATTCACAAGTCCAATGACCTTTCATATCATTTTGATAATAAAAATTGCCTTCATATTTTGAAGAACTATTTGGAGAACTAATAGTGTTATTCCTTTTATAATTACCACAAGAGATGTCAAAATGGGTTGATCCAACCCTAACGGGCTAGAGAGTTAAATGAGTTGGGGCGAGCTGACCCTTATAATTAAAGGGTCAATAAAATAGCAGCCCAATCCAACCCTAAGCGGGCAATGGGTCGAGATGAGTTGACCCTTCAATCAAAACATGAACAATATTACTCTTTTAGAAAGAGTATCGAATGTTGAGGCCTATGAACACGACATCAATTCATAAAGAATTCATTTATAAATCACACACCTCGGTGAATACTTACAATAACACATTTATGAATCACAAACGTTGGTGAATACTTACAAAAATACATAATAGCCAACATAAGATTTAGAGGATAAATGCTGATCATTCCATCATTTCTACTACAAAAAACTAGTAATTTTAAAAGATTTCCAGCAACACAAGGCAACCTAAATACTTAATAAATCTAAATTTCTAAATATTACACGACTCATTAATTAATTTTTTATAACTCCGCTTCTGCTTCCACCATCGATCACATTTGAATCAACATGTGATATTATTTCCTTAAGAAGTTCATCTTCATCTACAATTCACCATGGAAGATGATATTGCAAAATACTTGATTTTTAATTTTTCAAAATATTTATTCATAAAATCTTTACAAAAATAAATCACTATTAAAAATATATATAAAAATATTTTAAAATATTAATAGCCCACGGGCTGGCCTCTTAGGCTTGCGGGTTGGGCCTAAGAGGCCAATTGACCAAATGGGGCAGGCTAAAAAGCCTCGTCCGTAAATGGGCCAAAAATATTAAGCCCAACCCCACATATTTCAAGGGTTGGGTTAGGCCGGCCTCGCGGGCCAAACCCATTTTGACGGCTCTAATTACCACAATGATGACTATTATAATTTTGTTCATCCACACCCTTATTCATACATTCAATCACTTGTCATCTTTCAGACTTATTATTTACTACTACCACATTCATATGATAAAATGGAGCAATTGGGCGGATTTCAAACTTATCATATACTGCTACCACATTCGATTTAGGGAATAGAGCAAATTCAATGAGACAAATTTCATTTCATCAAAAATATATAATTCTTTCTTAGTCATCATTTTATCATTACTATGGTGCATTGACTCAAACTCAATGTTTTACCCATATAAGGCGTGTAACGCCATCAGGGACTTGAACCCAATCATGATGCATCAAAACTCAAATTGATGTCATACCCTCTTGGTGCAATAGAACATTAATCTATCGTCTTACCCTCAAACATTTTTCATTATGGTGTATCCAGACTTTAACCTGATGTCTTACCCTTTGGTGCGATGAGACTTGAATCCACCGTCTTACCCTTAACCAACGGTATAATAGACCGAAGTATAACATGACTTAGCCTTTAAGTTTTTCAAAACAATCAAAATAATATTCAAACTGACGCTATTAAAAATTTATACCTTTTTCCATATTAGAAATTTTGTATAGCATGTCATATTCAACCAATAATAGTATATGCCTTTGGTTCTGGTAATTGTTAGTGACTGAATAATATTTTATTCTAAATCACAAAAATATTTTAGAAAATACATACCTGATTTTATGCAAATAATACCTTGATTCTCATAACAAGATCAACCAAAACATGAGTTATAGAAAAACTAAACTCACTCTCAATTGGCTAGAGACTAGTGCTGATAACGTATTATAAAGAAAGCTTAAAATCTTATAATAATAAGAAGAAGACAAGAAGTATAAGATAGAGGAGAAAACTTTTGTTATTCAAGTGTGTTTTTCAAATGGTAGTGTTGAGATATCACTCTAAAAGTCATCTAATTAATAGATACATAGTTATCTTGAAAGTTCTTATCACCTTGGAAACACCTATACATGAATCCAATTACTAGTAGATAAATCTAATGAATAATGCGCATATACTATACAATAAATTTATAATAAAATAATAATTATAAGACTTTTTATTATTACAACACAATAAATTTAATGATGCAATCTAAAAAATTTAAATAACAATTATAAAATATATAAATATTTTATTTGAATTAACAAAATATCACACAATACAATAACTTAACACTAACAACCATTGAAACAAGTTGTTAGGTCTAGTCTCATTCTGACACATTAATAATGAAAAAAAGGCTTTTTATAATAAACATATCTATTCAATATTTAAATATCTATATTAATTTAATTTAATTAAAATTTACATAAAACATTTCATATTAATTAGTAAAAACAATACTGACTAAAGCACTTTATAATTAAAAGAACTCAAATCCAAATCTCTAATTTTAAAAAAATATTTATTATTTTATCACAAATTTAATTAATAATAGTAATAGGAAATGTTATAGCATAAAGCTGTTAATTATTGAAATAAAAGTGATTAAACTTGTAGTGGTCCCTACAATTGACTTAAGTCAGCTTCGACCAATTCAAACATCTATTTGTCTACACTATACTGCCTAGTATTCACATTTAAATAATATTTTTTCCTACATAATTTATGATATTTATAAAATGTTTTTTTTTTAATTGACAATTTAAAATAATTTTTAAATATATATAATTACAAATATATTCGTTCCATTATAATATCGAAAGTTTCTTCGAGGAGCATATTTTCTACGGCTCATTATGAAGGAGAATGTTTATATATCTAAATTAGACAATGAAATATTTAAAATTATAATCACGTAGAGTTAAAATATCATTATAAATATTTCAAAAATCATTATTATATCCTTTCGAAAACTTATAAGAGAGGCCAATAAATAAATAATAATAATAATAATAATAATAGCACAAGGGATGCTGGATCTCATGAAATAAAACAGATATTTTAAAAGAAAAATATTTAGAAATTAATTCAATACTAAATTATGTGTATTATAAAATTGTACTAGGCTTAAAGCAGACAAAAAGAGAAAAGGGAGCACTTTTAGATTAATTTTAATTTGAAACTTATTATAGGACCTCTGAATTTTGACAATTAATTTGGAACTTATTATAGGACCTCTGAATATTGACAATGACAGCAGAATGACATTTTTTCATTTTAATTTATATGATATAGTTTAACTAAATATAGAATTTAAAAGTAACAAAAAAGATTTTTAAAATTTATAATTTAAGATAGATTATAAATATAGTATAATTATAAATTATTTTGTTAAAAGTAAATAGACATTTTAAATCTGACTATAAAAAAAATGTAAGTCATATACATTAAAACAGAAAAAAATAAATTATTTTCTTATAAAGAATGCCTTTTTTTTGGTTCAATAAATATGTAAACAATATTATTCAAAAAGTATACATTTGCATGTAGCAATGAAAAGAAATATCAATGAAAAATATTTCTTATGAATTTTTTTTTTTAAAAAATATTTTCTTTTAAATTTTGATCAGTTTAATTTATAGACTTAATCCAATGCATTTGGCATATTTTTATAATTTCAAGAATCTTTAAGTACTGTTTATTTTATCAAAATACCAAATGGTATTTTCATGTAACATACATATCATGATTTTTTTTCATCATATCATTATAGAAATGATGAAACACTGGCTGCTAAACTGTATTATCTGTTGTAAACGTTTACATTGATAATAAAATGAGATAGTAATCAAGAAAATAATAATTACCAACTAAATCTAAAATGACATTGACTTAAATATAAAGTTGAGCGCAAACATGGATTATAATATAGTGATAATACTGCTTTATTCTTAATTAGAAATCTCGAATTCAAATTATAAATATTAAAAAAATTAAAAATATCATCCCTAAATTAATCCCGAATTTAATCAAAAATCTTATGTAGATTCCGAATGAAAACCAAACATAAAAATATTAAAAATACAAGATAAATATATAATTAATTGGACGGAGGCAAAATATAGTTACGAAGAAAGAAGTTCTTCACCTTGTTTTTTTTTTTTTTGACAAATTAAATGACTAATAAGAAGACTAAGTCAATACTGAAAATTAATTCCTTCATCCAGAAGGTGAAGAAAAAACTATTGAGAAATATAAAAATTTATCTTTTGTAGTCAATTTTGAGGAGTAATTACATGACTTTACTTTCTATATTCACCCTTACTTGGGGAACTATAAAAATTAATCAATAATATAATACGAAGAATTAATTTAAATAAACACTCAGTCAACCACTCCAAAAAATAGCCCATAAATAAATAACACATATAATATTGTGTATTTTCAGTTAGTAAAATAATTCATTTATATCTATTATATATATAATAAATAATTAATAGTGTTAGATATTGAGTAAAGATTCTTAATGTTGGTTAGACTTATGACAACTGGAAGTAGAATAGTTTGCACGATAATTATTTTAGAAGCAGTTAGAAGGTTAGAAGGTTATTAGAGGTAGTTAGCATAGTAGCTTTCTTTTATATAGACATAGCAATGTAAAGATTTTTTTAGTGGCTTACAGATTAATGAGAATAAGTTCTCCTTCTACATAATTCTCTGTATCTTCTTCTTTTTGATTCTTTGCATCTCCTTGATAGTGATTACTCCATAAGTTTTTATGGTATCAGAGCTTGAGTGTTCGAGCAGGAGTTCATCATCAATTGTTGATTGTTCAACTGTGTAAAGGTTGATTGTTGATGTTGATTGCTTATTACTGTTTTTTTAAAAGTTTCGAATCTGTAAATTATGGCGGCTGATGAATCCAATGAGGTAGTAGTTGCTCCATCTCTTTCAATCGAGATTGATCATTATCATCCCCTATATCTGCAACTATCAGATACATCAGGTAGCTCTTTGGTTTCGATTCAATTAACTAGTCCTAAAAATTATGCTATCTGGAGTAGATCTATGCGTCTAGCTTTACTAGGAAAAAGTAAGCTTGGTTTTGTTGATGGAAAGCATACCAAAGAAGCATTTCTTTCATCTCTTCATGATCTATGAGAGAAGTGTAATGCCATTGTTCTCTCATGGATCATTAGTTCAATCAGGATGGAACTCTTGAGCAGTGTGATTTATGCCTCAAATGCATCAAAAGTTTGGAGTGATCTAAAGGAAAGGTTTGATAAGGTTGATGGATCGCGCATTCATTTTCTACACACAGAGATTCACTCTATGTCACAAGGTACATCTACAGTTTCTGACTATTTTTCTAGGTTGCGTGAATGCTGGGATAAATTCGATGCCATAATGCCTTGCCCAGGCTGTAACTGTCATGAATCTAGGAAGTACATGCAACATTTTGATTATCAAAGTTTACTTCAGTTTCTCACTGGTCTGAATGAGTCATATGCCTCCAGTAGGAGTCAAATTCTGATGATGACTCCTACTCCCTCTATCAATCAAGCTTATTTTATGGTGATCTCAGAGGAAAGCCAAAGATCTCTTGGAAAATCAGTTCAAAATCTTAGTATTAATGAAGGAGCTGCGTTTATACAAGCAAAGGAAATTTTAATCCTAATTCCGGAGGAGGTGGAGTACAATTTAGGCCAACTACTAGTCAAGGTCATCCTGAGCATAATAGGTCTGGTTTCTACATAGGTTCTAGCTCTAACTCTAGGACGAGCAACTCAGGCAATGACTCAAGCTCTGGCTCTAAGCACTGGAAAAATAGTCATATGCAGTGTGATTATTGTCATTACTCTGGTCATACAAGCGATCAATGTTACCAGCTACATGGATATCCTCCAAATTTTAGACAAAACTTAAAGAAGTTTAACTCTCACTCAGCTTCATCATCAGGACATGGAAATGCTGCTAATTTTGCTAATGAACATGAAACCCCATCAGATATGGATGGATATGCAGTTAACTTTAGTAATGCATTGGGTACATCTTCTCAGAGTTCTCATCCCAGTGCTGTACATTTTACCCCTGAGCAATACAATCAAATTCTGCAAATAATTGGACAGAACAGTGAGACTAGTGGTACTGCTTTATCTGCAGGTATGGTTAATTACTCTAACCAATGGATAGTAGACGTAAGAGCAACCAATCATATGGTTAGTGATCCTCATCTACTATCCAACACTAAAACTCTTATTAATACAAGCAAAGGCAATGTTATGCTACCTACTGGAAACACAGCTAGAGTGAGTCACTTAGGTTATACTAAAGTTTTGGGATGAAACAACATACATAATGTGATGTATACACCTGAGTTCAAACATAACTTGCTATCTGTGTCCAAACTTACCAAGGAATGAACCGCTTAGTCCATTTTTATCATATTTTTCTGTATTTTTCAGGATCTCTTCAGTGGAAACGTGAAGGGGATTGTTAAGCATGTTCAAGGTCTATATGTCGTAGATTCTCGTTACCTGAATGCAGGAAGTGTCAAACCTGAGTGCATCAACACTAGGTGTCATTCTGCCTTAGTAGAGATTTCAAAGAATAAAGTAGGCATAGATCTATGGCATAGACGATTGGGTCATGCTCCATTACATACTTTGAAGCAGTTGAACAACTTGAATTGTTGTGTTGACAATGTAGACTTTGATCACAAACATTGTACTGTATGCCCTTTGGCTAAGCAAATGAGAATTCCTTTCCCTCTGAGTACTTCACAGTCTGATGCTTGCTTTCATATTGTTCATGGTGATGTCTGGGGTCCCTATAGGGTACCTACTTATGATGGGAAAAGGTAATTTTTAATATTGGTGGATGATTATTCTAGGTATATGTGGATATTTCTGTTGAATTCCAAGTCAGAAGTTATAGTTGTTAGGCTGATTTTTTGCTCATGATAAAAAATGTCCATTCTGCAGTCGTTAAAATTTTGAGAACTAACAATGGTTGTGAGTTTTTTAATTCTCAAGTTTCCAGTTTACTCAAATCCTTATGGATAGTGCATCAGAGTTTTTGTGTTTATACTCCTCAACAAAATGGTGTTGTTGAAAGAAGGCATAGATACATTTTAGACACTGCTCGAGCTATCAGATTTCAAGCAAGTGTTCCTCTCAGGTTTTATGGAGATTGTGTGGCCAATGCAATGTATCTGATCAATAGGTTTCCCTCTCATACTTTTCATGGTAAAGTACCAGTTGAGATTCTCTCTAAGACCTCAACATATTTGTCTCACTTAAAGGTTTTTGGTTGTCTAGGTTATGTAACTTCCTTGAAAAAGTCAGGCAAATTTGCACCTAGGGTTGTTCCAGCTATTTTTCTTGGTTATTCTTTAATTCGAAAAGGCTACAAGATGTATCTTCTTGAGGAAAAATCATTTACGATTAGTCCAAATGTAGTGTTTAAGGAAGATGTATTTTTTTCAACACTTGTCCACTAAATTTTCTCCTATATTTTCTCCTTCTTTGTGTTCCACACAATACTGTCCAACTGAGTCTATATATGTTCCTTATGATCATGATTCTCCTCCACATGCTGTTGAAGTTAATCCTTCCATACCACCTGAAGCTGCTCTTGTGTCTGTGTCTATTTCAGTTGATCCAGTTAGAAAGTCCAATAGAATTCCCAAACCTTCCATTTGGATGAAAGACTATATTTCTTCTACAAGAACAAAGGTCTCTTGTCATTTTCCTATTTCCAATTATGTGAACTATGATCAGATCCCTGCCTCTTATATTTCAGCATTGGCAGCTTACTCAGCTATTTTGGAGCCAACTTCTCATTCCGAAGCTTCTTCAGATCCTAAATGGATTGCAGCCATGCAGTCTGACATTGCTGCTTTGATGGATAATAGCACATGGAGTATAGTAGATCTACCTTCAGGTAAGTTTCCAATTGGGTGCAAGTGGGTGTACAAAATCAAACACAAAGCTAATGGGGAGGTTTAACGACATAAGACACGATTGGTTGCTAAAGGGTTTAATAAAAAAGAGGGGCTAGACTATACTGAAAATTTTTCTCCAGTTTCTAAGACGGTGATTGTCCGGTCTGTTGTGGCCCTTGCTGCAGCTAAGTGGTTTATCTACCAAATGGATATGCATAATGCATTCCTTCAATGTGATCTCTTTGAAGAGGTTTACATGACAATTCCTCAAGGGTTTGGCAGCCACAGGGGAATGATAAAGTGTGTAGACTGCACAAATCTCTTTATGGTCTGAAAGAAGCACCTAGGCAGTGGAACAAGAAACTTACTGAGGCCTTATTACAACTTGGTTTTAAACAAAGTCATTTTGACTATTCATTATTTACCAAAAGGATTGGAATTCATCTAGTTGCGGTCTTTGTATATGTAGATGATCTCTTGGTGACTGGTAGCTGTCCTAAGTTGATTTTGTAGACAAGGAATGATCTCAAGTTGAAGTTTAAGATGAAAGACTTGGGTCAGTTAAAGTTCTTTTGGGGCATGGAGTTTGCTAGATCACAAGAGGAAATTCATATAAGCCAAAGAAGTATTTTTTAGAGTTGATATCAGAAATGGGACTTGGAGGTGCTAAACCTGCTAACACACCTCTAGAAGCCAATGTCAAGATGACCTCTTTTTGAGTAAGACATTCATATAAAAGGAGAAAAAAAATAGAATCCAGTGATCAATTATTAGAAAATGCTGGTCCATATCAGAAACTACTTGGAAGACTCTTGTATCTAACAATGACTAGAGTGGACATACCTTATGTTGTGCAGGTGTTGAGTCAATTTATGCACAAGCCTAAGCAATCTCATATGGAGGCAACTGTAAGGGTGATCAAATATGTCAAAGTTGAACTAGCTCTTGGACTGTTAATGCCTTCAGAAAGCTCAGGCAAACTAGTAGCCTATTGTGACTCTTATTGGGGTGGATGTCTTGAGTCTAGGAGATCAGTTACAGGGTACACTGTGAAGTTTGGTGATGCCTTAATATCCTGGAAATCCAAGAAACAGGAGACAGTAGCAAGGAGCTCTGCAGAAGCTAAGTTTAGAGCCATGACATCTACAATTACTGAAATAACCTGGTTGGAAGGTTTGTACAAAGAGCTAGGAGTTATATCAAATAGCCTATACAGTTGTTTTGTGATAGCAAAACTGCAATTCAAATTGCTGCTAATCCAATATTTAATGAAAGAACTAAACATATTGACATTGACTGTTATTTTGTAAGAGAAAATATTGTTCAAGGATTGATTCAAACACTGCATATATAGATAAAGGAACAACTGGCTGATCTGCTCACTAAAAGCTTGGGAAGACTGTCACATGAATACTTAGTTTCCAAGATGGGATTGAAGAACCTGTTTCAACCATCAGCTTGAAGAGGGGTGTTGCTAGACTTATGACAGTTGGAGGTAGAGTAGTTTGCACGATAATTATTCTAGAAGCAGTTAGAAGGTTAGAAGGTTGTTACAGGTAGTTAGCACAATAGCTTTCTTTTATATAGACATAGCAATGTAAATATTTTTTTAATAGCTTTCAGATTAATGAGAATTAGTTCTCTTTCTACATAATTCTCTGTATTTTCTTTTTTCTGATTCTTTGCATCTCCTTGATGGTGATTACTCCATAAGTTTTCACTTAACATCAACGCTAAAAAGAGAGACGTGATAGAGTAGTAAATACTTCTCCATTTATAATTAGAGATTTTTAGTTTGATTTTTTTTAGATACGATGTTATTTTTATTAGGAAACGATTTACTTTTAATATGAAATTTTTGATGCAAATTTAATTTAATCAAATTCAAATATAAATATCAAATATCAAGTCGAAAATAAAAAAATACCCTTTATCATTTTGTTGGCATAACACCACGTTTATGGTCTAAAGTGCTCCACATGTGTTATGTTTATGACTCATCAGCGCCACATCAACATACACCATATTAAAAATACAATTTATGAAAATTTAAATTTTTTTTTCCTTTTTTCCATGCTACCACAAACCTAAATTACCATTTAATTATGATTTTTTCCCAAAATATATTTAATTGTATAAATATTTTTCATATAAGCATAAATTAAATTAAACCCTTTATGTAATTGTAGCTTCTTTTGCCACCTTCCTAGGTTGGGACAGTGTCGTAGCCATATATAGTAGTACCTAATAGATGGTAAATCGAATACTTCTTATGAAGAATATAAATTAAAATTATTTATATATATGTATATATATAATATTTTAAAATTTTAATAAAAAATTCTGATTTCACGAAAAAACAAAAGTGATACAAAGCCTGAGTATATTTTTCATTTCCTTTAATTTCTCAATAGAATTATCTTATGGTACTTGTAGAAATAGTACATTAAAAAAAGAAAAGAAAAAGTAACACTTCTAGTATACTCTATTTGTTTTAGAAATTTCAAACACAGTACGAGATGACTAATTTTTTATTTTTGTTTTGAAAATAATTGTGTTCAGAAAATTAAATAATAGACAATTTTTCAAATGCACATGAGAATAATTTGAATATTAATTTATTTATGTTTTTAGCCAGCACTTTTTGAATTTGTTATATATTCCCCAACTTGTAGTTTACTAGTAGTATTTTTATAAAAATCCCACTTAGATACAATAATTAAATGTAAGAAATAAATAAATGTATCACTGCAAATTATCTCTTCATAGTTGCATATGCAAATTTAATCATCGAATATAGAATTTATTTCCTTATATATTTTAGAAGACATAATTTTAATTGTTTCTATTATAAACACGTGAAGATGAATTATATAAGTAAAATAAATAGAGGTACATCGTTTATTTATTACTATCTGCTTTAATCTTCAAAGTATGGTAAATTCTTTTTTTTTTTTTAAAAAATAAAAATATTACTCGTTTTTTAATTTATCGATATAATTTTAACTCTTCATATTAAGGGATAATTTATAAGTACCCCTCAAGCTAGCCCGAAATCTCAGAGACACACTTATACTATACTAAGGTCCTATTATTCCCTAAACTTATTTTATTAATAATTTTCTACCTGTTTTCAGCCTACATGACACTATCTTGTGGGTCCAATGTTGGTTGACTTTTTTTTTTTAAAGTTGGTGTCACGTAGGCCGAAAAGGGATAGAAAATTACTTATAAAATAAATTCAGGGGGTAATAGAACCTTATAATATAAGTGTATCTCTGTGATTTCAGAAATAGGTTGAGGGGATACTTGTGCACTTTCCCTAATTTTTATTATGAGTCTTTATTACAACCACATATATGTCTTTAAGTTACTTGGTAGCTATGCCTCTCAATTTTGGGTGTAGACTAATAGATACTTAAATTTGAATAAAATTAAATAACTAAATACACATGTCTTAGTTATCGTCCTACGTAGCAATTCACATCCTATGAAGCATCATATGTGTACTATATCACGCATGGGCAGACTCACCCTCAGGCAAGGAGTGTTTCGTCAGAAAATTACATTATATATTGAGGTCAAATTTAGTATAATAAAGATATATACACATAAGTATTAACACTTCTTGACACAAGTTAAAGTTTAAGTTTAATGATTAAGACGTTGTGAAAATTTCTTGAGGTTGTGTTTTAGTCGAATTAGCCTCATTTTATATTGTTTACTACAATATTGACCCCCCTTAATGACAACCCTAGATCTGCTATCAAGTAGCCTAAATTAAAAAGTATATATTTATATATTATGCCAAAAATAATGAATTATTTCCTCTGTCTTTATTTACTCGTCCATTTTTTACTTGACACACTTAATTAAAATTATAACAATTGACATAGCGAGTTTACCACTTAACCCTTATTAATTGATAGAATTTCCAAAACCAATTTACTCATTAAAAGGATTATGCCTTTTTTCAAAAACGTTAACTCTCAAATAAATTAAGGACATAACAAATAAAAAAAATTATCTTAATTTGTTAAAAATGACAATTAAAAAAAAAGGAGTAATTATTTGAAATCAAAAACATAATACATAAGCATAACCTTCAAGTTGGCTGACCAACTTTGAATTTGCACAAATACACACTTAAATTTGTATATAAAATCAAATAGATAGACACATTCATCTTATACAACACCTTATTTGACAATTGTGTTCTACGAATATTTATTATATACAATATATATATCTACTTATTAATTTTATATCAGTTCAAATATCTATATTCATACTCAAAGTTAAATAAAACATAATTATCCACTAAAATTAAGTTAAGAATCTTATTTATATATTAGTCGAAATCAAATAGAAATGCAAAATGGGGGTCCAAATGGTACGCACACGAAACAAATAGAAATACTAGTAAATGAAGTTAAATGACGGTAGGTTAATAAACAATTATATAAAAGACTCATTCCGCGTTCTCCATGTCGGCATTTTTAACGAAACATCCCAAAAACGGCACCTTTCACTTCTCTCACATTTAATATTTAATATGTAGTATTTTCCTTTTTTTTTATATTCACACTTCTTTTTATTTATATTTTGACTTTCACACTTTGATTTATCACTAATATCAACTTTTGTTTTGTTGCCCCACTTGTTTGTTTTTTTAAGAAGAAAAAAATCATATATGGACCGACTCTTTATTTGGCGGGCGTTTTTTTTCTTAATAATTAAAAAAAATTGTTTTTAATTTTGTCAACTTGTTGTGTTTATATATATAAGAACTACAAACACACATTTACATTATTATAATTCTAATCTAATAGTTCATTGTTCTTGTCAACTTTTGCAAAAATATACATTTCATATATACAAATATACATGTGTAATATTGTTCATTACAAGGTGGCGAATTCGAATGATAATAGGAGTAGTAGACAAGACGATGAAGGGATTAATGTGTTTAATACGATGTTTCAAGGGAATATCAATAGAGAAGAAGAAATGTCTCTTATGGTTTCTGCGTTAACTCGTGTTGTTGTTGGTAATCATCCTAGTGAAAATATCGAAAATCATCATCAAAATAATAATACATTGATTTCTAGGGGTGTTGGAGAAAAAAGAGGACGTGATGAAGTATTATTACATGGAACTAATTCTTCTCATATGATATTATCATCAGGTATTTTATTTTTCTTTCCCTTGAAAAGATATAATTAAGTGATGATCGATGTAAAATATAAGATAGTTACATACTTTTTAATATAAACATAAATCGATCTAGAGTAAATTCAAACTCCTTATTTTGTGGTTTATTCATTTAGCTATAGCTTGACTTTGACTAATTCAGATTTCGGAAAAATCTCAATTAATCAATCTTTTTATTTATGATGTATATTTACATTTTTAGCATATGTCTACATCTTATAACTTGTTGCATTTGTCCTTTTGCTTTTATATGGAATGTTTTTGCATATGACAATAGTTATATTTCTGTCAGAAACAGTCTTTCTATCACTGACTAGTGGTATTATATTGAGTATGTTTGTTATGGGTACTGATACAATTATGTTATATAGGTGGTGAAGGTTCAAGCATTAGGACAACAAGAGAAGCAACATTTATATACACTAGTTCAACAAACAATAGTATTATTGATGAATCTGTTAATAATCAAGTAAGACGATACAGAGGAGTTAGACAGAGGCCATGGGGAAAATGGGCAGCTGAAATAAGAGATCCATATAAAGCAGCGCGTGTTTGGTTAGGTACTTTTGATACTGCTGAAGGAGCTGCTAGAGCTTATGATGAAGCTGCTCTTAGATTTAGAGGTAGTAAAGCAAAACTAAATTTCCCAGAAAATGTTACATTAGTAGTGCCTTCTTCAATTCAACAACCCATTTACTCCTCACCCGACCCAAGCGTTTCTCTGTATCGTTCCAATTTTATTAATGGACATACCTCTACGGAAGTGGAGCCTATACTTCACACCAATCCTTCAAATTTTATGGAGCCTATAGGTCACACTTCATCATCTCTGTATCGTTCCAATTTTATTGAACGGAATGATCACATGGTGCAGCAGGAGCCATATTTTCAGGCAGGTAGTACTAGTGGTGGAAGTGATTTTCATCAAACTACAAATTCTTCTAATTCGTCAAATTATGATCACCCTTCTTCTTCATCTGGATAATTTTTGTTGTACTACTAGAATAGCTTTTTCATCTTCCTAGAAGATTTTGACTAGCTAGTAGTGATTTTTCTTTTAAAGGAATGTATTGGTGGCCACATAGATGAGGTCCTTTTATTTTCCAGCATAATACTCTTTTATTTGACTTTCGTTGGTATTCATGCCATTTACTTTACGTGTGCAATAGTAGATATATAATTTTGTATAAAATTAAATGAATAGAAAGGTACGTCCTATGGATGCATGTAACACGCCATATGTAGGACACCAGGTAGGATGTATGCTTTTATTTATTCAAATTTTATATAAATTTAAGTATCTACTTGTACACACTTAGAGTTGAAGAACATAAATAGCAACTAAAGACAAGTTAATTGACTTATTTATGTATTATGTTTTTTTCTTCTTCATATTTTCGGATGTATTTAAGTGAGAGGAAGTTCAGAAATAAAAATAAAAAGTTGAAAGAACTAAATAGTTTTTTTTGTTGTGAATTTAGTACTCATCATATGATGTTTGTAACACTTGTAGGCATCAATATATAATATGAAGAATGCCAAATTTTACTATAATGTTATATACTAATACCGGCCATGCCAATATTTTTATTTGTCACCCTATGGAAGTATACAATTTCACCAAGTTAAAACATTGGAATTTTTTACATAATTCACTGTTCATTAAATACTTAGAGACAGATCTAAAATTTTAATAGGATAGATGCATTATGATTTTAAAAAAAAAAAAAGTGGATCTAAAATTTATATTCAACAAATTTAGTATTTAGGTTCTTACCATTAGCTCATTTCATTATAAATTATAGGAGTAAAATTAAGATTAAATTTTTCATACAATTTAAATAATTTCAAGATAGGGACAGTTTTGTAATGTTAATGATAAATTCGAAGACGATATAATATTTTTGAAATCAGTTACGCGTAAGGAGCACTAATTGTGTCTAGAAGTCTTCTCAATTTTTTTGTGAAGTTCGAGAAGACACCAAAACTTTTGTATGCAATAAGAAAGTTTGAGATGAGTTCCAATTAGATTCAAATTTTTAATATTTCACTGAATTTCATAATGTTAAAAAGTTATTACTTTATAATATTAATAAAATTATATATTTATATAATAAGCTTCCAAAAATATATTATCCTTTTATCTTATAGAAATCACTATTTTTTCATTGACCCAAGCCGAGATTGAAATCTAGAAGCCCACATTTCATTTCACGTGCATTATTAGTTTGACTAATTGTGGTCTTACTATTTGTACTTGCAAACAAAGAACGGCCCTAAGTCAATTAATTTCGAATTAATAATATTCTAGGATAAAAAATTCGAAAAAGAAAAATCACATACAATATACGAATCATTATAAAACTTCTAGAACTTGAAGAACATTTCCCCTCAAATTTATTCCATTTCAAGTTTGGTGTATTAATAGGGCCTTGTAATAAAGATTCTATTAGTGGGATCAAGGTCAACAATTCAAATTTAATAATAAAATTCCTATGATAGGATAATATTCTTTTCATATCGACTAATAGAATTTTAAACATTTCATTCATGTAATACATACAATATATCTATGTATATGTTACTTCAACAAAAAATTTCATGTATACGTCCATGAATAACACGTTTTTGTGTAAGACATGAGAATGATAAGTTTAATTAGTTAAAGTAAAAGGGTATTTTTAAGACCGTCAATAGTTCGAGGATAGACACTATAACATAAATAATTTTTAGCAATAACAAATATACATATTAATCAATAGTGCTAAACTCTTTACCGATATTAGTTAATTGTTATTGGACTTAATGCTGCTAAATGTTTTTGAGACATATATAAAGAGTGATATGCCGGTTAAAATACATATTTAGCGACAATTATGCTATCACTGTTAATTAGTTGCCGCTAAAGATTATTTTTGATGTACTGAAAACTAATAATTCACGCCATGTCAAGAGTGTTTTCTCACTTCTCTCTAATTTTTTATATGTAAATTGAATAACAATAATAGATTTAGTATAATCCTACAACTGATGTTTGAAATTGTCGAATATATGTACATCTTATGAAGTAAAAATGAAATATTGCAAGTTTTTAATTAAAAATATATAACATAAAATTAGAATAGTAAAACATGGCTCAAAAATTTAAAAAGTTGATATAATAATATTGAAATGGTACTGCGTTGAATTTGATAAGTTGATACATATAAAATATTAAAATGGTGTTTGTTGCAATTCTTGAAATTTGAAGAACACACCATAAAGCAAATTTAATCATATTGTAAACGGACGATAATAAAAGGTTTGACGGTTTAGAGATTTCAAAATATTCAATTATAAGCTAATATAAATTGTGAAAGAGGAATGAGAAAGATAAATGCATTACGCAGATTCATGTTAATCGTCTGAATATCAATAAGTAATAAAATGTGTAAAAAAGATACTATAATTACCTAAAACTATTTCAAGCCATAACTTTAGTAGCAAATTCGATCTACTTTGCAAAAGCACGTACCCTAAGTTAATTAAATTCGAATTCATAATATTTCAAAAGAACGAAACTTTTCAATTCTTTTTTTTTACATAAAATACAAGAAATCATTATACAACTTCCAGAACTTCAAGAACATTTCCCCTTAAGTTTAATTAATTCCAATTTGGTGTATTAGTAGGGCCATATAGAGATTCTATTAGTGGAGTCAACGCTTATATTTTAAGAAACAAAAAATTCGTAGGATAATATTCTTTTCATATCGACTAGTTCAATAAACAAAATCTCTTTTTTTGTACAAATAATATTTCTTTTTAATATTCAGAACAATAAACTAAATGATCTTATATATACTGTTTAGAAAAGTTTAATGATGATCATCTTTATATTCTATAGACAAACTGCCAATGAACACTATTAGAAAATAAGAAAAAATATATGTTAATCTCATCCACCCATGGATTAACGATGAATTGTAAACGAGAGAGGGTACACTAAAATTATGTGGTACCTAATTTGAAAATGATCAAGAAAAGTTTTTTTTGAGCTCAAATCTAATTTTTTTTTTATGAGTTTTTATATAAATTCCAAAATTTATAGTCTATAATAAAAAGAAAAGCTCATCAATTATGACTTAAATTATAATTTTATTAAACGACCTCTCATTAAACCCGCTCTTATTAAAGAAATTGGTCGTAGAATATAAGAAAACTAGTAAACTTAGCCGCGCTAGGTGCGGCATCTAAAATTTTTTGTTTTTATTTAATTTTTAAATTCGAATAGATTAGTTAATAAATTTTATCATTTAGCTTTGTAATTTCAACTCAATTCATTGATTAATTTTATCAAAAGATAAAAACCTCTACGGTCAAATACCTATATATTTTTTTGGTTGAATAGTACCTATTCTTTTATGTTAGTTATAATATATAATTAAGAATTTATGACTTCATTATCCATTTGAATGAGTCCTCAAAATTAAATATGGTTAACTTGATGTTTTGTTAAAAATTTAAAGTGAGATTTTTAGTCTTTTAAGTTTTTTAAAAATATCAAAAGAATTAAAATAGTAATAAATTCAAAAACAGACTTAGAAATATGAAAAATTATTCGTAATAGATAAGCTACCTATAATTTGAAGACTTAAAAAAGTACTTCAATATTTATATATTAAAATATAAAGTTCTCTCTCTATATTGATTCTTTGGAAGGAAATGGGTGATACATGATTTTAGTTCGATAAAATAATTTTTAGTGATATAGAATTAACATAAAAAATAATATATTATTGTTAAAATGCATAATAAAATAAGTAATAAATGAACAATTATAGATGAATGATAAAAGGTTTTATGTTAAGATTAAAAAAAAAACTTATATATCTACTAAAAACTTATAATTAGACTCTTGAATTTTTTCTAAATAAAGTAAACATAAAAAAAATTTCAAAAATAATATGAATATTTATAATTATTAACAATAAATAATATTTTCTTATAATTAAAGTGTAGGAGAAAAAGTTAAGTAAATTTTTAGAATCATTATAAAGGAGGATGAATGGTTAGTAATAAGTATATTTGAAATGATTATATGTATTAATTTTTTCCTTGAGAAATTTTCTTCTATAATTCTAAGTTTTTTTTAAAAAAAAATTATTTCAACTCTATTTTTTAGTCTACCATTTTTTTTAGTCTTTGCTTATTTAATTCTATTAAGAAAACACAAAAAATTAGCATCCTAATTAAACGACTGAAGTTTGCTCGTCTTTAGTATTTTTACTAATTTATATATATATTTTTTTAAAACAGTAACAATTAGCATCAAATCTTAACATAATCAAGTTAGCTCGTCTTAAGCTTTTTATTAATTTAAGCAAAATGTTTAAATGAATTCTCTTAATTAATTTTTATTATAGTTTTCATGATTCATATTTTATTTAAAATTTAAAAATAACTTCATAATAATTTTGATTGTCTCCCACCGCTAAGCGTATCTACAAATACATTTTAATGTTTTCAAGAATTGTTTTTGTCTTACTTTTAGTAATGATCTTGCTCTTATAATTTCATGCAAAAAAACAAATCAATTATTCTCTTTTATATATCTTATTTTGTATCATTCTTATTAGAAGTAAAAATAATTATATAAAGAAGTCTTTGTCGATAGATTTTGCATTACAAGATTAAAGTAGAGGACAATTAAGCTAAACATAAATATATTTGGTTAGAAATATTTTTTTGATGTGCTTTTAAGATATTACAAATTTAAATATTAAGTAATTTGGGGTTACGAAGGTATAAAGCTAGAAGTTAAATGTATTAATAATAAGTATTAATTAAGTATAGAGGTTTTGAAAGATGAAGAGGTGTGAGTTTATAATAAAAATTTAATTAAAAATAAATATATAAAAATAAGAGGAAAAAGGTAAATAAAAAGTGACATATTTTTTTAATAAACAAAAATATGTTTAAGTAAAATCCTCCACCATTTTTATGATTTATTTTATTATATGACATATTTTCTTTTTACCTCATTTTAGAAATTTCAAATTATTAAAAGTCTCCAAATATGCTTCTAATAATAAACATTATTTTAGTAATTACTATTATTTTGAACAATATATACTTTTTCTCTTATTTTATATTATAGGAGAGATATCTATTAAGAGAAAAATTAATTAAAAATAAATTTAAAAAGGGACATAGAATTAAAAAGTGAATCAAAAGGAATTAGAAAAAAATTTGAAATTATCAAAAAAAAAAAAAGTAATCGTACGAATGTTTTAAAATAAAATTAAAAAATATTTAATTTTTTGTTGATTAAATTCTCAAAATTGTGAAACATTTGGCCTATAATTTCTATATATAAATGATATAAAAAATAATGCAACGTTAAAATTATTATTTTTACCATATCATTGTTATGTATTGTGAGATACGAAATTATAAGAGGAATCGATTTATTTGATTCTTAGTTATATAATATTTGTATTTAATATTTAGTATTTTATTTACTTTATATTGAGATTTGATATATTAATTTTTTTATTAATTATATTTATTATATATTTGTATAACATTTTTATAGCTAGTGAAGAGGAAGATATTGTTAGACGAAATTAGAAATAAGATATGTTGGTATTTTTTTAATTAACTAATTAATTTGATAAGGAACCAATCAACTCTTATTGCATCAGAGGTTTAACCGGAGAACTATAAACAATCCTTACAATAATACCAACAAACATACATAAAATAATTAACTAATCAAACAAAAATATTTAGTTATATATGATTTGAAGGGGAAAGAAGGATCACGTTCTCAACATAACATAATTATAATCCTTACAATAATAACAACAAAAAGACATAAAATTATAGTTAACTAATCAAGCAAAAATATTTAAAATATTTAAGTTATATATGATCTGAAGAGGAAAGAAGGATCATGTTCTCAACATAACATAATTCGATTCTTCAAATTTACAAAGTGAATAAAGACAATCAGTGTCGGTAGAAACTACAAGAATAAGAAAAAAATTATCAAAAAACTACAAAGAGAAGCAAAAAAAAAAAGAACAAATTATTTTTTCTATAAAAGAATTATGATTTGTATCATCAACAATCCAACCTAATAATATCAAACCTATATGTAATTACAATAGAACAAAAATGATAATGATAATTAGACATGTCAAATCATTTTACCTCACAAAATCAAGATATGCAAAATATATAACATTTTTCATTATACATCTCTCTCCTGTAAAAATCAGATCAAAGAAGACAAAAAAAATTAACAAATCAAAGGAATAAAAAATGAAGAATAAGGAAAATAAAAATAAAATGACCATCATGCAATGTCTCAAAGTGGGTTTTTATAGGTGTAATATTTAGGAGTTATAATTTTTATATTAAATATTTTGAAGGTTATGAATATGAAAGGTTAGGAATTATATATTAAATTAAAATTAGATGTTATATATATTATTAAAAGGTTAGAAGGTGTAATGCTCATTAAGTTACTTATTAATAGCAATATATATATACACATAATATTATTGTGTAAAAAGAAATAATCTAAAAAGGCTTATTTTTTTAAAATATATATATATATTTTTCTCAACATTGAGACATGCCACATAGGCGGATTGAAGATCCTCATTTATATATATATATATTGCTTGATTGTATTAAAAAATAACTAGACTATCGTTGTTATTATTTATTTTTTTGCATTGATAAATAACTTAATGAGCATTATGAAAATTATTGAGAAATAGCTCATTAATAAGATACAAATATCAAAAGCCGCCATATTAAAATATTTTCAAAAACACACGTAACACTAAGATTTTTTTTCCCACATTTACTTACCCATTAGACTTTTACAATCCAAAAAGGCCCTTTGACATTATATGATGTTTGCCTTGGCATAATAGCTTTTTTGAAAAACAAAAATCATTGAAAACTTTGTGGTCTAAAACAATCCATGATTTACAGTAGCATGTAAACCCGTCATACCGACCTAGGTATTATTTTCAAAACACATTTTTCACACAGATAACGCAGAGGTAGAGATCATTTTAAAAGGGGAAAAGATACCCATTCCTTTTGCTAACCCCTAAAGGATGCATTACAAAATAAAACTACGGCGCTAATGAATGTGGTGATGAGTAAATAAGCAATTAATGGAACTTGACATCTCTGATCTCTTGGCATCAAACCTAATTTTTTGCTGATCACAATGAATAAATCATGCAGAGAAACGTCGATAAAGATACAAAATGGGGGAAGAAAATGAAACTCCGACAACGAGAAAAGCAAGCAGGCAAATCGTGATAGTACAGGCAGATGAATCAAGATTTGCGAGTTTTTGCTCTTGTTGCTTGTTTCTCAGAATAGAGAGTACTGCAAAAAGGATTTCAACTTTGTCACAATGAACGTCCAGACCAGAATTGCTATAATTGATGTAAGGCTCGGCTTGGCTCCTACCTGTAGAGTTATCCGATCAAAGTCTTCTAAGCCTTTAAAGCAGCTTTGTGCACCATTGTTTCTTTGTGGATCTGGTGGCAACTCTTCTCGACAAGGTCAAGCAGCTTCTCCAAATTAGACGCCCAAGAATTCAAGATATCATTGCTGTCTTTTGGGGGTTGGAAACAGACAATACCCATAGGTCTGTCTATTTTAGCAACCAAAGCTTTTGATACAACCATTTCAGATAGGTGCTTCTCCGCTTCCTGGAAAAAAACAAAAGAAAAGAAGATGAGAAATCACCAGACAAATGTATGCTATGAGAGGTAAAACAATTATGCGACAGTAGCAACATCTAGACAAACGGTGCTCAGTAACGATGAAGAGAAAATAGAATGCTGATTATGATTTCAGTTCCAACATTTGAAAGTTTGTGCACAGAAGGTAAAAATTGGGAACGTCTAGCAACTCTCCACTGAGTTATGTCTACAACACTTTTTTCTTTTTCACACAGTTTATCTTCTTTACTATTTTAGTGCAAAGGTATAGCAAATTTCCCGCCATCAGCAAGAGCCAGAACAAGGATCTTAACTATAATGAACCAGTTCTGAATTGACAAATCTAACAGCTAATGTTTTTCACAAGCACAAAGTTATATTGCTGCAAGGCACAGAGAGACCCCAAGACTTACAGTGGCCCTCGGCCTTTGCACCAAGGTTTAGACCACATTCACTTAATAATAACAGGACCTCTCTAAATACCACCAAAGATGAAGTAAAACATGTAGGTATTGTACACAATACTTGAAACAAATTAGGAAAAGTAATAAACTAAACATGCACCTGAATATCGAGGCACAATAAAACTGCCAGCCTCTTCAAGGTTATTCTTGAGTAGTATTTTGAGACGACAAGGATGTTCTGCAAGGAAAATAGTACTTAAAAGTGAAACCACAATTCAAGAGGAAATGGACTGCAGCATAGATCAACTTGACAGATGCCATTATGACAAATCATCAAACAGGAGAAATAAAAGTGAGCCCTTAGATATTACGTGCTCAATAACTCTCAGTTTGAGATCTTCAGCAGCCTTGTCCCCCAAAGTGCCACCAGGCATATTCTTCTCATTTTCAAACTCATCCTTGAATGTGTTCCATAAAGCAGTCCACTGAATGACTTCCATGGTAATCAATTGCTTCAGAAGTAGCCTGAAGCAAAAAAAAAAAAAAAAAAGGAAGATACCAAAACAATCATTATGCTGAAGTTGGTTCCCCACTAGTGTAGAGGGTGGAGAAAATTGTAAATTTCTGAAAAAACAGTTGTTGGATAAAAGATAAGAAATGTTTCCTTCTGAGCATGCAAAATTCCACATATATATTGAAATAAATGAGGCTATATAAGTTAGTCAGGTAGTAGAATAAGGTTATATATACACTCATTGCTTGATATTTCTGTTTAGAGTTTCAATTTTCAAAATTTAAGTTTAAGAAAATAAGGACTTCAAAGATCCATTAATCATTGAATAACTCTAATCTCCTTCAGCCTTAACATGCAAGACTCATATCAAATACGCAAACATTGCAACAATGCAAAGCCCGATGAACCAGACTAGAACTCTAATACTCCAGCCAATTAATTGTGTGATAGGATTTGACTAGGGAGGAAGTGTAAGATGGCTCAGTTGACATTTCTACTACATTAATCATTAGTATTCGAAGAAATTACTAAGACAGTTTCTCAAAGCTAGTCTGTCACGGATACATTAGATGAATTTGTGAAGATAGTAAAAAGCTTAGATTCTTGAAATTTCTGAAAGATGCAGAACAATATTGTTGATGGACAGGCGGCAAGCATCCTTGACGTCCCAAAATAGAAATTGCTATATAAACTTCAACTTGTCCCAAAGGAAGTACAAAATATTTATCATCAAATGGCATATAACCACACACAGAATGAAATGATTTCCACGCAGAGTTTATGTCAATTGGCAAAATTTTGAGAAATCTTACCCCACAAACCCAAATATACAAATGCAAAGATAATATCACCATAAACATAGTTATTCCTTTTTTCGTTTATTTTATAAGTAGCAACAGTAAACATAGTGCAATAGAGTTTTTTGCACGAAACCTGAAATGAGGAATTTCTGAAAGATTTTTGTCCTCCAAAGTTGAGTTATGAAGACTTGATTGCATAGAATCATGGGGAGACAATACCAAGTACCAGCAAATTTTCCTCAGAACCTACATGAAATAACAGAGTTAAGCACACTGGTCAATCAAGCATTATCTGCAATTAACCCTCTTCGAGATTTGGAATCTCAAATACAATGACGAGCTCCTCTATCTACATTTATACACGTCTACAAATCGAAATGTAATTAAAAATAATAAAAATTATGCTACATCCACTAATAAAGGGCCTCCAATAACAACTCAAGTTAACAAAACAGAATTCATTGTATCTTATTTATCAGTGACTTCGAGTTACCAAAATAGAATAAGTCCATCCATCCCACCCATTTTTATCCTAATAATATAGACTTGGACTCTAAAACCAATAAAATAATGTTACATTTATTCAATCTTCTGGAGAACAATAAAAATGGTATGTGGAAAGAGTTATAGCCAGACTAATGACTCTTCCTCCCCATTAGCTTTTATGTTTCTCTTCGTATTATCACACTTCCGCATTTACACATTCTTGTTTTCTTCTTAATCTAATTATAGCCAAGTCTATTGCCACAGTTGGAAATTTGTTTTCCTTCTGCCCAAGATGTTCAATGATCAACACGGGTAGACTAAGAGCCTGTTTGGATTGTGGCTTATTATAGGTTCTTTAAAGCCAAAATAGCTTTTAAGCAGCTTTGAAGTGTCTAGGTAAAACAAAAAAGTGATTATAAGCACATGTTTTTAAGCCAAAATATCAAAAATAAGCTAAAAGCCATAAGTAAAAATTTCTAACTTATGCCTTTATGTCACAAGCCAAAAGGTAATCCAAACAAATAATGAAGCCCCCCCCCCCCCCCCCACCCCCAACCCAAATCTCTCTGACAGATGAAAAGGATGCCTACCCCCTTTTCTAGAAAACTGAAAAGAATGCCGACCCTTATCTTGTTAGATGAAGAGAAGCCTGACTAGCTGCATAAGAATACAAGCCCAGCTCACAATTATCATATGATACCAGAGAAAAACTAATCCTATTTCTTCTATTCTTAAATATTTTGTTTCCCAATATAGGGAAGAAAGAGTGTCTCTTTATAAATTTGACATATCTGATGGTTTTGTATCACCTCTACTTGATTTAGCAATTAGAATTTTCCGGTAGGTGTAAATTAATTTAATTGTCACCTAATCTTAAAGCTATGCAGCAGTGACGTATCTGTTACAACAGATTAATATTTCCCGACCCATTTACTTTTGTCAGAGTTCGTACCTTTTATTGGTAAATCAATTTAGTTGTCACATATTTTGAATGTTTATTTTTTTGAAGTGAAATATCATTTAAGGCATCCAGGCAAATGATATTGTGCAGCAGAATGATTGTTATATTTTTCTGAAAATAACTGCTCATTAACAACCAACACTACATTATATAGACTTACTACTTTAAAAATTCAAAACTGATTTTCCATCGAATAATACCACGTACAGCGTCTCGAAATTATAATTTATGCAGAATGTGAGTAATGCATGAAAGGGATCTTACTGGTATCCACTGTGCTGGGTCTTCTTTCACGGAAGGGATCTCATATATAGCCTTGTAACAGCGACATATTTCAAGGTAATCATTGCTATGTGAGTAATACCTGCAACAGAAGTAGAAAGAATAACACTCCAGTTTAAGATACAAAAATGCAAAAAAAGACCTCCAAATGAAACCATTCATTCATCTAGAGCTATATCACTCTAAATAAGTAAGAATCTCATGCCTTAGGATTGATGACCTGCTAAATCAACAATTAAGAAAATCATGCAAGGTCACTCCAACCTAAAAAATTTGGAGACATGGCAAAAACTATTCTATGATAAATAAAATAACTTTCATTTACATTTGATAGGTGATGCAACTTTGAAAGACCTTTACTACTTCAAAACTCAGTATCAGCTTAGGTGACTCAAATTTATAGGGTGTAGATGAGCATAACCATGTCATTTAATTGTCATGTATTCTGAATACAACTTCAATCACTTCTTATCATCTTGAAAAGAAGTGCAAAGTATAGCAGAACTACAATTGTCTTCTAAAGTTTAGTCACCTGCTCCCAATGAAATTTAAAGAATGGAAGTCCATCCACAAATAAACCAAAGCAAACAGAGCAAATATGGAACTATCTCAAACATGCAGCTCTGCAGAACTTACTTCAGTCTCTATTTATTCAATGACATCCAAGGTGTATTATCTCTTCGGGAAAAAATATGAACTTTCTACTAGAAAGAAACATTTCTGAAAAAGCACAGATAGCATTCCCTTTAATCCTTTGGCACAGTTGATAAGGAGAGGAAACTAGAATCCTCATAGACAACTAAAACATATATAAAATGAAGACAATCAGAATCTTTATTCAGAAAACATGTCTAACCCAAACTCAAATGTAAGTAGATGTAGACAAACTGCCAGAAAATGAGCAAATAAGCAAGTTATGTGCCTTAAATACTAATATCTTCAGAATCACCAAAACTAAGTGCAGAAGTTGCAAGCTTTAAGTATGAACACATTAACTATTCCAAGTTCTTTTAAGAAAATAAATTATGTTATTTTAAAATTATACTCCGATTGCATGAATCTGCTGAATGCTTGATAGTAAGAAGGGTGTTGCATTCAACAATTCTAGAGAAGGTAACTTGCTTAGCCACATTATAACATAATCAGATGTACCTAATCATTAATTGGTAGTAGATCTGCTTCAACTCTGGCAGTGACGGAATATCTGCAGCAGGTTCCTCAACCACATTTTCACCCTCCTTTGCTTTCTTCTTTTCTTTAGATGGATCAGCTTCAAACACTCTGGGATTGATCTTTCTTGAGAGAATTTGAGCACGAACATAATCTTTATGATCTAAGCATAGACGAACCTGCAATGTTCAGCACCACACAGTTGGTCCAAAAGCACGGTCTCATCAAAATTTTGGGTATAAAGAGAAGGAAGAGTTTTACCCATCAAAAAGGATAAAAGAGAAGGAAGAGAATCACATACTTGTTCAAGAATAAAGGCTATCTTTTCAGTTTTTGCCATCGCTCCAAAGGTTTCAACCTGTTAGTTTAGCCATGGACACATTACATTGCAAGTGGGAAAAAACATAAAGAGTAAGGACAGTTAAGACATCAATTGCAGAAAGCAAAAAAGACCAAGAAGACACCAAAGTGAAGGTCAACAAACACTTACAGCAACTTCTTGCATCAAATCAGCAGCCTCGCCTATGAGTTTTTGTTCTTCTTTAATCTTTGCGAGCTTCTTAATCAAGCGAGCTCTCTCAATCTCAACGTATATCTGCATTCCAGATCATAGTTGCTCAGTAGGAAAGAGAATCAAATTGCAGTGATGTCTTTTCATCAAAATGAACATGTGCTCACCTTTCCAGCAGACACACTGTTCAGTGTTTTGATAAGTTCTATCTTGGTGTCAAGATCGGGCGTCTGGTCAATGTACTGCATGGCCTGTTGGACCATGGCCTGTACAGCCTGCATAAGTACCAGGAAAAACACCAAGCATATTATTATAAAGTTTAAAGAGGATAAATGAACCGATAGTATCATGCATCAGTGTCATCGCAACTTGAGAAAGTGCTGAAATGCCACAGGTATATTTTTCAAGAGAATGGCTCATTCCATACACATATATATGGGGACAAAGAAGAACATAACTAAAAAGGCATTTCAATATGGAATGGACAGGACTCGGGAGCTTACAACTACTCTAGTATGCTTACCTGATATTCTCAAAACACAAGCACATTGGTAGCCAATTGCCCAAGCATTTCACAGATGAAGCCACAACATGCATGTTCCCAGGTAGATGGTAAGTGAAAACAAGTAAAGGCAAAAAAATTCTAATTAAGCATGAAGCAAATGCGATCCAACTTCTTGATCATTTTTCAGTTCCCTAGCTTCATCATGCTATGCAATTCCATGGTTCAAATACTCCCTTTGCATCCTTGGGCATTGCATCTCCAAGTAATTTCAATTTTTTGTTCCTATAAGTTCAAACAGAAGTAGTGCTTGGTAGAATCGAAATACCTGTCCCTAGGAAAACACATCCAAGACCACCCTTGATTACTTATTCACTTATACCCCAAATCCAACATTCTCCCAGATAAATTTTTGCAGCCATAGGAAACCTGCTTAAAATTTCCACAAATATAAAGCTGCTAACCCACAACTTGGTTGCCAACATAGGTTTTCTGTTTTTGTATTTTGGTCGTAGTTGACATTTTTCCTTGTACCTCACCCCTCCTTACCACTATTTGTTTGGATTTGATTCCTATCATTTCTTTAGGACCTCTCCACTAACATCATTAACCAAGAACTTGCCACTACATTCGTCCTTTCCAAATTCATTCTCAACAGAGCTAGAATGTGTCTTCATCTTCTTTTTTGACAGGGTAAAAGCTCAAATGTGTGTGTACCTATCTTTCATTTCATTCAAGTCCTACTAATCCGGTTTCGACCATTTATTTTCATTCAACAAGCATTAATACGAATATTAGATCTAGAGGTCGAGAAACCAATGTCGCCCTGAAATAATAATCCTAATTAACATCTTCATCAAAAATCTGAAAAACGGCATTGCAAACGAAGCAGTCTCTAAATTAGTTCATCAATTAAACAGGAAAAATCTAGGCGCAACATGGCAATTGTGAACGACGACATATCCAGTGAAATCCAAATGAGGATTTGAACTTGCATATTAAGTATTAACCATCCTATATGTATTTCCCTTACCAGCATTTCTTATGCTGGAACACAACAATGTAAGACTCTCGTCAGTCTTTACTTCTTCTTTTTTTAATTATTGAGACCCTTCAAAACATGGGGGAAATGGCCCCACCCTGCTTCTATCGATCCCCACCCTGCTTCTATACTTGGTCCTCATAGTGTAAGACTCACAAGTTCCTCAACCTTTTTTTTAAACTTAAGAGAGGCAAAATTCATCCAACACCCCTACCAAGTAGTACCCTTCTTTTAGCAGTGTTAAAGTGTATGGGACGAGAGTTAGTGTTCCCGTATCCCTTTAAAAAGTAAAAAACAAACAGGATAACTTTCCATTTTTTCTATGAAGACCACAGCCTATCCAAACTCCTGCTTTGTTCATGGAAGCATTCATAGGTAGTCTCACATATCTTTTTAATCAAGTAACCTAAAATACTAAGCACTGCTCTGTGTTTTTGCTTTTCCGAAGTCCAAACAAAGGAAAGAATCTCTCTTCCATTCCTTTAGTACCAAACAAAGAATAGAGATGAGCCTATCCACTCACCTAGACCTAGAGAAAAACATTAACCCAACACCCTCACCTACTTCCTCAAGTTACAAGTCTGCTAAGCTAAAACTGATGAAGTTTTGAATTACACACTAAGGAATCAGCACGTCTACCTGCTCTTTCCATTGAATTTACAGCAACACTACAAGAGCAAGGAAGAACCTAGAAAGTGTATTATAGCTCGGGCATATAATACATATTGCACAAACAATTATACTAATACATCGAAATTAGACATTTCAGAGAAAGAACTCAATTATTTTGATACCATAAATCAGAAATACAAAAGGGAAAAAAAAAAAGGACAGTCTGAAAGTAAGTCCAGTACATTGCCCTCTAAGTTCAAAACATGCCTTCTATCAGCATATCACAGGTGCGTTCTTCATCAAATCAATTTTACTAATGTGATGGTCAAGATCAAATTCGCTTATTCACTCAGTAAAGTATTACTATATGAAACTCAATAGGTCAAATCAAAACTTCAATTACGTAAAAAAAACAAGATCTTTAGGTACTACCAACAGCTTAACGGCACACAGCACGCAATAATATACTGATCTCTAAAACTTCCTACTTTTTCCACGCAATAATTTACTGATCTCTTAAACTTCCTACTTTTTCCTTCACATAATTTAGCAAACAAAAACATGATTTTCAAGACCAGATTTATAAACAAACCAAAACCCAAATTTTGAAGTCGTAAAAATCAACTAATAAATAAATAAAATAGACAAACATGCCTGTTTCAATTGTCCACGGCGCTTAGACAATAGAACAATCTGTTCATTTAAAGTTTTCCATGCGCGAGCTTCAAAGCAAAGCTGAAGAATGTCTATAGCTGCTTTTCTAGTAGCAGCGACATCGCCAGCTTGCCTCATCTGCTTCTCTACATTCAGAAGCACCTCAATTTGCGCCTCCAATTTCCCATCACCTTCCTGTAAACAACAAAACACTTCAACTGAATAAAGATCAAAAATCGAGCACGAATTATACAAATCGAAGGAAAATCGAAGTATACCATATTGATTATTGAGTTTTTTCGGAGTTCGATTGAGATCGATTCTCAGAAACCCTAAAAGAGAGAGAGAGAGTCTGGAGACTAGTAAAATTTACTTTCGAGTGTTTTATATTATTTTATTTGTAGTTTTCTTACAGGAGTAGTTATGCTCTGACAAAAAAGAGGGTTAATATCTTTTTGAAAACAAATTAAATCTACATATTTAAAATGATAATATTATTTGAAAATTACTCATTTGGACATACCAATTTGAATATGAAAATTAAAATATAATTTTGAAGTTTTAGAATTGTGAAAGGTGAAAAAAAAGTAGGATTTGTTTTAAAGTTGAAAATGATATTTGAAATTAAGTTGTGTTTAAATATGAATGAGGTATGTTTTTTCTATTTTTATGAGTGATTTTGGAGTGGAAACTCTAGATTTAGTTTCTTTTTTTTTGTAGTTTTTGAAATTGAATTTTGAATTTTATAATAATTTTATGAATTAATATTTTTCGATCTCACTTTTTCGATCTATACTTCTAGGAGCGGCGGGGCTTGGTTGATAAGAGTTCTTTATTCTCAATCAATTTGATTGTTTCCGTCTTGAACTCTTGATCTAACATTTTGTTATGAGTTGGCTGAACAAAGATAGATTGAAGGTCAGATGGACTTGAGTTCAAGTGATACAATATCTTCGATCGATCATAGGGCCTATTTTATTTTTACTGAATTCATTCTATTGAAGTGTAACGTTAAAAGTTTATTCTCATCTTATTTGAAGTGATAGATTCTTTATCTCTGGATTTTATAACAAAGGAAAGCTTCAACCATTATACATTGTCATTTGATTGAAACAAGTTTTTTGTTGCTCACCACTCCTCAAAGCCAAAGACGCGGTTGAACCGTCATTTCAAGATTGCAATCTTACACACATTATGTTACCTATACAAACTCGCTACCTCATGAGCCTAAGTCAAACAATTGTTTTTCCTTCTCCACTCATTCTTTTTCTACATGTGTGGGCATGTGGAGGGTGGATTACCGGAGAAAGGGGACAATTCTTTTTCCTTTGTCTTGTTTAATTTTTCTTTTCTTAATGTAAGTAGCAAACACTTGATACGTTTGGGATGAATGTTCATAGCAATACTTTATGTAGATTGAGATGAATTGGTCTTAGTTTATCATGTCTCTCCTTTGTACTAGTTATGAATTTTCTCATGCTCCAAACAACTCCTAGGTTAACGTTGATTACAAAGGTTTGTACCACTGAGCTTGCTCCCCTTTATAAGTAAAATTGAGTGTGGCTTTAATCGGGTTTGCTCCACTTCTTATGTACATGAGGAACCAACTGAGTGAAAAGTCATGCCAACTTTAGGTGGTTGTTGATGAAATCTAACTATATTATTTATATATAATACAAACATGATATTTGCATATGGAGACATAGTAAATTGAAATTACTTGCAACTAAATGAAACTTCACTTGAATAACCATTTTTCTCCCACTTCTCCATTTTCTCTGCCATGGTTATCAAACAATGCATAACTATTTGTTCAAATGTGAGTTTTTATATCCTTGTATGGAACAAACTCTAACCACAAGAAAAGATGTATGCATTGTTTAAATTCAAGAGTTAGATACAAACTAAAGAACTCAAACAGCTATAGTTCTTCCAATAAATAGTTAAAACCAGCAAACAATTGTGAACCGATTATCCATCTCATCTTTTCACGATAGCAGGGAGAGCTCAGCTCAAGAAAGAGACACCGATTCATATTCATGGCTAGCAACAAGTGTTGTGTTGCGTCTTAAACATCAATAAATGATCAGTTGAAAATAATGTCAACAGGAGAAATCGGAATGTATGAGGGAAAATGGTGATATTAAATTTGGTTTTTTCCACCTGTTCTGCTTAAAGCTAGTATGAGGGTCTGGAGGAAAGCTGAGACTCCAGACCAAACCCAAAATCAACCTCAAAACGAACAATTGGCAACCTGTCACTTCCTCTACCTCTAACATCACCAATTCCTCAGAGTTGTTGCGTTGGGATATCTTCATAATATCATCTCCAATATCAACATCATCTTCCACCTTAATTCGTGTATCCCCATCAGAGATTTTTATATCTGTTTCTTGAATGTTACTCTTAGGAGGCTTTGACGCGCCTTCCTGTACATAGCTGCGAAAATTGATTTTTGAAGGTTCAATCCTTGTGCAGAATAGTTGAAGAAATTTTTTTATGTATCCCCGGTTATACACCCTATTGTCTCCCTTATAACGGAAGTTATCATATGTGATTGCAGAAATCATTAGCAATAAAATAATTAAAAAAATGTATAATAGAAGACATCAATCTCGTTTATCCAACAGCAACTAAAAGTTGTATATCTACAACTATTTTTTCTTAAAGTCTGATAGGATCACAAAAACATTCATATTGTTCCTCTTTCAAGCACTCCTTTTTTACTACTAAAAGGTTACTCCTTCAAATGTTTTTTCAATTCTCTTTCTTTAGGAAGTTATGGAAGATAAGAAGAACAAAGTTTAAAATAATAGAGCATCTTATGAAATGGAACAAATGAAAAAAGAGCATGAGATTAAACAAACTTTGGCATTTGTTCTTTATAGCTAAATCAACAAGTCCAGCCCGTAGAGAGGCTCTTATGAGGAATATATGAACTATCATCATGTTCAAAGAAACAACACACTGACAAATTAGCAAAGGGAAAAAAACATTAGAAAGAAATGTATATTACTCGAGGAAATACGTATTTTACATTTTAAATTAGATGATCTTAAGTCTTAACTATAGATCATATTCTTGAAATAGAACATTCCACTTCCTCTAATATATTATGATTTAACAAAATCATATAAACATTTGTCACATTTTTTCCGGAAAAACAAGTGAAAAATAACCAACAAAATGTAAAGAAGAAACGTCAATAAAGAATTCCCTCCATGATAACAAATAGAGGCCAAAAGGGAGTCATTATCTTCAACATTTCTCCTAATCAATTGTATTAAACTTTCTAAATGCATGAACAAGTGTCCCTTACAAGCCATCAATCATTTTGAAGGGATGCATACTTGTGTCCCTTAACACCATGACAATAATGCAGTCGTCATCTTGAAATAAAAAATATTACTATGATTGATAGTACTCAAATGCAATACAGTAGAAAAGCGTTTAAATTATCGATTGTAAGAGGTTTCAAACCAAACTAACCTGATTTGTGCCAATGAGATACAAATGGAAGCCAGTAAGACCTCCAATAAACCACAGTGCAACAAAACAATAAACCATCAATGATGCAGATGCCGATGATTCTTTGATAGCTTTCCAAAGAGTTCCAGAATCATCCATAAGAAGTTCAAATACAAAGCCGATATAGAAAAGACGAAAACACAAGGGAGGGATGTTGAAGAAACAAATAGAAAGAAGCACCGATAGTTCTGCTGTGCACCAACAAAGTAGAAGAGAAAAAAGGAAAGTGTCTCAATAGGATATCTAAAGAGCATTTTAAACAGAAGAAGGGCTTCTCCTCCTAAAATTTGTATATCAATTTTTTTCCAATATCAACATTTGGAGTCAGGATACAATTGGCACATTTCATATTTTAATGAACCAAATAAATTAGGAAGCGTAAGAAAAGCAGCAAATAGAAAATCATCCATGGAACTTCAAGAAAAAGAAATAGTAATGAAAAAATGGATGTACGTACCTTCCCAATGCATTGACCCACCCAAGGGCAATGATGATCAAATCACTCCACACAATTATCACATACCGATCAATAAGAGCATCTTGGTGGACGGTACAACATGCACATTTCATAATATTTAACTCGTACAGGCAAACCATTCACAAAGACTTCTTTGAAGCGAGGCGGTCTATTGCTAGTTTCAACAGAAGTTGAGGAATCATACCCTAGAACTTCCTCTGGAGGACGAGAATTACGAGGAACAATGTTAGGATCCTTTGCTGATGTTGAAAGAAGAAGTATAAAGACCTATGGCAATCAATACCACATTAGGAAATTGAAATAATAAGAAACAACAAAATAGAGCATTATGATGACTATAGGATTCCAACTGCTGTAAACCACTTGCCCATCCCAAAAGAATATATGTGTGTCGTCAAGAATGAGTGCTAACCTTATGAGAAGAAAAGACGAACGCACATTGGCAGTCATGTAAGTTAAGCAAAAAAAATAGGAGTAAAGGCAGCTGGCAACAACGTAAGCAACATGGTGAGCAAGGTGGGTATCTTGGCAGAAATCTAGGCTCTACTTCTATTTGGGAGGGAAAAAAGGGAAGACAAACGCATAGACAGATTTCAATTCAAAAAACTTAAGAAGGAACACATGAGATTTTCCTGAAACGTACGCAAAGTATGACGGATCACTGACAGGCACTAAAAGGAAGAGTTAAGAAACTAATATAAATTGTTAAGACACTAGTTATCACCAAAATTACATACCCTACACTTTTTTGTTGGAGTTCAACCACGAGATTTGTTGCCACAAATGCACAAAATAGAACAATAGGGACAAGGATGAGCGTGAAAGTGATTATCAATGACTTAGCATCTAGTCCAAATATTAGCCTCCCAAGAAGCAAGAATTTCTGCACATTACATAAACCACAAAAAAAGAGTCAAGTACAAGGACATATGTCCAAGTGAAAATAACATACTCATACTCACAGTCGCAAATCAATAGATAGAATCTTGTTTTAGGACACAAACAATTGATCACAATATGTAAGTTACTTCACAGACAGCAAAATTAAGAAGTTCCCTTGGGTGTTGAAGGTGAATTGGAGCATCACAACCACTTCTCTTTTTCTTTTTTGACAGGAAAGGTTTTTTAAGGAGAAACCATAGTTTTAAAATTTGAGGTAGTAAATTTTAAGTGCACTCATGTTTTAGAAGATGAGAGCTTTTGCCTTCTAGATTGTCACTAGGAACCAAAAGATCCTTTTAATGATCAAAGGAGGCTAAGATCCCCAGCTACATTACAGTTTCCAAGGAGTTCGTAACAGGTAGCAAAGTCTTGTAGAACAAAAAAATTGTTCGATTCATTTAACCAATTGGTGCCTTAACTGAATCACATTGTTGGTATACCCTTAAACCACCAAGACATATTATATATTACCCCTTCTAAACAAAAGATGCATCAACTTATGGCCTACCTACAAAAATGACTCTAACATTAGGAACTTGCAAGTTTGATCAACGAGTCCCTGGTAATTGGTATTGCATCTCAATGTTCAAGTCACCACTACCTTTCAGTAGACTATTTCCTATATAAACAAAATTATGATCTAAATTTTGCACTAAATTTAAACTTAAAATTTCAAACATAAGTAAAGATGTATTCAGGTGCTCTCTGTCGGTACCAATATCACAATTATGATCACATATATTGGACATAGGAGGCATCAAATAACAGTGTTCATATTTCTATCAGCTGACCCTAGTCTACTAATAGGAAAAACCACTTCCTATGTTAAATAAAAACTTCCAGATTACACAAAAAATTTCCAGGCAGCTCATTTTTCTGCAAATACTGTGATGCTCACATTTACTGACTTTTCATCAATTTGAATTGAATTATTTATAGTTAAACGATAAAAATATTGACAAGCACAACAATCATGTACTTATTACTCAGATAAATTATGATTTTATCTCTATCTATGGAATATGCTATATATATATATATATATATATATATATATATATATATATATATATATATATATATATATATATATTACAGAGAAAAAATTCATAAAAATACAATCTTTCCTTTGGGAAGAAAAGTACAACCATGATCACATATTTTGCAAGTGTCATTCAACATTTCTCTTTCAATGAGAAAAGTACCCTGCTAAAAGTTATAGTAAAAAGCAGTATGTCCGAAGGATAGCACGTAACAAACACATATAAAAAAATACGGGCATGAGAAAAAAAATCATGTCTCCTTCAAGTGACCATTCATCTCTTTCCAGTCAGACCATTCTCGTCTCTTCCTACCAGTTTGAGAAAAAAAATGCTCTGCAGTGTCCATTAATTTTTTTAATAAATGGTACCCACTGCCTATTCTTATCAATTCCTGCGATTGTTCCACCAGCACATGCCATGTTTAACATCAGCATCAGTAAGCTGACAAGTTTGCCACCATCCGTGAACAAGTTTGTAGTAAATACTTAGTTAGTGCTAAGCTTCTGTACAAACAACATGTTTTGGTTAATGCATAATTAGTGTCATGTTACCATCCGATAACACGTCTTCAGTCAACGCTCAATCAGCAGCATGTCGCAGTCCTGCAACACATTGTCATCCATCAACACACTTCTCTTTCTTTTTTTTGTATACGGTAAAGATTTATTAATAGGTAACAAGAAGGTACCAAAATTAAAAGTTAAAAAAAGACTGCTGGAATCATTCATACATCAATTACAACATCTCCTTAGCTGCTCCAAAAACTCCATATATTGATCTATATTATCAAGGAGACTAATTTTACACCAGCAAACAAATTATGTAAACACTTAATTTAACTCTAGAAATATGGTCTTTTTGCCCATCAAAACAAGCTTTATTTTTTCTAGCCAGAAAGTCTAGAATATGCACAAAGGTATAGTTCTCCATATTTGCTTCAAAGCTTTGTGTTCTCTTGTGCTGTCAACTCTCCAATAATTCCTTCACACGCAGAGGCATGATCGAAGATACCTCGCAAATACTGAAGAAAATTTTTCAACATTGTCTAGCTATTCTGCAATGCAAAAGAAGGTGATTCACAGTCTCCAACTCTTTTTCACATATATAACATTGATTACTTAGTGCAAAACCCTTTTTCTGAAGATTATCACGAGTAAGAAAAGTTCCCCATGCTACAATCCTACCAAAACAAGCTATATTTATAGGATCTTTAGTTCTCCAAATCCCTTTCCAAGGCCAACTTGAATCCCAAAATCTTGTTTGCTTGATTAGAAGGTCATAACACTTTTTTACTGAAAAGGTTCCATCATTACTAGCTATCCATACTAGTGAATCCCCTTTACTCTGATCAATGTGGGTATAATCCAGTTGAAGGAGCAATAGACAAAAGTCGTCAATTTCCCAATCATTCAAATTCCTTGTAAAATTCATATGACATCCCGTGTTGGAAGAAAATTCAGCCAGAACTCCATCTTTGTTATTGCAACAACTGGAAAAAAAAAAGGAAATTTTTTTTCAAGCACTCATCACCTGTCCATAAGTCAGTCCAAAATCTTATTTTAACTCCATTGCCAACCTCCAATTTGGTGAATTGTTGAAACTTGACCCATAACTTACAAATCCCTTTCCATACTCCCCCTCTAGTGTATGAAATATTTGAAGGGGGATTTCAGCCTTGTCTGCTGCCATAGATTGCTTCAATTATTTTGATTCAGACTGCCCCTTCGTTCCTGCTAAATCTCCTAAGTCATTAACACAACATGCTTTTATGCTTTAATTATGCAATCTCAAGTTCCTAATTCACAATCCACTCCCTTTTTGGTGCACTAGTGACCAATTGCCATCCAACTAAGCGAAACTTTTTGTTGCTACAATTTCCTTCCCATAAAAACTTATTCGTCATAGAGTTCATCTTTCTTCCAATTGCATCAGCCATAGCAAATAATGACATTAGATAGGAAGACATACTATCTAAACAATGTTAGTTAAGATAGCATCACGTGATTAATTTGCCACACATAGCCCAGCGCTCTCACCATCGATATTGACATTCAGTAATCCTTTACCTGTCAACACAGTTGGTGGCATGTTGTTGTCCAACTATACATCGTCGTCCAATAACATGTTTCTACTCAGGATGAAGTGAGCACCACAATGTTGTCAGGGCTATGGCATTATTTCGTTATCAGAGCCACAAATTATTTGTAACTCGAGTCGCTTCACGGGTCATATTAAAATATAAGATAATTAATGGCATGGCAATAAATGCACCGCTATTAAAGTCAATATCAGTGCTATAGTAGTAAGTTGTTTAATAATTGTATAAATATGCCAGTACCAAAATTAACGCATCTAATGCACTGCAGTCAATCTTTTATCAAGCTCATATATATTTCTACATTTTCTACAATCTCCCGAAGGTATGTAATCACTATACCTAGTTGTCGAGTGCTTCCTAACTTTTAACACCTATATCAGGTGGCTCTTATATCTTATTTGCATCAAGAGAGAAACATTTTTTTGGATAAGCAGTTTAATTGATGTAAGAGGAAAAATTCACATATTCAAGTCGTTTACCAAAAACAACAAGTTAATAAGGATGATATTTGTTCTTTCCTAATTTCCACTTTACCTTAGGTTTTCACAACTAGAAGTGCCAAATCTTGCAAAAATCCATATAATTTTAGGCCTCGAATGACAATCCTACTAGAAGTATCAAAATTTAGATCATAGAGTATGCCCCGTGTCATACCAGATGTAGTATATTGAGACCATAACTATTGTTTTGACACTAAGTTGCTCAAACTCTTCACTTTTGCTACAGTACCCCTGTCAACACGACATGGGAGTGAGATTCATGCCCAATCGGGCCAACCGATTTTAGGTATTTTGACCGAAATTGAAGGAGAAATTTCGGACAGGTTCAACGATTTCTGTAATCAAAACAAAAGCTGAGGTGAAATTAAAGAAAATGGAATAATATAGAAATTTCTTAAGGCACTCCCTTTACATTTATCTCCTTCCAAGATTCTCCTCTTATTAATATTTTCTCCAAAAGTTTTCTACATAACATCTCATAAATTAGGTTTTCTAGCTCTTTTTCCGGCTGAATCCCTGCACCCATATATAAATCCTAAATCTGTATCCCCGAATCTATAAAATTTAGCTCATGAAGGACCCGACCTCTAGATTCATACCCGTATCAAATACCCGCAACTTACAATTGAGGATCAAAGCTCTTGAATGATTAAAAGTTCCCATTCGTAATCATGAAGGATTACTAGGAATACATCATCATAGGCTTAGCTCAAGTGGCAACTATTGAGGGACTTGTAACAACGTCACATGTTCAACCCCGACATCATGCAAATTAAGCCTAATATTAAAGTGGAAAAGGGTAGATGAACATACCCATTATTTCCAAGTTTTAAAGGTTGTTGTTCATCCTAAGGGTTGGCCCCAACGGAATTCTCGATCATAAATTTTTCATCAATGTCGAGACTTTATTGAACTAACAACAACTAACGAAATAACAAAAACTAACGAACTAACTAAACTAATGAACTAAGTACAACTAACGAACTAACTAAAACTAACGAAAACTACAACTATCGAACTAACTACAACTAACGAACAATTTCTCCTTCCTCTAATGCTGAATAGCTCATTGGACCATAAGAAACCATCTAAGACTACTAACCATCAACCTTGCATGTCAGCTACCTTCCACCAGAACAAATATCAGGTATTCCATCCATCAAGGCTCAAACGAATGGAAAGAAGTGACCTACTATTTTCATCCTTTGCTTAGGTTTGAAGGTGAGACTTCATAATTCTCATCCCACCTCATTAACCATTATTCCACAAAATTTTAATTCTTCACAGCTATTTAAAGAATTTGATTTCAAGAATTTGAAATAGCCATCCACAGAAAGTAACAAACCAGAAACACAACACAAAGAATCCCACAAACACAACACAATTCCAACACCCCCAACCCCGAAAGACCAAAGCTTTCATTTTTTTTCTGATCAACACAAGCTAACTCTTAAAATAGTAAACTCCACATCAAATTCCAGCAAAGTAACACCAACCCATCAATCTTTATTACAATATAACCACGCCCAAACAAAACATAACCCCAACAAAAACAAATCAAAAAAATTAATTTAAGAAATCAAAATTGTTGTTATATAAGCATATAAACTAGTAAGAGGTGCTTATATTGTTGGCTTTCCAAGACTGGTACACGCGCTTAGATTGTTTAGCCATGAAAGATTGATTCTTTGTCACTTTTCTAAAGCAACAAGAAGAAGAAAACACAAGTATAAATTATTTACTTTCATTAAATTTTTTAATCCTTTTTTGGCTTTTTTTTCAACTTTTAAATGACGCTTATGTGGTTCAAATGCGGTGGATTTAATGATGGTTTGTTAGCTTTTTCTTTTTTTATTCTATAGTTTTTTCCGTTAATGTAATAATTTTTTTCCCTTTTTCTTTTTACTTTCCGTTTTAATCAATTAGGACATTTCTCTTTTTACCTTTAACTAGAGAAATTCATTTGTTGTAAAAAAAGTACTAATTTTAAACAAATAAAAAATTATGTCACTGTAAGATCTCTATAAATTAATACTTAATAAATTAATATTTTTCTCCGATTCCGACTTAGGTCAATGAAAAAAATCACCAATTTCGATAAGATAATATATGATCCCATTAATATCATAAATTAATAATTCTTTAAAAGTATAAATATATCTGAGACAATTTAGTGATATATGATTATTTGTGAATAGTATTTTCTTAAAATTTAAATTTAATTGATGTTCATCTCTAATTTTTCTTATTGCATCCAAGAGCTCTAATCTGTTGTTCTTTCAAACTGCACCATAAAATTATGAAGAGTTCTAGATGCGATAAGTGTTTCCTTATGCATAACTAGTTCTAAAGATATTGTATCATCTTCAACTTCATCGTCAACATATTTTTCTCGATGGTGTCCACAATTTCTTCTAAGCTTTGGACCTCTAAACATGTATCACTTCCACCCAAATAATCCAACAGGTTACTGACATCCATTTTATTATGGTAATCAAGATCATTAATCATGACCTCAAGTTCATGAATGACGTTTTTATAACTGAGTCCATTTAAATTCTCTGAGATTGCATTCCTGGAATGAATTTTTATAGTGTTGAAAACAATTTGCTATTGTCTCTTGTCTGAAAATTTGTTGTCCAAGTAGAAATTACAAAATTGATAGCATCAAAAACATTAATCTTTGCTGGATCAGTTTGTCTCACTTCATAGCCTGCATATCCTACGATAAAATCTGTTACGATAATGCATCTTTAAAGCTTTTATTATCCCAGCATCACAAGGTTGCATTTTGATGTCATGTTGGGTGACAAGAAAAATAATGCAACATTTTGTAGTCCTTTAATATTATTATTATGGCTGAACAATTATCTGCCATAATCAAAACTCGTCTACCATGCATGTTGTGGTCAAACCTACAAATGTATTCATAAAAAAAAAAATTGTCATTCATGCTCTTTTGTTTGCATGATAGTGATAATTTAATAAACGAAAAAGGGCAAAAAATACCCCTGAACTACTGGATAAAATCTAAAAAAACCCTTCATCCATCTTTTGGTCTTAAAATACTCTTCTTTTCATCTTTTTGGTCTAAAACTACCCTTCCATCTACCTTTTTGCTCACTTAGGGCATCTCCAACCCAATCCTCTATTTTACTCTCCAAATATAGAGTTCTCTATTTTTTCGAACAATCAACCCAACCCAATTCTCTATTTTACTCTCTAAAAAAGAATCTTTTTCTCTCTTCCCAATATTATATTATTATTTCTATTTCGTTCTTATTTTCTTATTTCATAACATAAATCTTTTATTTCTTTTTTCTCAAATTATTACCTTATATAATTTTTAATGTGATATAAAATTATATTTGTTCTCAAAATTTTAAATAACATAAATTGCAAGAAAATACTAAAACATAAATTAAGGAGGCAAATTCAAATAAAAGTGACATATAATTACATAAATACCCAATTTTTAAAATCATTACGTTGCTCCCATAAATGCTCTATCAATGCATTACAGAGATCAAAATGTACATTTTTGTCATTAATTTATTTATGTCTATCTAAAAATTATTCAAACCGGAGATTTCATATACCACCACTTATATAGTTGAAGCTCTACGACATCTTAAATTGGTGCATTGAAAAACTATTAGTGATCCAAATGTTCGTGATTACATGCAACGAGAACAACAACGAATACTTGAAAAAAGAAATCGGCATTCACCCCCGCAATCACAACCACAATCGCAATAATTTTCGGAATCATATCCTATTGTTTTCCGAATAGTGCTAAATCTCGAAACTACCTAGCGAATTACTAAATTACTATTGTGATCAATTAATTATTATGTTATGTATTGTATTTTATCTTGTCTTTAAATTATTGTGTTATGTATTGTATTGTTATCTTATATTTAAATTATTTATGTTATGTATTGTATTATTGTCTTGTATTTAAATTATCATATCATGTATTGTATTGAAATTATTTTTTTCATCTTGCCATTTGAACTTTTTGTATCTTTAAAATTAAAATTAATAATAAAATAAAATTTTATTATTGATTAAAATTAGAAAAAAATTAAAATACTATTAATTTGAAATTGAAGTAGTATATATTTAAAAAAAAAGTTAAAAATATTATATTACATTTAAAAAAGAATTATGAATCTTAGATATTTAATTAATGGAATAATATATAACATAATATGTTAATTAAAAAGTAATACAAATAATAATATAATAATAAAAAAGTGAAATAAAGGGTGAATAGTAGTTCTCCAAGAACTACTATTCACCTCTCTATAAATGGAGAATAGAGGGTGATTTAGAGGTGAATTGGAGTGTCCATTCTCTATTTTACTCTCCGAATATAGAGAATGGAGAGTAAAATAGAGGTGGGTTGGAGATGGTCTTATACCCATGCAACTAACAACTCTCTCTCTTTTTTAAAAATACTTATTATGTGTCATTTTCTTATTGAATGAAATAAAAATTCACCTCTATTAATTTTTCCCATATTTTATCCAAATCAAAACAATATATAAATTCAAAAATATAGTTTTTTAAATCTAGTAATTTATATTTTCTATAGCTTTTTCAAAAAAAAAAATTATTTTAGATAATTAAAATATTTTTAAAAATATTAGTCCTGCTCAATTACAGGGACATAATATAATACTTTAAAATCCTAAAAAAAGTCCATCTTTTTTTTTTTTAAAAAAATAAAAATAAAAATCATTTAATTTTTTTTGACTAATAATCTTGTCGTCCGTGTCATTAGTCAAAAAAATCATTTAATTTTTTTGACTAATAAAAAAATATTAGTCATGCACCAATTGAGATAACTGTTTTTTAGGATTTATCAATATATTATGTCACTTTGATTGTGTCATGACTAATATTTTTTTAAAAAAATTATTATCTAAGACTTTTTATTTGTTTTTTGAAGGAAAAAAAAACTATAGAAAATAGAAATTATTAGATTTAAAAAAACATATTTTTTGAATCTTGTAAGTATATATTGTTTTGATTTATAAATTATGGAAAAAAATTAATAGGGGTGATCTTTTATTTCATTCATTAATAAAAGGATAAATTACTTATATACACACCTTTATTTTTCATAATTTTTCATTATTCCCTACCATTTTAAAATATTTCCAAAATCTCTAATTTTTACCTAATTCTCAAATCAGCAGGATACATAAATATACCTGCCTTACCCATTTTTGCCTCTTTCTTAAACAACTCTTTTAATTACAATTTTCATGTCAATTTGATTTTCAAAAGGATTCTCTCTCTAGTCAATCAAATTCAAACTACTCAATAGGTAAGATTCGATGATCGTTTTGTTCAATTTTATTTTTTTTATTTTTTCTATTCCTGATGTATACGGAAAATTTTAAAAATTCAAAACAAGGAAAAAAATAAGAGCCAGAAATTATTTCTTTCTCTTAGTTGTAATGATTCTCCACATGTAAATATCCTTGCATATTCACCTCCACATAGTGCAAAACTTTCTGTGCAGATTTCATATCTCTATTGACATTTTGTGGCCTCTGTAATATGTAATCCCATGTACCTTCTGGCATTTCAATCCATGACGGCAGAATTTTCTTAGGATTTTTTATGTTTGATATGGTCTATGGTGTGTTGGATCAACATAAGTTGATATATTATTTTTATCATGTGGTATGATATATGATTTATTGGGGCAAAAAATGATACATTATTTGATACATTGTTATCGATACATTATCAGGTTGTTTTGTTGCTTGATTTAAATCTTGTGAAATTATACATAAAATCCTAATCTTAATCTTTTTTCAATGTATTGCAACTAATGTCTCAAACTATATAATAAGAATTATTTTGATGGGATGTAATTTGCATAACAGTGTATGCTATTATACAATAATTTAAACATGATATATAAATAACATATAATGAATATATAACGTCTCATTTAGTATCAGATACAATATTGTCAACTGGTATTGAATATTTGTTACTATTTTTACCATTATGTATCAACTAAATACTTTGTAGTTATTACAATGTACCATGTAATTAACATTTTTTGTTACATTTTAGTTCACATTTAATTCATTTTTATGATGTAATCTATGAAATGTTTATAGTGATTAAGGGATACTTGTAGTGGCCTCTGCCGAATTCTTTAGTGTTGAAGTCAACATTCCATCTAATCGTTTCTGAGCTGACAATCTTCACATAAGATATGCAACACTTTTATGATGTTGTTCTCGATAAGGCCAAAGCAAGATATGTCGACGATAAAGATGATTCATCATAGTCGAAGAGTTATGTAACTCCACCATAACATGATGACTTGGTTCATGTAGATTAGTGATTATATATCAGTTCACATACAACTTTTGATATTTTATTATTTTTAAGATAGATTAAATAATGTTTTGGAGGGTTTATTATTTTTGAACATACAATTTCTGAAGCTTTACAGTTTTTCCGTAAAAATTAAAGTTGTTTATTTTGAATGTAATTTTTAATATTTTTAGTATCTGATTACATTTTGTCTAATACATATCTTGACACATCATAACAATTAAAACGATATTATTATCTTATACAAAATATCAAAAAATAAGTATTTGATTTATACATTATGATCTGATACAAAAATATCAAAAAGATGAAACGACCTGAAATCATGTAAATAATAAAGATACATTACATTATATATCCTCCCTAATGTATAATTTGTAAAAGATGTTATTTCCCGATTTTTGCAATTTCAAGAATCAAATAGAATCTAACTTCTTTCAAAAAGTATAATGTAGGTAATTGTCACGACTCAACAAGCTACCCATTGATATATTCTGCAAAGTGAAATTCATCATGCTTCCTTTGTTCAATGTTGCAATAGTACAAGATACATTAAAAGTTTGCTACTGTTTTATGTATCATTCCAAAAAAAAATCAACGCAAGATACATTATTACAACTAATCTCAAAAGACCATATTGTCCTCAACATTTACATGTTTCAGATACAAAATAACGATATGATATATTTCATACCAATGTATCATAATTACATGCGTATCGTCAATGATATATTAAAAATAAAAAAGAATTTCACATGTTTATGATACTTTAAAATTATCACACAATGATACAATGATTTAAAAATCTAAACACATATGATGCAACCTTTTTTTCTGTGAATATGGAGTAGAAGATTAATTACTTCAAAATGTATCAAGACTAACAAGATGAACAATATTATAGTCAGATTGCCATAAAAACGTACTGAGCAAAGGAAAAGTTCTCTTGACCTACTCATTCTTTAAAATCTAGTTTAAAATGTCATAACATAAGCAAATATCAACTCAAGACAATCATATCCTTCTCTTTAACCCTAAATGAGCACCCTTCAATAAATTTTGCCCGATCACCAGTTGACTGGCATAGCAATTGCTAACAAATGGGGCATTTAACCATTGTTTGCGAGTGGCTGAAAATTGTTGTTATTAGAATCAACCTTGACATTTGACATTCAAAAAAGTAAAATTTGGTGATTGGACAAAGCGTACAAGCTTGTGCTTTTGCTTCCCAAGCTCAGTAGAAGGGTGAAGCAAATCAGTGTCGTTTGAAATCTTTGGAACATCCATATTGTCTTGAAGTTTTTTTACGATAACAGATGTTGCAAGTTGCTCCAAGAAAAAAAATCCTAAACTCTTTTTCTTCTTTTTAATGATGCAAACTACTTATGTATAAATTAGTAACTACGTTGTATCATGAATAATATCACGACTTATGTATCAAGAAATCAAAAATACTAATTCACAATACAAAACAACTAATTCAATACATTTTTTTATCAGATCTATGTACCTTTAAATTGAAGTTGTGCTTTACTTTATATTTCACTATTACAGAGATGAGAGCTGCTTTACGAGTACTTTTTTTCTCAACTTCAACACTTACAAATTGTACTGGATGTAGCATCAAAATAATGTATCTCTCCAGCCATCATTTTTGTTGTTTCAATGGCAGATTTAAGATTCAATTCAGTTGTAATGGTGGATTTGAGACTTACAAAAGAAATCGTTTGTCCAACAACTATTCAATCACTATTAAATCATTCATAACTCAGATCGCACACCCAAAATGTGGAAAAAAAAATCGATATACTGATCATGTAGAAGTCATCATGGATCGTCTATTTTGGATATGTTGTGATTTTTGGAATAGATGGAGGAGAAGAAAATTTGAATTTTGAATTCTCTAAATCTGTTAGGGATTATAAAAGATTGATATCAATTTCTTTTCCGTGATTTATGGACTGATAATTAATTTTACATTTAGGTTCCTTTTTAAGCGCAACAAGTTATTTAAGGTATCAGACGCTATGTATTCGGTTGAGTAAAATGTATCCGGATGCTACAATTTCTAAGGAGTTTTGTAAAATAGAAAAGAGTAGGGATAGATGTAATTTAAATTTTACACTATGAGATTTATGTAAGTTATACATAATAAAATAACACATAGTAAGTATTTTTTTTAAAAAGAGAGAGAGTTGTTAGTTGCAAGGGTATAAGTGAGCAAAAAGGTGGATGGAAGTGTAATTCTAGACCAAAAAAAATGAGAAAAAGGGTATTCATAAACCAAATGATGGACGAAGGGTGTTTTTAGACCTTTTCTGATAGTTCAGGGATATTTTTGACCCTTTTTCGTTTCATATATGTAATATTTTTTTATGTGAAATGAATAAATATGCTACATGAATTAGTATAATATAATGATTATGATATAATCAAAATTAACCTTCATTATTCTCAAATTATTCTTTAAATTAATAAATATTAATTTATCGATTAAATAATATTTTTATAAAATAATAAAATTTTATGGTTCCTCCTATATTGATTTATAGAGGTTTTACCGTAAAAGGTTAATGTCTAGTGTAATGCTTTGTTAAATATAACATTAGTTATTAATATGATATACTGAGTTACATGACTGTTATTTTATATTAAATCGTATATATTTAAAAAAAATCCTTTAAAATAACTTGTGCATAAGGCCTTTGATTATTCATTATCATTTAAATCCATTATCAATAAGATATCTACTATTCAATTCTTTATTTATTTTTATATATAAATGGCAATAAATTTATTAAGTTTCTTTGATTGTCTAAATTCTTTGACAATGAATGAGATTTTCCTTTAAAATACTGCACATATAGTTCATTTTTGTTTTAAGAGTATCCCTCATTAGATTTTTACTTGTCCACTTTTAAATTTTATTTGTTTCATAAAAAGCAATAATTGATGAAAGTATTTTACTACATTATATCCATATTAAAATAGTATTTAGTCTTAGCTTACGTTGGAACATACTATATGAAGTAATATTTTCAATGATCTTTATACAATTTAAGATTATTATTTAGAATTACAAATACTTTAAATTTAAAGCATCAAAACTAATTCATACATATTTGGTAAAAAGAATATTTATCCTTTTGAATTTTCAACCAAAAAAAAATAAAAAAGAACGCATACTCATCTTGTAAAGATTATTGGTAGTTGTTGACTAATAGCTTTTTATAAAATTATATGTAAGTTATAATCACAAATATTTTTATTTTTAAAAAATACACAATTATATAATTATTTTTTTTAATCATAAAGGATGGGCAGAGCCCATTTCAATTAAAAAGAAGGGAAAGAAACAAGGGATTACAAACATGACTAGGTCGAAAATTCAAATATACACCTATTATACTATTAGGAAACAAAAAAAGAAACTAATTAGCTGCAGCTCGGAGCATCATCATTGTTGTGTCACCTTCATTTTCCACCGTCGGTAACGTAAGCCCGTTTGGCCATAAATTTTTCAAATAATATTTGGAAAAAATTTGGCAAATAATGTTTGTCCATACAATTTGTCAGGTAAATATTTTTGGCAAATATCCCAAATTTTCAAATACTAGTTTTTTCTATTATTTGGGCCAAATCTCATTATTTGGGATGTTTTAAAAATTAAAATTTTACCCCAATCTTTTATCTTTTATAAAAACACCATCTCTACTAGTTGCTTACGTTGTATTACATAATTTTTTACGTGAACACCAAAATAGTGATGAAATATTTAGTGAATATTAAATAATGATATGATTGTTGATGAAAATTATTAAAAATTGGCTCTAGGTAACAAAATCATGTGCTTTGTCTACTTCACGATGTATGGAATAATTCTTGTTGCACTCACTCCAAATTACCACATTGCTTTAGTGTCATGACACTATTTGTTATTGTTGTAACGAACATTCAATTGACTTGTAATACAAACTTTTAGTTAGTTTTGATAGTTTTTAAAACTTGTGTGTATAAATCATATTTTTTTAAAAAAGTGAAATATATTTCCCAAATTTTATGGCCAAACACATGGTGAAATTTCACCCAAATTTTCACTCAAATAATATTTGCCAAGAATATTTGAAAATCTATAGCCAAACGCTAGCTAAATTGGTACATCGAGCTATGGTGTATTTCATATCAGACGTTAACAAGTCTCACTAACATCATGAATTCATCCCAAATGAAGACTCCTTCAGCTCAATGACGTTTAGTTGAACGTTCGGGTTAGATGATGGTCTCATATCCTTGATTGTATGAATTATACACATTGTTGTTATCTGCCTGATTCCGACCCTCGTATGTTTCGTCCTTTAGCTGTGACACGTTGAGCTCAAAGAGTTAATACCACTGATAACAACCTTAGGACGAAAATACTATGGTCTTCTTCAGGTATTCTGCGCCTCTGATGAGTTGATTATGTTTATGTGAATTTGTATTTGTGTTATCGGCTTCTCCATTCAATTCCATCATATATTTGTTATGTCATGCTCTTGGCTTTATGTACCAATGTATCGTTGTGTGGCTCTGTTTGTGTTATTGGCTTCTCCATTCAATTCCATCATATTTTTGTTATGTCTTGATCTTTGGCTTTAAGTATCACTGCATCTATGAATTCGAGACTTCATCCATTATGTGCAAAGTTCTTCATTCTCTAACATTGTAATCCTCAGATTAGGAATCTGGCTTTTGTCCATGTTTACTAATGCCTTAGCTTCGCTAGGTTATGCTTGAAAATTATTGTAACTTATGATTTCTGTACCTGCAAAAGAAAACACAATGTTAACCATAAAATCTACCACCTTGTTTCCTTCTCACAAAGTGTGTTAGCCATACATTTTGCATAAACACAACCTTACCTCCAAATGATAACAACTTGCTTTTCCAAGCTTGAAGCTTGTTTTGCACCTTTTTCATCAATTCTGTGAAGTGTATTTTCTTTTTCTTAGCATGACTAATGGGACAACCTAGATACATATTTGGAAACTTCCCTCTAGAAAAACCAGTCTTCACTTCAATGTCAGAGATAAACTCATTTGCTATATTGTGAAAAACAAAGAATGAGCTCTTTTGAATATTAATCATCTCTTCTGATTGCCTTTCATAATCCCTCATTGTTGACATCAATAACTCTAAAGATTTACCATCGTCTGAGGTGAAAATAATTGTATCATCTGCATAAGCAAGATGACTAATGTTATCACTCCATTTTGGTAACCCATAACCCTTGTAGGTCTCATTACAACCCAAAGCATTTAAACTTCTGGAGAGAGCACACAACAAATAGAATGAACAAAGCAGGAGACAAAGGATCCCCTAGAAGAGTGAAAGAAGCCAGAAACCTGGCATTTATAAGAAAAAGAGTACCAATTGTTAGCAACAAGTCTCCAAACTTTATCAACCACATCATTATCAAAACCCATTCTCTCCAGCACCTTTATCAAAAAAAAAAAATACCTACTCTACTATGTCATATTTTTTTCCATATCTAGCTTGATCACCACATTTGCAGGTTTACCTATCTTACCAATATTAGAAATAATCTCCTGAGCAAATAACATATTTTCTGTTATTCTTCTTCCTTTCACAAAATGAGATTGATTTTGTGAAATCAAATAGGGAGGGAGAACTCCAATTCTATCATTCATCACCTTTGATATAACTTTGTAAAGAAAATTACTCAAACAAATTGGCCTTAGGTCTAAGAAAGTTTGAATAACATCTTTCTTAGGCAATAAAACCCAAGTTAGTATGTGTAATAGACTTAGGAAGTGTAGGATCTAAAAAGAAAACATCAACTATGTAATGTACTTTATCTGCTGGGTTACGGGCGGACGATTTTAAAGAGGACTCCCCATTCATTAGATAGAGAAGATCACCAGGATTTCGTGATCCGCTGCCGAATTTCTTCCAATTCCAGGAGAATGCTCATTCACTTTAAACATATCATCACCAACAATATCCCAACCAAGCTGATAAACATGACCAGTGAACCCATCAGGGCCATTAGCACTGTCCCCATTGAGAGCAAATATTGCGCTTTTTATTTCATACTTAGAAGGTTGTGCATTTAATTTGCAATTGCCCTCCTCAGGAACACTTTTATGAATATATCTCAAAAGTGAAGCTTTCTCCATATTATAATTACCAGAGAATTGCTTCCTGAAAAATTCTTGAGCAGCTGTTGCCACCTGTTCTTCCCCTTCCACCCATTCTCCTTCCAAATTCTAAATTTTGCTAAAACTCAGTTATTTCCTTCTACCTCTCAATGTGAAAGAATCTTGTATTTTTCCCCTTCTAGAAACCACAAAATTTCAGCTTTTTGTCGCCAATACTCTTCCTTAAAATGCACATATTTTTTCAATTATGCATGAGCTTGATGTAGAATTTTTCTATTATCTCCATTGGGGGCAGCTTCAAATAATTGGTCCTTTACCCTTACAACCTCTTCCCTGATAACTAATTGCTTGGAAATATCACCAAAACAACTTTAGTCCAGTTAGACAAGGCTGCTTTGGTCTTTTTCGGCTTTTGTTTCAAATTGATAAACACATCAATCTCTTCTGAAACCCAACTATCCTTCACTACTTGATGGAATTTTGATCTTTCAGACCAAAATTTAAGGAACCTGAAAGTTCTTGTTGGAGAATTAGACTTTTGTCCACAAGAGAGTAACATGGGAGCATGATCAGACACCGTTGTTGCCAAATGTTCTACTTCTACCATCATGAAATATCCCAAACAATCTTGATTTATCAAATACCTATCAAGCCTTTTGAAGATACATTGATTATGAATCCTCCCATTCCACCATGTAAAAGGGATCCCTCTATAATTGACATCCACAAGATCACAAGAATTTATACAAAATGCAAAATCATCATACTAATTAGGATATACATGCGAACCACCAATATTCTCCTCTTCACTCAGAATGACATAAAATCACCCTCAATCAACCAAGGGACATACTGTAAGTACTACTAATATACATGTCATTCAATAATTGTTCCCTTTCCTCAGCATCACATTTGACATAAACTATAGACACAATCAAAGGAGAATATTTTCTTGGAAAAGTAACCTAAGAGTCAACATATTATCAGAATCAGACATCACCTTCACTTGAATACGATCTTAAATGAATACCAAATTTTTCCATTGCAGTTATAATTAGCATACTTCATGCCCAATCTCCTTTTGAACCTTTGTATATTATTAACATTTTCAAAAGGCTCCATCAAAACTATGATAGAAAATTTTTGAAATCTGTGTAATATTTGAATTCTATTGAATGAATTTTGAGATCTAATAGACCTCATTACCAACACAATGTCTTCATCATCATTTAGACCCAATCTTGGTCCCCTTTTGAGGATTAGATCTTTTAGGAAGCACTTCCCCTTTATTTTTGCCTTTAGGAGTTCGTGTTGATGATGGAGAAATGCCTGCAGCTTTATAACTTTGATGCTCAATCTGCAAAATTTCTTTATTTTCTTCATCTTCATTTGCATCTTTGTTAACTATTTCTTGATCCTCCGCAGCCCCTAGGTGAGACACCATCTCATGTAAGGTTTGAACCGGTTATGATTTAACACAAGCCACTTTCAACTCCTAATTTTTGTGTTCCTTCTCTTCCCTATTCACAGATACAGACTCCTGCATATGAGGTGGAAACCACCCCTCTTTCGACTCCAAAATGTGTGAAGGAATTTAAAAAGTAGCATTTTCGAGACTATCTTCCAGAACCTTGGTGAAGATATGCTGCTGAGCTAAACCATCAATATTGTTGTAATATTAATTTTACAATATTAATTAATAGTAATGAAAAGTATATAAATTATTACGTTACAAAAGGTATAAATTACCTATCCAAAAAATTACATTTTATTAAAGTGTGATGTAATGACTTTTAATGTCATTAAGATTTCACATACGTTTCTTAAGAATTCACTTCTCTTTGAAACTCCTATTTGCAACTCCTATATAAAGATGTATTTTGAGTGAGCTTAAAACACCACTACCAACACAAAAAAGAAAAGGAAAAACATTTCCCTCTTTTCTTCTTCTCTTATTGTTATAATAAATTTTGGGCAATTGGTTTTCGGCTACTTCCAAATTTTCAGTCACGAGTGCACGTGTTTGAGAGTAACTGTGGAACCTTGGGGAGCAATCGACTATAATGATTTACACCAGAATCGAGCCAAAATCGCTTTCAAGGCAGTGGCTTGCACGATATAGTGTTTGTGCTAAGTTATCTACTCCCCAACAAAATGGTGTAGCCGAACGGAAAAATAGAACCCTTAAAGAAATGATGAACTCTATGCTTTTAAGCTCTGGTCTATCTGACAATATGTGGGGAGAAACAGTCTTGTCTGCATGTTATATTCTTAAAAGAGTCCCGCATAAGTGTCACGACCGGAATCTAGACCCCAGACAAGACTGGCGTCGTTGACCTCTCAGAGGTCGCAGACAAGCCTACATACGACATACTTACTTCATCTAGGTTAATTTTAGCTGAAAATTTGAACTTTTTGTTTTCTTATTTCATGCAAAATATATTATACTTAACATCATAAGCGTTCACAAATCAACCATCTAATATAGAGATGATCAAATGAAAGAAGCAGTTCATAATTGCATTAAACGTATTCTTGCCAAAACGACACCAATACAAAGTCTGAAATGAAATGGGAAATGAAATACTAGTGAAACATGCTCCACTAGCTAAAGCCTACATATAATCTTGATAATAATGGTTGACATCCTCGAAAGCATGAGGTCCTACCAAGTCCGGATGTAAGTTCCATATCCGGATAGATGCAATGTCGTACCGTAAGCTCTATCATCCACATGTGCCTGCACCTAAAAGTAGATATTGTATTAGATTAGCACACATGTACTAAGTATGGGTATATGCAAGCACACACCAAGGACATGCATGAGTAAGAATTGCTCTATCCTAACAACATAATTTATGGAACGTCAAGTCAGTAGATTTGCCAAATTTGGATTAGGAAAGTTAGTGAACTTGCCAAATTTAGATTAGGAAAGTCTTTCCATGAGAGTAACATGCATCATCATACGTATCGTATTGCACACAACACATAACGTCTTACACATAGCACATAACAAATTGCATATAACACATAATATCTTTCATATCATTCGTTCATATGCCATGAAACTTTGGAATCATGGACTTGACATCAAGACTTCCCAAAAATGAGGGCTCAACATATGGGAACTCAAATAGGAAACCTTTTTTAGCAAACACAGAGTCTGCTTCATTCATTCATACGTACTTCACTTCATATATTTATAAGCTAGTGTAGACACCGGCTATACCTAAGATGTAGTTTAAGACTTTCATCGAGTTCGCTGTGCAAAGATCAAGAATGACCTAGTGTCATTAATTAAGTCTAGCTCACCTCTTAATTATTCTATCCTAACACCTTTGGTATCATTCATTTCTTTATGTGCATTATTTGAGGCTGACTCATTCATTCTTTGGGAACTTTAACTTTAATCGACATAGATCATGTGAGCATCATGAAATTCAGTGTCTGCCTCACACCAAAAAGAGGTGGAATCACCGTCTAAACTGACCCAAAACATGCTAGCATATATAGGGGATTGAACCCTGCTAGATTCCTATATTAGCAGTATAGGTTCAAAGCTAGGAGATATAAGGATACCCATACCCAACATTTCGGACAGTCTCATCTCATGAGAGTTACGTGAACCTCCACCCTTTCTGAAGGAAGGTATCACCGCTCATAGCTATCCTATCGGTAGTTAGTATAAAGTTCCATTGCATTCAACTTATACATCATGGAAATGTTAGGACCAGAAAATAAGCAGGTGTAAACGCGGAAGCTAGCAAAGAAAACCTCAAAAGACAAAGAGTAAGAAGACAACGAGAAATATACCAAAAGACACAAAGATCTAACGTGGTTCGATCAATCGACCTACGTCCACAAAGGAGATGAGCAATCCACAAAGGAGATGGGAAACAGCCTCAACCAATTCACTCGGATTACATGGGAGGTTCACACAAGCGATAACGTATCAAGCTTGTGACCCATAAATTCTCCCCCTAACCAAAACTCTCAAAGCCCTTAAGACTACATTGTGAATGTTGATTAAGTTAGAAGGAACATGTCTCTATTTATAGAGTCCCAAACCTTTTCCTACAAGAAAAAATTAGTCAATACAAAACCTTTTCCTAAAAGGAAAACCTATTTATGGTAAGAAATCAGGGCAAATAAATCCCAACAAATCTCCCCCTTGGCCTGAATTTCTGCCAAAATAAATTTGTCCACCTTCTTTACTTAATCTTCAACAACTTGCTTCTCCTCTCCATAATCTCCTTTGCAAAATTTATGTCTCAACACAGAGAACCTCTCTGAAACAATTTCTCCAACAAAATCTTCAATACTGTCAAAAATTTTGCGGCTAGAACTACACCTGTCAAGATGAACACCTCTTTCTAACCTGGTTCAATAATCGATTATCGAACCACTGAACCTGAATCTGTCATTGAATCTGGCTCAGATACCACTTGTTAGGACCGGAAATAAGCAGGTGTAAACGCGGAAACTAGCAAAGCAAACCTCGAAAGACAACGAGTAAGAAGACAACGAGAAATATACCAAAAGACACAAAGATCTAACGTGGTTCGGTCAATCGACCTACGTCCACAAAAGAGATGAGCAATCCACTATAAATATGAGAGTACAAAATACAGAGGGAAACAACCTCAACCAATTCACTCGGAATACATGGGAGGTTCACACAAGCGATAACGTATCAAGCTTGTGACCCATAAATTCTCCCCCTAACCAAAACTCTCAAAGCCCTTAAGACTACATTGTGAATGCTGATTAAGTTAGAAGGAACATGTCTCTATTTATAGAGTCCCAAACCTTTTCCTACAAGAAAAAAATTAGTCAATACAAAACCTTTTCCTAAAAGGAAAACCTATTTATGGTAAGAAATCAGGGCAAATAAATCCCAACAGGAAGCTGACTTCAAGCATGAGAACATCATAACTCATTAGATGATTTCTCATATCATCATTAGTATTAAGTATGCATTTACTTCAATACTTTCATTAGAGTGTTCATAGAGACTGGTCTCTTCATTAACTTTACACTCTCATATGTGAGTACGTTTTGGTAACATTTACTTAGGCTCATTTGAGATTGTTCTCATCTTTTACATTAGCCTCATATCATGTTGTCACCACATTCATTAATATCAGCATAATTGCTCTTTATAATTACTCTCCCCATTTTTACATGAATGTTCATTTCCTTATATGCCAATGCACTTGGCCATTTGTGTGTTTTACACTCTTACTTTCCCCTTCTAGGGTTTCATCATTCCATTACATAATAATTATTTAATAGTATGCCAATGCACTTGCCCATTTAGTGTGTTTTACACTCGTACTTAACCCTTCTAGGGTTACTTCATTTCATTGCATATATCTTAGGTTCACTTATTTCTAAACGTATGCTAGACTTATGGGTCTATACATACAAGCCATGAGGCTTCATTCATACTTTGTTAAGTGACTCATATCTTCCTATGATTATGTAGTATAAGACTTATATATCTTGTATGTATGCCAAGATCTCGATTCGATCTAAGTAGGTGTCATTATTCTTGAACATTTAATTCACGTATGACTCATGTATCAATATAGAAATTTGGGCAAGGAAACCCAAGTTCGAATACCTTGGACAACACTTAAATTTTTCCTTGATTTTATTTTTAGTCCTCATTACATTGGGATCCTAGATCGAGCCCCAACATCAACATTTCTTTTTAGTTCCTTTTCTTTAGAAACTCTCTCCCTTGGCCGAGGGGTTGTGGGTTCGAACCCCCACAGCCCCCTTTTATTTTTCTATTTATTTTCCTTGTCTATTTCGCATTAACCAAGAGGTTGTGGGATCAAACCCCCACAACCACTTTTTATTTTTCTTTTATTCGTTTTGGTACTGAGAGGTTGTGGGGTCGAACCCCCACAGCCTCCTTATTTTAATTTCATTTAAATGTTGATTATCTTTGCGTTGGCAGTGAGGTTGTGGGATCGAGCCCCTACTGCCTCACTTTATTTTCTTTCTTATTTTCCCTTTCTCCTTTACTCTCCTTCATAGCCTTGAGGTCGTGTGTTCGATTCTCACGCCTCCCATTTTATTTTATTACTTTTTGTACTCTACATTTCAGCCAGCATACCCCATATCGATCCCCCTGACCCCATTTCTTTTCTTGCGATTTTAAGGCATTACACGGGTGAGGTCACAGGTTTGAATCCTGGTGGCTTTATCCCTTTATACTCAATTAAATTTCAGATTTATTCCTCTACATTTAGCCTAAACTAAACTTGTAAGTTTGCTGGAAATTTAGTCATTTTTAGCTTATTTTCACCAACATTTCACTTGAAATCTTAGGGAATTCATAGATCATCTAACGCTTTTTGGGGTGCATTTTCATAGATTCGTTTAGCCAAAATATTGATACTCAAATCATCCACACTTCCATTTTAATGAACATCACGATTTACATAGGTTTATGCACATAAAATGACAACCAAAACATTATCAAATTGAAGCCTTAATCCGAGAACCTCATTCATTGTAACATATTTGTACACGCACACACTTGCACATAATTTTGAATACATGGTTGTCTTTCATACGATTTCAAGTACACAAACATAATCATATTCATCACAAAAACATAACATATACCTAAATCTACCAGCAATCATACTAAACCTATGATTCATTTGGATCTAGTGACAGGGGCATGCAAAAGGAAAAACAATGCTAGTTTCCGGATGAATAATATGAACCTTAAAGGGTCTCTTGGAAAAGGGACCAAGAAATAAGAAAACACATACCTTTTTGACGTTAGACTCGTGACTTGCTCCCCAAAAACTTCACCTAAGAACACGTCTAAGCCTCCTCAATATCAACTCTACTCGAATGACAAACTCCCTTAGCCTAGTGTGCGATTAACGTTTGTTTTCTTGTGATTTCGTGAGTTCTTAAAGTGTGAAGAACTTTGTTTATTTTTATGCTTTTGTATCTTATTTTTGCAGAGGAAATACGTGAGAAATAATAAGAGAGATTGAGTGTGAGAGTGAGAGTGGAGAGATAAACGTGAGAGAGTGGGAGTTGTAGGAGGCTTAGGAGTCTAGTTTTAGGACTTAGTCAAATTTTAATAAAAATCTGATTTCTATTTTATTTTAAATAAGCTAAAATAAATAAGAATTATTAATAATTACATTAATTCAATAGCTTAAATAAAAATTACTTTAATTCATTGCTTCCACCTAGGTTCGAACCCGGGTGGAGTAAGACTTCACTTCATGAGCCTATTTTCGGCCCCCTCTCCCAAAATTGCCCTTCCACCTTATTAATTAGATAATTAATTACATATTTAGAGTAATTACGAAACTATCCATAGCCAGGAAAAAACCACTTTACCGCTAGAACCTTCAAACCTAAGATTTTCTCTTTTTAAGTCCTGTAAAGATTCATTCGAGTAAATATTTGTATTCGAGAGCCCTACATGGTCGGACCTAACCTTTTCAAGCTCAACTAACTCCCCAAGTTAGTTGGCTTGGCTGTAGCAAGGGTTTCGAGGTCTAGTTCTACGCGCATCAGACCGTGTGAACCCTGGACTAATCATAGGCATTCTTGACACATTAAGCATTTCTTATCTTATCCATTTTTAGGGTTGTTACAATAAGAAGTAGACAAGACCTCATATGCATTGTGGAAAGGATTTACTTCTAACTTGAAATTTCTGAAAGTGTGGGGTGTTTGGCTAAGTGACCATTCTATTTGTGAATCTAGAGATGTAGAATTTTTTTAGCATATTTTTCCTTTGAAAAATAATGTGCCGAGTGATGTGAAAAATAATGCTTCTACATCTATGTCTATTAATTCTTATGTTGTACCTTCTTCTAGAGTTATTTATAATGAACATGAAAAAGAACTTAGAAGGAGTAAGAGATGTTGAATCGAGACAAGTTTTAATCCTGATTTTATCACTACTTCTTTACTAAAAATTTTGATATTACTGTTTTAATGATGAATTAGTGTCTATCTATTTAATAGAAGAAGATCCTAAGACTTATGATGAAGCAATGAGATCAATGGATGTTATATTTTGGAAAAAGAATATTAAAAATAAATTAGACTCTATAGTTTCTAATCACACTTGGGACTTGTATGATTTACCTAAAGGTTGTAAGACTAGAAGTAGCAAGTGGATATTTAAGAAGAAATTGAGACCTGATGGTACAATTGATAAATATAAGGCTAGATTTGTGATTAAGGATTTTAACCAAAAGAAAGGTGTTGATTACTTTGATACTTATTCTCCTATGACTAAAATAGCAATCATTAGAACTCTTATTGATTTGGACTCTATTCGCGACTTAGTGGTACATCAAACGGATGTCAAAACAACATTTCTAAATGGTAATTTAGAGAAAGAGATTTATATGACTCAATCCCAGGGTTTTGTGGTTTCAGGACAAGAGAATAAATTATGCAAACTGAGAAAGTCCTTGTATGGACTAAAACAAGTACCTAAGCAATGTTATGAAAAATTTAATATCATGTTAGTGGATAATGACTTTGTTGTAAATTCATCTGATACATGTGTTTATTCTAAGATGATAGATTCAGATTGTGTTATTATATATTTATATGTAGATGACATGTTAATCTTTGGTCCTAATGTGAATGTTATTAATGAGACCAAGAACTTTTTATCATCTAAATTTGAGATAAAAGACCTTCGTGAAGCAGATGTGATTTTGAAAGTTAAAATCAAAACAATTACTAATGGTTTCTCTGTGTCAGTCTCATTACATTGAAAAGACGTTGAAAAAGTTTGATTGTTTTAATGTAGTTATAGTGAGAACTCCTTATGATCCTCTCATACACTTGAAAAAGAATAAAGAATCTGGTATTTCTCAAACTGAATATGCTAAAATAATTTGGAGTGTTATGATATAATTTATGTTGTTGGTAGATTGAGTAGATATACGCATAATCCCAGTAGTGAGAACTGAAATGCTCTTCATCGATTGCTAAGGTATTTAAGAGGTACTATGAATTGGTGTTTGCATTTTAACAAATTTCCTGTTGTTTTAGAAGATTTTTGTGATGCAAATTGGGTAACTGACAATGATGAAGTTAGCTCCATAAATGGCTATATGTTTACTTTGGGTGCAGGTGTTATTTCGTGAAAGTCTTCCAAATAGACTTGTATAGCACGTTCTACCGTGAAATCTGAATTCATTTCTCTCAAGTTGGCAGGGCAAGAAACTGAGTGGTTGAGAAATCTTTTGGCGGATATGTCATTGTGGAAAAGACAAGCATCACTAGTCTCTCTTCACTGTGACTCACAAGCAACAATTGGAATTGCCAAAAATAGTGTGTACAATGAAAAAAAGAGACAGATTCGCATCAAACATGGTGCAGTTAAACAGTTGTTATAACTGGGTGTTATTTTCTTAGAATATGTAAGGTTCGAAAGAAATTTGGAGGATCTTATGACCAAGGGCTTGACAAGGAAAATAATCCTTGAAACGTCGAGGGGGATGAGGCTAAAGCCCATTGATTTAGGTAATGTGGTGGACCTGTTAGGCATCTGTTGACACCCAATTTTTGACCCACGTCGGTATAAGTTAATTATCAAGCTTCGTGAGTTTTTAAATTAATTTAGATTAATTAGTTTTATAATTTTGTGAAATATAACGATATAATGTTTACATAGTTGTGTATATAGCCAGTATATCCTGTGTATATTAGAAACCACTCCCAATTTCAACCCAATTCAAACCCAACAGCCAATTTCCCTTTTGTTTATCTCCAGCCCGCACCTTTTTCTTATAAGCCGGCCCAACTCCAATCCAGCCCATTCCCCTTTACCCAAAACCCACTAACTTAAATCTCCAACCCGACCCAAACCCAGCTAACCCCCGACCCGCTCTGACCCGACCCGACCCAAACCACTCCCTTTCTTCTTCCTTTCCCTCGACAGATTCCCAGAAACAAAGAGAAATCCCCAGACACACAGCCCCCTTCTCCTCACCCCTCTCTCGTCTCCCACGCGTCTCGTCTCCCTCTCTCCCAAACTCCCTCCCTCGCGCGAACCCAGCAAATTCCCAGACCAAGCGTGAAAAATTTCAGAACAAAAACCCAGAAAACGCAGAAACCCAGAAAAGGAAGCCAGCCACGCGACAACGCCCACGTTCTCTCCCTCTCTCACCTATCTCGCTGCGTCTCTCTCCCACGCGAGACCCAGCCAACAAATCCCGAGAACAAACCCAGAAAGATTCTCCCCCTGCTCCCCACGCCCTCCCCCTTATCGAAAAAACTCCAAATTCCATTCGATAAAGACCCCATCCTTTCTTCGAAAGGAAAGAAAAAAGGAAAAAAAAAAGGAGAGAAATTTTTGGGAGCTGGAATTTTCCTTTGAGAATTGAAAATTTGGTTAGGTCTTCGTTGAGAAGTGCGAGAGAGTTGGTAAGGTGCGGTGCTCGGGTCTAAATCTTCAACCAGATTCCGTTTCTTCATCGGAAACCGGTGTTCGTGTTTGCACGGTGAAGTCGTCGCTTAGCCTGCTCGTCGGTTCCAGTCGCTGCTCATCGACAGGTAACCTCCTCCCGCCTCTTACTATCTCCTCGTTTTCTTCCGTTTCGAATGATTTTTCATTTGCTGTGATGCGTTGTGTTTCGGCTGTGATTGTCGAATTCATCTAATGATTCTGTTGTTGGTTTCCCTGTTTTACTACTGTTTTCGCTATCACATTAATCAGTCCGGTTGCTTATGTACGTTTCATGCTGAGCGTCTTCTTCATCGTTCGTGTCAATGTTTCGTCGAAATCTCTGATGGTTGGTAGTTGAATGTTTAGGTTTTGCCTTGTATGTCGTCGTCAAAGTCTTCCAGTTTGGATGCGTCTGCGGTCCTTAGCTTGTTTGTTCTTATCCATCTTAGTTCGCTGCGTCCTGTCTTGTTCGGATTCTGTCATAAACTTTACTAGGGATTTGATCTCTCGATGTTTAAGGGCTTATGAACCTCATACTGTCTCACATCAAACTCTTAGAACATTTAATATATATTTCGTCTCATGAGTTAATTTATCTTTCGCATATGTGGTAGGATAGGCTGCTTGAACTTTACGTGAGAATTGGCTTGTTTATTAGCTTGAAAGAGAGTTTAATCCCCTGTCGTTTGCCCCCGTGGTCTTCCATGGCATCTCTAGTTTCTTTGTTCATTCAAGATGATTTTGCTTGGATGCCGGTATGAATCTTTCTGTGTGATAAGCATGAAGCACACTTTTTTTTTGTGAATTTTGAGTTTATTTTTTATGCAATGGCCATACATCTCCAGAAGATATAGTATACAGATGGCATAATAGTTAATAATTTCAATGTCATACCCAGTTTATGAATCTTTTCACTCTTATGCTAATTTGCTGTTATTTCTCGCATGTGGGAATTTCCTTTCGAGTTCATTTGGGACTCCCTTCTCTTCTTTTTACTTTCGGAGGAGCCACGAAGGCTCAAAAGCTTTTCCCATCGAGTCAGCCTACCAAGACAGAAGTGCAAGTTCATAAACCCATGGAGATTGAAGGAAGTCCAAAACGGACTAGAAGATTTCTTCGTTTTATGTTTTCGTATTATTATCATTTTTGTAATGGGCATAAGCCCTTTGTTGTTTTTACTTTCCTAGTTATTTTATATGTTTAGACTAGGACAGGTGAAAATGGGTTAAAAACCCAAAGGCAGGTGGGTCCGAGTTTCGGCCAAGGCGAACAGCATCCGAAATTTGGACCCGAATCTCTCTCTCTCTTTCCCTCTCTCTCTCTCTTTATTATTTGCTCATGTTGTTTTGTTTTGAATGTCGTTAGCTAAGGATTAGAAAATTCCAACCCCATCGAACGTCTTTGTTTTATCAAACTCGAATTAAAAGTTTGAAACTTTAAAAGATAGATGTTTAAGTTTGGAAATCGCTTAGAGTTAAAGTGTATCTTCAATGAAACATTCTACAAAATTAGATAATTTGCATAAGAGTTTCTAATAAAGTTCTATAAACAAAAGATCTGCAAAGATTAAGTAAGATAGTCAAATAAGTTAATCGCCGGAAAACCGTGTTTAACGGAGTGTCTTAGGTGCCTAACACCTTCCTAAGACACTAATAAGAATCCCGAACCCCCTAAAATATTTTCAAAAACGATTTTTTCTGTTTAAGTTGTTTTGGAAATGAGTTTTCTTAATTTTTCTTAAAAATTAAGTGGCGACTCCTAAAAGTCGAAAATACCCTTTAATAAAACAGACTCTTTTCGAAAATTAATTTTTTGATAAAACAGAAATGGCGACTCTGCTGGGGATTTTGGAGGATTCTAACCTTAAGATTAACTTGATTGACTGTTTGTGATAAATGTTTACTTGTTTAAATTGTTTAGCTTTTGAAAATTGCATTTTTCTCATGGCATAACTTCCGCCAAACGGCAAATAGTTGCATTAGGAAACGGAAGTTACGCGGCTTACCGCGACTTCTCTCAGAAATACCCCAACAACTTATTTGCGAGTATCGAATAAATAGTTGGAATACGGTCATCCGACGTTATTCGATAGCTCCACCCCGATGTTTGTCCGACTCGGGTAATCGTCTATTTGAAAACAACTCTAGAAAGCCTATGTTAGAGCGAAACCAAAACCAAATTAGGCATCAGCCTAGGATGACTTAATACCCAAGGCGTATTAAGTCCATTTTAGTAGAAAACCACCAAAAAACGCGTCTAAGGTCTTCGACCTCACGACGCATCATATTATGTGACATTCGAAGTGTATGTGTGAAAAACCAAACTTGGGGGTAGGGGAAAGTCTAACGGGTTTCTGTTTTGCAGATATGGACCGCTTCCCAAAATTCAACATGGTCGTCTCCGCGCCATCCCAACTTACTATGTGGCACAATGACTTAGACGAAGATCATAAGCGGACTCTCAGCAAATATATAGGGGCCTTGACTGAGCTAATCAATATGGATGGAATGCCAGAGTTGATTGAGGTACTTACGGGTTACTGGGACAGCCAAAGAATGGTCTTCCGTTTTGGGATGGCCGAAATCACCCCTACATTAGAAGAAATAAGAGATTGCATAGACACCGTGGGCACAGGCTTAGAGAGAAGAGCCCGAAAACAGGAGGACGTGTTTATCCCCAACAAACCTTCCGTTAAGAACATCTCGGATTGGTTAGGGCTTAGAAAGGATTTCACCCATTGGTGTCAAGACTCCCACGTAATGTTCAGGGACTTGTACGTCAGATTTGGACACGCGAGTTTCTACGCCGCGTATAATTAGGAATTTAGAATTTCCTACAGGGAGTGGAACGAGCTCCGTCCATTGGCGTTTGCCATAGCCTTGTTGGGAACAATGGTCTTCCCGCACGGCCCGAGCCTGAGCATCAACACCAGAGTCATAACACTCGTCCAGACGCTGTTCAAGGGGTACGAGAATCAAGGAACAACAAAATACTACTCCTTAGCCCCGGTCATATTATCGGACATATATCGCGCTTTGGGTAAGTGCAAAGAGGGACATCGGTACTTCCAGGGGTGCAATCTGCTCCTCCAATGGTGGATTCTCCGCCACTTGGCGAAGGGTGCTGGAACTCGAGAATTGCACACTCTTGACAACAAGAACACTCTCAAAGACCTGAACAATTTGCTATTCTGGACCAACCTAAACAATCGGAGAACAAGAGGGAGATGGGCCCAGATTTTCTCCGAGTTGAGAGAAGAGGACCTCCGATGGATGCTCGACCGCTTCATATCCAAGGAAGTTGTCGTGGAGGGTCGTAGATGTGCCGTACTCCCTCTACCCGGCATTCGAGGAATTAGCCCTTACGCGCCATTCCGAGTCTTGCGACAGTTCGGAAGAAGGCAGACTGTGCCTAGAGAAGCATACTATGGCGTTTATGTGTACGACATTGGAGACGACAGGGTGGACGACGCTACAGAGATGCTCAGAGAATGGAAGAATGCCAAGCGTATGGGTAAGGACACTATCGCTCCTGACCGATTCAACGCTGGATACGACGAAGGTTACAAAGCATGGTTGAAAAGAGATATACAAACTATCTCCTTTCAAATTCCACGTAGCTTCCGCAGTGTGACAAACGAAGAAGCCAAAGCAGTGGCCGAATTGCGAGAGATAAAGGAAGAGGCCAATGAGGTCTACGCCAAGTTCGTGGAGAACCAGGATGCACTCGAAAGGGCAACTCGAGAGATTGAGAGACTGAAGCAAGGGTATGACGAGTTCGACAGCTGGATCCAGCAGAAAATCGAGAGAATGCGATATGAAAGTCTGGAAGACAAAGGTCGTCTTGGTGAGGGGTTCTTGCTGATGCTGAGGTACATGTTCCAACAACACAAAACTCGGAAAGACGACGATGGAGCGGGACCATCCGGAGCATCATAGTGGACATCGCCCCTGCGCGGGTTTTTCTCTGTTTGTACTTGCATTATTTTAGCCCCTGCGTAGGCCTGATATTATCACATTTTCTAAATAGCTCCTGCGTGGGCCTGATATTATCACATTTTCTAAATAGCTCCTGCGTGGGTTTGTTTATTTCCCTTGTAATCATTATATTTTTGGGGGGAATCGTTTAATTGGTTTAACTCACACATATATCCTTCGAATCGCTAGGCCTACCCTTGGCGCAAAAGGGTCACATGCATTGTTTAGGACACGATGTATTTGTTTAAATGCTTGTGTGTTTATCTATTTTCTATGCGATATTATGCATTTTGTACTCAGGATATGCACTTACAAATTTGCCTTTGAGTTGTTTTACCTTACAGGTACCTCTTACTGATCTGTGTCGATAAAGCTGGCAGATCACCCCTACTTTACCAGATCAAAAGGTCCCGCAGACTCCTTCCCCGGAACAAACACAAACATAGCCATGGGAGAAAACAACGAGGAAGTCAACCTTACAGGTGCTGTGGTGGCTCAGCCCATCGCGGTAGATCAAAGTGAGCTGATTGCGCAGCTAATGCAGCAGATAGCAGATTTAAGAGTAGAGATTCAGCAAAGGCAAGATATGCCTCCACCCGGGTTTGGACCCGACTTTCTCGGCGCGAGACCTCCTACATACTCCCCTTCGTCCAACTTAGATCCTACTCGGCACCGTCCATCAACACCCGTGCATAACCCGTCCGGGATAGACATGACCACCCAAGACCCTCAATACGCGTCAGTCTCCTACCAAACTCCCCCGCCACTCCAAAACAATCCTCTACACCCCCAAAATACTCAAACAGCCACCCTGCCCCAAAATCAAGTCCAAAATCCCACCGCCTTCAATTCCCAAACACTGCATCCCCACTTGACACAAAATATCAATCCCCAAAATTATCCACAGAATTATCAAACAGCACAAAACCTACCAAGCCCTTCCATAGCTCCACCCCTCCCCAAAAGAGCCACTTTTCAAGTCCCTATCTCGGTCGAGCATGAGGTGCACGGCTCCGAGTTGGACCATTACGAAGAGCAAGAAAGAGAGTGGAGGGCGAGGGAAGAAGCAAAGGCAGACATAAAAGAGGAGATCAAAAGGGCGATGAAAGAATTGCAATGCACTCCTGACGTCGCCGGGTTGAGCTACGCAGAACTATGCATCCACCCAAACTTGAACCTGCCTGAAGGGTTCAAGATCCCGAAGTTTGATACCTTCGGAGGGGTGGGCAACGCCATGGCACACTTGAGAGCATACTGTGACCAACTCGTAGGAGTTGGCAAAGATGAAGCGTTGAGGTTGTTCAGCCGGAGCCTGTGCGGTGAGGCCCTGGAATAGTTCACGTCGTATGAGACTCGACAATGGTCCAGTTGGAGCGCCCTGGCTAAGGATTTCATCGACAGATTTGCGTATAACGTCGAGATAGTCCCTGATCGGTACTCCTTGGAGAAGATGAAACCGAAGCCCACGGAAAGCTATCGAGAATTCACGTACAGATGGAGGAAAGAGGCGGCAAGGGTAAGGCCTACGATGACAGAGAAAGAGATCGTAGAGGTGTTCATACGGGTGCAAGAACCCGAGTATTATGACAGAGTCATCTTATTAATTGGCTCCAAGTTCGCCGAGATAGTCAAAGTAGGTGAGACTATCGAAGATGGCCTAAAATCGGGAAAGATAGCCCGAGTGTCTGCATCGCCTGGGTCTTCCGGGCTGGTAAGAAAGAGAAGAGAGGAGGTTAACGCTATCTCACACGGGGGAAGAAAGGCCCCCAGAAACTTACCACATCCCCAAGGCCGTTCCTACCCTCCATCACGGCCTCACCAAGCCTACCGTCCAAACTCAAATCATTCCGGCCAATACAATGCCGGCCCCACTTATCCAGAGGCCCATATTGTGTCGTATCAGAATCCACCCCCGATTCCCCAAAATTTTCCAAACTACCCCCAAGCCTATCAAGTCCCTCCCCACTACCAGAATGTCGCTTCCAGCTGCGCTAATGTATAGCCCAGCTATCAAGCACCGTCCCCTGCATATCAAATACAAACCCCAGCATATCAAAGCCCCCATCCAAATTACCAAGCCCCAATGCCAAACTATCAAACAAATCCTCACCCCAGAACCCAAGCTCCACGACCAAACGCCCGCAATTACCAACAAGTCCCTCCCCCTCAACAGGGCGGGTATGATCCCCTTCGCCCCAGGTCTGAGAAGAAGCCCTCCAGAAGCTTCACCGTGTTGGCTGAAAGCAGAACTAAATTGTTCGAAAGATTATCCTCGGCCGGATACATCCACCCTATGGGGCCCAAGCCCGTGGATGTCAATTCCAGATTCTACAGACCTGAACAGAGTTGTGCTTATCATTCCAACAGTGTTGGACATAGTACAGAAGACTGTATCAATCTCAGGCATAAGATTCAGGACTTGATCGACCAGGAAGTGGTCTCCCTTCAGCCCGCGGCGCCAAACGTCAACACGAATCCGTTGCCAAATCATGGGGGTGGAAACATCAACATGATAGAAACTGACGAAGATGAGCGTGAAGCCAAGAGAATTACTCCTGTTGTTCAGGAAGACTTGGAAAGGGCTGTCGCCTCTTTGAGCGTTAGGGAAAAGGGAGAGTTTGTCATTCTGACACCTGCAAAGGCTGTTGCCTTGGTGCCCGCAAAGACTCTCGCCAAGCCCAAGTTTATTATAGAGACGGCCGTGGCTCAGGGCATGACTAGATCTGGCAGATGTTACACTCCCGACGAGCTCACTCTCGGAGGGCAAAAGAGAGATCATTCCAAGAGGCCGATAAGCGAGGGGGAAGCAGAAGAGTTCTGGAGAAGGATGCAACCGAAGGACTATTCCATCGTCAAACATTTAGAGAAGACTCCGGCTCAGATATCTGTGTGGGCCTTGCTGATGAGCTCTCAGTCCCACAGGCAGGCCTTAATGAAAGCTCTTGATGATACATACGTGATCTCAGGCACAAGCAGCGACAATGTAGCCGCTATGATTCACCAAGTCATTCAGGGACACCGCATCAGCTTCTGCGATGATGAGTTGCCGGCCGAAGGGAGAGCCCACAACAAAGCTCTACACATCACCGTGGTATGCCGCGGAAAGATCGTCAACCGTGTTTTAGTAGACGACGGATCGGGCCTAAACATATGCCCCTTGTCCACGCTGAAGCAGATGAGGTTTGACCTCGGAAAGTTGGAGAAAAACCAGGTCAATGTGAGAGCATTTGATGGTGTGCAGAGAGAGACGTTAGGAGCAGTGAACTTGACCATCCAGATGGGCCCCGCAGAATTCGAGGCGAAATTCCAGGTGTTGGATATCGACACCAGTTATAACCTCCTTTTGGGTAGGCCATTCATTCATATGGCTGGAGCCATTCCCTCCACTCTTCACCAAGTGATGAAACTAGTATGGAGAAATGAAGAACTAGTTATTCACGGGGAAAGGAGCCATTCAGGTAAGCAGGTGCCGATCTTGGACGAGACGCCGCAGACTTCGGATTTCTACACAGTGGAGTTGGTGAATGCCACCGATGAGGGCTCGGTGCCACAGTCTCCCATGCCGGCCGTGTACAGAATGATTGCTACGGTAATGCTATAAAGCGGATTCGAACCAGGTTCCGGACTAGGAAGGAATGCCCAAGGGATCATCAAGCCAGTTCCCGTCCCGGCTCAGGGATCAAAGTATGGTTTGGGGTACATCCCCAAAGATGATGATATGAAGATGAAGAGGAGAAAGGATCAAGAGTTGACTAAGCCGATCCCGCATCTCTATCACTCCTTTCCAGTCCGGGAGCATGCCAAGCCTGAAGACGACGGGGAAGGAATCTGTGGCCTTTTCAAGGAGATTCACGCTGTTATCAAGGAGGAGGTCGACCCAACTGGAATTCGTGATGCTGAACCAGGGGAGATGCCACAAAACTGCACGTCCACGCCGATCCTGATGTCCCGGACTCTTGGGTAGAAAGGAATTATCTTGTGCATACCAAAATCGGTGGTCGTTCGGAAGAGGCCCGAGACCCACCATTTCTGCATTTTCTTGAATTTGAATTTTGTTATGATTGTTTAAAAGGGCGACATGGCCTTGTGCCATGACCCAAGTTTGCGTTTTGATTTGATTTAAATGAAAGCCTCTTTATTTTGACTTTGTTTATTCGATTGCTTGTTATATTTTACTTTTCTAATTTTGTCTATTTATGATTTCAGTAACATAAGTTACAAACCTGCCAATGTCATGTCATGTCATGAGCTAAACGAGCAAAATGAGGCAAATGACGACGAGGCTGACGGCTACAACGAAGAAAGCGGGGAACCAGACTATGTAGTAGAAGAGTTTCGACAGTTCGAGAATCAACATAAACCGAATCTGGAGGAAACAGAGACGGTAAATCTGGGGGATTCAGAATGTGTCAGAGAGGTTAAGATCAGCACTCACCTGAACGAAACTCAGAAGGAGATCCTGGTTCATTTGCTTGCCGAATACAGCGATCTGTTTGTCTGGGAGGTCAGTGACATGCAGGGGCTGAGTACTGATGTTGTATCCCATAAGCTACCTATCAACCCAGGGTTCGAGCCAGTGAAGCAAAAGACTCGGAAATTCAAGCCTGAATTGAGTTTGAAGATTAAGGAGGAAATCACCAAGCAGATAGAGTCTCGGTCGGTAGAAGTAACGCAATATCCCACATGGTTGGCGAATGTCGTTCCGGTCGCCAAGAAAGATGGAAAAATCAGGATTTGTGTTGATTACAGAGATCTCAACAAGGCTAGTCCAAAGGATAATTTTCCGTTGCCAAATATCCATATTTTGATTGATAACTGTGCCAAACATGAAATGCAGTCATTTGTGGATTGTTATGCGGGTTATCACCAGATTCTGATGGACGAAGAAGATGCGGAGAAAACAACTTTCATCACACCTTGGGGGGTATATCACTACAGGGTGATGCCGTTTGGGCTCAAAAACGCCGGTTCCACTTACATGAGAGCCATGACGACCATCTTTCATGACATGATTCACAAGGAAATAGAAGTGTACGTGGACGACGTCATAATTAAATCCCGCGAGAGCTCGGATCATGTGACACACCTGAGGAAATTCTTTGAACGTTTGCGTCGGTACAACTTGAAACTAAATCCCGCCAAGTGTGCTTTTGGAGTCCCGGCTGGGAAGTTGCTGGGGTTTGTAGTCAGCAGAAGAGGTATTGAACTTGACCCTTCCAAGATTAAGGCAATTCAAGAGTTACCTCCGCCGAAAACGAGAAAAGAAGTGATGAGTTTCTTAGGGAGGTTAAACTATATCAGCCGGTTTATAGCACAATCGACAGTGGTATGTGAACCTATCTTCAAGTTGCTGAAGAAAGATGCTCCGACTAAGTGGACTGAGGAGTGCCAGACCGCTTTCGACGCTATCAAGAGTTACTTGTCTAACCCACCAGTATTGGTTCCTCCACGAGAAGGGAGTCCTTTGCTACTGTATTTGTCAGTTTCAGATGGTGCATTTGGATGTGTACTGGGTCAACACGACGAGACAGGGAAGAAGGAAAGGGCAATCTACTACATCAGCAAGAAATTTACTCCGTACGAGTCTCGCTACACCTTGCTGGAAAGAACCTGCTGTGCTCTGACATGGCTTACCCAGAAGCTGAGGCACTATTTGTCGTCGTATACTACATATCTTATCTCCAGAATGGATCCATTGAAGTATATCTTCCAGAAAGCGATGCCGACCGGGAAGTTAGCTAAATGGCAAATGCTGTTAAGTGAGTTTGACATCGTATACGTGACTCAGAAGGCAATAAAGGCACAAGCTTTGGCTGATCATCTTGCGGAAAATCCCGTTGACGAAGAGTATGAACCTTTCAAGACATATTTTCACGATGAAGAAGTGTCATTTGTGGGTGAAGATATCTCTGAATCTTATCCAGGTTGGAGATTATTCTTCGATGGAGCGGTGAATCACCAGGGTAAAGGTGTTGGAGTAGTCCTGGTATCAGAATCTGGTCAGCACTATCTTATGGCGGCTAAGCTACGATTCAACTGCACAAACAACATGGCTGAGTATGAAGCTTGCATCCTCGGCTTGAAAATGGCCGTTGACATGAATGTTTACGAGTTACTGGTTATTGGCGATTCAGACCTCTTGATTCATCAGGTTCAAGGAGAATGGGCTGTGAAGAACCCGAAGATTGTACCCTACGTGCAATATGTGCAAAATCTGTGTAAAAGGTTTTGCAAGATCGAATTCAGACATACTCCCAGAATACAGAACGAATTAGTTGATGCTCTTGCCACCATCGCTTCAATGGTCAAACATCCCGATACTGATTACATCGACCCGCTGGATATAGGCTTGAAGGAACATCCAGTCCATTGTTCACACGTGGAATCAGAACCAGATGGTTTGCCTTGGTACTTCGACATAAAGAGGTACTTGGAGTCTGGGACATATCCAGAAGATGCTACATCTAGTCAGAAGAGATCGATACATCGTATGGCTCTCAATTTCTTTTTGAACGGAGAAGTCATGTATAGGAGGACTCCAGATTTGGGTCTTTTAAGATGTGTAGATGCTGCTGAAGCTGTGAGGCTTATTGAACAGATACATGCTAGAGTTTGTGGTACACATATGAATGGACTTACCTTGGCAAGAAAGGTCCTCCGAGCCGGTTATTTCTGGATGACTATGGCCAGTTGTATAGACAGAGAATGACTCGCGCTTTTCACAAAAGGGTAAGAGCCAGAAATTTTGAAGTGGGTCAGTTGGTCCTTAAGCGTATTTTTCCTCATCAAGACGAGTACAAAGGAAAGTTCGCACCAAACTGGCAAGGTCCTTACATGGTTCGCAAAGTACTATCTGGAGGTGCTTTAGTCTTGTCAGAGATGGATGGCGCTGTATGGCCCAAACCTATCAACTCAGATGCTATCAAGAGATACTATGTGTGAAGTTTCGCTTCACATTTTCTTTCATTTACTTGTAATCGTTTTGTTTGCTTGTATTTGTCAAACTTGAATCATTATCCCTTTTGTTCTGAACTATGTTTGACCTGATTCCTGCCTCAATGGGATACGTAGGCGCCACAAGGGCTCGGTCATATCTCTCGTAAGATTTCTATTCCCCTGTACAGTAGAACAGGGATAGAATTTTTGAGAGGGACTCAAAAATTCTCCAAGAACTTTCTCTTCAGTGGATCCAATTAAAGACATTTCGAGATCTGCAACTGGGACAGAATTTTTGAGAAGATCTCAAAAATTCCCCGATCTATTCGGTCGCAACGAAAATATGGGCAAAATACCAAACTGGGACAGAAATTTTGAGGATGCCCTCAAAATTTCGTCATGGGTCTTCCCTACAAGTCCGGAATGCCTCTGAAATTCATTCTACAAGCGTCGGACTCAAAGAAGCTCGTTAAGTCCAACATGACATAACTTGGCAGTGACCTTTTCGAGATACTATTTCTTAAAATTTTTTTGTTTCTCTTAAAAATTTTCCTTTTATATTTCATCTGTTTAGCATAAAATATTTTCTTATCTATCAAGAGTCGAGAAATCTGGAAATCAACCTGAGATATCAAGATCAGGAGCAAACAACTGAAGGGATCGACACAGATCAGTATGTTTAAAACTGACGATTTTTCTGTGGATGCAGGTTTATAGCTTTGCTTCGAAATCGGCTGAATTCTTTCGACGAATGAATACAGAGAAAGAGAAAACTATCTCCAAAATCAGTGATTGTATTGAAAGCAGGAAGCGCTTCATATCGTTTATGACAAGATACTTGCGAATGTGTTTGTTTATTTCAAGCCATTCCCTAATATGTGAAATTTACCAAGTGTCCGGCCAGATTCAAAGGTGAATCAAACATGAATCTCAGCAAAAAATTCACGTTTTCTATAGAAGACGCTATTTGCATTGCGTTATCAAAGCAAGATGATTGTTGTCGATCGGACAATGCACTACCTCAGAAGATACAATCATGCAATTATTATTTTGTCATTATCAATCAAGTCGATATATTATTCGGAGGTCGTCTTGCCATTACTATCCACGGGGGCGACACAAAGAATCATGCATCGCGAAGAATCATGCCTCATAGAAAATCATGCATCGAGAGTCGATAATTATGCATGACGAGAAGATTTCATACCTCGTCCAATTTATATATCGCGAGAAGACTTTATACCTCGCAGGAATTATGCATGACGAGAAGATTTCATACCTCGTCCAATTTATATATCGCGAGAAGACTTTATACCTCGCAGGAATTATGCATGACGAGAAGATTTCATACCTCGTCCAATTTATATATCGCGAGAAGACTTTATACCTCGCAGGAATTATGCATGACGAGAAGATTTCATACCTCGTCCAATTTATATATCGCGAGAAGACTTTATACCTCGCAGGAATTATGCATGACGAGAAGATTTCATACCTCGTCCAATTTATATATCGCGAGAAGACTTTATACCTCGCAGGAATTATGCATGACGAGAAGATTTCATACCTCGTCCAATTTATATATCGCGAGAAGACTTTATACCTCGCAGGAATTATGCATGACGAGAAGATTTCATACCTCGTC
>CM064966.1:56432502-56473066 GCA_032847665.1 Solanum chilense
GCCAAGAGGGCCATTCATATTCATACTGCCAAGAGGGCCATTCATATTCATACCGCCAAGAGGGCCATTCATATTCATACTGCCAAGAGGGCCATTCATATTCATACCGCCAAGAGGGCCATTCATATTCATACTGCCAAGAGGGCCATTCATATTCATACCGCCAAGAGGGCCATTCATATTCATACTGACAAGAGGGCCATTCATATTCATACCGCCAAGAGGGCCATTCATATTCATACTGCCAAGAGGGTCATTCATATTCATACTGCCAAGAGGGCCATTCATATTTAAATGAGGAGTATATTGAAGATTTTATTTACAAAACACAAGGCATAAGCTTTGTTTGCATGACGTCAGAACGATCGAGTCGGCGTCGAACATTGAGGAGATAAATAAAGTGTCGACATGGTAAAAAGACACTGTCTCCCATTCTAATTGCATTTTTTAAGCTGACGAGTTTTATCTCAGTCTTTGTCGAGAGCATCCAAAAGGATGAATTCTCCAAAAACCACAGGTGCGGACGACATCAAAAAGGATGCAGCACAATGTGGAACTTTTTCTTAGCAGCGAACTGGGACACAGTCCAAAGAGGAATGTCAGACTCTTAGTACGCGAGCAGAAGAGAGACTTCCACCACAATCGAACCACCCTCTCGAAGCATGCTGGGTTTTCTTTAGTTTCGTCAGTTTTCTGTCTCGTATCCGGAAGTTTTGTTTTATCGGAAGCAAGTTTCCAATCTGAGTGACAATGCGTCAAGAGCTTTGAAAATTATGTCCGTGTGAGTTCTTAATTATGGGTGTGAAGCGCGCCACATTCATGGCTAAGAGGTTACAAGCCTCCTTTTCATACTCGTTTAATTTGTCACTTGTCTAGAACCAAAGGTTATCTGACATAATAGATTTCCTTTTCCACCGATTGAGTCGAACTACACACAGCCTGATTCCGAAAGTTTGAGGATATGTAGGCGAATTCAATGTTGAAACTCGGCTGTATTCCAACATTCACTCTCGAATTCTATTCTCGAGCATTTCGATGCCTTCATAATTCGGTATCGAGGTGGCTTTCGATTCTTTCAAATCATATGATAAACCAAGCTTATCGAACTACGAGTGGCCTGAATTCTCATATTGCTTGAGATATGTAGGAAACCCGTTTCAGGGGCTCGGCCATAATTCCTAAACTCTTTATCAAATCCTTTCTTCAAAATGAATGGGTTTGGTCAAAATTGGTTTGGTCAATTTCATTTTCCTTGAGTTGCTTGCATCAACCCAAGAAAAATGAGGGACAGCTGTTGACACCCATTTTTATACCCAAACCCAACCCAATTCATTAAATAGTCCAATATCTAGGCCCAAACCAAACACAACTCCAGCCCATCTTTTAACCCAACCCACCTACCCGATCCAATAAACCGACCCGACCCATTCCCCTTTCTTCCTCCCCTCACATGACCCCCATCCTCAGAAACAATCCCAATTCCCAGAAAACAAACAGAGACTATTTCCAGAAAAACGACAACAAACCCAGAAATCCTCTCCCCTCACGATTCCTAACAGCCTCACGCGACCTGCGTTCTCTCCCCACACTCTCTCTCATCTCTTTCCCTCCCTCACGCTGCCAGAACAGCAAATAGAACCCAGAAACCGCGTTGCCCCCACGCCCTCTCTCTCGCGTCTCCCACTGTGCGGCGCCTCCGTTCTTCTCTCTCCCACGCGAGACCCACCCAACAAAGCACTAGAATCAGACGCGCGGCAGAACCCAGGAAAAACAGAAGCCACGCTCACGCCTCCCCACGAAATTCCCCCCTCATGCGCGACAACATCCTCGAAACTCCCACGACGCCCACGCGACCTCTCTCCCTTGGAAAACCCTAGTTTCCTCTATAAATACCCCCCCTAAGACGTTGCAAGGGGTTTTTTTTTGAAAAAATTTTCGTTTGGAAAACTTGGGTTTGAGAGAAATCTTGAAAAAAAAAATACTTTTGGTCCTCTTCTGTTTTGCTGTAGGAGAACAGTGAGTTAAAACTACGAAAGGGGGAATTAGCATTCTCGTTTGAAGGTCTCAAAGTTCGAAGAGACCGCTTCTCTTCTGCTCGAACGTGAGGAAACTTTCAGTACAACTTAGAGAGTTTAGCTGAGAATCCAAATAGGCGTAGAAACAAATACAGGGAGTTGAAAAGAAGTTGGAAAGATATATTCTGTTTCGTCGTATCGGGTGCGATCGTGGAAGTTCGTTCTCGCTTCTGCTTGTTTGTCCTCGTGTCGCTGCTCCGCAACAGGTAAACACCCCTTCCATGTAATTTCCTTCTCTTCTTGGCTTCGATGGGATGGTTTGAGGGCGGAGAACGTCGGTTGTATGTCTTTTGGTTTGTTTGTTATTGTTAGGCTGACCTCATTGCGTATGTGTGCTGGAGTTTACTTGTTTGTTTTATTCGTTTCTACAACTTCAAGTGTTCCTGTCTAAATTTACTCGAATGAATATGTTGTTTGGTTGTAGTTTAGAGGTTCGTAGACTCTAACAAAGATGGGTTTTGTGTTCTTCTTCCTCTATTCGAGCATGTTTTCTTATATGTAGTTGAGTTTGAATGGATGCTAAGTACTCGATATCGTATCCTTTATTCTTTCGTTTCAAGTGGAAGGAATGAGTTACGATGTCTAAATTCGGTTTGGTCCTGTGGCATATTGACTGTTCCAAGTTTATGCGATGCTTCCTTGGCGTGGTCGATTTATTAGTTGAAGGTTCCTTTCCTTCATTCGGGTGTGTCTGTGAAAACTCATTTGCACTCACCTTGAATTAATCACATGAGCACCGTTGTTATAAAATTGCATTGCTGCGTTGATGTTGTCAAAATTTATCTAATAAAGTAAATTAGCATGTCCCATGTTATTAGTTTAAGATCCTCTTTGAACAAGGTTTATTTTGTGTGTATTATTGATTCCGAAGAGAACCTTATTAGATCCTTCATCGACCATATTTTGATATGTGTTGTTTTACATTCATAATAAATGTGCGTTGCCATTTCACCCTTTTTTAACGCCTTTCTTGTAAGCTAAAAGTTTCACTGCCTCTCTTGCTTTGCATATGAAATTTGTTCATCTTGCTCCACCCCTTAGCTTAATCTTGCTCTCAGTAAGGATTAATAACAAGCATAATACTTTGAGAACATTGTATTCAAGTTATATTATTTGTTTACTCATAAATGAATTTAGTTTCATTAAGTATTAATTGCCCTCTTAGCGTGTTAAAATTCCACCAACTAATAATTTATATGTTATCCATTTATCGCTATGGAAGTTAGAGTTGATCTGTTTTGGACTCAATACTTTGGTCTGATTTTTATATACGGGTGATGATGTGTCGATTTTTGTTGAATCTTTTGTCGTTGGTTGCTTAAAATTAGAATTAAATTTCTACGTTATGAATGGATATTAATTCCTTTCTTTTCATCTTGTTCGCATGCAAAACCATTCGAGTTCGCTACGAACTTGTTTCTCCGTATCTCGAGAGAGTCGTAAAGACTCATGGTCTTTTGTCAAGCAAGACAACATTAAGAGAGGCATACAAGTCATGAAGTTGGAAGAAGAATCCAAAGTGGATTAGAAGACGCTCCTTTATTTTATTTATTTATCTATTTATTTTGTGTTTTATTTGTAATGGGCTTAAGCCCTTGTTGTTGTTGTTTTTTACTTTCTCGTATCATTTTTTGTATGTTTAGATTAGGACAGGTACAAAAATGGGTCAAATACCCAAACAGGTGGGTCCAAAACTCGGTCAAGGCGGACAGAACCCGAGTCTGGACCCAAAATCTCTCTCTCTCTCTTTATCAATTGTTTACGTGCTTGAATATCGTTAGTTTTAGAGTTGGAAGAACTCCAAACCCCCATTGAATGCCTTTCGCTTTATCAAAACTCGAAAATAAAAATTGGAACTTCAAAGAGACTCGAAACTCTAAAGATGTTCGAATTTTGGAAGTCACTTAGAGTCAAGTTTAAAAGGTTTAACTTTAACGGCATCTCAAAACGATGAATATTTTAAACTCGTAAACTTATCTAGATGAAAACTTCAAGTTTTGAAATAGATTCCCAAATTGCAAGATAAACAATAAAGTATTCTAAATAGTTGAAAATTCGCCTAAGTACGTTTCTAATAAGATCAATAACAAAAATTGCAAAAGTTAAAACAAAAAGTCAAATAAGTTAATCGCCGGAAAACCGTATTTAACGGAGTGGCTTAGGTGCCTTAAACACCTTCCTAAGACACTAATAAGAATCCCGAACCCCCCCTAAAATATTTCCAAAACGAATTTTCTGTTTAAGTTATTTTTGGAAATAAGTTTTTCTTGATTTTTCTTAAAAATTAAGTGGCGACTCCAACTCTATTTCGAAATCATTTTTCGATAAAACAACTACACATATGCGTACTTCATGAGGAGGCCTTTCACATAAAAACATTTAGACACTGCACATATGCATACTTCATCATATCATATACTTTCATGTTCATAGCTAATTCATGCATTCCTATTCATATACATAGAGTAATCACCCTAGGAACTATTATATCAAGGTAGACATGTGCAATTTGTAGTAAAAGGCTCATAGCATTGATTACACTATTACTCTTATCAAGTCATCCTAGTTAAGATACATATCATACTTTTTGAACATATAATTTACATGCATAGTAGTAGAGATTAGTACATATGAGAATTATCCTTTCATTAGACACGATGAACCTATACTACTTATAAGAATGCATGAGGTGTATGTACATTGGAAATATGATCATGTAATAGAACTTAGAAGATTGACGAGGCAGCCACCCTCCAAGGATCACATTACACATTCATGCATAGCACACACATCACTTTATAACATAGGAGACAAAACACCTTCAACATTGTATCCAAGACTTCTAACATTAGCTAAGACCGCACATTCATATATGGGTATATAGGTAGGGGTAATTCACTATGAAACTTCATCATAGGAAGCACATAGACCAAAAATAACCCTAACAACTTCATTCAAACGTTGAAGACACCATTAGCACCTAGCACATGATACTAGATTAAGAGACTAGACATAGTACTTCACATTATGTGATCATCATAACCACACTTCATAATTCATAACTTGAATAGAATGCCATGACCAACACATAGAGAATGACAATAAAGTAAACACCGCCACCATAAGTGGACCATACCACACAATGTCATACAAGGCCAATTCAACTATCATTCTATATAAAAGTAGAGGAATAGGCAAATCTTACCAATTCTCAAAGATTTGATCACCATTGATCAATTACCAATAATTCAACATCAATTCATAAAGAAAAAAGTAGCTATAATCAATTTAACATAATCGAAACATGCTACAATCAACTTAACTTCAAGATCATAATAGACACATCATAGGCTAAATTGAGAAATTGGGAGGTTCATGGTTTCATCATGAAATTGGATTGAAAATAATCCTTAAAACAGTAGATAATCAACAATTCATCATAATCATACTTTTTAAATCATTTTGAGAAGGAAGCCATGGCTAGATTTAAAGATAGACAATTTGATTATAGGATCTTCTTTGAAAACATTGGAAGGAACTCCTTAAATGAATGAATAACTAAGGTTGAAGGATCATCATACCTCATTACATGAAGAATCCTCTAAAACTTTGTGAATAATCCATGGAAATCGCACCCCTAAACTTGACCTTGAACTCCATCTCCAATGGAGGTTTCTAAAGAGGTTTTGATTTGAGAGGGAATGGTGAAATTTGAAGAATGAATTGGGAATTGGGTTTTTATGTTTTTAACAAACTTAATATACCCAAAAATATATAAATTAACTGAATAGTGTCTACTTAGTACGAGGGTGAATTTCCCATTCACCCCTTAACATGGCAGCGTGCATGCTGCAGTTGCAGGCCTCATTGACGGAGGGCAGTCGAGGGCTGTCGTGTGGACGATGGCGTAGTACTGCTGCTCCGTAGATGGTTAAGGAGGCTTTATTTTGGGGTCTTAATATCTCACAAATAAGTGTGGAGAAACATCCCCCATTGACGGGGCGTAGACAGAGGTACGGGGCGTCGTTCTTGGGCGTAGATTGAAACTGCCAGGGCAGTGTCTAGGCAGCTTTTAGGTCCTCCTCAAGGACCCCTTGGATGGTCCTTGGGGAGTCTTGACCAGAATTTCGAACGTAAATACAATCATATACCAGTTGAGGACCTTCCATATCAATTTGATCATCAAACAACACTTAAAACATACTAAGACACACTAGAACACAATAGCACGTCTCAAGGTTAACTTTCGAACTTCATGAGACGTTCTTGGATGTTTGACCAACAAATCACTTTAAATCAAGTTTGCATACTGTAAAACACTTAATTAACTTATTATTAACCTTTTAAGGCACATATGAGTCTCTATACATCTAAACTCATTTTGAGAGATCTTACATGGCTACTTTAGAGTTGTTCACCTTCATTTTGGCACTGGTTCCTCCTGCGACATCGTGTTCATCAACCCATGATAAAAGCTTAAGTTGAGTGTGACTGTTATGAAGGATAACAAGAAAATAAAGTATGATTTCAAAGAAGGTGAAAGGTTCCATAGTCAGTGAAACTGAACCTTGTGAAAATATTTCAAGTCAAGGTTCTAAGAAAGGGTTCAAAAACGATCAAAGGGTCAATAGTTAGTGAACCCATCCTTGAACCCGAGCCTTAAAAGTATTCTAAAGCAAGGGTATAAGGAAGGGTTCAAGGTTGTATAAGGGTCCATGATTAGTGAATCCATCATCGAACCCCAGCATTGTGAATGATAGTCAGTGAACCATCCTTGAACCCTAAACTTGTAAAAATTATTTTAAGGCAATGATTCACGAATAGGTTCACCGACAGTAAAGGGTCAACAGATGGTAGGCCCATATGTGCATATTGACTTAGGAAATACTAGACTCCTTTTTGGTTAAAGATATCCCTCACATATGGTGAAGCGATTGATGGTCTGTGAAAGGCTTACAGAAGTGTTTCAACAGTTTTTAAAATAGGGCTATTTGGGTCTTCTTTTATGCATTTAATACCTAAAATATATCGTTTTAATCCTAATTCTAATCCCTATATAAGATTTCTAAGTTCTAAAATTAAGAATTCTAAATTCATTCTCCTAATTCCCAAATCCCAACCAAATTCATCCTGCTTAATTTTCTCTCAAGCTAAGAAAGAAAAAGCTAGTGTATCAATTCAAAATTTTCAATTCACAATTTTTGGGGGCTTTGATTATCAAGGTATGTAGATTTAACCATTGGATTTCATTCATCAAATAGGTCCTAAAGGATTTCTAAGTTTCCAATTCAATTTCTCCTAAATTGCTTAGGTTTCATGTGATCTTCACTATTCTTAATTGATGTCAATTTAATTTTTCAATTTAAATTTTCCTATGCATGTGTATACTAAACTACATGATTTCATATTGATTTCTACAAGAGTCATGCATTATTTTTAATTTTAACTATGAATTTATGAAGATATGAGTTTATGAATAAAACTATGGATTTGTGACTGATGATATATGAAAGTTTATGCATGATTTATGAAATATGTTTGATGATCTAAATTTTACTTTCAATATAAGCATCAATTAAATAGTGAAATGATTTCTCACATTGAGAATTGGGAGTGGTGATCAAAGGTTTTCTCACACATAGTTTAAGGAGCTACTCTATAATGATTTAATATTGGATTAATAACTAAATGGTGCTTTTACATGTATGGTGATTATGTTAATGAAATTGAATAGTATGTTGATATTTAACTTAGCATCGATAAAAATTTGAGGTGAAAGTTCAACTAGGGTAGTGTCTAGTAGCAATCTCTACTTTTAAACTACGTGCCCCCTTAGGATTGTCTTAAATGACCCATCGAAATCCTATTCTATGTATGCTCAGAAACAAGGCTATCAAATGGCCGAGTGCAAAATCCATTGAGGTTCCAAAATTGTATATTATTATGATGCCCTTGATTGATAATCATTTGACGGACTACTTTTACGATGTCAGTCACATGAAGAAGCTCAACAAGCCTTGCAAGAAGTACATTCTTTACTAATAGCTGCATAGTTTAAGTTGTTTGCTGGTGGATCCATAAATAGCGTATGATATGATACAGTGTCCTACCTTTGCAAGCATACTCTTTCTTCTCGACGTGGGAGTTACATTGGGTTCCATGTGAAAGCTCACTTGAACTATTATCGTTTAAAATTATTGTCTCACAAAATAAATTATGTTGCTTTCAATGGTTTTAATAGAGTTTTTCTTGTGATTTTAAGATTAACCATGTTCATGTCTTATGATTTTTCTTTAAAGGTTTTACTTGTTTATCTTGGTTATGAATATCATTATTTTCTATTACGTCCCTTTATGATCATGTTTTCATGTTTATGCATATCACTCGTACTAAATACATTCAACGTACTAATGCATAATTGTGTCTATATTGTCTAATAATGTAGGGTGTGACGCTTATTCTCCTCTCGCTTGTGGCTATATTTGAAAATTTGGTGAGTCCCCGTGAGGACCATGTCACCTTTAATTACTTTTCTTATGTTTTTAGTTTCTGACATTATACATGTTTTATGGGTCACGTCCCAACCACTTCTTTTGATGTATTAGATGGGCTTGTCTAGAGACTATGTTCGACTTTCACTTTTATGTCAAGATCTTACAATATGAGACTTTCTACTTTTTTATATTATAGTGTGTTGGATGTATTTCAGATAACTTTTTAGGGTCTATTGGGGTTTTATACGACAAGTCAAGTATGGGGTATACTTTTGGTCATGAAATACTCTATTTGGTGCTTGATACTAATCCCAAAATAATCAATATCAATATTCTTAAAGAACATTCTTTACTCGAATTTCACTTAGCTTTACTGAAGTACTATTTAAAAAATCAAGTATACTCTTTCTCTTTCTCAACCGTCAAATATTACATATGAAATGATTTTATTTTTTCTATAAAAGCTCCTTTCAAAACATGTATTTAAAGTCTATACTTCTTGACTCACCTTTCCGGTCCAAAATCAACGTATCAGAAAATTCATATAAAAATCTCTACGAACATGACCTTTATAAACAATTGGGTTCATGTGTAAGAAATTTCAACATCGAATTTCAGAATTAAATATGCATAATAGAATTCAAAATCTCAACGGTTAGGGAATTGAAACTTAGAATAAGAACACAATTGAATTTAGATTTCAAGAGACTACGGATAAAACTCTGAACATAACATTCTAGCACCTAAGAACAATTTAAGAATCACATGATATGAACTTAAATGCAAATGAAAAATGATTTGGGCCTTATCTTCAAAATATTCAAGGTATTACACTTATGTAATTATTTATTTTGTTGCGTCATTTATATTTTGACTATTAATATGAATGCACATTATATTCCTATGTATACCTTCTTTTCTATTGCCCTTTCATTATTTCTGTTCTCTTATTATTGAATATTAGTATACATACCCAAGCGGTTAATTGATACACTTTCGTAAATATTAATGTATTGACAGTTTTAAAATTATATTTATCAAAAAATGATATTGTAATATTTTTGTGGAAGAATGTTCATGTAACATCTCGCAATTCAAGATAGTCGGGAAGAAACTAAGACCTAGAAATAGAAATTTTTGGAGGTAACAAAAAAAATTGGAAATTTGTTTAAGTTAGGAAAAGTTGAGTTTTGATCAACTTCAAACGGCCATAACTTCTAGCTCAGGATGAGTTAGATATATTTCCAGATATGGTTAAAAATCTCTTGGGATAATCTTTCCAACACCGCCAACTTTGCGTGATTCTGAATTCATATGAGTGAGTTATGACCTCGGAAGTTGGGTTGTTGAAATAAGAGAAGTCAGAAAACCAGATTTTAGAAGGATAGTTTTGTCTTTTCTTACCCAACATAATTTATTTATGTTTAGGAGTTCAATTGGGGTAAATTCAAATTTTAATCAGTTTAGAAAAGTGAATTTCACGCTAGAGCTTGGAGAGAGAAGAAAAGAGGAGAAAAGGAAAGAAAGTTCAAGATTCGTTAAAAACGTTCAAGCATCGCTTGTGGATTTCGTCAAGGGGTGATCCCTATGAGGTATGTGAGCTTCCATAGTGTTGTCTTTGTTCACCCACGCGCCAAACATGTTATTTTCAACGTAATTTTGTTCTTGAAATTTAAGGATTTAAGTTCTTGATAAGTGTTCTTGAAGTTTACTTATCGATTAAGTTTTATGTTAAGATTCTACTTGGGTCAACTTTAGATGACCATATCTCTTAGAATATAAGGAGTTATGTGAGTCATAACCTTTCCGATTAAAGGTAATTGAATTTACTTTCCAACGCCACAAATTTTGTGTCAATTCTATTTTTAAGAAAAAAGTTATGACTATTTTAGTAACTTATACAGTGTTGTTACGAATTAGCCAATGGAAAAACATTAAAAAGGGTTGCTTTTGTTTTTTTACCTCCAAGAGAAGCCTAAACGAACTTCTTGACTAATAAAAGGTTCAAAACGACCAGTTTTTCATCTTTACTAATGAAAATCATAATTCGTGGCCATAGAGATTTCAAGAAACTAATTCAAGAATCTCAAGAAAGGTTTTCTTGATCATCTACCTTCAAGCGAGAGTTTCAAGGTTTCTATTCAAGTTTTTATCCAAGTTTCCTCAAGGACCTTGTTCTTTCTATATAAATTTATTCCTAAATATCCTGATATCTTTTTTATCACAAATTATGATCCTTGAATCCATAATTATATTTAAGGAAAGTCAATAGTCAAGTCAAGAATTTAAAAAGTCAAGTCAAGAAGTTAAAAGTCAAGTCAAGAAGTCAAGAGTTAAGTCAAGAAGTTAAAAGTCAAGTCAAGAAGTCAAGAGTTAAGTCAAGATAAGTTCTTCAAGTTTTTTCAAAAGTCTTTCACATGAAAAGTTTTCTAATAGGTGAAAATTAAAAGAATTGGCAAATTTAAAATTAATGGGATAAGTGCATATAATTATATAGTAAAGGGCTTGACATATTTATGAGTTTCACATTAATGTTTCACAATTAATTTTAAGAAATTGAAACAAAACCAAAATATTGAATAGAGGACAATTTTAAAAAGATGAAAAAGCTAGCGATTCCAAGACATTGAATATAAGCTGTTGTAATTGTGATGATTAAAATATTACTCCTATTTAATTAGAGTACATATTTTATTTTTATTACATAACGATGCAATAATTGTGTGACAATTTAAATATTACTACTAATTAGGTTAGATATATTTATTTGTTAAATATTTTAATTATTTGTATTTTGAAGAATTTAAAACATACATACATGTTAAAACTACAACTTGTGATTTTTATGTGTAAAATGAAGATGATATTTTAAATTTTACCATTGTTGACTGTCTTTTTGATTTTTTAAAATTGAAAAATGATATTTTGTGAGTGATCAATTTATTAAGATGACAATTATTTATTCTCAAATAATTCAAGTGAAAAAATAGCAAGCATGATAACAACAAAATTGTTTTTCTCATAGCTAGTTAGAAGGCCATAAAAAAATAATTTTATCTTGTAATTATCTACTCCGACCCAATTACCTAATAATTCAAGGCTATATTTGGAAAGAAGCTTTTTATATAGTTTTAATCCAAACACAAGATGAGGTGTGAAATAATGAACCAAACACATGATAAAAATAAACTCTGCAGTCTGCGCTACTAATCCTGTATTATCAATCCATCCATAACTAATCTTTGCTTTATTATTTTTTGTACGAGACGACCCCTAACACTTTAAATAGAAGTTATAATCAGTTGTAAATTTAAAATCTCAACTGATTAAGATAATGGCAAAACTCAAAACCGGTAAAAAATATTTTTAGATTTTAAACATATTTAAAAACAACAACAATCGATCTTTAAATTTATTTAAAATTAATTTTGTTTTAAAATAATATATTTATTTTGTTCAATATGTGTTTCAAGAACGTGAAGAAATAACGTTACTTAAGGTGTAGTTAGTTTATCTTATTTTGCATCTTTTTATTTTAAATGCCTTTTTTTTTTTTATCTTTCTTCCTTGTCCTTTATTGAATATGAAAATTTAATTTAATATTTAATTTTCCAGTATTCAATATTACACTTTGAAATGTGTGTTGATAATTTGAGTTTATCTAATTAGAAGTTAATTTTAAATATAAGAAATATACAGGTATAGATATAATTTAGATATAGATTATTTCTATCATTGTTGTTGTTGTTGATTATACCTTATTTATTGAAACTAAATCATGGATCTCCCCCAAATCAGGGATATCCCATTATAGCTAATGGTTATTAGCTTGAAATCAGTAGATAATTATGACTCTATTACTTGTATAAATATCTTGTAAATCCTACACTTTTATAATCGAATAAGCAGATTACAATTCTTTTATGTGTAATTGTTTTGGATCTCTATCGTTATTCAACTTGGTATCAAGAGCCTTTTTTTTCTTCAGATCCTCACCACTCAGATTTTTTTCTTTTCTCTAGATGGATTCACGAGATACCTTGTCAACAAAATTTGATGGGCATAACTATTCGATTTGGAAGTTCCATTTCAAAGCCTTCATTAGAGGCAAAGATCTCCTTGGTATTCTGGATGGCTTCAAAGGTTGTCCCTACTAAAGACAAAGAAAAAGAGGTTTGGGAGGCTGACAATGGCAAAATTATCACCTGGCTTGTCAATTTCGTCTCCGTCGATATAGCCATGGAACTGACATTTTTTTAGGAAGCATCAGAAATGTGGAGTCATCTACATACCCTCGGTAACCAACAAAATTTGGCTCAAGAATTTGAATTGGAAAGACTACTTGCAGAATCTATACAAGGTGAGAAAAATGTTCGTTGTTTCTATTCCGTATTACTCACATTATGGGCAGAACAAGATCAGATTTTTCCCGCCTCTATCCCTACGGCTGGATTGAAGGATTTCATGACTACGATGAAGAGGACAAGGACAGTCCAATTTCTAATGAAACTTAGGCCCGAGTTCGAGCATCTGCGTGCTAGTATTCTTAACAGAGAAAAACTACCACCTTTGAAGGTGGTAGTTTCTAAAGTTCTTTGAGAAGAAACTCGGTTGAGTTCTCAAGCTTCCATGGAGAATTCCCTCACCATGGACACTGCCTTGGCTGCATACAAAAGGTCTTCTTCCTCGGGCAACTCTAACAAACCAGTTCAATGCTATCATTGCAAGGAAACAGGCCACATTATTTTCCATTGCAAGAAGAGAAATTATTGCAACTATTGTAAGAAAGATAGTCATTATTATTATACAATACGTAAGAAATCTGGTCCAAGTAAACGCTCAACTCCTCATAAAGCCTTCCAAGCAATGACAAGGGATGCTGGAACACGAGAAACACCAAGCACAAAAGTGCTTGATCACAATGATATCTAAAAAATGATACAAAGAATCTTTGGTGGCTTCTCAGCTCTGACTGCCACGTATCCTGGTAAGACTAAACTTTCAGACTCAACGGTATGGCATATTGATTCTGCTGCATCTGATCATATGACAGAACATCAAAAACTTTTTTCTAATTTATCTAGACCACGTTCTATACATGAAACTGTTACAGCGAATGGCTAGGTTTTAACTGCATCAGCTATTGGCTCTATTAAACCATTTTCAGAAGTTTTTTGTGTACCAAAGCTTACTGCAAATCTGTTATCTGTTGGGAAACTTGTTATGCAAAATTTTTTGGTTATTTTTTCTCCTAATAGTTGTGTTATTCAGAACATATTGACAGGGGAAACGATGGCCAAGGGACGTAAGGTTGGCAGGTTGTTTCTTTTTCAATCTCAGGATACCAAACTTCATCAATGTTTTCTTTAAGCTTCAAATAAAGATATCCAATTTTCAAATAAAATGTGAAACTTGTGGAATCTCCGCTTAGGCCATCCACACGCTTCTCGATTATATTTTATGTTTAAATCTTGTAATTTGTTGGGCAAACTTTCACTGATTTTTCCCTCTAAATTACCTTGTGAAAGTTGCCAAAATCAAAGTCATAAACTTCCTTTTCAATTAAGCTATACTAATTATTCTGCTCCTTTTGATTTAATCATAACGATGTTTGGGGACCTTCTCCAATTATATCTTGTTTATGATACAAGTATTTCATTCTATTCATTGACCAAGTATCTCGCTATACATGGATTTTCTTCTTGAAACACAAATCAAAGGTACCAAATATTGTAAAAAAGTTTTATAACCTTATAGAAACCCAATTTGAGAAAAAGATCAAGATTTTTCGTTCGGATTCAGGAAGGGAATATGTAAATACAAACCTAACTATCATTTTTCAGGAAAAAGGCATAATTCATCAGCATTCCTGTCCGTATACACCGGAACAAAATGGTGTGGTGGAACGTAAGAACAGACATGTTGTTGAAAATGCCTTAGCCCTTATTGATACTTCAAATGTTCCAAAGATATTTTGGGTTGAAGCAATCCAAACATCTATTTATCTCATAAATAGACAATCATCCTCGATAATGAAACAAAATTGTCCTTATTTTATTATTTTCAAATAATTGTCGGACTATTCACATCTTAAAGTATTTGGTTTTTGTGTGCTTTGTTCTTCTTCCGGATCATGAACTTCATAAATTATCTTCCAAAGCCGTTAAATGTGTTTTCTTAGAATACAATGATATTCAAAAGGGGTATTTGTGTTATGATTCAACATGTCACCTTAAGAATCTCACGACATGTTATCTTCTTTGAGAATTCTTTTATTTATACTAACAGAAACTCACAAATCTCTACTGTCTTTCTGAATAAATTTTCTTCTTATGATGTTGCTTACCATAGCCACATTCCTGCTGGTCCTTCGTTGACCATTCCCTCTACCACAACAGGTAATACTTATGACTTTGATCCTTTTTTTTGATAATGATACGACTTCGGATAATACTAATTCTTTACCTCACCCACATACAAACAATCACCTTCTCCCACTCGTCAAAATAACATTGATCCCATTAGACGATCATCTAGGCATGCTCCCCCTCCAGAACGATATGGATACTCAACAGGTAAATATGGTCGATCTTATGCCTTACTAACAACCTTGAATTCTATAGTTGTACCAAACTCTTACATGCAGGCTAGTGGTCAGAAATTTTTGGAGGATGCAATGCATGAAGAATTAGTTGCCCTTGAGGAGAATGATAAATAGGATATGGTGGATAGACCAACAAATGCAACAATTATTGGAAGTAGATGGGTGTACTCAATCAAGATGAAAGATGATGGTTCCATAGATCGATACAAAGCAAGATTAGTAGCTCAAGGATACAAGGAGGAATATGGAGTCGACTCTGATGAAACATTTGCTACAGTAGCTAAGATAACGACCGTACGTATATTGCTTGCCTTAGCATCAATTAAAGGTTGGAAGTTACATCAACTGGACGTCAAGATTGCATTCCTGCATGGAAACTTGCAAGAAGTGGTCTACATGAATCCACCACCAAGTTATAAATATATTAAACTAAATCAGGTGTGTCGTCTTAAAAATTCTCTCTATGGATTAAAACAGGCTCCTCGCTCTTGGTTTGAAAAGTTCTGACTACCTCAGGTATTACTATTCTCCTTCTTTGTGTGGATGACATGATTATCATAGGAAACGACGAAGTTGGAATCTCTCATTTAAAAGATTTGTTACACTCCTCGTTCAAAATGAAGGACTTGGGAAATCTAACATATTTTTGGGTTTGGAGGTAAGCTATGGAAAGGAAGGCATACGATTAAGTCAACAAAGTATGCAGAAGATCTAGTTCAGTTAGGCAATCTTATTGATCGTAAGAAGGTTCATACTCTAGTGGAAGCGAATACGAAATACAAAAAGGAGAAAGGAGAGCTTTTTAGAGATCAGACCTTGTATAGACGTGTAGTTGGATCACTTATACATTTTTTACTATGAGTCGTCCTAACATCTTTTATACAGTATAGGTGTTAAGCCAATTTATTACGGAGCCTTACAAGATGCACTACACTGCTTTGCTCAGGGTTATTAGATACATAAAATGTACTGTGAATCGGAGTCTCTTATTCCCATCATCTTCATCGTTGGACATGGTGGGATACGTTGACGCAGATTGGGCAGGATGCCCTAATTCAAGACGATCCACTACAGGCTGGTGCATGATGCTTGGCTCTTGCATGATTTCTTGGAAGTGCAAGAAACAATCTCAAACATCAAAGTCATCCACAGAGGTAGAATATAGAAGTATGTCTGCTGGATGCTCTGAAATCATTTGACTGCGGAGGTTGCTATCAGAACTTGGCATCAAAATGAAAGGATCAATCACATTATACGGAGACAACACTAGTGGAATAAGAATCGCTACAAACCCCGTTCATCATGAAAACATCAAGCACATCGATGTAGATTGTCACTACATTAGAGAACTGGTTGAAGATTAGAGTATTAGCCTGAAGTATAAATCCTCTAATGATCAACTGGCTGACTTATTTACAAAGGTTATATCAAGAAGTAGACACAATTATCTGCTGTCCAAACTCTTGTTTTGTGATACACAACATTAGTTTGAGGGAGGGTGTTGATTATACCTTATGTATCGATACGAAATCAGGGATCTCCCTCAAATCAGGGATCTCCCATTATGGCTAATGGTCATTAGCTTGAAATCAGTAGATAATTAGGACTCTATTACTCGTATAAATATCTTATAAATCCTACACTTTTATAATCGAATAAGCAGATCACAATTCTTTTATCTCTTATTGTTTTAGATCTCTATCGTTATTCAAATGTTATTTTTTCTTTCTTTAAATTATTATTATTATTATTATTATTATTATTATTATTATTATTATTATTATTATTATTTAATAATTATCCTTTATTTTTAAATTGTAAATTCAAAAACAGAAAACTTTGAATTCAAAATTCGAATTTTAACAATATTTAAAAACGGCAAACTTGATGTTTTAAATATATTCAAAACTGATTTTGTTTTATAACAATATATTTATTTGTTCAATTAATGACCCACAAAATAAAGTCGTCCTTATCAAACTTTTTCGATTTTCTTTTTTAATTAATTTACATTCAATTTAAAAAACAGTAACCAAATTTTAATTTAGGAAAAGAAAAACACAGAATGATTTAGTTGGTTGCTTCTTTTATTCTTCTTTTTATAAAAAAAAATAAATACAAATTTTTATAAAATTGAATTTTGTTTTTTGAATTTTTATGGTGCTGACATGTGTTACTTTTTTTCTTCTTTTACATATATATATATATATATATATATATATATATAAGTCTCTCAAATGATCAAATGTTTTCCACAAAATTCATTATTGCGTGTTTATACAAAAAATTAAATTGTGTCTTCTTTAAATTTGAAACACTGCAATATGGCAACACTGTTTCAATATCATTATACCAATTTATCAAATTAAATATAATAATATTATTATAATAAACTTATATCTAATTAAACTAAAATATTTAAATTGAGAAGAAAATAAAATAAGCATATGAGGAAAAATCTGTAAATGATATGATGTTAGAAAATTCAACGGTAAGAGACAACATATCCGTTTCTTAGGGACCAAAGAATGAATGGGTGTTACAATAATTGCGCAGAAAGTGGACGTACACATCAAAATATTGACTTCTTACAACACATGTCATGTCGTCTATCTTTTTTTTTCCAAATTGATGTGATTGCCAAAATGTGGATAACAATAAGTAGAAATAATTTAGATATAAATATTGAAGTAGAAGGGCTAACACATTAAAATTTCGATATAAATTTTAAACATAAGTATTATATAATATATTCTAAAGTAATTTACATAACAATTATTTGAAGGCATAATAATTAATTTTAATTCAATATATTTAAAAAAATTATATAGTTCAAAAAGAAATATTATCACATAAATTAAAATAAAATAGTATTATAATTATTTAAGTGTTATATTTAAATTTGTATTGTTCGTCGCTCTATATTTGAGTATAACATTGTTCTAGAAATAATCAAAATGTAACATAATTTATTTGTAAAGTGACCAACATAAACGCACCAGTTCAAGGTTAAGTCTGAATATTGGAAAATCACATAGAACCAAAGTCAACATTCATAAAGAATCAAGGGAGATTAAAATAGCAACTATTCCTTTCAAACAATTTATAGCTAAGTAAAATCATTTTCTTGCACTATATAAACTACCCTCAATATAGATAACTAGAGAAGTGTTATCTAAACAATTCTTCAAGAAAAAGAGTGGAAAATGGAAAAGGGTAATAAAAATCACTTTGTACTAGTTCATGGAGCTTGTCATGGTGCATGGTGTTGGTACAAAGTTGTGACAATTCTAAGAAGTGAAGGACACAAAGTTAGTGTTCTTGACATGGCTGCCTCTGGAATTAATCCAAAACATGTTGATGATCTCAATTCAATGGCTGATTACAATGAACCATTAATGGAATTTATGAATTCTTTGCCACAACAAGAAAGAGTTGTTTTAGTGGGACATAGCATGGGTGGCATCAATATAGCTCTTGCCATGGAAAAGTTCCCTCAAAAAATTGCTGTGGCTGTGTTTGTCTCAGCTTCTATGCCTGGTCCTGACCTCAATCTTGTAGCAGTTACCCAACAGGTTTGCTCATATGAATTTAATTTCTATAATCTAACACTAGTAGGAATTGATGACTGACAAAATTTCATATCTAAATAACAAAAAATTTCATACTAATTTCATTACGCTATGAAATAACAATGGATTATATGAAATTTTGATCAAGTAGGATCTATTTAGCGTTGAATTAAATTGGGTTTATCGAAAAATTTTGTAGTTAACGGGCGTAAAAATATTATTTACAAAATACTCATTGATGCATTCATTTTGTTGTAAGTTGTAACTTGTAATAGATAACCTGCTTTTATTTTTCAAGTTACATCTTATTCTACTTTTTATAATTCTAAATTATAACGATTAGACACAAAAATTAGGGGCATTATAAATTGAATGAGAATTGAACATATGCAATCGCATTCTCTGGTCCAATTGCTGTTTTTGTTTATGTATTTCTGATTTATCCACTAGGTCAGTCTGTTTGGTTCTTTGCACCTAGTTTTGGTGTAGCAGCTATATATCGATTTATCCTATTTTTTCAAGGTTTCATAATTGGACCTTGATCCCCTTTCATATGATGGGAGTTGCCGGTGTATTGGGCGCTGCTTTGCTATGCGCCGCCATTCATGGTGCTACCGTAGAAAATACTTTATTTGAAGACTGTGATGGTGCAAATACATTCCGTACTTCTAACCCAACTCAATCTGAAGAAACTTATTCAATGGTCACCGCTAATCGCTTTTAATATTCTACTCGACATAGAATTATCTTACTTACCTATGCTCTTATCTAAGTGAACAAGTTGCTTGATGTGTTTCAATCATAAGGTCAAGAACGTAAAGTAAAAAAACACAATACTTAACGTGGAAACACTCGGTTCAAAAGGTAGAAAAACACGACCAGTTCCACAACCCAATTTACTCCCTGACTTGAATAAAACAATGAGTCTCAACAAACAGGATTACAAACCTATGTAATCTACGGAATTATCAATTAAGCACTATGCTAGCACAAACTCCGATGCTTGTGCTCCCAAGTCTTCAATTTTCCTCAATACATTAAGACACAAACACAAAGATAAACTTCCTAAAGCATAAATTCTATAGTAGGACCTAGTTCTTCAAAGTTCAGTTGCTTCATATGGAGTACCAAACTCCTAAGTCAGTTGTTCCTTTAAGAAACCTGAAGTTTTTTTGATTGATTTTAGATGTGATTCGTTTGAAAACACAACATATAAGACAATACTAAAGACAATTATATCATGTCGTCTTGCAGTAAATTAGATGTAGCGACTCCTTCGCCTTTTTAGGTTCAACCATTGACAGGAAGTCTTTGAATGTACACAAAATCTTCAATCCTAATCTAGTGGTAATCCCAGATGTTAGATTAGTAAGAATATCGTCAATTAGATACGATCCTTGATACTTGTAACTTTTATAGACAATCCTTGAGAAGTTCCACCGGTATCAACACTGGATTGTCCAAGATAGTGTCAATTTCTTGATCTATTACTCCCTATATTTGTGTGCTCTCAGCTATTTTGACCTGTCGACTACTTGTGTAACCTGCTCCTCAATATTATGAATGCCCTTCATGTTAGTCTCAATCATGGTACTATTTTCATAAAAAATAAAATGTATACTTTCTTCAGAACAGTTGGTTAATTTTTTTAGTACCCTATAGGCTTTACTATGTGGCGAGTACCCTAGGAGATTCCCTCATCACTTTCTGCATCAAATTTACTCAAATTATCTTTTCCATTGTAATGTATAAAACAGCTGCAATGAAATGTCTAAATTGAGAGATATTAGGCTTTCTACCTTTGAGTAATTCATAGGGAATTTTCTCTAGGATTGATCGAGACACGCATATTTTCATAATATAACAAGCAGTGCTCATGACCTTAGCCCAAAATATATTTTCAAGATTACTAACTGTCATAATTTTGTTTTCAAATTGGCAACAATTTGTTGTACCTGTTTCTTTGACCTGTATTGAAGCTGTTTTTACTAGCTAATGCAGAGATGTTATTTCTAGATATGTTAGCAATTGGACATTCAGTAGTTAGGTGTCCAAGTTTTCCACCAATGTAGCATAAGTCTTCTGTAATACCACTTTCTCTATGAAAATCTATGTTAGCTTTCTCATTATGAATTCTTTCACTTGTATGGTTAAAATTTTTGCATGAGTGTATCCATCGATTAAATTTTTCAAGATCCATTTTTGGCCTATACACTTCTAAATTTAGTTTTTTTTTTCACTTTGGCATTCTCACAGGAAAAAAATCAATTTTGTACTCTTTCAGAGCATCTGTTAACCTCATCTTAGTATCACTTATTTCCCCTATTTTTATAATGAATAACTTAAGAATTACATATTTAAAAAATGGTTTAATTTTTCTTTGCACTCCAGAATATTTACCAATAGTTTTCCTCATTGTTCTTCTTTTTCATGGTCGGAATCTCCTACTGCCACGAGAGTTGTCTCATCTACTTCTTCATCAGATTCTTCAGTTCCTAATCCTCAAGCAGCAATCATAGCACATTCTTCTTTTTCTTTTGTATTTGCAGCCTTTCCTTTTAATTCATTTTCAATTCTTTCTTTCCTCCATTCAACAAACCATTGAGCGATGGAATTAATGCATTCACACCTTGATGCTTAGTATTTCAATATTGTCTTTTAATTCCTCAAGAAGTCTTTTAGGATTTTATAATACATGTGTCCAGTAATTTATGATACATGTATCTACTTAATTGTGCAAGACTTTTTGTTTTCTATTTTGAGTAGTGATGTAGTTGATGTTTGTAATATCTCAAGTGGCCTTAAGTATATAAAACTTGAGTTCTCTGTAAAGATAGTATTCTCCTTCTATATTTTCTACATTGAGAACATTTCCAAGCATGATCATCAGTCTTTCACACTTGTAAATCTGGTTTGAGATTTTCCATTTTCGTACTTCGTGTTACATGTTTCCTTCTTGTCATTCCCCTATCCCATTTAAAAAGAACTTCTTGATTTTTTTGCCAGGAATGTCATTTGTTGTTCATCTAGATCAGATTGTTCACCATCAGATACTCTCATGGCTAGTGACTTATCATGAAATATTTTCTCTTTTCTCAAATCATTCATAGTCATCTCATAAGTTCTGAGGTTTCCTAATACTTGATCAAATGTTACGATGGTGAAATCTTTATCTTTCCTAATGACAATAATTTTGACATCCCATTTTACCTTTGAAAGAACCCTCAAAACTTTTTCAACCTATTCCTTAGTAATGAGAACTTTTCTTAGGGATGAGAACGAATTGATTAGAGTGTGAGTGTAGTAATAATCTCTAGAAGTGGTTTGTTTTCCTTCATCTTGAATGTTTCATAACCTGCTCTAATATCAGTTGATATTCTACATGACCTAGAGTATCTTACTTATATATGCTCTTCCCTAGGTGAACAAGTTGCCTAACGTGTTTCAATTATAAGGTAAGGACAGTAAATTAATTACACAATACTTAACATGGAAACACCACTAAAAAAGGTGTAAAAATATGACTTGTTCCACAACAGGATTTACTCCCAAACTTCACTACAATAATTAGCCTCAACAAATAGGATTACAAAGTTACGTAATCTACGGAATAGTCATTAAGCCCCATGCTAGCAAAAACCTCCAAGGCGTGTGTTCCTAAGTCTTTGAGTTGCCCTCAACTCGAACAATATGATCCAATTTCAGGTTATAACTTACTAAACTATCAGTACATCAAGACATAAACACAATGAAAACCTTCACAGAACATAAATTCTGTAATAGGGCTTGGTTCTTTGAAGTGTTGCTTCAAAATTCAGCTACACTTCAGAAAAGTCAATATGTCAATTACCTCTTTGCTATATTAGTTTTCATGTTTTTATTGACTCTCTTCCTCTATCCAAACATAACTATCACAATGCTTCACTTCAAGCAGACACCTAGTCAGAAGCCACTTCTTCTATAACTTGACCTCTGTTGTCTTTGAGTTGTTCTTTGAATTGGACTCTCCTCCTTCAATCAAACTTATTTCTTCATCAGTTTTGTTATTTAACTCTAACTCTTCACTCAAACTGCTTGCGATTTATCTCGTAAATAATATTATCCATTCTGTCATCCCTGCACACTTGTCTTTACACATTTTATTCGTATGTTTTTGAATTTTTCCAGATTAGTTGATTGTTCCTGTGGACCATGCTGACTACCATGTTTCAACTTATGTATATCAAATCATCAAAACTTCATTACCTCAACAACATTGATAGGACAAAATAATATTACAATAATGTCAACGTATTCAATATGTTAAGTACTTAATACATAACTTCATGTCACAATCACCGCCCACCGTGAGTGGCACCCATACAAATCCTCTGGTGGGAGAACCAATTGTAACCCAACTTAACTCATTTAGCACTTTGCAAAACCAAATTACTATATAAAATATTAAGAAATCATTAAAAAATAAATAAAGTACTGAGCTCACATAAACTCAATAAATCATCCTAATATTTAACCCCTAGAATCTGAATGTGATAGCACCAAAACTCTAAATATTCACTAGCGGGGATACAACCCCAAAAACTAGAAAACATTAGCCTAATAGTCTAAGTGTGTCCAAAAAGATTGAAAAAGAAATCTGAATGAATCCATGATAGCCCGGAAGACCATCTCACCCTTGAATTTGGAGGTCAAACGCCTCTCAACTAAGGTCTAGTATCAGCCGCTTGAATATGTCTTGTACTCAACAACAAAAAAACAAGTACAATATCAATCTACAACAGTCGTGTATTGATAGGATCATACGAATAATTCCAAAACATGAATGTAAACATGTAACTACAGTATAGTAATACAGACTCCAAGTCACAATATCCTTATCAACCAATGCATAAAAACTGCCCCACATGATCACAAAAATACACACACCTGATCCTCTCATGGACCAACATGCCATAATCACATTATGAAAAAGTAAAACTGGTTTACTCATGAACCAACATGTAAATTTGGTTCTCTCATGGAATTCACACACAAACTATTAGGGTACTGGTGCAGTATCTGGACCAACCATAAATGATTCATACATATGTGGTATTTGAGACAACCGTTACTATTTTATACCGGCATGGTACCCAAGCCAACCATCATTCACAAGAAGCACACACAACCATAATCACAATGAACAATCATACTTCTACAGTGCTACCTATAAGTAAATAACATATTCATTGCATGAGATTATCAACATAATTCATTTCACATTAGCCTTCAGTTTCGTCACATGCATCGCACAAGTAATATTATAATGCAATAGACATGCATGCATTACATACTTGAAAACGCAATCATCACCTACCTTGAATCAAGCATTTAGGATCGATAAAGAACTCAAGCTTTCCCCTTTATCAATGCCTTGATCGTTCTTGGTCGAAACAAATAATAAACACAACAATCAAACAATGATTGCCTAGCAATACCAATACTATACACAAATCCTGATCCCAAGCCAACTCATGATCATTCTACCCAAAACAGGGCTTTTCCCGTCACTAATTAAGTTACACCCCACCACCCCCAACCTTAAGAGTAATACCCTAGATTTCTCTAGACCTTACCTTGCTCAGATTTTGTCTGGCCTAGCCTAGAAATACAAGCTACTACCCAAAAAATTCTAGACTAATTTCTTTCAGCATTAATTGGTCTACTAATAACAATCAGAGTAGTTCGTTACACTTAACAACCTTATTTTAATGTTGTTAATCCGTGGCGATCCATAAAAATAACTTTCTTGGCGGATAATCTTATACTTCTAGTTCTGCTTATGCCATAGACAAAATTTCAAATGTAATAAGTCTTACTCTTTGATCTTTAAAAAAATAATTGTACATACACCACGTAGTGATCAAAAGTTCAAAAACATGAATTTCCAAGGTCATTGAATGTACATGTATTACTACTATTTTATTGCTAATATACTAAAAAGTAATCATGGTTTATGTTTGCAAATTGACAGTTTATTCAACAAATGGAAGAACCTATGGATACTGAATTTGTGTATAACAAAGGACTGGATAAAGGCCCAACCTCTGTCGTTTTAGGTCATAAAGTCTTAGCAACCATCTATTATCAATTCTGCCCTCCTGAGGTGAGTATGTCTCAACAATAAACTAATTATTTTTCAACCCAAAAAAAATTATAATGTTATTTTCCCTTACTTTCAAATCCTTACATTTTTGTGTGTTAATTGTACCTATGGTTGCTGAGTATATTATTTCTAGGATAATAGTTTGGAAGCAATTGACTAATTCAAAAAATTAATTAAACTAATGATGTGGTCAAATTATTATTGTCATGTGGACAAAATGATTTTGCGAAATCGGATGAGTTTTCAGTTAACTCATAATGGCATAGTAAGCCTTTTGTCAATGTAAATGACAAAGATAACCAAACTTTTATCAGATGACATAAATGAGTCTTTTTCTCAAAGTCAGCCTTTTTCACATAATTCAATTACTTTTTGATAAGATTTAATAATTTTTGTCTATGGAACTCTACAGGACTTAACTCTTGCAACATATTTGGTTAGACCCGTACCATTCTTCGATGAATCAGTCCTATTGACAAACACTGCACTTTCAAAAGAGAAATATGGTAGTGTTCATCGTGTTTATGTTGTATGTGAAAAGGACAAGGTGCTCAATGAACAACAATTTCAAAGGTGGTTGATTAACAATAATCCACCGGATGAGGTCCACATGATTCAAGATGCAGGCCACATGGTCATGTTCTCTAAACCTAGGGAGCTTTCTTCTTGTCTTGTTATGATTTCACAAAAGTATCATTGATAATTCACCTTGTTTATTAGTGGTGTAGTCACATATAGTCAGTTGAACATTCTTTGAGAAAAATTATACAATATAAAAATATTTTGAAGTATACGATCCTTCATTACTTCCGTATGTATATACATATACTCTCTTCAATATTGATCCTTGATAAAATTTCAGATACACTTAATGAAATTTCTGATTTGGGTACCATTTGGTTACTAGAAAAAGGCAAGTATATACTCTTTCTTATAAATAAGGCAAGGGACAATTGAACTCCCTCAGCTATTGTCAAAGGAATTCTAAATTTTCAATTGGTGTTTTGCAATATCATACTTGTGTAGCTGAGCTTTTGTGGTTGTACCTTTCCTTATAGACCAAAAAATTTTACTACAATTCTTAGATTAAATTGTCATGTTTTAGCCAAATGAATATTTAGTAAATGAAAGCTTTAAAAAAATTGGCATTTCATATATATTCTTCATCACACTCTTTTCTTCAATTTTTTTTTCTTATAAATCAAAGTTGCAATAGATCCATTACTCAATTAGTTTGCAGCTTTTCAAAATATGATGAACCAATTGTATAGTAAGTGATCATTGAAAGCCTCAGTAACCTTCATCATTCATCAACTCAAAATGAAGAAGAAAGTATATGAGTGACTCAGATAAAAAAAGATTGTGGTTCTCATTGATCAATTGTACATGAATGTATCAATACAAGGTCCTATATATACCTACTGTTGGTGCCAACTACTTACTTCTCTTATAATTTATGACGGTTGTAACTTGTAACTAACTACTCTGACTCTTCACATAGACTAACTAACTGACTAACAAATTAATAACAAACTATTATTTAATACCCTTGATCGAGCTGATGGTTGAAATATATCTTTCAATCCCAGCTTGGACAAAGATAACAATGTTGTCGCTTTCCAATGCTCTTAGTGTGTGGATCAGCAAGTTGTTCTTTAGTTGGAAAATGTTGAGTTTTAATCATACCCTGCACTATCTTGTCTCTCACAAAATGGCAGTCTATGCCTATGTGTTTAGTCCTTTCATGAAGCTATTTGAAGGTGTGTTGGTTGATGAATACTTATCCCAAGCTCTTTAAACAACCATGCCAGCCATGTTAATTCAGCTACCACTGATGTCATACTTCTAAATTTTGCCTCAGCTGAACTTCTAGAGATGGCGTCTTGCTTTTTTGAGTTCAACGAAATCAAGCCACCTCCAACTTAACTAGGGAACCTGTAATTGATTATTTGGTTTGAAGACATGCTGCCCAATATGAATCACAGAAAGCCTCCAAAGTACTATATGATTTAGCTGGCGTTAGTAGGCCGAGTCCTGGTGCCCCTATGATGTACCTGACAACCCTCAAAGAAGCTTCCATATGAGAGTGTTTTGGTTTATGCATAAATTAACTCAAGACTTGTACCACAAAAGCAATATCCATCCTTGTTATAGTGAGATATAGTAATCTCTTTCCACTAGCCTGTGATACTTATTGATATCTGGTAGTAAACGATCATCTATATGATAGTCTGGATTCTCCTTATGAATGAAAGAGTCATACTCAACAGAAGTGAGCTTGATAGAAGAGTGTAGGGGAGAACTAGAAGGTTTAGAACCACTGAACCTCATTTTAGCTATAAACTCCAAGGCATACTTCTTTCTACACATCACCATACCCTTTCTTGATCCAGAAAATTCAATGCCAAGAAAGAACTTAAGTTCACCCAAGTCTTTCATCTTTAACTTAAGTTTTAAGTCATTCCTAGTTTGTAGAATCAGAGAGGAACTGCTGCTTGTAACCAATAGATCATCAACATAAAACACCACCACCACCAACTCTGGTCCAACGTGTTTAGTAAAGAGAAAGTAATCAAAATGACTTTGGGAGAAACCAAGAAGAAGTAGAGTGTCACTAAGCTTTTTATTCTGTTGTCTAGGGTCCTGCTTAAATCCTTAAAGGGACTTTGCAGTTTGCACAATTTATGAGTCTCAACCTGAGTAGCAAAGCCTTGTAGAATGTCCATGTAGACCTTCTCAAATATATCACCTTGAAATAAGGCATTGTGGATATCCATTGGAAAATGGACCAATATTTTGACACAAGTATTGCAATGATGGACCTTATTGTGACCATTTTTGCTACAGTAGAAAATATTTCAGTGTAGTCCAAACCTTCCTGCTGACTATACCCTTTGGCTATCGGCCTTGCATTATACTCCTCAACCTCTCCTGTAGTTATATACTTCACTTTGAAAACCCATTTTCAGCCAATATGACTTTTTTCCTGGTGGAAGATTTACTATACTCCAAGTGTAGTTCTTTTCTAATGCAGAAATTTTTGACTTCATGGCTGCTACCATTTTTCATCTCTCATTGTTATAAGTAGTGGGCTCTGGAATATTAGAATAGGTACTGAGGGTTGTTCCAAATAAAGGAGAATGTCATAGTTGATGTAGTCTATAATGAGATAGCAGCAGATGGTTGTAGTTGTACCCTTGGTAACATAATCTTAGCCAATTAAGTGATTTGATGGTTGTAGTAGATTTCCTTCCTTTTAAAGGTCTGGCACTCTCACCAGCTAATTCAGGAATACTGGTATCAGGAGTAACTTCACAAGATAGAGAGGGACCATTGTCACATTGATCAGCTAGACAAGTGGAGTGACCTCATTACTAGGAATAAAGACAGTTCTGATGTTGGTAGTGGTTGTAGCTGCTGTCTGTGGTATCACGGAAATAGAGATGAAAGGAGAGTATCCATAGTTGGAAAGGGAAACACATCTTCTTGGAATGGAACATCCCTACTAATAGTGAACTTTCTAGAGTGAATAAGAAACATTTTATACCCTTTTGTTTCATAGAGTAGCCAAGAAATACTGCAGAGACAGCCTTGGGATAAAACTCAAGACATTCACATATCCAATACACCCAAACACCTTGTGATGATCATACTTGGAAGGTGTCTTATGTATCACAGTAAAAGGTGTTTGATCAGACAACACATCACTAGGTAATCTATTTATCAAATACACAGCTGCGGAGACACACTCACCCCGGAATCTCAAGGGTACAGATGCTTGAAACCTAAGGGCTCTAGCAATATTCAAAATGCGTCTATGTATTTTCTCAGCAACACCACTTTGCTGAGGGTTGTAGGCAAAAGAATTTTGATGAATAATACCTAAGAAATGAATTAACTCAACAATAGAAGAGCTGAAAAACTCATAACCATTATCAGTTCTAAGATATTTCACCGAGACATCATACAAAGTTTTTACCATAAGCAGAAAACCCTTAGGGCAGCAATTACATAGGTAGCAAGAAAATCCAAGTGTATCTAGAATGATGATCAGCAAGCCCCAATTTTCTCTTACATTACATACTGATTTTCATAGAATACTCCATAATGCATGATTTTCAGAACCAGTGAGCTTAACAGAGATCAAGAATTTACCTGGAGTATCACTATGGATGATGGTGATCAATTGCGACTTTGTTTGAAAACCACAGTGTGAGATCGCATTGAAGCACCGACATGCTCAGTTTTATCATTTCCAATAGCCATCCTAGCAGATCTCAAATTCAAGAGACTTCCAATTGAAAAAGAAGAAGAAGAAGAAGAAATTAATAAAAGACAATCAAGTTGCAGTTGCACTCTAATTTGGAGAGAAAGCGAACAAAAAAGAAGTTGGAAGTGAAGTGAGAAGAATAGGCTCAGCTCACCTACACAAACTCTGATACCATGAAAGCTTCAGTAACCTTCATCATTCCTCATTCATCAACTCAAAATGAAGAAGAAAGTATATCAGTGAAGCAGAGAAAAAACATCAATCAATTGTACATGAATGTATCAATACAAGGTTCTATATATGCCTGATGTTGGTACCAACTACTTACTTCTATTATATAAGTTGATGGAAATTGTAACTTGTAACTAACCACTCTGACTGTACAACATGGAATAACTAACAGATTAATAACAGAGTATGATTTAACAATCATTATACTTTAAATTTAGAATTCACACCAGCCGATCGACCCCCCCCCCCCCCCCCCCCCCAAACAAAAAAAATATAACTGAAGTAATATTGATTGTATTGAAGTGTTAACCTAATAAGGGAATACATGGGAGATATATATATGAGATATAGGAAGGAGTACTATTCCTAATAGGACTAGGATTAAGGAGTACTAATCCTAATAGGACTAGGATTAGTACACAGTAAATACTAATATTATTTAATACTATTATTTAATACTATCTGCTATTATCCCCCCTCAAGCTGAGCTGAGCGGAAGCGAACGGAAGCTTGGAACTGAGGTAATCATGCTGTCGGCTCGGGAGAGGCTTGGTGAGAATATCAGCCGGTTGTTCTTCAATGGGTACATACTGCACAGTCATGGTGCAGGCCTGAACTTCATCGCGAACAAAAAGACAATCGGTATCAACATGCTTCATTCTGGTGTGTAGGACGGAATTCTTGGCCACACATATGGTTGATTTGTTGTCACAATAGAGAGCAGGAACAGTGTGAGTGGCGCGGAGTTTGCGAAGAATATATGTGACCCACATTGTCTCAGCAGCAAGAAGAGCAAGGGCGCGGTATTCAGCTTCAGTCGAGGACCGAGAGACCTTGGGTTATTTTTTTGTACACCAGGAGATCAGGTTCGGCCCCAAAAAAATGAGAAACCCCGATGTAGATTTTCTGTCATTTTTATCATTCGCCCAATCTGAGCCTGAGAAACCCCGAAGCTCCAAGTTCCCGGGTCGAATGAGTAAACCACGACCAAGAGTGCCAAAAATGTACTTGAGAATGCGTTTTAGACAATGGTAATCATGTTCACTTGGTTGATGCATGCGCTGAGCAACTCGGTTGACAGCAAACTGGATGTCAGGACGGGTAATGGCCAGATACTGTAGAGCCCCAATGAGGCTGCGCAAGTGGGTGATATCGGCAAATGGGGTGTCGGCTCTATTCGTAGACGAAGAGACTTCCATCGGTGTTGGTTGACTGGTGCATTTTTCCAGTCCAACTTTCTGCAACAGATCTCGAGCATATTTTGACTGATGAAGAAACAAGCCGCTGCCTGTCCGAGAAACCTCCATTCCCAGAAAATAATGTAACGGGCCAAGGTCCTTCATTTTGAAGGTAGTATGCATAGCTCGAGTGACATCCTGAATGAGAGCTGAAGTAGAGCCTGTAATAATGATATCATCTACATAGACAAGAAGAATGACTGTACCGTGTGCTGAATGTCGAGTAAACAGACTCGTGTTGTGTACGCAACACGTGAAGCCGAGTCCCTGGAGGAACGTTTTCAGACGTGTGTACCAAGCACGGGGGGCTTGCTTGAGCCCATACAGAGACTTCTGGAGTTTGCAAACATGTTGAGGGAAGCGGGGATCAACATAGCCCGGTGGTTGCGTCATGTAGATAGTTTCATCAAGCATGCCATGAAGAAAAGCATTGGAAACATCCAACTGATTGATGAGCCAATTGTTGCGCACGGCGATTGACAGTATCAGGCGAATGGTTTCCTGCCGAATAACAGGACTGAATGTCTCAGAGTAATCAAGCCCATACTCCTGATTGTAGCCTTTAGAAACCAAACGAGCCTTGTACCTGGAAATACTGCCATCCGCATTATGTTTAATTTTTTACACCCATTTACAGCCCACTGGGTGCCACCCATGGGGCTTAGGTACAAGAACCCAAGTTTTCTGATCATTCAAAGCGTTAAACTCGTCATCCATAGCATGACGCCAATAAGCATTTTTTGAGGCAACAGAGTAAGTTGTTGGTTCACTATCGGGAAGGGGTGTATTTGGTAGTATGGTAGCCTGAAAGGTTTTGAGTTTAAAGATACCGGCTTTGCCACGGGTTAACATGGGATGAGTATTGGGGGGTGGCACGGGCGGTGGTGCTTCGGGGGTGGCCGGGAAGGACCCAAAACGGATCGGGCTGGAGATGTTGTGGGTATAGGGTAGTTCGGGTTGGTTGTGGGTGTGGGTGGTGGATGCGGGTGTATTGTGGGTGACGGTCGAAGGGGTGATGAGGGGTGGTTGGGTAGTGGGTGGAGGTGTGGGAGAAGGTGGTGAGGGACCCTGTGAGTATGTTGGAAAAAGGGGAAGGACGCCAATGAATGATGTATTTGTGGAGGAGGAAATAGACTCGTATGGAAACTCATTTTCGACAAATTTGACATGACGAGATATTGTTGACACCCAATTTTTGACCCGCTTCGGTATAAGTTAATTAGCGAGCTTCTTAAGTTTTCCAAATTACTCAAGTTAATTAGTTTTATAAATCTTGCAAAAATAAAAAAATATATATATAATAATGTATACATATTACATAATTATGTATATAATTAATATATCTTATGACTATTCAAAAACCATCAAAATATACATTCAAATGTGTTGCTAAACTAGCTTGATTTAAGTTATAATTATACTTTTGAATCACTTTTATTACCAAATATATAGGCTCGTTAATAAATTTATATCGAACTCGTTTTACTTCAAATCGGTGGACTATTTTCCTTTTAATTCTTTTCTTTTAAGAAATCAATTTTGGGCGTTTTCCAGTTCACCAGCCTTTTCCAATTCACCAGCCCAACACCAATTTCACACCAGCCCACACCTTTTTCTTATAATCCGGCCCAACTCCAATCCAGCCCATTCAATATTCCCAGGCGACCCGCTAACCCGCCCCATCCCCGTTTGACCCGACCAACCCGACCCAGTACCCCCTCTTTCTTCCCCCTTCACCCACGCCGATTCCCAGAAACAAAAAGAACCCAGAAAACAGCCTTCCACGCGATTCCCAGCAAAACCCATCCCCCCACGCTCTTCTCCTCCCTCCCCTCTCTCTCCCCGGTTCTTCATCCAAATCCCCAGACGCACAGCCCCCCTCTCTCACCCCTCTCGCTGTGTCTCTCTCCCACGAGACCCGGCAGCGACGACATTCCTAACAGAAACCCAGAAAAAAACACCCGACAAAGATTCCCCTGCTCCCCACGCTCTCCCCTTCGCACGACCCAAAACCTCACGCCAACCAGCGAGAAACAGGGGACATCCCACAGAAAAACTGGAAAAAGTTCAAAAGATTCCCCCTGCTCCCCACGCCTCTCTCCCTCGTTCTTCGCCCTTTCCCTGCTCCCCACGTGAGCCTTCCTCATCGGAAAAAAAAAACCTAAATCACCACTTCGATAAGAACCCCATGCTTTCCGGTTAGAAATTTGGGGGGTTGGAATTTTGGTCGAGAGATTTTTAGTTGGATGATATTTCTGGGGATTGTTGTTTTTTTGAGTTCCATCACAAAGGTTTGAGATAAAATTCGAGAGAGTGTTCTGTTTCCTTTTCTGTCTTGTTGTAGAGGGACGGTTGGGTTGGGAAAAATTGTCGAAGAAATTTTGTGAAGTTGCGCAGCGTCTCTTCGAGTCGAGGTTGCTGTCGAGTTGCCTCTTGAACCCAGTTTCGGAGAGATATTCTACCTGAAACCGAGCTCCGTTCATGTTCGTGTGGTGGAGTCGATCACCCCAGCTCGTATCATCCCCGTTCGCTGCTCTCCTAAAGGTAATATCTAGTTTATTCTAACTCAACTCACTATTAATATTCCTTCATCTATTCTTTTCTTACGCAAGATAACTCATGTGTGGATATTCGAGGTGTTTTGAGTGTTGTTGATCGCTGTAGAAGTAATAGGCTATGTTATTGGAAGTACTTTGTGTTGTTTTGTTTCGTTGAAGTTCGTATGCTTCGTGTTCTTCTCCTATTTTCCGAGTCCATTGTCGCGAGGCAGCCATTGTCGTTGGTTGGCTGACCTTGCACGACGTATGCCGACTCTAAATTTTATTTCGCAAGTTGTTCTGGTGATAAGCATCTACTTCCGGCAAGTTTAGATGGTGCTTTTGCACCCTGTTTTCAAACAATGGGTACAACGCAAGAATGCTTACGGACTTTCTACTTCTACTCTGTTTTGGCCTATTTGTCTGATTTTGGTTTCTCTTCGCTTGAATGTTTTTCATTTCAGTCTCATTAGACTGCCTGTAGGTAGCATGATAGGTTGTTTTTTTGTGTTTTTATGTCGATAATAGACGCTGGTTCCTAAATAACGTTTAGTCGCAGAGAAGCGTGTTGGGTTTGTTTGTCGTCCAGTTCGTCGAATAGCTTTGTTTCTTTGTTTAGTTCGCTGTTGCTGCATTGAGAATTATGTGTGGGTTGATCGGGGTTATCCCAGTTGGTCAACGCGCTAAATGATTCACTCGTGCGAGTTTTTCGTCTTCGGAAAGCCATGAACGCAGAAGATGGTGCGTGAGCTTGCTTTGTATTCTATTTTGGTTATGTTTCCTCTTACTGTTGGATCTATTTGTGAAGCAATGTCGGACTTATCTCTCGGTATTTCGAAGTCAGTTACATGAAAATATGGTCGAAGAGTGTATGTGTGGGTTTTGTATGTTCGGAATTTTGTCTTTAGCTTCAAAATCATTAACCTTTTGTTTAAACATCTCCTTGGTCGCATTCGTTTAAGTTCTCAAAATGTTCTGCTCGTTCAGTTGCGTTGAAGCATAGAAGTTGTCTTTATGTGTGATTTGTGCTTGTTGAGTTTGACTTAGCCTCTTATTATTGTATTCAAAGTATGTTTTGAGGCTGTGCCGTTTCACTTAGCCGAATGACGTTAGTGCCTTTAGTATTTTAGCTTGTGATATCTTTCTCATATTTCATGTGTTTTTATATGTTGATTTAGTTAAGGTTGTCCTCTTTGGTTTTCAAAAAAGATTTTCCACTTTTGTCAAGTCCGAAAATATCCATTTTTTATACTTTCATTAATGTTTATATTAATTTATTGCCTCTGTGCTTTGGTTTCTTGTTATAATTAAAATCTTTGACATTGATGAGTGCAAGTTGTTTATTGTTTGGAGTTAAGATTTTCGAAGCATGAATGTTGATTACTAATCCTTACCTTCATTTTTGTTGCATGTGATCAATCCGAGTTCAATTTGGATAATATCTTGCATTACCAAGGGGCCATAAAAGGCCCTATACTCCTTTTCCTCTCGAATCGGCCTATCATGAAGAAAGAATAAGTTTCGAGGTGGTCATATACAATCAAGTGCCTTGAAGATTGAAGAAAATCCGAAACGGATTAGAAGACTTCCTCCTTTTGTATTTTTTTTTTTGTTATTTTTGTAATGGGCATAAGCCCTCTTGTCGTTTCTATTTTCTTATTTTATTTTGTATGTTTAGATTAGGACAGGTGCAAACGGGTCAAATATCTAAAGGCAGGTGGGTCCAACGTTCGGTCAAGGCGAACAGAACCGAAGTTGGACCCGAATCTCTCTCTCTCTCCCTCTCTCTCTCTATTATTTGCTTATGTCGTTTTCGTGTTGAATGCCGTTAGTCTAAGCTTAGGAACCTCCAAATCCCACCGAGACGCTTTTCTACTTTGTTAAATTTTAAACTAAGTCTTAAAAAGGGTATTTTAAATTTATGAAGTTCGGTTTAGATAAAACTTTGAAGAAATTCAAACTTCGAAACAGTTTCGTAAAATTGCAAGATAAGCAATAAATATTTCAAAACTTGAAGATTCGCTTAAGTAAATTGCTAAATAAGTTCAATACACAAAGAAGTCGCAAAAGTTAATAAAAATAGTCAAATAAGTTAATCGTCGGAAAACCGTAAGTTAGCGGAGTGTCTTAGGTGCCTTACACCTTCCTAAGACACTAATAGGAATCCCGAACCCCCTAAAACATTTCCAAAACGAATTTTTCTGTTTAAGTTATTTTTGGAAATAAGTTTTCTTGATTTTTCTTAAAAATTAAGTGGCGACTCCTAAAAGTCAAAAAATAATATAAACTCTTTTCGAAATAATCATTTTTTGATAAAACAGAAATGGCGACTCCGCTGGGCACTATTTGGAGGATTCTAACCTTAAGATTAACTTGATTGACTATTTGTGATAACTGTTTACTTGTTTAAATTGTTTAGCTTTTGAAAATTGCATTTTTCTCATGGCATAAACTTCCGCCAAACGGCAAATAGTTGCATTAGGAAACGGAAGTTACGCGGCTTACCGCGACTTCTCTCAGAAATACCCCAAGAACTTATTTGTGAGTATCGAATAAATAGTTGGAATGCGGTCATCCGACGTTATTCGATAGCTCCACCCCGATGTTTGTCCGACTCGGGTAACCGTCTATTTGAAAACAACTCTAGAAAGCCTATGTTAGAGCAAAACCAAAACCAAATTAGGCATCAGCCTAGGATGACTTAATACCCAAGGCGTATTAAGTCCATTTTAGTAGAAAACCACCAAAAACGCGTCTAAGGTCTTCGACCTCACGACGCATCATATTATGTGACATTCGAAGTGTACGTGTGAAAAACCAACTTGGGGGTAGGGGAAAGTCTAACGGGTTTCTGTTTTGCAGATATGGACCGCTTCCCAAAATTCAACATGGTCGTCTCCGCGCCACCTCAACTTACTATGTGGCACAATGACTTAGACGAAGATCATAAGCGGACTCTCAGCAAATATATAGGGGCCTTGACCGAGCTAATCAATATGGACGGAATGCCAGAGTTGATTGAGGTACTTACGGGTTACTGGGACAGCCAAAGAATGGTCTTCCGTTTTGGAATGGCCGAAATCACCCCTACATTAGAAGAAATAAGAGATTGCATAGACACCGTGGGCACAGGCTTAGAGAGAAGAGCCCGAAAACAGGAGGACGTGTTTATCCCCAACAAACCTTCCGTTGAGAACATCTCGGATTGGTTAGGGCTTAGAAAGGATTTCACCCATTGGTGTCAAGACTCCCACGTAATGTTCAGGGACTTGCACGTCAGATTTGGACACGCGAGTTTCTATGCCGCGTATAATCAGGAATTTAGAATTTCCTACAGGGAGTGGAACGAGCTCCGTCCATTGGCGTTTGCCATAGCCTTGTTGGGAACAATGGTCTTCCCGCACGGCCCGAGCCTGAGCATCAACACCAGCGTCATAACACTCGTCCAGAAGTTGTTCAAGGGGTACGAGAATCAAGGAACAACAAAATACTACTCCTTAGCCCCGGTCATATTATCGGACATATATCGCGCTTTGGGTAAGTGCAAAGAGGGACATCGGTACTTCCAGGGGTGCAATCTGCTCCTCCAATGGTGGATTCTCCGCCACTTGGCGAAGGGTGCTGGAACTCGAGAATTGCACACTCTCGACAACAAGAACACTCTCAAAGACCTGGACGATTTGCTATTCTGGGCCAACCTAAACAATCGGAGAACAAGAGGGAGATGGGCCCAGATTTTCTCCGAGTTGAGAGAAGAGGACCTCCGATAGATGCTCGACCGCTTCATATCCAAGGAAGTTGTCGTGGAGGGTCGTAGATATGCCGTGCTCCCTCTACCCGGCATTCGAGGAATTCGCCCTTACGCGCCATTCCGAGTCTTGTGACAGTTCGGAAGAAGGCAGACTGTGCTTAGAGAAGCATACTATGGCGTTTATGTGTACGACATTGGAGACGACAGGGTGGACGACGCTACAGAGATGCTCAGAGAATGGAAGAATGCCAAGCGTATGGGTAAAGACACTATCGCTCCTGACCGATTCAACGCTGGATACGACGAAGGTTACAAAGCATGGTTGAAAAGAGATATACAAAATACCTCCTTCCAAATTCCACGTAGCTTTCGCAGTGTGACAAACAAAGAAGCCAAAGCAGTGGCTGAATCGCGAGAGTTAAAGGAAGAGGCCAATGAGGTCTACGCCAAGTTCGTGGAGAACCAGGACGCACTCGAGAGGGCAACTCGAGAGATTGAGAGACTGAAGCAAGGGTATGACGAGTTCGACAGCTGGATCCAGCAGAAAATCGAGAGAATGCGATATGAAAGTCTGGAAGACAAAGGTCGTCTTGGTGAGGGGTTCTTACTGATGCTGAGGTACATGTTCCAACAACACAAAATCCGGAAAGACGACGATGGAGCGGGACCATCCGGAGCAGCATAGTGGACATCGCCCCTGCGCGGGTTTTTCACTGTTTGTACTCGCATTATTTTAGCCTCTGCGTGGGCCTGATATTATCACATTTTTCTAAATAGCTCCTGCGTGGGTTTGTTTATTTCCCTTTTCAATCATTATTAAATATTATTTTGGGGGGAATCTTTTAATTGGTTTAACTCACACGTACATCATTCGAATGCGATAGGCTTACCCTTGGCACAAAGGGTCCCCATGCATGATCAGGACACGCTAACTATGTGTATTTAAATGCTTATGTGTTACGTTGCTTTGAATGAGGATATCGTAAACCCACTCCTAGCCAAAATCCCAAAGAGTATATAGAAGTCACCATTACAAATGTCCGACCAAAATTCCCGAGTCTCAAGTTTCTCACGCAAAATCCACCTCCCACCACAAATCCTAAATACCGCTCTATCATCTCAGAAAAGTTGAATCACCGCTATGGACAAAGGCAAGAACGTCAGACGGAGCTCACTGAGGAGGAATTGCAAAAAAAAAAAAAAAGATCGAGCGAGTCACTCGAGAGATTCAGAAGGTTAAGGAGAAAGGGCGCAAAGTAGACATGACCGCGGCAATCTACAAAAAAGATCTGGCGTCGCAGACAAAAAGAAAGAAGAAGGTTGAGATGGAAGTCGAAAGCCTAAGAGGTTGAAGTTGCTTCGTTTGAAAATACACGAAAGAAAGACGAGAGAAGCGAAGATAGATATTGAGACTGCCGTGTTGTCAACCAGAAGTGCGGCACTCGACGAGGAATTGGCGATCCGTAGCAACTTAAAGGGCGGAAAATACCTCTCCCATGACCAGGGAGCAGATAGCAGGGGCCCCGACCGTGAAGAAATTGAGGGGGACGATGAAGAGGAAATCGTCTATAAGCCTTTGTTTTTCGACTGTTGGAAACAAAATGAACGACGCAGCCACATTCCGAACTACGTTGGGCCTGAATTCTCTTTGTGAGATACGTAGGCAGCCTTTCCCGGCCCGGCCCCTACCGCTGAAAATTTTCATTCTCCTCCGTGTTTTGAAGATACGAAGACAAAGTCAACGGGCATCGAAAAGCGGCTGCAAGAAGACCATAGCTCAACGTGATTCGGCCTTTTCGAGATAGCATTAAACAAACAAATTCCTGTTTGTCCAAATATATATTTCCCTCCTCATTCGTGGGTTAAAATATCCTCAAACAAAGCGACTTGTGTGTTTATCTGTCGTCTATGTGATATTATGTATTTTGTACTCTGAACGCGCACTAACAAATCTGCATTTGAGTTATTTTACCTCTCAGGTACCTTTAACTGATCTGTGTCGATAAAAGCTGGCAGATCACCTCTACTTCACCAGCTCAAAAGGTCCCGTAGAATCCTGCCCCGGACCAAGCGCAAATACAGCCATGGGAGACAACAATGAGGAAGTCAGCCTTACAGATGCTGTGGTGGCTCAGCCCACCGCGGCAGATCAAAATGAGTTAATTATGCAGCTGATGCAACAGATTGCTGAAATGAGGGTCGAAATGCAAAGAATGCGAGATTTGTCTGATCGAGTGTCATCCTTCAACCTTCCGAGAGATGAAAGACCTCTACTCCACTTTCCTTCCTCAAGCACGGAACAAGTTCATAAATCGAAAGGAAAAGTGGAGGAGGTAAGTACGGTCATGGCTACTCATATGAGGTCGGTTTCTCAAAGGAAATATCGAAACCATAATGTCAATCAGGAAAAACTACCTCGCCCAAAATTTAGGAAGGCTCCTAAAGTATTTACCCCATTAAGGGAATCTCAAACTCAACTTTATGAAAGGTTGAAAGCAATGGGTATGCTCTATCCTATAGAAGGAAGACCAGCCAATCCTTTGGGAAAATTTTACAGAGCTGACCACATATGTGCTTATCATTCAGGAGCCGTTGGACATGACACGGAGAATTGTTCAACTCTGAAGCACAAGATACAAAACATGATCAACAACAACTTGATCAATATTCAGGAAACCATCTGAATGGATAATAGGTCGGATGCTCAAGAGTGAGTACGAGACATTCCTGAACTGAATCATTTGGAGATATTCATTCGAGAAGAAGAATGCCCAACATTGGCCAAATTTTGCGTATGAAGTTGTGTTACCTTTCCTTTGAAAATGTATCGCACATCGGGAACTACGTTTGACCTGATTCCTTTTCCAACGGGATGCGTAGGCGCCACAACGGCTCGGTCATATACCCAGTAAGATTTCCATTTCTCTTCATAATGGAAACTGGGACAGAATTTTTGAGAGGATCTCAAAAATTCATTTGAAGTTGGATTCCTTTAACAAGTCAAAACAGAAGACCAAAATTCTACGGAGTTAGCTTTGGGTGGATCTCAAAACTACGACAATCTAGTTTGCAACTGGGACAGAATTTTTGAGATGATCTCAAAAATTCCACAAATGTCATTTGTTACTTGTTGAGGTAAATTGGGACAAATTTTGAGGAGAGGCCTCAAAATTCCAGAATGAACAACCTCAAATTTAACAGAGCAAGTTTATGAGAGTTCTCATATATTGTAGACTGGGACAAATTTTCGAGGAAAAATTCCATCAAATATCTCATATAAAGGACGGGCGAGCGTGTAAGCCAACTGCAGGAAGGAGCATGGAGACAAGACCAACACAGATCAGTCCTTCAAGCTAATAATTTTTCTTTGGATGCAGGAACATTGAAGTCACAAAATGGCTATACAAAGCTGTCATGAATGACAAAGGGCGTCACTTGCACCCATCGTGGACTCATCAGCGAAACCTAGAAAATCTTCAATCTCATTTATCTCTATTGCTTTATATTGCCTCAAGTGATAAACAAGTTTCTTTTTATCTTACAGGAATATTAAGGCCGAACACTGATGGATTCTTTGAAAGTTGCAAGAAACAAGGTGCAGGAGGTTTGCTAGTTATGAGTCATGATCAAAGTTACCGTTGGACTCA
>CM064966.1:56473166-56564523 GCA_032847665.1 Solanum chilense
ATTATTTCAATAAAGAATACTAGTACCTCAAATATTCTACTCTACTCGTTCACTATCAATTGTTGACGAACATTTTACAATATTTTTTTCAGCATATAGATACGCAATTTTTGTAATATGACAAATAAACAGACATATACAGAGCACATTAAAACTAAAAGCTTGAATTTTATTACTTACAAAATAATATTTACTTATTTTGCTCAAATATTCTACATGCAGCTCCCTTACTATTCCAAGTCTCCAAAAACATTTATTTTTTATATATATAATATATATCATGCTTCATGAGTATAAAAATATACAGACTTCAATTAATTGAACGCAAACACAAATTTTAATTTTTTTTTTGAAAAAAATATGTTTATGGTCTATATTATAGTCACAAATTGACTTAAATTTTTATTTTAACAAAGAATACGTTCAAGTTTGGTCTAGAAAAATACAAATTCTGAAGTCAAAAACATTGTATTATGTTAGATTAAGGTTATTATAATAATATGTAAACAACAAAATAAATTTACTTTATATTTTTGGTTTAGAAAAACTATAAAATACAGTTTTGGTTATATTTGTGAGTGCAAAGGGCTCATATCAAGTGTATTTTATAGAAGGTTCATTGTGAAGAAAACTCATGTTCAAAAGAATAGAACAAAGATGCACAATATAGAGTTAATAATAAAGCCACCAACAGCTATTTAGGGGGCAACTATATCACAAACCCTATGTTATGCAAATTTATCTACCAAATCTCATTCAAAAATGAGAAATTCTTCACTCTATCCTCTCTCTTTATAATCATAGCCCAATACAGCAACATTTTATCTCAATGTTATATGAGTATGCACTTGAGCCAACGAAACAACTTCATTAAGGTCTGCGTACAACCTACCATCAATTTCAAGTTGTATGTTGTTGTAAATTGAGAGTCCAAAATGTTGTGAAGACTGAAAAAGGCAATAGCTGCAATATAAAATATGAGGCGAGGGTGAAGCAACATACTGAAAGGCCTCAAGACATCCAAGGAAGGATAAAAGCAGCAAAAACTCTCAAGCCTGGTGAAGGCGAAAGCTCCAAGGAAGCCACTGCAAATATTTTGAGAAACACGCCTTGGGATTTAACTTCATAGGACAATACAAAAGCTTCTATCAACACTAGTTTTAGGAGTTGCACATACATGTGTGCCATTACTATTGGTGTCTAAAAGACAGTATCTAGCACCTACTTTAAGTAGGAGACAATTTAAATTCAAAGATATATGAACAATCTAAAAATGAAGCAACAGGGAAATACTAAAATATAGCGAAAAGGTCTCAGACATCCAAGGAAGGATAAAAGCAGCATATACTCTCAAGCCTGGCGAAGGCGAAAGCACTTAGGCGGCCACTGCGAATGTTTTGAGAAACAAGCCTTTGAATTTATCATCATGGACCAAGAAAAGTAAAAGTTTATTTTTAAAAAAAAAAAAAAAAAACTAGCACACACTAGTTTTAAGAGGAGTTCCGCATAGAGCAGGATCCTTATAGTTCCTAATAATCATCAAGAATGAACAAAACCACAATTAAAAATTAAACGTAATTTAAAAGCCTCAGACATCCAAGGAAGGATAAAAGCAGCATATGCTCTCAAGCCTGGCGAAGGCGAAAGCACTTAGGCGGCCACTGCGAATGTTTTGAGAAACAAGCCTTAGGATCTATCATCATGGGCAAAAGATGAAATGTACATCAAGAAAACATAAGCAATTTAGTCCTAAGAAGTTACAAATACAATACTGTTATTATTAGTCTCCTATCCATCATCAAGCAATAACTAAATCATGCTTACCCAAAAATTACACAAAGTAAAAGAGGCAAATGAACACTAGTCCTAAGAGGATTACACAGATTCATTTCAAGCAAGAACACAATCTATCATAGCTAAAACATGAACAGAGGTAAGAGCCTCAGACATCCAAGGAAGGATAGAAGCAGCATATGCTCTCAAGCCTGGCGAAGGCGAAAGCACTTAGGCGGCCACTGCGAATGTTTTGAGAAACAAGCCTTGAGATAAATCATCATGGACAAAAGGAAACAGCTCATGAAGGGAAAAAACAAGCAATCAAACACTAGTCATAAGAGTATTACACAGATTTTCATCAACATGAAAGAACAACACTAGTCCTAAGAATTACACAGATTCATTTCAAGCAAGAACACAATTTATCTTAGTTAAAACTTAGACAAAGGTAAAAAGCCTCAGACATCCAAGGAAGGATAGAAGCAGCATATGCTCTCAAGCCTGGCGAAGGCGAAAGCACTCAGGCGGCCACTGCGAATGTTTTGAGAAACAAGCCTTGAGATATATCATCATGGGCAAGAGGAAACAGCTCATGAAGGGAAAAAAACAAGCAATCAAACACTAGTCATAAGAGTATTACACAGATATTCATCATCATGAATGAACAACACTAGTCCTAAGAGAATTACACAGATTCATTTCAAGCAAGAACACAATCTATCCTAGTTAAAGCTTAAACAAAGGTAAAGAGCCTCAGACATCCAAGGAAGGATAGAAGCAGCATATGCTCTCAAGCCTGGCGAAGACGAAAGCACTTAGGCGGCCACTGCGAATGTTTTGAGAAACAAGCCTTAGGATCTATCATCATTGACAATTTGACATCACAAAACAGTTCAGCAAAAACAATTTCTTAAAACAATTCAAATTGTACCATCCGATAATGATCAGCAAAACATAAAAATTGTGATGCTGACAAAGTGATGAATGGATTCAATTATCAGGGACTTGTTCATCCCTAAAGCAACTATTTCATTGCTAGAGAGGCAGACTTAAAGTACAATATCCCATGATTTCATAAGCAAAGAGATTATTTTCATAAAAGCTATGATCTTTAGCCATAAAAATACGAATTTGCTAACATAAATGATAGTTTCAAAAACATAAACATAGCAGAATTACATACTAAAACCAAAATGGAGAAAACCCCAGATAGATTCAACAGCAAAATAACAAAAACATGATTATGGTTAGCTCAAAAATGATGGTGTCTCAGACATCCAAGGAAGGATAAAAGCAGCATTAACTCTCAAGCCTGGCGAAGGCGAAAGCTCTTAGTCGGCCACTGCGAATGTTCGAGAAACAAGCCTTAACGATTATCATCATAGACACCATATAATTTAAGATTCTAATCAATCAATTAACCAAAAATTTTCACAATTCCAAACTACAAACATAAAACACAAATTAAAGAACAAAAAAGGGGAAGATCCAGACATCCAAGGAAGGATAAAAACAGCATTATCTCTCAAGCCAGGCGAAGGCGAAAGATCTTAGACGGCCACTGCGAATGTTTTGAGAAACAAGCCTTAAAATTCATCATCACAGATCAACCCCAAATGCAAAAACTCATCTAAAACCTTAAACAGAGGAACCCAACATTGAAAAAAAAACCCAGCTGCTCCCTCTGCCATCCCAGAGTAGCAATTCTAATGTATTGACAAGTATATATGAAATTAAGACCCCTAGATTGAGTTTTTTTCATTTTGAACAAGCGTACAGCTTGGAATCTAAAACCTTAAACAGAGAAGCCCTACATTGAGTTCACAATTTAAAAAAAAAACTCAATCTTGATTCCATTTACCAATAAATCCCCAAAAAAGGAACCCCACAATGAAAAAAAAAAACTCAATCTTGATTTCATTTGCCTAAAACCATAAACAAAGGGGGGAAAGCTTCGACAAGAGAAGGGGTAAGGAATAATCGGCTAGGTTTCTAGTGAAGAACTGCAGTTATGAAGTTTGAGAGGAGCAAAGTTTGAATTTATAAAGAGATGACAGAACATTAGGGTTTATAAGAGTTTTTAGGGTTTGCTGTTTATAGGCCTGGGTTGGGGGATCCAACAATTGTAGACCCATTTGGGTCGTGGCCCGGTTTCTATTATTTAAAAAAATTTTAGGTAGTTTTTATCAAAGATTTTTTTAAAAAAAAAAATGTTGGTCAAATAATTTTAATGATAATTAATGTTTGATCAAACTTTTCAAGTGCATTTTCTGAAATTCTATTTTTATTTAAAAAAAATTACTTCTTTTAGCTTTTAAACAATAGATAGACTAATCCATATAATCGTTCTGTTTTTTGGTCCAAAAAGTAGCATTTACATTTTAGACGGCTCATATGTACGGTGCAATCAAAATTGATATTATTAAATCAATAATAAAATACATAATATAACATCAAAATATTTTCAATTACTTTTTAAAATATAAAAGGCAATACTACAGGTCCATAAAAACTCTAAAATGTCTACTAAAGATGCAATGATATTACACATGATTTTGGTTACTATCTTATACATGACTCTGTTTTGAACAATTCATTTTTCTTCTTATATGGGTAAACATGTCGATATTTTATTACATAGTTGCAAGATGCACACACATCACTAAATCGAAGACTATGTACTTTCATTTTAGATTGAAAGTAGTTAAATGTCTTTATTGGGCCTAGATCATGCACCCTCCCATTCTTTTTACCCAACAACTTCGATTTACATATCATTCACTTAATCATCTGAGTTAGAAACCTCTTTAAAATGGAATCAAAATATGATATCATAATATGAAATCATAAAATGAAGTTGAAGTTTTGTTTGGAATGTTCTATGGAAATTTTTTGTTGTATATTTTCTCATAAATAGAAGATCTCTCTCATAAGTTGCAAAATAATCAAAATAGCCACAATTGTTTATTCAATCTTATCAAATAAATAAAAATTTATAAAATCGCATGATAAATTATTGCAAAACTATTTGTTCTCCACTAAAATAACAGTTTCATCTAACTTTGATGGTATAGTACATAAACATGATCCTTAACTTGGTGTCAAATGACAACTATACTCTTTAACTTTGGGTTTGCACAAGTCGACACTTAAACTTGTATAAAATTGAATAATGAACACATTCGTCCTAAATGACACCCTATATGACAATTTTGTGTCCTACGTGGCGTCCTACATGTATAATGACATATAGGACATGTGTGTCTACTTGTTCAATTTTATACAAGTTAAGTATCTACTTGTGCACTCTAAAAGTTGGAGGGCATGGTTGTCCGTTGAAACCAAGTTAAGGTCATATTTATATATTATGCCAACTTTAATTGATCAAACTTTAATTCAATAAAAAAAAATTAAACATAAAGTGTAGTGAACTAGTCTTTAATGTAATCCTCCCACATAGTACGGACAATCTTCTCACGTTGAACTTGCATTTCTCGATCATATGACCGAGAAGACGAACCAACATTATTATTTTGAGTTATTTGTGGTCAATATCATTTGCAACTATATTTTCGCGCTCATAGACCATAAATATTTCATCACTCCTTTGGTATTCTCGCAAATAATTATGTACACTATACATGCTATGACAATTTTTACTTGTGTCAACATCATATGGTTCATGCCTTGTCTCACTTGTATGCATTACGTTCGGTCATATGATACCATATCATGATATAGAATCGTGAGATGGAATCAACATTTGGACATGCGATTTCACGTTGATTCCATCTCATGATATCATATCTGAGATGGAATACCATATTTTTCAAAAATCATGATTTATAAATTTTTTTAAAGAGAAAATGGCCAAAAGCACCCCCAAGTTATTATCAAATTCTTAATTACACACTTACTTTTACGGGGGTCCTATCACCCCCCCCCCCTTCCCTCCCCCCCTCCCCCCCTTTTGAACCTTTTAAAAGTGAAATATTTAAACCCCTACAAACTCAGGCCAGATTTATATTAGATAGTACTCAACACGCGCTGCCACGTAATATTATTTTTTTTCTATATAAAAAATTAATTATTCTTTTATATTTTACTTTTTGTGTTATATTATAATCTTTTTCTTTTCCATTCCTCAATTTGTTTTTCTTCGAAGGCTTCTGTAGATTTGACGACTGCCGCTCTTCGACCTTCATCAAAATTATACTTGCTTGCCGAAATAAAGGTATCAGACTTGCGGAGGGACTAGTATTGATTTAGATTTGAAAATGGTGATATGAGAAACTCAATTCATGTTTATAACAATTTGAATAAATGTGTCTTCTTCATCAAAGGATTTGTTACCCAATGATTTCTTTAATGAATTTTTCTTTATTAATTGAAGTTATTACTTAGTGGAACTCCTCCATTAATAATTAGTTTAAAGTTCGATTCTTCTAATTTTCAATTTTGATTTTAAGCTATTAATACATTTCAATGTGATGAAAAGTGGAGATATGATGAAAAGTATGTGATTTCAAGATGAAAATTGACTTAGTGATGAAAAGTTGATGAGGGCGGTCACCTAGTGGTTAAGGTGAGTCATCGCGATGAAGATTAAATGAAAAAGATAAAAGAAGGTAAAATATAAAAGGAAATGTAATTTTATTTTTTTAAAATAGAATATTACTATGAAATAAATTAAATTATTTATAAAGTTAATTTCTTAATTATTTTTTTTGTCTCTCTCAAAAAGGAGAGTGAACTACACCATCTTTCCTACATCAAGGGAGCAAATAATTTCACTTTAAAATAGTCCTAGGGGGTAATAGAACCCCTTTAAAGTATGAGTGTGTTGAGAATTCGGACATAGATTGTTGGAGGGAGGGGGGGACTCTTGATCATTTTAAAAAATATATATATATACAATACCACAAGTTAATATTTTGATAAAACAATGTCACAATTATATCTATTAACCATTTATTTCATATGTAAATAAATTAATTGTCACATCATTACTTTTTAAATTTATTATTCTCACCAACATAAAATTTATTATTGCTTTAAGTTTGATAAATATAAATGATAAAGTAGAAATTGATTTGATGAATATAAATGAAAATGCACGGAGTAATACTTTTTTGATTTTTCATAATAAAATATTTTTCTTTTGGCTACATATGAAAATGTTTAAAGCAATTTAATATGGAAAATGACAAAATTGGTGATGTAAGTTTGATAATAACTACTTTCAGTATGTTTGATTTAGCACGAATTAATGTATTGAAAATGTATAATTGAACATAAGTGATACAAGGCATGAATCATATGCTAGCGACACACAAGTGAAAATTATCATAATTTGTACGGTGTTACATAATTATTTGTGAAAATATCAAAGGAGTGATGAAATATATATGGTCTATGAGCATGAAAATATAGTTGCAAATGATATTGACTAACAAATCGCTCAAAGTAACAATAGTTGGTTCGTCTTCTCAATCGTATGATCGAGAAATGCAAGTTTAACGTGAGAAGATTGTCTGTAGTATGTGGAAGGATTATATTAAAGACATGACTAGTACACTATAATTTATGTTCGAATTTTTACTAAATGAAAGTTTAATCAATTAAAGTAAGATGAAACAAATAATTACTTGGAGAATAAATAGTGTTGTAATAATTTATTATGCGATTTTATAATTTTTGTTTATTTGATATGATTGAAAAATAATTGGGTTATTTTAATAGTTTTACAACTTATGAAATTGTTATGTTTAAGAGAAAATATACAACACAAATTTCATATTGCATATGCAAACAAAACTTTATCTCATAATTTTATATCATGATATTATATCATGAGTCCATACCCCATAATCAAATGGGCCCTTAGTTAATCTCAATCATTTGTCGACCGAGATTGCTTATATCCCTTCAACCTGTGTTTCTACTTATTATGTAAATTTTTAAAAATAAAAGTTAGTATAGATGAGTAATATAATAAATACATATTGTCACTTTAGCGAAAATTTATCTCTTTGACCCATTAATCTAAATTTAATCCACTATTTTTGTTCCTTACATGGTCTCACAAAAAAAAAAAAAAACACAATTCACTTTTTAGTTGTTTGGCCTTCAAATAAAATAATTTCAATGACTCAATTACATATTGGTTTGGTTACAAGTTAGAAGAATGAAATATGTGGTTGTGAATTTCATCTAATCATCTTGATGTGGATTGCATTTTCGTAGGCAACAAATCATTTTTATATTTTTTTGTTTAGTCAACTTTAACCTTAAATTCATTTTTGCTCAATAATTATTAATTAAGATTTATCTGTATATGATTAGAAATCGATCAAACTTATTATTTATCTTTGCGAACATTTATAAACCATTCAGACAATCTTACACTTGATTTCTTCTTAAGAATCATAACAACCATCTTGTCATATTCAAGAAGAATACACATACCCTTCTTTTAGCAAATTAAATGATAACGTTAAAACATAACTAAAATTAAATGTTACAAATTGATGCAATTGTATATTTTGAACTTATTAAACATAATATGTCTCTAGGCAAATAAAATTTAAAATATAATGATCTACAATTTTTAAAAGTTAGATATATTCATGTACTATTGGAAATAATGAAAATATGTCAAATTCGAGTCTATGTCCTGGTCGAGACGATACTTGAAATCATAAGTGATTCTAAGTTGATCCTTGACATGACATATCTAAGCATATCATATGAAAATTAAAAGGATGTTGTAAGTTAAAATCATAAATTATACGGATTTCAGAAAAAAGACTAAATACTGATGTCCAAAATTTTCTAAATGAATAATATAATTTGTCAAGGCAAGACCAGGAGCTCGCTAAAAATCAACACAATTAAAGTGAATAAATTTTGTTGAATAGTGACTGGAGTCCTCTGAATGTGATGAGCTGAAAGTAGAGGAACTTAGTGAAACATTTGTCCGAAACTGAATTAGAGTGCTAAAATCTATATTATAATACGATGTAGCACAAAGTAGCGTCAATACATGAAATGTATTGGTATGCAAGGTAATGATTGAGATCAACAATTATACAACAATAAAAAGAAATACAAATCTAAGCATGAGTAATACACAAATGATGACCAAAGAATTGAGAGTCAAAACTATGATACATGACATAATATTTCAGAATATATATATATATATATATATATATATATATATATATATATATATATATATATATATATATATTAAAACTACATTAAAACTACTACAAAAAGGCCTTAGGCACACACTAAATTTAAAGAAAAAATATTGCAAGTACCGTGAAACCACGATACATTAACACCCTCAACTTAAATTCGTTGTTTGTCCTCAAGTGACGCACTATGACTCACCGCAACACCTTTGTACAAAAAATCTTCATTTAAGCTTTCACAATCATCTGGCTATCAATCCTAATTATTTTCATTGTTTTTATGCATGATATCACTCTTAGGCTTTTTCACGTGGATCAGACCATGACACAGACTCACCACGCACCTCTCTTCTCCTTTTTTATCTCTCACCAAGGTACCAACATTCCAATATCGCAACTTGTGTCCTCACTTTAAAAACAACATCCTCCTTTTTCACATAGTGATATCAATTTGAGTATAAGGATTATTTTTCAACACTCACTCTCAGAACAACTTCACACCTAATTGATATTTGTCGCCATAGGCTTGTCGTATTTTCACTGCTTTGAGTTCACCATATTAGACTCTCACGATCACGATAGGACTTTTTTGGCTTGTAACGTAGACTCAGGGTCAGGTTGGTACATTTGGATGCATTTTAGTGACTTGTTGCCCTCCTTGACATAACTGCTAAGAGTCCTACCTTTTCATCGTTTATTATGACCTATTCTTCCTTTTCTTGTATTCTTTGCCTTATTTTCTCCTTTCTTCCTCCTTTTGTGCAAATGACTCTTCTTTTATTTTCATTTTTATTTTCAAAATTTTCACTTGATTTCAACTTTGATTGAGTCACTTTTTTTTTACATTAATTCTTTCACCACCACTTTTTGGAACATTCCTCATAATAGCCACCATCAACTCATGGCTTTGCCATGAGTCGAGGTACACAATATTCAAAGTTGGGTCAAGACCAAGACGAGATTAGTTTCTGCACTAGCCACTTTCAACTTATGATTTTGACATACTTTGAGGTGCACATGTCCAAGGAGGGACCAGGGCCAACACATTATACCCAGAAACGATGAATTAAAGGTAGAAAAGAAAGGTCCATTGTGAGCTCAAATCATTTGGATAAAAAAGGGATTAATTTCATTTGTTTTTTTTCTCTTTTATTTAAGCTAAAGATTGGCTAATATGAACAAGGGCCTATTATCCTTTCCTAATTGTCTAACATAGATTATTTTTTACAGGACTAATCGGGCAAGTTCTAGCTAGGTAACAACAGTGGACTATTCAACTTTCCTCACACTCTCTTAACACCTCATTACCCTACCAGATTATCGGACACCAAGATTGAGTGTTAGATTCAGGGTCATGCAATGGTGTATCTCTATGTCATGCTTAGAGCCAACACATTCAACATTCACTATGCCTAATCATGCAAGCATTCATTTTAGAACAAGATGTCATTGTATTTAGCCATCATGCTTCAAATTTCACACCATACTTTGTACAAGGTATTAACATGTCGGTTCAACATTAAAATAATTAGTCTCTTGGTGAAAAAGAACACAGGGAAGAAAAACCCCAAGAAAGGATCATGAGTTGGGCTACTCAGAATTCACCCATGCACTCACTTTCCATTTACCCCACCACCAACAAGAAAGCATGCAATTGTCCCTAATGCATAAGAAATATAAAACATGATGATAGGTGAAGCAAACCTGAGGCGCATAGCGCCGACGATCAACAAGTTGGATAGTCCGGTTTCGCGGAACCCACTCCCTCAGTAGTAGGGACACCATCAGTAGTGTCCTCAGCAATGTCAGCACCCTCAGTAGTGTTCCTCTCAACATCAACAATCCTGGAGCTAGACGCCCCAACAGCCAACTCATGAGCCCTCATCTGCCGGACCTCCTCATCCATCAACGAGGCTCTCCTCGCAGCCTCTAACTCAGTACACTCTCTCTTCTTAGCACGAGCCTCATCACCCTCTATAATCCGATGCCTCTTGGCATGCTCACGTGGTGGAGGCGGTGGTGCAGCGTTGGTCTGGAAAAGTGCAGCAAGCATCGTATACTAAGCAGCCTCTGCAGGTCTGGCCTCAGGCTCAGGTACCCGCGCATCCAGAATGTCATCCACATCAGCCCTCAGACTCGCCACAGTAGCCTGGAGAGTCGTCAAGTCAATAGTAGGGGCTGGCCGAGCGACAATTCTCAATTCGAAGGCGTTTAAGCGCTAGTGAACCGCCAGAATGTTCCTCTCAGTCTGCTATGCAATCCTTTTCTTGATCTGATCCTCCGCCTCAGCAATGGACTTCTACATCCAAGGATGGATATAATGTAGCAGTGTGGTCATCTGGGCCTCTAACTTCTAGACCTTAGCAATCGGGACCAATGTTGCAGATGGAGTAGAGCGGGAGGAACTCGGAGCTGTGATAGTACACGGGATAGACTCAACCGGGGTGGTGTGGGTAGGCTCTGATGTAGCCTGATTAACATCTTGGTCTTGCTCTACCGTGTTCGCCAAGTTCTCACCTATTAGCTGCACCTCCACTCTGGGCCATCTATTGTGTGCCGCCTCATTGGCCTCATCCTAGATGAGACCTATATCAACTGTCCCAGTAGGAGTCATGGGAACATCAATATGCCATATGGGCACTCCAGTAGACCTGCACTACTCGAAAATCAAGCAGAGAAAAGGGTACGTGATGGTGGCCTTTGCCAGCAACAGTCTCGCAACATCCACCTCGAACCCTGCAACCATGGCAGCTAGGGGTGCATATCGGTCGGTTTGATTCTATTTTCAATATTATCAGTTTTTCTTATCGGTTATCGGTTTGAAGACTAGCTAAATCATTAATGAACCATTAAGTTATTAATTTATCAGTTATCGATCCTTATCGGTTTGGTTATCGGGTTAAGCGTTAACATATCACACATGAACAACTGATCGACCATTACCAAACCAACAAAAAGTACTCGATCAATTTGTAGCAACCCCTGCCTTCTCTCTCTTTCTTTTACTTGCTAGTTTCTAACACATAATACTAAAGCATGTATACTAAAGCACAAAGCCACACACTAAAACATAAACAAAAAAACATTACATTTGCAATTAGGCCTGAAATAAAATACTGAAACACCGAAAGCCAACAGGAATTGTAAGAAGACAGATAATCATGGATAACAAAACACTGAAACAGTACATCTGCATGTCCTTGAAAGATCACAAAATGAACTCTCACACTCACAGTTGACAATTGACAGTTCCTTAGTTTGTTAGAGTATGATCACCCAACTCTCAATAGTTAATACCTTCAAGGCAAAAGTTACTACAAAGTAGCAAAACTACAAGGCACAAGTTGCAAGCCTGCAGGCTGCAACATTGCAGAAGCCATAACTTAGAAATCAAAATGCAGCACAACTTCAAATTGTCTATCATAATCAATCAGCCACAGCCCACAAAGGCGCAAATAAAGTTAAAAAAATTCAATATAGAAGTCACATAATTTGAAAATTGAGTCTAAACATAGTTCTAATAGTTCATGTTCAAGTAAACAAAATAATAACTAGGCACCGATCCTTGAGAGTTGATGATTTTGGTTCCTATTTTCCAAACAACGCTTAACATTCCTTCTTAAGGAGGTAGTCCCAGTATTGCGTGAATGGTAATAAGCACAACCATAATAAATACATTTTACTGTTCACGGTCCATCTTCAATTTCTTCAAGTTTTTCATAGTGATTCCAAACAGGTGATCGAGCATTAGAACCATGAAGTTGAGGCATCATGAAATCTGATTAACAAAGAAAAAGAGAAAGTATTAGATCAATCATAAATCAAATACAAAGACAAGATAACACATGTATATACCTTCCTTTCTCCAATTTTACATGTCATCAATGCAAAGTTCTTTTTCAAGTTTAGCAAAATCTAACGAGTAAAGAGTCAAGACTTAAACAATAAAAGTATTAAATAAACAATTCACAATTTTACATCAATGAGGTTTTTTTCTTACCTTCTTCAAGTTGCTCAATAAAATCTGAATCTTCCTCAATACTTATGGGTTGTGGCTCACTCTGAAGCCAATCTTGAAGGCACACTAGAGCTTGTACCAATATAGGATTTAATGAACTCCTAAATGAATCAAGTATACGCCATCCAGTACTAATAACACATTCAGACGCCACATTTGAAACGAGAATAGCCAACACATCTCGAGCCATCTCCAAAAGAAATGGAAATCTTGGTGAGTTAACTTTCCAACAAAGCAATACATCAAAATTTGATTTTTTAATTTTAGTTTCTTCATCAAGATATTCAACTAATTCTGACTTTGAACTTGCACCTCCCTTTTCAGATTATGTTTATGTAATTCCTCAAAAAAAAATCCAAATTCTCCTACAGAACTTGAAATAGAAGTATCCACCTCAGTTGAAGAAAATTGGCCACTTTTATCATTTGAAATGGGCTTTGTGTACTCATTAAACAAAGCTTCTGTGTACGTTCGCACACCATTTTCTATAGCAGCCCCTTTTTCTCCAAACATCTTCTTAAGTTCAAAGCCAAGAGGGCTAAATTTGTGACGAGGATCCAAAACACATGGTATGAAAACCATCTTATTCATTTTTTCAGCATCACCCTAATAGTTGTCAAATTTCTCCTGCATATTTTCTGCCATTTTAGCCAAAACATGATCTTCATTTGATATCAACTGATTCAAGTAAACACCAACTTGACAAATTTCAAGAAAATAAAGATTTGATATAATATATCGTGAACCAGATATCTTCAAAGTAAGATTAAAACATTTCAAGAAATTTTGTAATTCTCTTTACGCCCTCCCAGTCACTACTCAAAAGTGTACATGTAGAATTTTTATCAACAAACTTAAGATATAGTGCCAAGCCAATATCACGATCGGCGTACTCTACAATTGCCCTTTCATATTCAATAACCCTGCTCAACATCATGTAGGTGGAATTCCATCTTGTAGGAACATCCAAGCATAAAGACTTTTTAGCAAGATTTTCATCTTCACAACATTCTTGAAACTTTTACTACCAAGCAGGAGATTTCCTGATATATCTCACTGCTCGCCTAACTCGTTCAATCGACATATTTGCTTCTTTTGTAACATCTTAAACAATAACATTTACAATATGATCCATACACCTTATATGAAGGTGACTACCACCCATTAAGCTGGTTCCCCATTTAGTTAATTGCTTAGACAACTCATTTATTGCCACACTATTTGAACCAGAATTATCAATGTAACAGTGAAAATTCGATGCAATCTCCACTCATGTAAGCACTTATTAATAGACTTTTCAAGATCTTCACCTCTATGACTAGTGATTGGACAAAAACTGATAATTCGCTGATGGAAAGTCCAATTGTATCAATCCAATGAGCAGTAATGACCATATAATTGATTCTTTGTATGGAAGTCCAAGTATCAGTGGTTAAAGACACCCTTTGTTGGGTTTCCTTAAAAACAGCCATCAACTTACGTTTTTCTTCATCAAAAAGATCAAAACAGTCACGAGTCAAAGTGGTACGGGAAGGAATGTGGAAACAAGGTTGTGTTACTTTCATAAATTGTTTAAAACCTTCTTTTTCAACAAATCTGAAAGGAATCTCATCAATAATTACCATACGACACAAGGCTTTTCTACACTCTTCCTGATCAAATTTCCATGGAACAACAACTACATCACCATTGTTACCCCCTATCATCGGTTAAAATGCTAATCTTGATTGTTTAATATCAATATTATAAGACATCTTTGTGCATTTGCTTATATGAGTAAGCATTGACGTTATACCATGATCTTTTGTGTCAGCAAAATACTCTTTCTTACAATAGTTACAAATAGCCTTTTCACTTCCATCAGAATCAGTTTTACGAGTAAAATGATCCCATGCACGAGATCTTTTTTTCCTTCCTTTCTTTACTTTAGACTCAATAGTTTGACTTTGCTCTATTTCATTTGAATTAAAAGCCCCACTTTCACCAATAACCTTATTAACTATGATATTTTCAGTCATGGTGCATTTACCAAAAACTGCAAAATAAAGTACAAAAAATAGGCTAAGTAGTATCAAATTTTTACACACTTGATAATAGACAATTAGACACATCACAGTTCACACAAATGCTAAGTAATAATGATTCATCCATATATGTCCTCCGAAAGAGGTTTATAAAGCTCACTTTTGAAATATATGACAACAAAGAATGAACCTGTTTCATTTAGTACTCATCATCTTGTCTATATCTAATTTTTTTACTTATCTTCTGTTTTTACTTCTCATTATAAATGTATACATGTTTTTCTCTTTTTTACAACTTATATATTTGAAATAAAACATAGGATTTAGTAACTATCATTAAAATCAACTTGATAAGATTGATATAATATTTTTGAACTTTTCCGCTCCCGAATCTGAAGTTAAGAAGAGGCGATTCAAAAATTGTAGTATGTCAAGGCGACTCTGTTTTCCTAAACAGCTAAACTCGTTTGTAAACAAAAACTAATGGTAAATAAAACTAACTCAGTAACTTGGTGTGAAATAATCTTAGAACTCCTCCTAAGCAATTTTAGTTTGGTATAACTTTGAAAGAAAAGTTGGTTTTGTTATGAATGAGAACATGGTACTTGGGAGCTTGTAATGCTATCAAACTCCAATTTTCGTACAGTTTTTAGCCGGATATGGTAAGCAAAGACTCCTTTACACAGCTAACTAATTATCAATTCCCCATTTACTGTGTCAACCACTTTTACATTAAAATTCTAACTATCGGTAAACAGAAATTGCCTAACACCCATATCATCAAGAATGATTGTCTCACTACTAGGATGAATTGCAAAGTAGAAGCAATCTGCTAGCCAGACGAGATCATCAATGTCAAATTCAAAACACACATTCAACGAAGTACAGAAGCCATTAAATGGACAACAAACTCTAATGTGACTTGTGTATGACATAGATAACTAATAAGAGACACTGAATCGTTACCTTGTGACTTGTGTCCTCGGACCTCGCCTGACGCCTGAGTGACTGCCTTACGAGTTACACTTGAGTGACTGACTGTGACAGTGTGAATAATTGACTGGAGTAGTGGAGGACGGAGGTGAAGCAGTCGTCGCCTGAGTTTGGAAGATTTAGAGTTTGAAATTTGAGCGACGGAACCCTAATCGCGAGAAGTGAGAACTTTTGGCTTACACTGGGAATTCAGAGCGTTAGTACCCAATAAAAAATTAGAAAATTAGGAATGTATTGTAAAATTAGAAAATTAGGAATAAAAAATATTAATGTTAATATGGGTCTTATTGGAGTATCGGGTAGCCCGAGATTTTGTCTTCCCAACTCAACCCCCGAACCGATTACCCAATACAGTAATTTTCTAAACTGTGCCCTGAACTGTTAGCCTAATAACTCGAATCGTTAGCCCAATAACTCAAAAATTAGTTTGGGTTAATGGTTTTGACCCAATTTTTGCACAGGCCTAATGGCAGCTACCAATACTATTCTATCCCACGTGAGAATGTTTTCAGCAGCAGTGGGGGATAGGCAGTGACGAACCAATAGCCAGATGAATTTGGCCACGAATTTAAGGTTGACTTTCTTTATCACACCTCTGGTTTCCAGCACCCAATGTGCACCCTTACCATCCATGAAAATGTGCTGGGCTATCCACCTCTTGATGGTCTCTCTCACCCCCGCATCACGCTGGAAATGGCCCTCCTTTATCACCTTCCAACTATAGTCAAACCGGGGGTAAGGGGCTCCCTGGTAGCATCTGTATCAACTCCTTATAAGAAACGATGAATAACGGCTAAGGAGATGTCCACCCTGCTGCCACGAACTCGAACATGATAAAGTGGTGCCCATTTGACGGGATTAGACTTCCTATGCATAGAAGACCGGAGAGTCGCTACATAAGAAGTGTAGAAATCTTGAACCACCTCCTCGGTGTAGCGTCCAACGCTCCTAGCCATCCACTCTAGCCGATGGTGGGTGAAAAGAGCCTGTGCATCAGGGGCAGAGTGGAGCCTCCCTGTAAGAACTCGTCGCTCGATTGTCAGAGTCTGAGTCATGACCCCCTTATCGTTGAGCAGCTTGGCGTCCCTGTACACCTGGTATTGTCCTTCTACACACCAACGATTGGTTTGATCAGCAACCGGTGCAGGGTCGTCGGTCAAGGGTGCTGGTGTGGAATCCACACTATCAGCCTCATCAAACGAGGCAGAATGGACCGGTGCAGCAGGAGTTGGACGCTCCCTCAGAACCAGAAGCCTCCTCGGAGCAAGACGCCCCCTCAGAACCAGTGGCAGACCCAGTTTGTATGCCGGTTAGTGTGCGCTCCTCATTAGACTTGGAGGAGTGACTACGTCGGATGCCACCTTCGTGGGCATGCCCCGAGTGGTCCTAGTAGAATGTGTCGGTGTTTGGGTGCTTGGTGGCACGTATTCTGGATCACCATCATTGTCCGAGCCAATCACCAGCTGACGTGAAGGTGCAACAAACTTTGAACGTCCTATGGAGTAGACTAGGTCTTGCTTGGGAGCCATTGGTACCTGCAAAAGAGAGTTATTAGTTTCATTGTAAACATCTTACACACCCAACAGAGGCAAGACCAAATTTAAAACACAAAACACACTCAAGTTCAGAACTACAGAATTGAAAGACGGGCACTCCAGAGGGTCCGTTGACGGAACGACGGTCTTCTAACTTTAACTTGTAAAAAAAATTAAATAATATTAGTTAGATATTGGCTATTAAAAAAATGTCATGTGTATGATTTTACCTTTTAATTTTTAATTTTTTTATTATTTCACACGCTTTGAGGAGAGTGACTACATTCACCTTGTCATGTCAGCTCTTAGACTGGTATTTAACTAGTTCAGAATTGTTAAAGAAGGTATTTAAATGCTCGTATAGTTAAAGTACTAAAGTGAATTTTGATGCCAAGTTTAGGGGGAATTTGATGTATTTTCCCTTTTAAAAAGGGAAATGCATAAGTACTCCCCTAATCTATGCTCAAAATCTCAAAGACACACTTATGATATACTAAGGTCCTATTATCCCCCTGAACTTATTTTATAAATAATTTTGTACCCCTTTTCAGCCTACGTGGCACTGCCTTGAAAAAAAATGTCAACACACGTTGGACCCACAAGATAGTGCCACATAGGTCGAAATGGTAAAAAATTATTCATAAAATAAGTTCAGGGGGTAATAGGTCCTTAGTACAGTATAAGTGTATCTCTGAAATTTCGCAAAAAGATTGAGAGGGTACTTGTGCATTTTCCCTTCTAAAAACAAAATCTTAACATATTTATGTTTTATAAATAAAAAGATGTACCTCTCCAAAAAAAGAAAACACAACACAAAAACATCGAGTTTTTGAGCCACTCGCATATAGTCTTAGTAGTTTATACCATTAATTTCACCAATTTGATACACAGAATAAAATAAGTAGTGACATTTCATGAGATTATTTTATCTCATGTTTCCAATGAAATACTTTCATTATTTCATATTAAATGAATATTTTCTATTTTATGAGGTTAATAAAAAATATTTATAAATTGACTAATTTTGCTATTTTGCCCTTTGTTTATACTCTCTCTGTCTCATTATATAAGCCATCTCTTTCTAAAAATAGTTGAATCACAATACTTGTTATTTTATAAAATGTATGCATAAATTATTATATTTTGCCTATTATACCCTTGATAGAGTAGTTAAATTAATCTTGAAAATGTATTCATCATTTATTATAAAGTTGACTTAAGAAAATTAAATAAGGGAAGAAGCATAAAATTACATCATTTCTTTGTGCAAGTACAAAATAAAAAGGTGACATATAAAATGAGACGGAGATAGTATTAATTAGCCTGTTGAAAAAAGAAGTTTTAGAGCTTCAAAATTTATTTAAACTTCTAAAGTCATACTAATTATAGGGGTAACTGAGAAAAAAAAATTCTATCATAATTTAGTAAGTGATAAATTAATATGAGACAAATACTTTTAGTAAAATGTCCATCTAATATGAGATGAAGATAGTACGAAATCAATTATCGATATAGTGAGTTTACCATTTTATCTCTATTAATTATGAAGCGGATAATTAAAAATTTAAGATTTTTCAAGAAATTGTATCTTTTTCAAAGTAATTAATTAAGGGTATAATAGATAAAATTATTTTGTCATTTCTTAATTTGTCAAAATCATATATTTATATAAAAGAGAATCCTAGGCCCGTCTATGTGGCGCAACCAAAAACAAAATTTCGTTTTAAATTTATTTTTTTTCAAAAAACTAGACTTCGTTTTTTCATAGAAAGATAAGACTTTTATGAATAGTTGAGACTTTAATGAAGAGTTGCGACTTTTATCAAAAGTTGTGACTTTTATGAAAAATTGTGACATTAATGAAGTGTTGCGACGTCTTTCAAAAGTTGTGACTTTTATAAAAAGTTGTGACTTTTATAAAAAAGTTGCGACTTTTTATGAAAGATGTGAACTTTTCGAAGGGTTGCAACTTTTTTAAATAGTTGTAACCTTTCTGATAAGTCACAACAAACATTTGATCACACTACCACCCTTTATTGTCTATAAATAGAGGAATTTTCTCTTCTTTTTTTTTTTTAAATTCTGATCTTCTTCTTCTACTTTCACAAAATTAAATATTTGTTTGATTTGCTCGAGTTGAGTAACATACTGACACCAAATCGTTCTATCATGAGATGATGTAATTCTTTAAACCTTTGGTATTGGAGGGGAATAGTTTTCTTAAGGAAATATTGTGCATTTAGTAGACTCGATTTTTTTCTTTCTATTGCATTCTATTTTTATATATCCTGGTATTTTTTTTTACACTCATTAATTTATGCATATGATGTTAATTATTATTTTTGAGACATGTTTTAAACTCTGTTATTTGTGTTTCTGTAAAATTATTGTCTCATTGAACATATACACTTATAGTACGTATATTCATTGTGCAGAAAATAATTATTGTACTCAGTTCCAAGAATTCATGTTATGATATTCTATATTAAATTCTATAACTTTTTATAAACTTACATATTATTTATTTATATATATATATATATATATATATATATATATATATATGTAATTTCTCAATTGTCAATTGAAGAAATTCATTACGCAAGTTCAAAAGTTATAATTGCTTTCATGTTAAAGCGTAATTTTTTTTGAATATGCTAACAAACTTTTAATTTTTTCCTAAGACATATATCACAATTGTATAATCTGAGCAACTTAAACGGTTCTTTTTATCATGAAATGCTTTTGTATATATATTCTTATTTTCTTCTTTATTTTCCTTTTAATGTTACTTAAAGAACTAATAATTTATTAGTTCGTGAATAATATATTCATTAGAGGTTCTTTAGTTATGTGATAATGACAAATAATCAAATTCATGTTGGAATACTACTAATATTTTTTTATAAACCTATTTTCCCATTATTTTCTATATATAGATATTAGCAAAAACTTATTTACAATTTCAATGCACTTATTATTTATGATCGCGCGACACGCGGACAAATTACCTAGTTGATAAATAATTAGAAATAACTATAAAATAAAAAGTGGACAAATAATTAGGGACATAAGGATAATAATTTTATCATTTTAGTACATATAATTGAATAAAATAACCACAAATTTCTATTTACATTATATACTAGTAAAATTACCCGCGCCTCGCGAGGGAACTTAAGATCAGAGAATTTATAAAATAATATTTTAAATCTATCAGTTATTAAAACTAAAACACTGTATCATCTCACATACACGATTATTACGTGGTAACAAACATTAATAATGTAAAGAAAATGAAATTTATTACATCCTATCATTTCTCCTTACTAACATAAACATAATTTAATGACTAAATAAATTATACCAAGATCTGTAACATAAGCAATCATCGGTGAGCCATTCAACAGGAACAAAGTACATAAATATTTAGTTATGAAGAAGAAGAAGAAGAAGAAGAAGAAGAAGAAGAGGTTTAGAATTTTTGTTGTTTTAAAGTGAGAGAAAATTCCTTTATTTATAGATAACAAAGGGTACTGTGCACAAATGTTTATTATGCCTTTTATGAAAGGTTACAACTATTTGGAAAAGTTACAATCTTCCGAAAGGTCACAAGCTTTCATAAAAATCACATTTTTTCATATACGTCACAACTTTTAATTAAAGTCGCAACTCTTCATAAAAGTCATAATTCTTTATAAAAGTCACAACTTTTATAAAAAGTCAAAACTCTTCATTAAAGTCACAATTATTCATAATAGTTGCAATTTTTCATGAAATGAGAAAAACTATTTTTGAAAATAAATAAATTTAAAAGGAAGTCGGTGATTTTCTTTTATATATATATATGATTTTTAAATTTTATCTTAAAATTATTATAAAAAAAAGGTGTCAAACAAATATGTTTGCTCATAAGAAATAGTAATAAAGGGAAATATTTTGCATTTTATTATTATTATTATTACAATATAAATAAGTGGGAAAAAGGGAAACAGAAGCAGCCTCTGTGGGCGTTACTTCTCTGAGTTGTTGAAATTTGTCGCCAATGAATATACACTCGTCTTCACTTGTACACAAATTCAAACATGGGTTTAATTCCCATTGGTTTACTGTTCAAGTTTCAGTTGCTGCTACTGTATTAAGTATTGCTGGTGGTTTGATTTTTGCTATTAAAGATGGTGCAAAAATCACAAACATCATGCCATCAAGTTCAAAAAATGATCATTTCACAGTACCTGGATTGCAAAATCTTGGTAACAACTGCTTTTTGAATGTTGTTTTACAGGTAAAGATTGCATCTTTTTCTTCAATTTTTTTTAATCGGTTTAGCAAATTTGGTGTGGGTTTTGTTTGATTTAGCATTTCTTGATTTCTTGTTTATATATATGTGTTGATGATTTTGGATTAGGCTTTGTCTAGCTGTAAGAGCTTTGGTAAATTTCTGGAGCAAGTTGTTGAGGAATATGAGGGTTCATCAATGGAAGGAAGTAGAGACTTGCCCGTTATTGCTGCTTTGGCTTCGCTTGTTGAAGGTGAGTTTGAAATCCGATATAGTAGAATTTGGAACTTGTAGGAATAAATGCTGGCAGGTATCTTGTGGAATCAGTTGAGATTGATTCGGACACCGTGGTTTTGAAAAAAATATGAAAAAATACCTATTTAAGCTCTAGTCAAACACGAAAATGTGGATACTAAGAAGAGTTTGTGCTGGTAGAACTGATAGCTAGGTAGAGTTTATGGAATAGAGCATGAGCTTTAAGATAATTTAATTGCAACAACAACAACAACAACAACATAACCATTGTAATCCCAATTGTGGGCTTTAGGTAGGGTGGTGTGTATGACTGTACGTAGCCTTATCCCTACCTTGTGAAGGTGGAAAAATTGTTTTAGATATACCATCGGCTAAAAAAGAAGCATTTTAAAAAATAAGTATTTAAAGCAAATATAACAAAGACCAAGTCATGTTGAAAACAATGAAGAAGAGAATAGATGCGGCGACAAAATGATAAGATACCTGAAGCAAAGGAAACAACATGTTAAAATTGAAGATTAATATAGTCGGAGAGTAAAAATAACAATACTGTAAAGGAAGCTAGACAATGCTTGACCTACTAACTTTTTACCCTAATCCTCAACCTACATATCTTCCTATTTAGGGTCCTGTCCTCAGCCTGTCTGATCACCTTTCCTTGAGACTTCTTCGACCTACCTTTACCTTCCTTATACCCTCAATTGCCAACCTCTCATACCTCCTTAATGGGGCATGCGTGCATTTTCTGTTTACATGCCCCCAACCATCTCAGTTCATTTCCCTCATCTTGTCCACTACATAGGTCAGCCCCATCTTGTCTCGAATAATTTCGTTCCTAATCTGTCTTAGTATGCCCACACAATCATATCAACATCCTTATTTCCGCTACTTTCATCTTCTAGACTTGTGAGTTCTTGACCAACCAACACTCGACCTTATATAAAACTTACCTTTAAGACTTGGTGACGCATTCTTTTGTATCGGATGTGAGCTTCCATTTCATCCACCTCGCTCCAGTACAATGTGTAGCATCTTCATTAATCTTCTCATTTTCTTAGATTATTGACACAAATACATGAAACTTTCTTATTAGGGAGTGTTTGTGTTTCAATCCTTACTTCCACATCTGTCACGTGAGTTACGTCACTGAAGTTGCATCCCTAAGTATTCTGTATTAAAACTGCTCAACCTGAACCCTTTAGGGTCCAAGTTTTTTCTAAACCTCCAACCTATTGTTAACTCCGCTGCTTGTCTTGTCAATCAAAACTGTCATATTCAAATAACATATACCATACATCTCTCCTTGGATATGTCGTGTCAGTTCATCCATTTCCAAGATAAATAGGAATAGGCTAATAGCCGGTCCATTTTAGTGAATTATGGATTGATGAAGCAGAACTGAATATTCACATAATGGTTATACGTTGAAGGTGTGGCAAACTTTACAATGACGTGAATGAATGCTTGTGGTTATATGGAGACCAAAAAGCTGCAAATTGGAACATGTAAGCTGTTCTGTTTATGTCATTCTAGCATTATATGTATTTTGATCAGGAAAACAAGAGTTTATGTCATTGAATTTGGTGTTAACTCTACAATGATCTTCTTATTCTGATATAGTTATTATGCTGAAGAGAGTTGTTGTCCTTGAGGGAGTGTAGGAGGTATCTATAGATAACTAGATGTGGAGACATGCACTGTTAGAGTTTGTAGAGAAGGATCAAGTCACAAGACTATGAACAGAAAATCTAAATCAATTGACTTCGACTTTTCCTTGCCTTTGTTTGAATTCCTAGATTGACCTATTTTGTATACAACTTTAGCTCGTCAACGAGAAGCTGAAGGCTTAGAGTTCAATGAAAGAGAGAACTCCGATGCCTTGTTTTTGGTTAAACACGACTTGCTGGTTTTATTCCTCAAATCCCCTTTTAAATTGGGAGTCTTATTACAACAATAGGAAGTCTAATTCTTGTGAAACTAGAAACATAAATCCTATTCTAGAATAATAAAGATAGAAAAACCTAATCCGTATGAAGATAGGAAACATGAATCCTATTCTATAGTAGTAAAGAAAGCTACAAAAAATATAATTAAATAGTTGATTTAATTGGCTTTCCTTCAGGCATACGTCTTGCCTACAAAAGCATCCACAACATGCATACTTAATGTGTGGCGAAAATAACATTTTTACTTAACTGTATGCATTTTCTAAAGTATTTGAGTTTAAACCCAAATTTATAGCATATGGGAAAGAACAAACAACGCCATTTGTGGCTGTAAATATTAATATATTCAAATCATATACGTGGTCTTTTCATTTAAAAAGTCATAATTATTATACACCATAAAAAGCGAATTGGCAATTTTAACATCAGTCTTTCAAAGAAACCAACCCCCTTCCCTTCCATAGCTCATGAATCTTTGCTAGCTCCACAGATGGAGATGGTGGTCTTCGTTATTCGTGAAGTTTGAAGGTGATGGGAGTTGAATCTAGCGATTATTCTGATTCCAACATCCATTAACTCTACATAATTCTCCATCTTCAGTTTCACTTAGTTTATGCAAACTTTTCTTTTAGGGAAACATAAAAAGTAAAAAATAGAAAAAAAGAAGAAGGAATGATTAAAAAGAACATGCTAAACCTAAAAGCATCATTGAGGAAAATGAAAACCATTTCTTGCCTTTATTTAGTTGTTTCTTGATCAAATGCTCTTCAGATTTCCCTTTTCACATGTTCATTGGATTAGCCTATATTTAATTAGTTAATGGATCTTCAAACTTTTACTGTTTTGTACTCTTGATAAATAACATAATTGCGTTAATTATGTTGTTAAATCTTTTTATCGTATTCTTAACTTCAACAACTAGTTAAGAAGACTTTCTGCACATATTCTTGACTTCAACTACTAATTATTGTTATGTATAATAAGAAACTAATAACACTCTTGATAAATGATAATTGCCTTAATTATCTTGTTAAGCCTCTTTCCCCACAAATTTTAACTTCAATAACTAATTAATGCATTAGAAACTTATGGTGCTTTTTGCATTCCTAATTATCTTCGAAAGTATAGCTGAAAATATTTCTTTAAATAGAAGGCTTTTAGGTGAAGGATGAAATAGTCACTCAACTTTTAAAGGCTAATTTGGTAATTCAACTTCAACATTAGAAGCTTCCCATTTTAAAAATAGCATAGAAGATAATAGATAATATATAAAAACAATATTAAGCTGTTATTTTAATTTTTATTTGCTAATAATAATCTTTGATCAGTACTTGTATTTAGCCAAACTGTTATGATAAACATTACATTGAATGATAATAGCACTACTAATGTCTGACTACTATTTAATTGTAGTTTTCACCTTCTCTACTCTTCAGATATGTAAGTGTTGATTCTGCAATTTCCAAATTTGGCCATTGATCAATTGGCAACATAAATGCGCAAAAAAAAAAATGAAGTTGGTTATTAATTTGGAATCCTATTAAATCTAAATAATGGCTAGAATGCCAGTTACTTTAACAAAATACTGTGTAAACGTTGCTGATTCCTAAACTTTGCACAGTTGCACTTATCCAAAAGTCTTTTTATTGGAAGTAAATTTGCCATAGATTCCCTATTAAAGATACATTAACTTTAATTTTACCTAATTTTATTTATTTCTAAATAATTTTAAGTGATTGAACATTAATGCCAAGGGAATATTGCTTGCTGAATGGGTAAAATTGTCTAACACTTAAAGCGTATTAATGTCCATCAACAATTTAAGGTTATTTTATTGCATTCCACCTTTAGTATAATATGATGATGAAATGATTTATCTCAATTTGTTTGTTCTCTGAGATTCAAGAAAGGAAGTTGAAAACTTTTATATTTTGGTTGTAATACTTAATCTGCATCTGCTTTGCTATAATAAGTTGGCTCCAGCGTTCTCAAAGACTCGCAAAAGCCCCAAAGCGAGGCTCAAAACGTGTTGAGCGCTTCACCTCTCTTAATGTGCGCTTCAATATCGCCATCAAGTCTTTAAGACAAACGTTTCCTTGGGAATGAGCGCTTTTTGAAGAGGCGACATTAAACAATTGCTATTTCACATTATCGTAATTTTTCTTTTCAATTTCTTTGTCCATATATATGTTATTCATGCTTATAGTTAGTAGTCTCGGACCAAACATGTATGTTTATCTTTTTCTCCATTTGTGCCTTTTTTCATAAAAGTCTACGCTTTATTTGCGCTTGAAGCCTTAACAGACCTTAGAACTTTTTGCGCTTTCACTTTTGATAACATTGGTTGGAACCAATGATTCTTATGTGTAAGTCTATTTTTAGCAAAGCCACCTTGAGGTTTTGGGTGAGGGAGTTTGGCATAGACCCCTAGATGGTATTTTGATTTAAAAAGTATTAGAGGTACATGCTCACTCTTAAGTCTTACCTATAAAAGAGTAAACTTGTCCAGTCTTTTACATTTGTTAGTCCTAATCAAAGAACTATGTTTTCTTCAAGAAATCAACATAAAGTGGAGAACTCCTCCTTATTCCTTATTACAAGTAATGTCTAAATGCTCAATGAGAAGATTGGTGTGATGTACTGCAGAATTATGTACTGTGCGACATGGAAGAACTGTTCTAAGTCCAAGGAGATTGATGCATGCCATGACTTCTCACATTCCTGGTTTCAGTCTAACTAGCCAGCAGGTATTCTTTTCTTCACAGTATTCGGACAATTATCACTAGTACTAGTGTTTTAACTTACATATTTCCCAAATGTAGGATGCAGAGGAAGCACTCTCCCATCTTTTATCTTCTTTAAGAGCCGAACTGTCAGAATCTTTTGTTCATGATCACAGCTCTTTGGCGGATGTAATTACACTTCCTAATAGTAGGATTGTTACACAAAGGATGAAAGGAGAAAGTGAACAGGAGAGATGGAGGCAGAGTTTTCTTGGGCCTTTTGATGGGATTCTTGGTAGTTCTTTAAACTGCCAAACTTGTTCGTTTCAGGTTGAATGGTACTTGAAAGAACATTTATAATCATACAATTTAATTATTGACCGCTGTATCTTTTGCACATTATAGAACTTGTTTACTAAATTTACAAAGAATATTCTAGAGTTGCTTTGCTGTGCTAGCCCAGGCGCGCATGCAATCTGTGATATTGATTTCAAGTTGCTGTAAAAGGGAACAAACTGTTACCTAATGGATAATTTTTTAAAGAAAAATAATTAACTAACTGGTGTCTATTGTACATTGAAAGTGAGAAAAGGTCAAAACTTAGTTTAGAAGTCCTATTTTACTCCTTTTTGGTTCATTAAAGGGCATTTTGGTACATTTCAACATACTTTTAGTTTAAGATCAAAAGATTCAAAAGTCTTTTTACTTTCTTAAACTTTGTGCCAAGTCAAAACCATACAAACAAATTGAAACAAAGGGGGTACATTTTATGCCATCTTATTAGTATTTTTCCATGATTTCATCTCTAGTTTTGCCGGCTTTAATCTTTAGCTTTCTTGGAGGACATGATCATGCAAGTTCTCTCATATTCTTATCAACATGCCTCTTCACTAGTTTTTAGTCCTCCTTCCATGCATAATATATGGCAAATCTCTATCATTTAGGTCATTATTTTGTTTGTGGGGCTGTATGAGGTCAAGTTTGGACCTTTTACTTTGTAAAGTTAGCTGTAAATAAGTGATAGCTTGTATTCATGTAAATGCTCTCTTCAGTTTTGGGTTCACGCCCTATATTCTGGATCTTCATTCATATTTTACTTATTCATATTGTGTTTTTATTCAGATCTCTCTGGATTTTCAGTTGTTTCATAGTTTGCATCTTGTGCCAACGTCAAGCAGCACTGGGGCTATTGTACGTTTAAAACTCAATTGTCGTATGTTTTTATTTCCTTAATTTGATTCCATATTCATGATGATGTATTCTTCAAACATAATGTTAGATGCCTGGGTGTTCTGTCGAGCATTGCCTGAAGCAGTTCTTTGTTGCGGAACAACTCGAGAACTATAAGTGCAGCCACTGTTGGCATACTGCTGCCGAAAAGTATGTCTCTGCCATGGATGAAAATGAGGTGACCTTGGTTTACAGATCGTAGTTTATCATACTACCTTAACCTTGAAGCTTGTGGCTGTAGTCTATAGGTTCAAATATGGCCTAGGCAAAATTTATATGTCATCATACAACTTTTCCTCGATTTGACAGGAATTTGGTCAATGGTTCCCTTCTATGTTTCTGTTTTTAACATATTTATGGCGATCCTAGAATCTGTTTAATTAGATGGGATTTGTTATCAGGCTATTGTTGAAAAACTTAAGCTGTGCAACGAGGAAGATTCATGTGATTGCAAACAGCTAGCGTGCCTTGCTAGATTTCCATGGTCAAATAGCTTCTCACGCACTTTCAAGCAACTCAGTATTGGCCGTAGTCCTAAGGTATGATTGTTGGTGTCATTTTCTTCTAAGTAAGAATTAAAGGGGCTAGAATCTGGTTCTTAATTAAAAGGATTGACCATATAGGTGCCAACAAAATTATAAAATGAGGAAAATAAGGGATCGTCAAGGAGTAACATTTTTACATGTCACCTGAGGCAAATAGGATTTAATTTTAATACTTGGTGCTTCAGCGCTCTGTGATTTAGTGGTTTTTTCATGTGTTTTATTTGTTGACTCTTTTGCATGTGCTTACTGTTGTGCCACCTTGCAGGTTCTATGTCTTCATTTACAACGTGCTTCTATAAATGTATTTGGAGAACAGAACAAACTTCAGGTACTGATATTCTTGCAAGTGGGTTGTGTTCTTCAGTTAAGGAAGTAGATTATATTATATAAGAAGAATGCAGCCAAGTGAAGTAAATTTCACCTTTAATTTTTAAAAAAAAGATATAGCCCAGATGAGGTTCTGCCGTTCTGGTAGACACTAGACAACATAATGCACTTGACAGTAGAAGCAATAGGAAGCCTATATTCGCTGTACGATTTAATTCACTGTTTTTTTATTTTCCATTCACCTATTCCCTATCATTGCTGATTTTCCACTTCAACCTTTTTAGTTCCTACTCCTGTTAATCCCTTCTCCTTTTTTTTTGGTTCAATTGTTTGGCCATCTATTCTTAGTAGCGTCACTGATTCCTCTGCCCTTCCTTATCAGATCCCGCGCGAGATGCCTATGAACTTTCCAAGTCCTTAAATTTCTATCTTCCATATCTGAGCTAGCTGCTTCTGTGTTTCCAGTGTATAATTATAATCATCAGAATCCTCCTCTGCAGAGTAGTCTCCATATCTTCTAGAACACCTCTCTCCAAAATCAATTTGTATTCAGTTTTGGTTGATGCATCACTTGTCTCCATAATTATCCATCTCCGTCGTTTTATATGGGAATTTCGTTCCTTCTTTTCCCATTATAGTCAATGTCTTTAGCAAGAAGGCAAGAATTTGTTGTGGCCGACTCCGTTCTACCCAGGACTAGAAGAGCTAGCTTATCTGAATTTAGCATATGGCATATACTTGGATTGATTGCAGCTTGCTTTCATCATGTACTTTGCCTTTTGTTTCAATCATTTCTTAGTCCTGATTCAGCCGTCTGTAATTGATCTTCTTGCTTTTTGTTCTCACCAATTACTGTTTCCTGATTCTTGCCCCTGAAAATGCCTTAGTTCCTCTCTTTTTATACTGATTTGAACCTTTAGTTGGAAGACTCTGATAATTTGATTTCTTCCAAGTCAACTTATAGCTTGGCCTAGCTCTTTCAAAATCTGTTTATTTTGAGAAGTGTCTTTTTTCGGGAAGTGTTTTTCAAAGAAGTACATAGTTTGGAGAGTAGCATTTTGTGTTTGCCAAATCAATCTTAAAAGTACTTGCTTATATTTTGCAGTAATTTGTTCTTGGCTGAGGTTCCAAAGTGCTACGAGGAAAAGCTACTTTTTTACCTTATGAAATACAACTTCTAATACTACTCAAAACCACTTATTTTCCCCTGAAAAGCTTGGCCAAGCACCTCAATTTTCTTAAGTATGCAACAACAATATCAAATGCCCAGTGTGACCCCATAAATGGGGTCTGAGGAGGGTGGGGTGTACACAGACCATACTCCTGCCTTGGGTAAAAGGTAGAGAGGCTATTTCTAGTAAGACTAGTTTGCTAAAATAAGCAAATTACGAAAGAAAAAAGAGATAAGCACTTTGGTCTACTGAGAAGCTTGCCCAAACAGACATAGTCTCATGTCCAAACTTGTGTTATCTTGGTCATCAGCTTGTAAAAATCTTTTACTGACAGTTGGTTCAGTAATGGCCCTTAAGAATGGTGGGCATGTCCTGTAATGTCATAAATCCATTTTGGTTAAGGTGGATATGTTTATTATGAACATCTTTTCACCAAGTGCTCCCTGTTATTAAAATCATCCACCTGCCTTCCCCACACAATCATTCGTCTGTATTAGCTGCTTGAATCACCAAAGAGGTGTGCACTAGCACCCAATGTTCCTCTTTTTTTTTTTAAGCACCCAATCTTCCTCAAGCAGTCAGAAACTTTTCCTATTTCTTTGCAATATACCTCTCACAAAAGACTATCTTCTTTTAGGCACACAGAACAGCTGCCCTCTTTGAAAATAGGCCACCTTTAGCAAACAGGTCTCGCTGTTACTCTGATCAAGAATCTATGAATTACCATTTTCCTGGCTGGCCATATTCGCCTGTCCATTGCATTCACGAAGTCATGTTATTTAGTCTTTCTCCGTTTCTTGTGTTTCAAGTTGAGCTCTCTGCTCACCAAAAAAGGATTGAGCTCACCTCTGCATACATTAATATTTATCTTCTTATTGAATAAATAAAATGGCCACTGGCCGAAAATACATTAAAAAAAATAAAAAAATTGACAAACTCATGTAGTTGTCACTTGTCTGTCTAAAAGAAATGTATGTTATAGTAGATGTTTTTTTATAACTGAGAAATCACTAAGGGCCAATGGCACATGGTTCAAATTTGGTAGATAATTGGTCTGCCCCTAACCCTTCTGCAATTAAAATACTAAGCTTCGGCAGGATTTGAATCCTGCTGCACGTCTAACCCACAAATCACACATTGCACTCTTACCACTAGACCAAAGTCCTGGGGGCGTATTTTCTGTATCCTATTTCACAATTTATTTAAAACTGAATAGTCCACTAGATTGAGAGGACACCCTTCTACTTTTGGCTGACCCAAATTATGTGATTCTTTTCTTTTGTTTGAATGCAAAATCAACTTATTAATTGCATAAACTTCAGAGTATCAGAACTACAACTTTTAGTTGATACATTTTGACTGTAGTTTTTTTGTCTGAACCTAATCGACAACCTAATATGGATATGTTGTTTGATATTCAAATCTTATACTTTGCTTAGGTGCATTCTGCTTCGCTGTAAACCTTCAAATGTTTGAATTTTGTGTTCAGGGCCATATTTCATTTCCATTGATTTTGGACTTGGCTCCTTTCGTGAAGAGTGGAGTGGGAACAAAGAGTTGGGAAGAGAATCTGCAAATTGGGCAAATCACGCATCAGCAACCTTTCCTTTCGTTCAATAACTTAAATCTGCAAGCTAATAAGGAGATGTTGACTTTCATCACCCAAAGTGAAAGAAAATTTTCTACAGAAGTAGAAGATACGGCTGGTTTGCGTGACTCAGATAATTTTGGTATTAAAGCACCAAAGTCAAAATCAAGTTTGCTTGAGGCTGGAGACGACAAGAAGATCAGCTTAAATCAGCTGGCTCCACATTCTGGAAATCAGGTTGGTTGCTCTTGGTAGATAATGTTATTTACTCGTAAACTTTCTCGCATAACGTATCATATGTATAATGATTCTATCCATTCTGTCACTGGAGATTTTCACCTACTCCCGAAGTGAACGTAAGTTCTGTAGCTTTACGTTTGTAGCAAGATTCTACTGCTTAAGGAAAACTTGCACCTAGTACTATTCCTGAGTAAAGTACTGATATATCTCTTGCTAGCCATCCAGAAAAAAACAGATCCGTCTCTGAGACCTATCTTACTTGCAATGCTGGTTGCTTATTATTTTTCTTAACAAATCACCCGGTTACTCCAAAGTCCAATCTTGTGATAATCTGAGGAATACAACAACAACAACAACACCGATGCCTCAATCTGAGCAAATTGGGATCCACTCTTTGAATCCTAACCATCCATGTCCGCTTCATTTAAGCTTGTGTAGTTTGAGGAATGAATATAGAATCTACAAACGGAGGGAGGGATATGAAAAGCAGTTCAAGGGTACGAGGTCATATGTTATTTTTGGTAACTTCAGGTTTGAATCCACAAGTTCTCTTGAAATATCAAGCAATGCTGTGAAAGACTTGTTAAATTTTTCTTATATCTGTCTTCAAACTGCAAGGCTAGACCTTTCAATGTGCGGTTGTTGAATGATTAGGGAAATCTGTAAGAACTAGTTAGTGTTCGTTGGACAGCGTTGTTACTCTTTAAATGTCTTTTCATCTGTGGCATATGTGCATTCATGATATGCACGCCAAAACGACTTAAATCGTGCATTCATTTGCATATAATATATTGGAGTAGTTTCCATGTTTGTTAAAATGGCAGATGCATGCCTATCAAGTTTAGGTACAGTTTAGATCCGAGATCTATAGGTCTTTAGACTGGCAGCTGATTCTGATTTAGCTACTCTTGTATGATAGAAACTCTTTATTGTTCATCTAGAAAAGTTGGGGCACACAAAGGAAAACTTTAATGTAGGTGTATTTACTGCAAGAGAAAAATGGGGATTTCAGTTGGCTCGTTAGACATCAGAATCTCTACTTAGTAGCCCAGCCAAATAATTCTCTTTCACAGGTTCAATATCTCCCTAATAATTACTGTGTGATCAAATATGCTCGTTGGAACCCCTGAACTTTTACTTTCTATCATTGTGACTTCTTTTTGCAGTCAGAGTTTAATCAACTTTTGATAGCAGGCGGTTTATTCAAGTCTGTGTTTGTTAACTTTAACCATTGCACAAAATCATTAAGGTGAAGTTTGTGAAAATGGAAGCAATAAGTTGTAACGGACATGTGCTACATGTCTTGGACTCGTGTGCTTCTGCGACAATTCGACAGTGTTGCAAGTTACAGTAGAGAGCATCCTTGCCATTCAACAAATTGGTTGTGAATCTTGCTTCACAATTTGGCATATAAAGCTTTTGCTAAGGAAACCAATAGAAGTTGATTGATCACTTATTTTACCTTGTGCAATTACAACAGTGTTAACTTCTTAGGAACAAATGGATACTAATCTAGAAGCAGGGAAGATTTCCATGTCATGCCTTACTGTGTTCCGTCTTTTTTGTTTTCATCCATTTGGCGGTTCTTTTTGTTCATTTAACCAACATAGTCACATTCTAAGGATCAAACAGAATACTGTGATGTTTGCTTATAGTACAAACCTCGTGAGTCGTGGGAACAGGTGGAGACTAATATTGGAGCAGGGAGGACAATGTCGCCCATCTGCTGTTTCTAAAGTTGATTCTAGTATTGTGTATTTCACTTCCACTATCTCTTTTTGCTACTCTATGCTTTCATATGTCATGTATTGTTAGTTTATTCGTGTAATTTGAAGCTCAAGTGATGTTGTTCCTCTATCCTTTTTTATGTTGCAGGGTGAAACTTCCCGAATAACGCATTCCATAAGTCACAAGTACCAACTAACCTCTGTGGTTCAGCACTTTGGAATAGTTGGTAGTGGGCATTACACCATTTTCAGACGAGTGACAGACAAAATTAGTGAAGACAATCATGCTGAACTACTGGGATCTGCTGTTGATAAGTGGTTTTGCATCTCAGACACCGAAGTATATGGGGTCTCCGAGAGAGATGTTCTTGATGCTGAAGCAACCTTACTTTTCTATGAAAAAGTTTCCGATTGCTAAATTCTTGTTGTGTTATAGCTGTTTGTAGACTGTAGTATAGCTTGAATTGAATAATTTGTGGTAGGCTGGTAGCAACTCACAAACTGTGAGTCTTTTGTTATGGGCATTTTGTGTTTTGCCTGGAGAACTGGCTCTGGCAGACCAATTGAACTTAATCAAGTTTCAGTGTACTTTATGCTGTTCTCTTTGATGTCTTATTATATCAGCCGCATGGCCTTTTCTTTTTTGGTTTCCATACGGTTCGGTACCTGTATTGGAGGTCGATTAGTTCGGATTCGCATTGTGTAGGGCTCATTCAGGGGAAGCGCCCCTACCGAGAATTTGAATTTGAATAACTGTTTAGCTTGGGATTTTGAAGCAAGTTTAAGATGATAATTAGCAGCATCATATAACAAATCTTGAAATTATTATAGCTTGCTTGCATTAGCTTCGCGTACTTTGTTTAATCTATTTGATATTAGCATGTATAACTAATGGAAAAGACAGAAGTTTTTCTCTAAATTTATTATGAAAAGTCAGTTGCACCTTACACTATTGTGGCAACATATTACATCTGAATTATTAAAATTCAATCCTACGCATATACAATTAGTCACATGATGAGAGAGAGTTTCACACTGTCATCACATCACTGTCACATCAATTACGTCAGAATTCAAAAAATAAAAGGCAAAAGTATTCATTACCCCCCTGAACTTGAAGTTTTTTATTCAGTGTACACCTAAACTTTATTTTGTTTTAATTACCCCCCTGAACTTGCTTATTCATCGAGCACGTACACCTTTTCTGTCCACCTGGCATAGAAAGTGAAATTAAACTCTACAAGGCGCGTGAGACAGCGATTTTTTGCCACACCATAAAGTTACAACGGTAATATACGTAAAAAATCTATTTTTTCTTTAATATTTGGCTGATTTTAAGAATTTTTCTCTCTCTATTCTCTAGCTATTTGGTCTTTTTATCTCTTCTCCCTTTTCAAATTTCACATTTTTCTAAAGGGCTTTGGGAATCCTCTTCTTGAAACACAATCCATCAAGTTCCAAATCAAAAATTTTCCTCTTATAGAAAAACTCTTTTGCATCTTCAACTCTATGAGCTGCACCAAAGCTATTAATCAAATACCATAAGTTTTTTCATTAATCAAATTTCCTCTCTTAGACATTTCGTCGAGCACTTGGTTGAGTTCATCAAACGTCTCATACGACCAAGAATATCGAGAATTTCATTGAAAGATTTAGTTCTTTAGTTGACATTCCAATACCTTTCCGGTGGAATGCCGGAAAAGTAGATTTTATTAGAATGAAAGCAAGAGCAAACAAGAGAAAGTCATATAAGAAAGAGTTTGATTTGTGAATTATGAAGGTTGGTACTATCTAAGTGACAATATTTATCTAGGTGGCAAAATATTTAACTAGGTGGCAAAAATATTTATCTAGGTGTCGTGCGCGTGTGGACATGACCGTAGTGAGTGGACAGAAAAGGTGTACGTGTTCGATGAATAAGCAAGTTCAGGGGGTAATTGAAACAAAATTAAATTTAGGTGTACACTGAATAAAAAGCTTCAAGTACAGGGGGTAACGAATACTTTTGCCAAAATAAAATTCATGTCACTGAATTGCTTCTTTTTTGCTATAAACCATCAAATCCATCATTATTGTTGTCATCATTCACTTCTCCACCACCATAGATTTCACCATCCATAACCAAATTCACCACTTCAATCATCCACAACCACTATCATCGTAGAAAAATTATTAACAATAACAATAAATTTAACTAAATTCACCATCAGAACCACATCACTACCATTGAAATTCATCACAATCATAACCATAAATTTCAGCATCTACAACAAAATCACAAAATCTATTGTCATTATTTAAATTAATTACCATCACTAATTTTATCACCCATGTCCAAACCCACCACAAAAAAATTATTACAATTGACGAGATCTAGAGGAGACAATCCTTTCATGGTCGAGAAAATCAACGGGGATGATAGAAATTATTACATCCGGACAGAGAAGTAAGATTTTAAACAATAATTTTCCAATTACAATCTTAAATAAAAAATAATAAGGTGTCTTCCTCCATCACAGAGAAATAACCAAAACACTTGTGCCAGTAAAATGATTACATTAAAAATATAGATTTAGAAGTCAGAAGAATATAGATTCGGATATAAGAACAAAAATAGAACAATTTTCTAATAGATTTAAAAAGTGAAGGATCTCGTGAGAAATAGACAGATGTGTAACTCAGTTGGGGGGGGGGGGTGAGTGAGAAGAAAGTGAGGGTGGGGGAAATTGACTTTTTCTTTTAACTCAAACACGCTTTATTTATTTTATATATAATTTTTATTTCCACGTCAATTTTATGGGTAATATTAAATTTATTTTTGAATAATTTAGGTGTGTAATAGATCGTTCCAGTAATTTAAGCGTATATCTGACTTTTCTAACAAATTTAATGGTGAATTTATGCCTTTTTCGTATAACTAATATAAGAAAAATCATGATATTTGTAATGTAAGAGATTTTAATGCATGCATTAGCATGATTAAAAACACAATTGCCTCTCAAAGTCTTTCTATATTTTTTCCACTATATTTATGAAAGATATTTTTATAAACAAATAATCTATTTTGATAATTATGCAATGTATGTTATTTCTGATATAACCAACCAAATACAATATGAGAAATAATCTCAATATAACTAGTATTACTATTATCGATCAACTAACAAATATTAAAGAAATAACATGAATTATGATGCGAACTTGAGATCTCGAATTCAAGCCCTTCATATATATAAAAAAAATTATATTTTAAGCATTACACCCGAATGAATCCCACAATGTCTAAGTAAAGGCCAACAAGTTTTTATACGTGTGGAAGACCTCTAAAAAAGATGTACAACTGTACCCAATAATTTAACATCTCTATTTTACTTTTAACATAAATATTGTATTTTATTATGTAGATTTACTTTGTAAATATAAGGTGGGGGGGGGGGGAAAGAGAAAAAGAAAAAGTTGAAGAGGCTCGATATCAACTCAATCTCTAATCGGGTTCGATTCCTTTTGGGCATTGAATCATCTTTATTAGAGAATATTTTATCCAAATCATAAAAAAGAAGATATATATCAATCTGAGAGGAGCAATTAAGAAGTTTCTCGATATTTCAATAAGAATTTGTTTCTCATCATGTATTTTGTCAAATAAAATTTAAAAAAATTGTATCTTATATTATAAATTTTTTATCAATTCACCTTGGAAAAAAAACTTTATTTCTAATAATGAAAATAAATGAATGAATCTAATTACAAAAAATGAAGAAAAAAAGGATTTAAGAATAAAAGTACTCCTTTTTAATATAAGAGCACCTTCTCTTTTTCTTTTTTTTTACTGAATAAATTACATACAAAAGGAGTATTAAGGGAAAAAACAAGAATAGGAAGTAAAAGGGACGAAATAAGAAATAAATCTAAAATTACTCAAATAAAATACAGCCGTTGCCCGAAATATAGATTACCATTTTCAATTTATTTATTTTACTTTTTTAAAAAAAAATAAAAGTTTAAAATAATCTTTTTTCTCTTAAAAATTTATTAATTTTAACTTTTCATATGACATATTTACAATCACAAGATTAAACAATATATATATATATATATATATATATATATATATATATATATATATATATATATATAATTTTTTTTATATACATCGTTTTAACTGACAATATTCATTTTTAAACTTTCTTAAGATCCGCATCAAAACAAAATCAGAAAATAATTTAAAACTTAGGGAATATCCAATTACAAATTAACATCTCTCACAAATTATCATTTGAAGCTTTGAATATCTCCATAAATGTGTATAATATGTATACAAAACCTCAACATTAATTCAATATATATTCATCTTCTTAATTCTCAAAGAAATTTCACAAAAACCTTCTCCACATAATAAATGATATATATCTCCTTAATTATATATATCCTCTATGATTATATATAATTTTTTTATTCTTATATTTTCTTACTACGTACATGTATTTTAGAAATGGAAGTATATATATTACATCATCATATATAAAAGTACTTGTGACATCAAGATCTAGACTAGACACAACATATGAATTTGACAGAATCCACTTGTATCCAGCTCTCAAATGAGATATATATACGTGTAACAAAAAATAATAACACTCATAATATCATAAACATCATCGACTGATTCTAAATTTTGGATTCGTCACTCGATAATTCTCCAAATTCTAATTATGAATAGGAGGTTTCTTTCTAGCAGGAGTATAATCTATGTCTATTGCTACTGAATCTTCATACTCTGATTTCTCTTTAGTGCTTATAACAACTTGTTGGTTGCCACTCTTTTGAACTAATTCATAATTATCAACTTGCAAATTCCTTGCTGCAAAAATAGAAAATTAAATGAAACCAAATTAGTATATCTAGAAAATGGATTATTAGAAATTATATTTAAAAAAGAGAGAATTATATATATACCTTGACAAGTGATCAAGAAGAAGAAGAAAATGAAAGACATGATCAAGAACCAATGTGTTTTTTGATTCACAATAGCCATTTTTGATGTTGTTGTAATTTTTTTAAAAATGAAATTTGGAATATGTTTTAAACAAATTATATTGTCTTATTATTTATAGAGAGACAAGATATATAGATGGAAAAAATTGGGCAATCAATTTTTAAAAAATGTCAAATCATGTTGCAAAATTTTTATACTTTGGATAATAACATGAGGGCCCTCAAGGGGGTGACAGTAGGACTATAGAAGTTCATATCAACATTTTGCATGAGAAATTATATGATTTGCATGTAAATGGGATATGTTGGTTCAAATGATTAATGAGGTTAAAAACAAGATCTCAAAGACCACCCATATGCTTTGTCTGCTGTTTGTAAGAAATTGAAAAATAAAATACGAATTTGAAATTTAAAATTTATTGGTTTTATTATGTATTAAGAATATTTAAACCTTCGTCAAATGATAGCGAAGATTAAGTACGTTCTATTTTTATCACTACACCAAGAGACTACTTTATTAATAGATTCCCAATAAATATATATACATTTATTATATATAAATATAGAATCTAAGTGAAACCTAGTGAATTCTCATAAATTTGCTTACTAAAATTTCAATATAAGCATAGAATCTTAGCCCATTTTTTAAATAGAAAAGGAAGCGGTAAAGCTATTTTGATTTATACTACATTTGACTCTAATAAATGTATTATGCGACATAAAAAATATCATGTTAACATAGATTTTCTCGTAATTTATATATATTATTAATTTAGAAAATATATGTTATAATAAATAGTACTGTTTATTTAAGTCAAGATTTAAATAATAAATTTATCACAAAAAAAATATTGTAGATTCTTTTGTAAATGTTTAATATGAATTGTCATATATATATCTCATTTACGCGAACATATGAAGATGATCAACGAAAACTTTTAATAGTTGAATGCAAAAATGTATTCTATATGAGCAATACCTAGAGGGATAAATATTGCCCAAATGGAACCTAAAAGATAAGATAAGTGATCCATAAGATCATTTGGTGAGGTTCAACCCTCAGCAATCCCGATCTTCCTAGTGATATGCGGGACAAACATCATTCTAAGTTGTTCAAGTTGTCAAGAAAGAGTTCCTTTACACGAGTAAGAATATTTATTTCAATTTGACGAGGTTCAATCATGTAATAATTAATTGTATCTCACTAATATTACCTTATAGACGATATTTATTGTATATTTTTCTTGTCATCTAACCAAATATTCTTTACACGTGTATTCCATGTTAAACAGTTTAGATGTCATATGAACATATCAATAAAATAACTAAAATTTATCTTTTAGAACGATTTTTAGGAAAAATACATTAAAAAAAAAATCTAACCATGGCAGCAAAACTTACTTTATCACTTAAAATATACGGGTGTTTAAATACCCCCTTAACATCTTTCAAGTGTTTAAAATACACCTAAGGGAATGATGTGGCAAAGAGAGGTGAGTGCACTCTTGAAAGTGCGTGAAAAAACAGAAAAAAAACTAAAATTTTCAAGCCATACACATGACCTTTTTCTATTGGCTAATATATAATAAATTATTTAAATATTTTTTTTATATATTAAATCTTTAAAATAGGTAAATTTTCTTATTAAGAGGTAAATGAAATTAGTGGGTCCCTTATTAATTTATTTTTTTACAAAAAAATTCATTTTGTTGTCTTTCTCAATACACATCTTTCTCCATTAAAAATATCATCCTCCATCTTTCATCCCCACCTCTATCTACTATTTTGATTTCACTTGTCTTTTACTAATCCATAAAATTTAATACCAATCTCATTTTATTGACGTAGATTTCATTATATTATTGGTGTCGATTTCACAAATGTAAACTTTCTTAATTTTTGGTTGACCCATTTTGATTTCTAGATCATTCAAACATTTCTCATAAAATTTATATATTTTTTTTTCAACTTTCTTATGCAATCTTCATTTCTTATTTGAATTGTCATGAAAAATTTGGCTTTCAAAAAAATTCATTCTCCAAGAGGGTAGATTTGTTTGCAGGGTTTGTAGAGGATAATGTGAATTTTACTTCTTTAAAGTGACTTAAAATATTGTTGGATAGTGATGAAGAAGAAGAAAAAAAGAAACAATTGAAAATTGGAATAATGGAAACAACAAGGAAGGGTGGGTGTGGGAGATGGGGTGGGGTAAGTATTTATAAATTAATCAATTGATATAATTAATTTTAAAAAGCGTGTAAGAAAAAATAGTGAATAAGTAAATAAAAAATTAATGACATAGTTATGATGTGGCGCTTATGTAATTATGATGTGGCAAGTGAGAGTGGTGTCACAGTCTCAGAATGAGAAAAAAACACTTCAAAAATGTAAAAGGGGTATTTAAACTACACGTATCTCTTAAATATCTCTCTCACACACTCATACCACATGTTAATCTTATACACAACAAGATATAGTTCATATAATTATAAACGATATTCAATTAATTAAATCAGACATGATTTGTCAAAGAAAAATTAAAAGCAAGGTTATATATATATATATATATATATATATATACACACTACATTTGATTAAGGAAACATTTTATATAAATGCATACATCATATCTGTACAGTTTTTTTTTATGAATATGTTAATATGAACATGTCTATATATATATATATATATTGCGAGTTTCTACATTATAAATTAATATTAATTTTATACATAAATAACTTATATACTCCCAAAGTCCTTATCAACTATTAAATATGATATAAAATTATTTGATAACTCTACATATAACTCACATCTAAATCAACTACCGAATGACGCTTAAAATAATTTAAAATTTGGAATTTGGAAACAAAGAAAGAAACAAGATCAAGACGAAAGGGACCTTAGCTCTATTATTATTTTTTGAGATAATGCAATTGTGTATAAAGTATGTCATGTGGCAAACAACCAATTGATTTTTTTATGGGGGCTTGAAAATCAAAATAGTATGTTCCCTACTAAGATACAAACATGTATTTCAATTGGCAATTGGGAAAATAATAAGAAATTTCCTTTTTACGAGTATTAATTAAAATTATTAGTTGCGGAATGGGGCTACGACATATATAATATACAATTTTGAGCACTCATAAATGACCACTACACTTGTTATCTGAGTTCTTATTGTTTAATCTTATATCACTCACTTAAATTTTAATATGAGATTAATAAATACTCGAACACTTGAAATTTTTTATGTGTGGTCCGCTATATATATATATATATATATATATATATATATATATATAATTCAGAGTTATTTTTTTTTTGTCTAACAAATATTAAATCCCTCGATAAAAATTCTCTTTTGGTTATTGAAACATGTATAATACAAATTATGGTTACATTATAACATAAACAAACTTAACAGAAGTGGAAAAAAGAGTATTAATATTAATTCTGTATAATTAAAGTATTGTTTTACATTTTTACAACGGTTTACGCATACTTTAGTACCTACTACCTAATCATGTCATAGGTCAATTACATATCACATCTATCCTTTAGAATTTCGCACACAATCAAACATATATATATATATATATTAGAAATTTCTAAAAACATTATTGTGTGACTAAAATTTAAAATTTATACGTGGACAAGGCATTGTCCGAAGTTTCAAATAGTGATTTTGAAAAAGATAATAAAAATTTTGAATTTCTAAACTTCAAATTCTTATTTTGCGTTTTTGTTGATGTCTGTGCACCATGTTAGACAAGGTAAAATAATATATGGCTAAATACCCTTGTGAGTTCACGTGATGAGTACGTAGGTTTTAAAGGGGATCGACATGAACATCAACAAACATTTCATTTCAATCATTTTTTAATTTTGGACCAACTTGACCTACTATATACTGCTTCCTTTGAACATCATGCAGTGAAATTCATGCCATCCTTAGACATGTTGTTATATGTGGACCATCTTGGACAAGGATTTAATTCGATATAATACATGACATTGATATAATACATGACATTTTTTTAATAGTGATAGAGTTTTTATTGATATTAATTAACAGAGAAAAAATAAATATATCTCTGAACTTTCGTAAACGATATGCAAATATCTTTCATCATATTTTTGGGACATTAGTGCGCTGCTCCGTCCAAAAACTTGAGCATATATACGTTATACTAATAAACATACACGTGACATAATCTGATCAACCGGTTCGATATTTATTAAATATCATATCAACTGATAAGATTGTGTCAGGTGTCCCTATTTAGTCTTGCTTTAGAGTGTAGGGCATATATGGTCTAATTTTTTAACGGTAGGGGCACCAATGCCCCAAAATATGACAAAGGGTATCTGCATATCATTTACGATTATTCAAGAGTATATTTGTCATTTTTTCCTTAATTAATTGTCAGTAAAGTTTGATCTTCAATACTTCCAAGTTTCCAAAAAATGGCTTAGACAGTTTTTTTCTTTTTGTCTTCCATGACAAAACTTCAAAAAAAATGTGAAGTAAAATACATGTGCAAACATGACTTTAAATTTCAAAAATCACAAAAACTCAAATTTTTATTTTTCTAACTTTGATTTTTTTAATTTTTTTTTTATACAAGCAATGAAATTTTTTTTGAAGTAAAATACACGTCTAACAAACGGTTTATCTTATGTAAGCAATGTTTAGAGCTTGTAGTACTCTAGATATAACAAACCTAAGATTAATGAGTACAAAAGGGCATAATGTCTCCTTGTGTATTAATTCTCGACTTACGATTGCTTTTTAGTGCAATTTTTTAAAAAGAGGATTGTACCGATTATAGCGTAATGTTCTTTTCTTTCACATCATCGATTAATTTTGAAGACAGTAGATAAGACGAATAATTTGATGATAACTATAACTTCTTTCTAAGGCGATGAAAGGTTATAAAGTCTAAGAAAAAAGAATAAATATATTTTTAAACTATCCTAAATAATATGCAGATGTCCTTCATCATATATATATATTTGAGACATTGGTACTGCTGCCGTCCAAAAACTAGAGTATATATATATATATATATATATATATATATATATATATATATATATATATATATATATATATATATATATTATACTAACGGACATACGAGTATCATAATCTTATCCACCAATCGATATTTATTAAATATTGGATCGACGGATAAGATTGTGTCACGTGTCCCTATTTAGTCTTTTATTAGAGTCAAGACCATATATGCTCTAATTTTGAATAACAAGAGCACCAATGTCCCAAACGCAGGGGCGGAGCTATCTTATACCGAACCCCCTTCGGTGAAAAATTATATTATTTATACACGGGTAAAATAATTTTATATCTATATATAGTAGATGTTGAACCCTCTTCGACAATTCATGTGTATTTCTACAGATTTTGAACCCCCTTATTGAAAATTCTGGCTCCGCCTATGCCTAAATATATGACGAAAGATATATGTATACCATTTACAATAATTCGACGAAATATTTATCCTTCCTCCCTAACTTCTACGATGCAAACGACTGAAAACTTGATAGATGGTCACCTTTGAGAAATAAAGAATTTTAATTTTATTTCATATCAAATGGTAAGTAATTTTTTTATAGACATTAATTAATTAAGATTAATTAGCCGTCATCTTGAGCCGTCTCTTCAAACAAAGTTAAGGCCAAAATAACTAACATATTAATTATTAAAAGCAATTATTATATTAAAAGAGAGAAATTCAATTATTAGAGTGTATATTAACTTTGGAGTGACCAAATGAAAATAATAATAATAATAATAACAACAATATGGTTCTATCAATGTCTTGACATAAGACATTGACACAAGAAATGGAATTTGAGAGAGGCCATGCCCTGTCACGTGCCCAACATCATCCTTGATGTTTTTATATTTATTAAATTTTAAATAAAAATAAAGTTCATATATTAAGATGATGAAAATTAAACAATATTAATTGTTTAATATTCAAATAATATATAATTTTAGACATCTTAATCTTGATAAAACAGATGAGTTCCTAGTGTCGTAATCAAATTATAAATACATATAAAATGTTTTCTTTTTCTTTTCCCAACTTTTTTATTATTACTTAATTAACTACGATTAAATTAGATATAAAAAAAAAATTAAAAACTAAAAAAATAAAACTAAATATTTCAAATTCGTAGATCTCAGTTTCGATCCATGAGAAATAAAAATGAATAACTTTTTTTTATAGAGCGTTTTGCCACCTTATTAAGTAATAACCTTATCTGATGCAAATCAAGATTAGTTATGAGAAATAAAAATGAGTAATTTTTTTTGGCATGGAACATTTTACCACCTTAATAGACCTATTCAATGCAAGTCAACATTAGTTAAAGTAGTGAATTTTGAATATCGGATATCGAATACCTAAACTAGGCTATATACAATTTCCCCCATATATATACCTATGACATTAGGAAGAAAACTTATAACTCAAAATATTATAGTAGACATGACTCATCATTGAAGAGTCTCTTCTCCATATAAGACAAATTAAAGTTCATATCATCCATCATATATCTAAGCTTCTATGTTATTGGCCATGGTTTGTCAAGATAGAGTGTTGTACATCTCCAACATAAGCATGTGAGATTATATTTGGCCCCCCTTTTATTGTCTTGAGTTCCTAATTAACATGGCCACTTAAACTTTAGAGACTCACGACATGTCAAATAATCAGAAAATGACACCAAATTTGGATTTTTGTGAGAGTACTACAACAGTAGGGTATTAGCATTTGTATAAGTTGAACAAAATCTCAAGTGAATAAACAAATAAGATCTCGATAAGGTGAAAATTCTTGTATTATATACGATTCGATGGAGTATTAATATATAGGAATAATACATAATCATATTCTAAAATTATTCCCGACTATCGTTTGGATATGTATAAGTAGACATTTAAACTTGTATAAAATTAAACAAATAGACACACATTCTACTTAGCAGTTATCATCATATGTGACAATCCACATGAGATATACTCGAACTAATTAATTTGATCACTAAACCCCAAACAACATCAGGTGTTGTTTGAGCTTTAGTATACGCTTTAGCTTTTATGAACACGAATGTTTTTTCTTGAAAGTTCGAATCTTGAACAATTTCAAAGCACGTAAGCTTGAACGCTTAAAAATTCATTCACAATATTCAATAATAGATTCAACCATATAACTAAATAAATCAAATGTACAATCATATTCACAAAGTTGTTGCTAACATCCCATCGACCATCCCAATGACATGCTTCATCCACGCACCATATTAATATATTTCAAAGAAGCTCATTTTCTCAAATAATGTCGTTAATAATTTTTTTACTATGATACTAAAAGTTTTCAATGAAACAGTGTCGGTCGACACCACTTGAGATAGTTTTGATATTAAAAATAGGGTATTTTTGGAAAACTAAGAAACTTTGGTACTTATTATAGATAATTTTAATATTATAATACTATATTCTTCAAGTAATTTTCCCTTTGAAAAATTGCGTTACTATATAGTATATACTCCTAAATTTATTCAAGAGTTGCTAAATTCTACTCTACTACATAAATACATTTTGGGCCATGATATAAGGCCTTGTCCACATGGTAATGGGCTTTATACTAAGCCCAGCTCAGCCGAAATAGTTTTTTTTTTTTTTAAAAAAATAAATCTGCATATAAATAATTGTACTAGAAAAAGGGAAATATTTTTTTCAAAAATAAAATATATAGGCGCTGAATTTGTTCTTGTTTTCTCAAAATTTCTCATTCCCGCCCACTATTTGTATCTCCAGGTAAGGAACAATTTTCTGTTTTTATCAGTTTTATTTAGTTGAATTTCGTTTATGAATCTGCTTGCTGTTTGAATCTATTGAATTGCGAGTTTTTTGGGATTTTTTTTGAGATTTATTTCAGTCGGAATTGTTATGTGAATATCTGCGTTGTTGATTTGTTTGTATTCTATTGATTTGATGCTTAAACAAGCATAAAATTAGTTGGTTTTTAATCGAATTTGAACTCGGAATTCAAGATGTTCGATTGGAATCGAAACGAGAATTGGTAAATGTTTGGAATTCGGTTTTTCTTTTTTGTTGGTTTAAGAAAACCCTAGCTCCGTTCTTTTTCTTTTCTGGAAGAGGATGCAGAAAATTAAGCTGAAAGAGAACAACTTTGATGTTTGTGGTCCATAGTTGATACTTTAGCTGAAAAGTTAGTTTTGGATTTGGGGATTGGAAGAGTTTCAGTTGGATTAGGTGTGAGGATATCTGTGTTGTTTCAATCCATTGATGTGATTCAGTTTTGCTATATCTTGTTTCATTAAAAAAAAATGGAACATGGGTTTGGTACCTTTTTTTGCTTTAGAATTAAGCAGAAAGAGAAGAAATTTGATGCCTTTTGATTGAACTAATGGTTTTGAATCTGATTTGGGGATTGGAAGAGTTTTAGTTGGAATTTGGTGTGAGAATATTTGTGTTGTTTCAATCCATTGATGTGGTTCAGTTTTGCTATATCTTGCGTCATAAAAAAATGAAACACAAGTTTGGTACTTTTTGAGGTCTCAGGTGCAATAGCAGAGGTAAAAACACTGGTTGATTTCTTCCTGTTTGTCCAAGCTTTGTTGGTTAGAGTTACCCAGTACTTGTGCTAGTGGGAAATAGCAGGTACCGCGTGAAATTAGTCGAGGTAGGCGCAAACTAGCTAACACTATAGTTGTAAAAAAAGTGTGCTATAAGGTGCATTATTAAGAAGTCCTTTATAATTTGTTAGGATACAAATAGGATAAAGACCACTTTACTAAGGCGCGAATAGTCGAAGAGGTCTTTGAACAGAGAGCCATGAAAGGCCTAGGAGGAAGTTCATGGAAGTTGGCTTTACAGGAGATTCACTAGACCGTTCTCTCTTTGCAAATCTAAAGATTTAGTTCCATCCTCTAAATTTAGTAGCTTTAGTCAAAATATTAATGGGTTTGAAAGTGTTCTAGGTGCTATTTTCACGACTGAAATGTATGTAACTTTTGGAGCCTTGGACCTTATCCTGTGTTATATAATAATTCTGATACCAAACATTTTATTACACCTTGGAAACCCCTAAATCTGGCATGGAATTTGGAACCATATTCTTTTTCTAACAGGATATGTGATACTTGTTCATACGTAGGCCTCGAACCCAAAAACCTCAGGAAGGTGAATCACTTTTATCCACCTACCACCACCCTTATAGATACTTTATTATCCATTACCATGCCCGTTTTTCCATTTTAGCAGAGAAAGTATTTGGCTTATGATAACTTGTACTGGTGAGATAAAATATGATTGGAAGAATATGATTCATTTGCAAGTTTGGTGCATTAGTTCAACGAAGAGATACTTACATACCTTATTTATGTTCTTATTTCTTTTGTTGCTCAAGGAACTATTTGTGACTTCTGATTACCTGTTGCTACAGTTTCGACTTTGAAAAACCAGATGAGAAGAAGCATTGCTAGACCTACGGGCGGGGACACTTGTGAGGCTGATTACTTATTGCTTACCATTTTACCTTTGCTGTTCCTTATATTGTGGGGAGTGATCAACTTTACAAGAAGAAGTTGTTGATTTAACCATTTTTGTGCTTCTATAAGAACTGAAATGTTCAAGTCTTCTGTTGTTAAAGATTTGATAATGACATGTAATATAGACAAAAAATTTGTTGAATGACATGAATGAAGTTTCTGAAGTAAATTAAATGACAATACTCAGCCATTGAATTTATTTTGCAGAAGAGCAAAGCTGCCATGAAACCGAGCCGATGTATGAAGAGAAAGGCAGGTGATGTTCATGAAAAATACAGTGACAAGGAGAATGTAGCATCAAAGAAAGCAACATGTAGGATTGGTCGACAGAATCTGAAAGCAGCAGGTCAGGCAGCTGACATGAATCTGTAGACAGTTGTTTTCTTTTATCAACTCATTTACGTTTATATTAGTTGCATGATCCGGGAGTTTGGTTGCTGTATGTTGAGTGTTCTGATTGAAATCCACTTGTGTTTGGCTTGTCTCTCAACTGAGGATGTGATTTTTCTTGTCTACTTCCCAGGGGAATGTAGAAATCTTTCAGCTGGGGAAAATGACGTGACTTTGCCCTTACAAGCTGCTAAGGTGTCTTGTCATAAGCTTCCAGGAAGGACAACGTGTTCCCCTTCAACAAAAGGAGGTGCCGCTGAAGGGAGTCAACAGCTTAATTCTTATAAGAAGATTAAGCTACAGCTTTTTCCAATAAATAGAAGTACCCGACAGAGATTGGAGAAGGTATATCTATGAATTGATGCATTAAGAGCTCTGCATAAAATGTAGTAGGAGTAACTTTTGATTGTTTTGGTATTTTTGGTAGGATGGCTGCAACCCGTTCCAGGAACTCACTTTAAGTGCTCAGAAGAAGATATCATCAGTGATTAAGCACCTTAATACAAAATGGAGTTCTACGAGTTTGGGGTTAGGGGAGCTCCTTCTATTCCCCTATGATACTAATGCAGAAAACATAACATCGCAGAAAAGATGGAGCTCTAAAGATACCAATGTTTCTGCAGGAGAAGTGCATGCAGCAATAGGAAGTCCTGCCATTTTTCGCTTAAGGTTTTAGGCTGGTCTGATTTCATTTTTTAGCATATATCTCTTTAATCAAAATGTATTAATTTGTCTCGAATTTTCTAGGTATGACTGGTTTTCTGATCTTAAGCTCAAGGCTTTTGTGGTACCTGATATCTCCCAGCCCTCCGGTATGCATTCACAATCAAGGGGTAATAAGAGAATCTTTGCTGCTGCAATGGACACAGCAAATGACAAAGTGGAGGGAGCTAAGTTGAAAAATGAAGAGCTTTTTGAACCAATCTGCAAAAATGAGCATGCAAATGTAACTGAGAATCAGAATATGGCTTTTAACATACCGGTTAATCACATGGTAAGTTATTATGCCTGTCTGATTCCTTCACTTAGTCTCTTGTTCTGTAAATCTTTTCAGTCATCCAATCTGAAACCTTTTAGGGTTTTTCCTGATTTCAGTTTTCTCAGTTCGGAACTTATGCTGAAAAGTTGAACAAAATGAAAAATAATGCTGCCCCCTATATCCTGTGATCGTGGTAATCTCTGGCGGTTCTATTGATACTGCTAGATCTGCCAGTGCAAAAGCTTTAATTAATTCATAAATGAGTGCTTAAAGCATTAGATGCACCCCATTACAGATTTTTCTTTTTAAGCTAAATAAACTGATGTGCAGTGGTTTGGGGAGACAAAAATTTGCAGGACAGTAGATTTTTTTTGTCCAGTTTAGTATTTTCTCCATTTATGTATGTATTTGTAGGTATACTCTATTAAAATACAGATGTTTGATAGTCACATCCTTTGCTTGGCATGTCAAGTTATCTTTAGTTTTCCAATTTCCAGGAAACATGTGCTCAGGATGCCCCGGTTGCTTAACCGGAAGCACACGGGGGGAGAGAGATGGGTAGGGGTGTGGGTGGCCTGATTTTAAGGTTAGTTGACGTATCGCAGGGTTAATGGTACAGATTTTGCAAATATTACAGATTTTAGATAGACAAGTATCAACTTAATATTTAGAACTAGAAAATAGAGTCAAAGACAGACAATTTATTTTGAATGTAAAATGGCAGAAGATGTTATTATACTAGTTCACACACTGATTCCTTGGGTTAACTAATACCGGTAAAGATTTTATTTTATTGTCAATATTAGGTACACTTACAATTTGTTACACAAGAGTGTAGTTCTTGAGTAAAAACAAGACAGTGTTTTTGAATCAAAGAGCTGTATTTTATTCTGCTCTGGCTTTTGAATTTGTAGAGGCTTTGGTTTGTAGCTGTTGAACTTTTTCTTTGAGACTTAATGCATGTTGAATGCAGCTCAGTGTTCCCAAGTCGACCAGTGGTAGGAGCTTCCTGTTGAGTAACCCAAGGGATTTTTCATTGCTTTGGCTGGATTACTTTAATGCCAACTATTTGAGTCAAGACTTCTTTCTTGATCACCTTGTTGAATTCTTGGCTGTCATCAATTTTAGTCTTGGCTTCTGATTTTATTTCTTTCAAACTCTTGGGCCTCTCTTTCTTTGATCTGTCGTCCTTGTTTCTTCTGCGTGTAACGTCTTCTATCTTGATATAGAGGTTGGGCACAAATTGTTCATCTCGTTTTGGGCTGCTCTTTTTATCTCCTCTGATTTCTTTTGAGTTCTTTCTTCATTGTCTCGGTTCGTATTTTCCACACTTCTTTGGCTGATTTTTCTTCCTTCTGGTTCTCGTTGACTGACCCCTTACAACATCATTATAAGAACTTCTCATGATTGTCCCAGAAGATCAGTAGTTGCTCGATTCATTTAACCTTCTCATTGTCAATATTAAAACTTAAATCTAACATTAACTTCTTAAATTATTATTTTTTAGTTTAAAATCCATTCTTCAAAATTATTCGCAGACACAATAAAAGATATACCTTTTCTCCTCTACCCCTGCATTGATGCTTAATAAGGTGGACCTCTTTTTTGTTTGATAAGTAGGCATATCAAAGTGGATTGTGATACCTTTTTCCTGGGGATACCTAATCCACTCAGTTAGAAGTTTGTTCCTGAAAATACTCTACTACTCTCTCCGTCCACTACTGTTTGTCATGGTTTCTATTTTTAGAGTCAAACTATATGATGAACTTCGACTAACATTTTAAGATATATTTTTTCATCATATTGATATGCAAAAAATTGCAATTTATAATACTTATTATATAGTTTTTGAATATCTATTTTTTTTTTTAAAATATTGAATTAATGTAATTTAATTTAACTTTGAAAATTAGTCAAATTGACTTTCGAAAAGCGCAACATGACAAATAAACGTAGATGGAGGGAGTAGTGTTTTGGATCGTCTAAATCTGAAATTGGTAGGCTTGTCCTGCAATCTGCGTGAACCATAAGCTGACAACAGAACCAACCTCTAGGATACAACATGTTTACTTAACCTGTAGGCTGTGGTAGGTCAAGCAAACTGCTGTAGTGATAATATGGGGAGTACTCAATGCTCGAAATGTGTGCATAATAAAAAATAACATTCTTTATAGGATAAGATATGAATAAATAATTGTTGAAATTACCTTTCAAACTTATTGCCACAAAAGCTGGATGGTGTGGTTCCCTTACCACATATGAGGGGCTAAGATCATTTGTTAACCACTACCCTACCTCTGTGATTATATTTGATGTGGTCTAGGACTGGTCTAACTAAAATTTTAGTCCGTAGAGGTGATTCCTCTCAAAGGACGTAGATGTACTTTTTTACTAGTGGAAAATGCTATAGACATCTTAAAATTCAGTACTTGATACTCCTTTCCAGGTTGATGAAGTAACAAAGCAGAACGTCCTTTCAAAGATGGAGAATCCGTGGAATGATATTTTGACCAACCTAAGCATTGGAGGATTGTTTTCTGAGGCATCTATGCCAGGAAAGATCAGCAACTCAGAAAATAAATTGAATTTGCAGCCAATCCAGTTGGTTTCTGATATTAGTACTGGAGCTTTGCTGGCTGAAGTGTCTTTGCAGGGTAAGTTGTCTACTGAAATGAAGCAAGAAAACAGAGTGGATTTGGATCCACCACCATTTAGTTCTTATTTTAGCACAGGAAACTTCCTTTCTGAAGCATCTTCTCAGGGAAAGATTAGTGATTTCAATTTAGCTTCGAAAGAAGCATCTGGATGGAAAGAAACATCAGAGTGTGGTCACCACATTGACTCAAAATTTTCCTGGGATTTTAATTTCACTAACTTGAGCATTGGAGGATTTCTGTCTGAGGTATCCCTGCTGGAGAAAGTAAAAAAACATGACCAAAGAAATGAGGACAAACCAAGCTCGCAGGATGCGTTTGTTGCTGCATGCATGAATTCACAACCTGAAATTTCCAAGTCATCACCTCATGAATTGCACTCGTCTATCTTGGATGCTGAAGAGACATGCCATGCATTTCCAGTGCGTAAAGCTTCATCAGGAAATGGAAACGCCATAACTTTGTGTGGAACAGCTGGTCCTGACAATTCAAGATCTTTCAGGATTCCATCATCCTCTAATGCTGCTGAGGTTTGTTTGCTGTAATCTTTTCTGGTTTTAGTTTCAAATAGATTATTTTTTACCGACATTAGTTTTGGCTTTTGATAATACTGCTTCCAATTAAGGATCAACTCTTTAAGTGTGGAGCTTCCTGAACTTGTTGGCTGTGCATCACTATTACACGACTTTGTGATATTCTCATGGAAGGATTTACAAATTCTTTTGCGCAACTCAATGTCTGATTATGCAGGATCAATCATCTCAGCAACCAAAGACAACACTCTTTTCTCGTTCATGGGTTGTTCTCAATGAAGACAGCAGCCTTGGGCTAAAGGGTAACATCAAATGGGTACTTTCTTCCTTTTCACTTTGCTTGTTCCATCTGAAGTTTTTCTTCCTGTCCACAGTAGAACTTAACATGGTCCATTCCTATGCTTGCTTTGCAGGAAGACTCTTTGGGACCATTTGATCTCGGACAGCCCATTTTGAGACCCGTTAGCGGTGGGGACAGTGTTAGCCTCAGTGAGTTCGTTAAATAACAAACTGTAGAGTCTTGAAATGAATACCATAAACAGAAGAAAATTCTCCTCAGCTCGAGGATCAAATTCTTGATCAGTTGAAAGTAAAAATGATGCTCTGAATTGTTCATAAAAAGTTTTAAAATAATCTTGTGATTACATACATTTGTATTGTTATGTGTAATATAGCCTTAATTTATGCTTTTCATTTTCTTCACCATCTCAAGGCAAAGGATTTTGTACTACTTTCTTATGGTACTCAGAGAAATTTGTTAAACATGCAAAAGTCTTTTAAGTTATATTCCCTCCGTTCGAAATTATTTGTCATGTTATGCTTATCGAAAGTCAATTTGATTAATTTTCAAAGATAAATTAGATTACATCAATTCGATATTTTAAACCTAAAAATTAGATATTCCAAAACTATATAAAAATTATTATAAATTATATTTTTTTGCATATTAATATGATCAAAAAATATATCTCAATAGTCAAAATTTTTATAGTTTGACTCTAAAAATAGAAATCATGACAAATAATACCGGACGGAGGAAGTATTTTTTTTTGGGAAAATTTCATATATGGCAAACTTATTTGATTAAATAACATTATATGGGTATAGTTTACCTAATTACATTCTATGGGTATAGTTTAGTTATCTTAGGTATCTTTAATTTTGTATATAAGGTTTCTTTTGTTTTTTATTTATATAATTTTATTTTAAAAAGTGGTTTGACTGAAGCGTTATATGCTAACAATAAATATAGATAATGTCATAATTTAAGGTAAACATCCTTTTTTTAAGGTAAACGTTAAATTCATTCTTTTTTTAAAAAAAATAAGAATTATTTAGCAATTGAAACAAAAGATAAACTTGTTTTTGCTGTTTATGAAACAACAGTTCATCAATTTTTTTTATTTTTTCTGTGTAATCGAATTCAGGTAAGTGTTCATTGGTTGTTTGCGGTGGAATAGATTCAAGCGTCTGGGCCAGTATATCCACAGCAAATAGGCATTGACTTAGTTGCTTTTGCAGTTTATTTTAATCCCGATGTTGATCCGATGCAACTCACCGGTGATAGTCGCAGCACCAGGAGCTTTCAAGGGAGGGTGAAAATTCATGTTTATTATTGCAATAATTATACAATGTTCTATTGGATTTACAAATTTTGATTTATGTGCGTTCGTTATTGTGGTGTCGTAATTTTTTTTTTTAAAAAAACTGGTTTCAAAATATGATTATTTTAAGCAGAAATTTTGTACTATACAATTATATACTTTTTGTTGATGTAGTATTTGTATATTATAAAGAAGATTAGTGTTTTATCGAAAAATTTTCCTTTTCGAAAAGTGCTTGTTTTATTTTTTCGACTTTTAGGAGTCGCCACTTAATTTTTAAGAAAAATCAAGAAAACTTATTTCCAAAAACAACTTAAACAGAAAAACTTGTTTTGAAAATATTTAGATGGGTTCGGGATTCTTATTAGTGTCTTAGGAAGGTGTAAGGCACCTAAGACACTCCGCTTAATACGGTTTTCCGGCGATTAACTTATTTGACTATTTTTTGTTTTAACTTTTACAAATCTTTATTGAAATTTTATTTGGACCCATTTGCAAGTTTTGAAATACTTAGTTTTCCATTTTTTATTTTTTAAGGTTAAAGCACTTCATATTCAAACAAACTTATAGATTTCGAAATTTAGCAATTTAGGCAAAATTGCAAGTGGAAATTATTTACCGCTTTAAGTACCCATCTTAGTTAAAACCTCTTAAGTTCGATAAATCTAATAGGCGTTCCGAAGGGGGTTTGGAGTTTTCGAACTCTAAAACTAACGATATTCAAACAAACGCATATAAGCAAGTAATAAAGAGAGAGAGAGAGAGAGAGAGAGAGATTTTGGGTCCAAATTCGGGTTCTGTTCGCCTTGACCGAATTTTGGACCCACCTGCTTTGGGTATTTGACCCATTTTCATCACCTGTCCTAATCTAAACAATAAAATAAAATATAAAGGGAATGGAAACGACGAGGGCTTACGCCCATTACAAAAAAAAAAAAATATAAAATAAAAATAAGGTAAAGTCTTCTAGTCCGTCTTCTTTAAACTTCTTCAATCTTCACGGTATTTGGTTCTCGGGTGTTCGCCTTGATGACTTGACTCGATGGAAAAAAAAATTCATGAGTCTTCACGACTCTCTCGAAATGCAGAGAAGGAGAGTTCATAGAGAACTCGAGCAGATTTCACATGCCACATAAAATAAAATAAGAATTAATATATAATCCAACTAACATAAATAAAGAAAATAAAATAAATAAGACATACATGGTAGTCACTCGTGATTTCTAGTATTAGTTAGTAACCAACATAGAAATAGCAAAATAAAAAAAAAGTACAATTTAAAATGAAAGGAAAGCGTATATCCATATCCATTTTTTAGCAAAACTGGAAGTACTGGAGAATGTAATCATATACTACATTCAATAAGGTTATCAACATCAACTCTCAAACTATCATAATCTACTAAAAGAGATTACCATAGACAACTAAATAAGAGGACAAATTTTGATCTCATCAGAATGACAACACAACGATGTTGATGCGACAGAGGATAAACTGAAGTTAAAATATAAACAGTTGCGAAAAATTCAAGAGAACCCAAAGAGATGAAAAGCTAAACATGTGGGAAATCATCTTAAGAAACAAAATACACATTCCAATTTCTAAAAGATTACGATGATGAAAACTTGGAGTCAAAACGCATCATGAGAGATCAGCTCAACAACAACGACAACTATTCAGGACTTTCAGAGCAAATAAGTAAATAGTAACATATGAAGCACAAAATTTGAATCCAAAACTGATTAACATGAAACCGACCTAATACAGCTTACAATTTTAACATGATTTTTTTTTCATTCGGCCAACTATGCCCACAGTCGGTGGCCTTCACCAAAACAAAAAAAAAAATCAAGACCGACAAAAATATACGCCATGACAACTCGCAACGAACAGATGAGCAACACCAACAGGCAAGCATAACAAACAACAAAGAACAGGACGACGGAAAGACAAACCATCATGTAAGACGCTTTACAGAATTAAACCAACAAACAGAGTGTGACTTCCCATATCGTAGCAACATGACCCTATACTAGACGTTCGAATATTTTGACATAACATGACCCCCAAAATTAACACAGAAGCAGCAATATGACGAGCAAACACCACATTACCAATCTTCAGAAACAAGACAGATTACGACTAATACGATAATATCAATACCATGACGAATTCATTACGACTAATACGATAATATCAATACCATGACGAATTCGTAGAGAAGAAAAGAGCAGAAAAGAGAAAAAAAAAACATAAACGAACCATCCGGCCAAACAGAACCATATCGCAGGACACATTCCAGATTCGAACAAGCGAACGAGGTACGATACCTCGTATTCACTACAGCACAAACTACAACTCAAAATCCATGAAGCGACTAACAAAGAAAAGGGAAGTATACCTTCTTTAGAGCAGCGACTGAGATCACGAGCGAGCTCACGACTGTTCCACCACACTAACAGGAACTATGCTCAAGCGCAAGAGACCTCTACTTTGGGCGTGAATCAAAAATCCTCTGAATCTCCAATTTCAAAGCCTCCCCTCAATCTGAAGAGGGAGGGTGTCTAAATAGAAAGACAATTAGGGTTTTCGCAGAAGGGGCGGGCAAAACGAATTCGAAATTCGAAATCCGACCCCATTGCCAAAGAGAAAAGGGAATTTGTGGCTGTCGGTGGGGTTTTCGCGTGGGGTAGGGAGAGAGCGTGAGGGAGACACGGATGGGTCTGCTTTTCCGAGATTCGCGGCTACTTTCTCTTTTTCGCTGGATCGAGGGGCGTGGGAGACGAGGGAGAGAGAGAGCACGCGAGGGAGAGAGCGTGGGAGAGACGCAGAACGCGTGGCTGCACGTCTGGTGGGGTTCTGTTTTGGGGTGTGGGGATTTTGGGGGAGGGGAACGCGAGGAGGGATAGAGCGTGGGGAGAGATGAGGGAGACGCGGGAGAGGGAGATGAGACGAGGAGAGACGCCGGGGCTGCTCGTCTGTTTCTGGGTTCTGGCGTGTGTGGGGATTTGAGGAGAGGGAGACGAGACGAGGAGAGACGCCGGGAGAGAGACGCGAGGGGGACGCGGGGTGATTTTCCATTTTCGGAGTTCTGTCTCTTCAGCGTTTTTCGTTTCTGGGTTTGTTTTTCTCTGAGAATGGCGCCTGGGAATTTGGGGACGAAGAACAGGGAAGAGGGAAGGAGGCAGGGAGACGAGAGAGGGGCGAGAGGAGGAAGAAGAATAGAGGGAGAGATCGTGAGGGGTGAGGGAGACGGCGGCAGGGGGACGAGATGCGCGAGATGAGAAGAGAGGGAGAGACGCGAGGGTAGATGCGGGTGGGAGGTTTTCCATTTTTGGCTGGGAATTTTTTGGAGTTTTTCCTGTTCTGAAGAACGTGGGGAAAGGGGGAAGAAAGGGGAGGCTGGGTCGGGTCGGGTCGGATCAAAAGAAACGGGTGCTGGGTCAGACGTATGGGCCTGGGAATATTGTCTTGGGTTATTTTAAATTTGTAGGGGTGAAAGGAATTGGGCCTTTAATCTGAAAACAAAAAGAGTAGAAGGGATTGGGCCTGGGATTAATTTAGTGGGCTGAATTGGGCCTCAGCATTGGGTAGAGGTATTGGATTGGAAAAGGAAAGGTGTTGGTTTCTAATATACACAGGATATACCGACTATATACACAACTATTAATCGTTATATTTTCGCAAAAATTATAAAACTAATTAACTTGAATAATTTGAAAAACTCACAAAGCTCGATAATTAATTTATACCAAACGCGGGTCAAAAATTGGGTGTCAACAGCTGTCCCTCATTTTATTTGGGTTGATGCAAGCAACTCGAGGAAAATGAAGTTGACCGAACCAATTTTGACCAACCCCCATCACTTTCCAAAGGAAGGATTTGACAAAGGGTTTAGGAATTATGGCCGAACCCATGAAACGGGTTTCCTACATATCTCAGGCCATATGAGAATTCAGGCCACTTGTAGTTCGATAAGCTTGATTTATCGCACGATCTGAAAGAATCAAAGTCATCTCGATACCGACTTATGAAGGTACCGAAATGCTCGAGAATAGAATTCGAGAGCGAATGTTGGAATACAGCCGAGTTTTCTACATTGAATCCGCCTACATATCCTTATACATCTGGAATCAGGCTGCATGTAGTTCAACTCGATCGGTTGAGAAGGAAATCTATTATGCTAGATAACCTTCGGTTTCGGACAAGTGACAAATTAAACGAGTATGAAAAGGATGCTTGTAACCTCTTAGCCATGAATGTGTACATGGACATAACTTCCAAGTTCTTGGCGTGTTGTCACTCAGATTGGAAACTTGCTTCAGATAAGTTGAAACCTCCGGATGCGAGACTGAAACTGACAGAACCAAAGAAAGACCGACATGACTCGAGAGGGGTGGTTCGATCGTGGCGGAAGTCGCTCCTCTGCTCGCGTCATAAGAGTTTGACATTCCTCTTTGGACTATGTCCCAGTTCGCTGCTAAGAAAAAGTTCCACGTTGTGCTGCATCCTTGTTGATGTCGTCCGCACCTGTGGTTTGGTTTGAGAATTCATCCTCTTGGATGCTCTCGACAAAGATTGAGATAAAAACTTGTTAGCTTAAAAATGCAATTAGGATGAGAGATAGTGTCTTTTTTACCATGTCGACACTTCATTGTTCTCCTCCATATTTGACGTCGACTCGATCGGTCTGACGTACAGCAAATAAAGCTTGTGTCTGGCGTTTGCAATATAATCTTCAACCTACTCTTCATTTGATGTTAAAATAAATAAATGATGATATGATGCTGGTATTTCTTTTGACGTTGTCTTTGATACTCTTCATTTGACGGTGAGGCATGAAATCCTCTCGTCGTGCATAAAAATTGACTCGCGATGCATGATTTCCGCTATGCATGATTTTCCGTGATGCATGATTTCTGCGAGGCACAAAGTCTTCTTGCGATGCATAAATTTTGACGAGGCATGAAATCTTCTCGTCGTGCATAAAAATTGACTCGCGATGCATGATTTCCGCTATGCATGATTTCCGCGATGCATGATTTCTGCGAGGCACAAAGTCTTCTCGCGATGCATAAATTTTGACGAGGCATGAAATCTTCTCGTCGTGCATAAAATTGACTCGCGATGCATGATTTCCGCTATGCATGATTTCCGCGATGCATGATTTCTGCGAGGCACAAAGTCTTCTCGCGATGCATAAATTTTGACGAGGCATGAAATCTTCTCGTCGTGCATAAAATTGACTCGCGATGCATGATTTCCGCTATGCATGATTCCGCGATGCATGATTTCTGCGAGGCACAAAGTCTTCTCGCGATGCATAAATTTTGACGAGGCATGAAATCTTCTCGTCGTGCATAAAAATTGACTCGCGATGCATGATTTCCGCTATGCATGATTTCCGCGATGCATGATTTCTGCGAGGCACAAAGTCTTCTCGCGATGCATAAATTTTGACGAGGCATGAAATCTTCTCGTCGTGCATAAAAATTGACTCGCGATGCATGATTTCCGCTATGCATGATTTCCGCGATGCATGATTTCTGCGAGGCACAAAGTCTTCTCGCGATGCATAAATTTTGACGAGGCATGAAATCTTCTCGTCGTGCATAAAAATTGACTCGCGATGCATGATTTCCGCTATGCATGATTTCCGCGATGCATGATTTCTGCGAGGCACAAAGTCTTCTCGCGATGCATAATTTTTGACGAGGCATGAAATCTTCTCGTCGTGCATAAAAATTGACTCGCGATGCATGATTTCCGCTATGCATGATTTTCCGCGATGCATGATTTCTGCGAGGCACAAAGTCTTCTCGCGATGCATAATTTTTGACGAGGCATGAAATCTTTTCGTCGTGCATAAAAATTGACTCGCGATGCATGATTTCCGCTATGCATGATTTTCCGCGAGGCACAAAGTCTTCTCGCGATGCATAAATTTTGACGAGGCATGAAATCTTTTCGTCGTGCATAAAAATTGACTCGCGATGCATGATTTCCGCGATGCATGATTTCTGCGAGGCACAAAGTCTTCTCGCGATGCATAATTTTTGACGAGGCATGAAATCTTCTCGTCGTGCATAAAAATTGACTCGCGATGCTTGATTTCCGCTATGCATGATTTCCGCGATGCATGATTTCTGCGAGGCACAAAGTCTTCTCGCGATGCATAAATTTTGACGAGGCATGAAATCTTCTCGTCGTGCATAAAAGTTGACTCGCGATGCATGATTTCCGCTATGCATGATTTCCGCGATGCATGATTTCCGCGAGGCACAAAGTCTTCTCGCGATGCATAAATTTTGACGAGGCATGAAATTTTCTCGTCGTGCATAAAAATTTACTCGCGATGCATGATTTCCGCTATGCATGATTTCCGCGATGCATGATTTCTGCGAGGCACAAAGTCTTCTCGCGATGCATAAATTTTGACGAGGCATGAAATCTTCTCGTCGTGCATAAAAATTGACTCGCGATGCATGATTTCCGCTATGCATGATTTTCCGCGATGCATGAATTTTGACGAGGCATGAAATCTTCTCGTCGTGCATAAAAATTGACTCGCGATGCATGATTTCCGCTATGCATGATTTTCCGCGATGCATGATTTTTTTTATTTTTTTTTCGAGATATCAAGTCTTCTAGTGATGCACAACTTTCGGCGAGGCATGAAATCTTCTCGTCTCTGTTGATGACGACGGCAGGACGACCTCCAGGTAATGTATCGTCTTGGTCCATAATAATAATAACTATCTCCTCTGGGGTAGTGCATTGTCCTGATTGATAATGACCATCTTGCTTGATATTGTGAAGCGAATAGCGCTCTTTACGAAAATCGTAAACTCTTTCTTAAGATTCTGTTTGATTCGCCTTTGATTTCTTCTTGGAGTTCTCCTTGTTCATTTGTCGGAAGAATTTTGCCAATTTCAAAGCAAAGCTATAAACCTGCATCCACAGAAAAATTGTCAGTTTTAAAGATGTACTGATCTGTGCCGATTTCTTCAGTTGTCTTCTCTTTGTATTGCTGTCTCCGGTTGATTTCCCGATCTTCCGACTCGGTGAGTTTTCGGAGTCACTCCGAACTTATAGGTAAGGCCTGTAATGAAATTTGAGGCCATTCTCAAAATTTCTGTCCCAGTTTACTGTCTTACTTATCCTTTCATCGTAACTGAGCAGATTGCGGAATTTTTTGAGATCTTCTCAAAATTTCTGTCGCAGTCGCAGATCTCGAAATATCTTTATTTCGACTTGCTAAAGAGGAAACTTCTTTTGGAGAATTTTGAGTCCCTCTCAAAATTTGTTCCAGTTTCTATTGTAAAGAGGAATAGAAATCTTACGAGAGATATGACCGAACCCTTGTGGCGCCTATGTATCCCGTTAAGGCAGGAATTCAGGTCAAACGTAGTTCATCTTAAAGGTTAACAAGAATAAAATTTACAAAGAAACCGACCGAGGCCGAAAAAGGCCACCTACGTATTTCATTCTTGAGAATTCAGGTCGAACGTAGTTCAGACCGTAACATTTTGGTCTTTTGTTTTGACTCGTTAAAGAAGTCCAACTTCAAATGAATTTTTGAGACCCTCTCAAAAATTCTGTCCCAGTTTCCATTGTGAAGAGAAATGGAAATCTTACTGGGTATATGACCGAGCCGTTGTGGCGCCTACGTATCCTATTGGAGCAGGAATCAGGTCAAACGTAGTTCGTTACAAGAAAATGTGCGATAAATTTTCAAAGGAAAGATAACAAAACTTCATATGCAAAATTTTGGCCAATGTTGGGCATTCTTCTCGAATGAATATCTCCGAATGATTCAATTCAGAAATGTCTCGTACTCATTCTTGAGCATCCAACCTGTCCTCCATTTAAGTGGTTTCCTCAATATTGATCAAGTTGTTGTGGATCATGTTTTGTATCTTGTGCTTCAGAGTTGAACAATTCTCTGTGTCATGTCCAACGGCTCCTGAATGATAAGCACATTTATGGTCAGCTCTGTAAAATTTTCCCAAAGGATTGGCTGGTCTTCCTTTTATGGGATAGAGCATACCCATTGCTTTCAACCTTTCATAAAGTTGAGTTTGAGATTCCTTCAATGGTGTAAATACTTTAGGAGCTTTCCTAAATTTTGGGCGAGGAAATTTTCCTGATTGACATTATGGTTTTGGTATTTCCTTGTAGAAGCTGGCCTCCTATGAGTAGCCGTGATCGTACTTATCTCCTCTAATTTTCCTTTGGATTTATCCATATCACTGATTATGGCAGATTTTCCATTAGATCGAAATGCGGTGAGTTTGGTGAGCTTTCTAGTCTTGAAACTATCTTCCAAAGCTTCTCCCACTTTGATAATCTCGACAAACTTTTGTCCCATCATACACAACATTCTTTCGTAGTACTCAGGCTCTTGAGTACGAATAAACATTTCAGCGATCTCACATTCGGACATTGGAGGTTGAACTTTTTCGGCCTCTTTTCTCCAGCGAAGAGCGTATTCTCGATAATTTTCTGTAGACTTCCGTCTGATCTTCTCCAAGTAGTGGCGATCTGGGGCATCTTCTATGTTATGTCCAAATCTTTCTGTGAAATCCTTTGCAAGTGCATTCCAACTTTTCCATTGTTTCATCTCCTGTGATGTAAGCCATTCCAGAGCTTCTCCACTTAGACTTCGACTGAAGAGACGCATTAATAATGCTTCGTTTTTTGTCAACTCCCTCGCGTTGATCACAATAAGCTTTCAGATGTGTTAGGGGATTTCCTGTTCCATTAAAAGTGACAAACTTTGGCACTTTGAACCCTTCTGGGAGGTCGAGATTCGAATAGTGTAACTCATTCATGGCTTTCCTGATCTCTTCTTTCGCCTTGAGTACCTCTTCTTTTGACCTCCACTCTCTCTCCTGTTCCTCACAGTGATCAAGCTTGGAATAATCGGCATGAGGTTCATTTGAAGTTGGGATTTGGAAAGTAGTCTTTTGAGGTATGAGTGGGATAATGGAGGAATTCTGGGTATCTTGATTGGCTTGATAATTTTGGGGGGAAAGTTTGAGGATCGGCATTTTGGTTTTGAAGATGATGGAGGATTTGAAGGTTAGTATTTTGGGGATGTTGTGGTGCTTGACACGATGTGGTGGAGTGATGGGGATTGAGGGTAGTTAAGTTAATGGTTGGAGGATTTTGACTAGGGTTAGAGAGAAGGTTTTGAACCTGTTCCGTGCTTGGTGAAGGATAGTGGAGTGGAGGTCTTCCATCTCTTGGAGGGTTGAAGGATGTCACTCGATTAGACACCTCCTGCATTCTTTGCATTTCGATCCTCATTTCGGCAATCTGTTGCATCAACTGCCTAATTAACTCATTTTGATCTGCCGCGGTGGGCTGAGCCACCACAAAATCTGTAAGGCTGATTTTCTCATTGTTGTCTCCCATAGCTGTATTTGCGTTTGGCAGGAATCGGCGGGACCTTTTGATCTGGCGAAGTAGAGGTGATCTTTCTCTTTTTATCGACACAGATCAGTTAAAGGTACCTGAAAGGTAAAATAACTCAAAAGCAGATTTGTTAGTGCGCGTTCAGAGTACAAAATACATAATATCACATAGACGGCAGATAAACACACAAGTCGCTTTGTTTGAGGATATTTTAACCCACGAATGAGAACTGGAAAACATTTTTTTATTTTTTTTTTTGAGAAACTTAAGACTCGAAAATTTTGGTCGGATATCTTGCAATAGTGGATTCTGTATATTTTGGAAACTTCTGGCTAGGAGTGGGGTTTTCGATATCCTCATTCATAGCAACACAACACATAATCAGTTAAACATTATATCGCGTCCTAAGCATGCATGTGACCCTTTTGTGCCAAGGGTAGGCCTAACGAATTGAAGGATGTATATGCTTTTTAAAACCTGATTTATTATCCCCAAAATAGCACCCAAAATATCTGATAAACATAAACAGAAAGTAGTCCTGAAAATACATTACAAAACAAAGTGCAAATAAACAGTCCCACGCAGGGGATGGTAAAAATCACGACTCCTCTGATCCTTCGCCAAGTCTGGTCCTCTTGGCGATGTTGACTTCTTCCCACATGGCATATCTATCCGCCCAGAGATGATCCCTCGCCAATCGAGCTCCTTCTTGATGACTGAACCCCTCTAACGATTGAATCTGTCGCTCCATGCTATCATCTAACTCTATCATGCATTGTCTGGCACTTCGCAGTTCTTGTTTCAATCGAGCTATGATATTAGAATCTTCAGAATGGCGACGTTGATGCTCTAATTCACTTTTATCAAACTTCTCTTGAAGGCGGTGAAGTCGGACTTGATGTTTGGCTCCGACATCGGCAATAATGTGAGGAATGTTCGGACCAGGCTCAATTGTTCCAGCGAGACTCTTTTTTAACCATTCTTTGTACTCCCTCGAACATTCCGGACGAAACCTATCGGGTACAGGCTCACCCAACACTCTTCGAGATCTCCACATCCTACGCATGTCTTCGGAAAATGCAACTCGCCCATTCTTGTGGTCAGTTACGAATTTCCTCATATCTGTAATCTGGGGCAACTCCTGTTTCCCTCCTAGTTGCCTCAGCACTCGACCGGGAGCGTATGGCCTAGTTCCTCTTAACCCAGCAAATACCAAATAAGGGACCTTCTCAGTTCGAACCACCATATTCTTAGTTACCACCAAACTATCTATCGACCATTGCACGTCTTCTTCTCTCAGCCCTCGAAGCCTTGGATACCAAAAACTTTCTCCTCCAGTCTTGTTGCAACGATTGTGATACAACCACCAGTCATGACTATGTAGTTCGTCGGATCATCTTAAGGGATCAGGTTCTTTTGGGTTATGAGTCTTGATTAAATGACGCATCATCCACCACTGTAGTATAAGATTACACCCTTGAAAGAAGCGTTCTCCGTTCTGACATTTGTCTAAAGCCCTGTAGATGTCGGCCAGAATCATAGGCGCTAGAGTGTAATATTTTGTCGATGTTTTGTAATCTACTCCATAAAAGATGGCATGGGTGACCATAAATACACTGGGATGAATAGTGTATTTTGGCCCTTGGGGAAAAACCATCGTGCCGAGCAAACATATCGCAAATGCAAGGGGACGCGTCTCTTTCCATTTTTCTTTTGAGTCGAACTCGTCTTCATGTTTCTCATAAGCCCTTGCACGCCCAAATCAATAATATAACTTTCGGAAAGGTATATTCAGGCCAGGGAGCTTGTCCATCCACTCGGCTTTAACCAATGACAACTTTTCTTTAATTTCAGAAAAATCCCATGCTATAGGATTTAGGAGATCTGTATCTGGATGTCGTTTCCTTTTGTTGCACATGGCGACACTTTCATAACTGATAAGAATTTCTTCTATAGTCGGCGTCAACTCTACTTCCCCAAATCGAAAAACCATATTCTCGCTATCCCAGAATTTCACCATCGTTCCAATTAAGCCAGGCCACGCATTCATCTCTAGCAACGACGGAAGATGACCTATGTGCTTCTGAAAAATCCTTTTATCATCGTTGTTCATGAACTTCCACCATACTTTAAGGAAAGGGTCGGGGATAGTAACCATTCTTGTTTTCAAAGGTTTGTGTGTCGAATTCATCCTACAAAATAGCGAACAAAATTTAGTCAACCCCCCACCCCGTAGACAATAATTTTTTTTTTTTTTTTAAATACATATACATCCTTCAATTAACACATAAGCATGATTGTCTGTTTTTGGCAATTTGGGCCAAATAGACACAAGGTGGGCTTCTAATGGGCTCAACGCGCCTTGGGCGTCGGGTCGTCTTAGTTCAAATGCTCTTACGTTCGAGATTTTGGCTCGGCTCTACACTAGTTGACTAAGAGTGGCTTTTGAAAGGACCGGGAACCTAAACGGACAATTTGGGCTGAAACTTGCGACAACCATTGGACGCCTAACGAACCAATAAATTGCCGCTAATTTCGAAATAGGGTGAGTATAAAAAAGTCCGGCTTCGGTTCCGCAAACCGTCCTTTAATATACTATATATACATATCGGAAATATGCCATGAGAGAAATGCAATTTTTTCAAAAATTAAAGCTTTAAACAATTTAAACAAGTAAACAGTTATCACAAATAGTCAAACAAGTTAACCTTAAGGTTAGAATCCTCCAAATAGTCCCCAGCGGAGTCGCCATTTCTGTTTTATTCGAAAAATTATTATTTCGAAAAGAGTTTGTTTTATTTTTGACTTTTATGGAGTCGCCACTTAAGTTTTTTAAGAAAAATCAAGAAAACTTGTTTTCAAATAATTAAACAGAAAATTGTTTGAAAACTTTTAAGGGTTCGGGATTCTTATTAGTGTCTTAGGAAGGTGTTTAAGGCACCTAAGACACTCCGTTAAATACGGTTTTCCAACGACTAATTTATTTGACTATTTTGTTTTAACTTTGCAATTTTGAAATTGAATTCATTTGAACGCATTTACAAATTTTGAAATAATTATTTTATCCATTTTATTTTTAAGGTCAAAGCACTTTAAACTTAAACGAACATAAAAATTGAATTTTGAATATATTAGAGTTTTAAACAAACTTACGGGTTGAAAAATTTATCGTTTTGAGATTCCATTTTTAGTTTTAACTTTTGACAAAATAGATAGACGTTTCGAAGGGGATTTGGAGTTTCCAATCTTAAACTAACGGCATTTAAGCAAAACACGTAAACAAATAATAAAACGGGAGAGAGAGAGGGAGAGAGAATGTTTGGGTCCAAGTTTTCGGATTCTGTCCGCCTTGACCGAAACTTAGACCCACATATTTTTGGGCTTTTCGACCCATTTTCCACCTGTCCTAACTAAGCAGATAATACAATTACAAGAAAAAATAAAAAATAAAAAAAAACACAAGGGCTTATGCCCTTTACAAATAAGATACAAAGATATATAAAAATGAAATAAGTAAAAAAAAACATTTTTCTAATCCTCTTCTTCGAATTTTCTCAAACTCCTTGAACTTCGGATCTTCTCGCCGGTGTCGGGGCTTGACTCGATGGAGAAGTCAAGGGTATGCAATAGTAGAGTCCTCGTGACTCGTTCAAACGGCGTTTATGCAAGAAAGTCAAAACGATAAAGATTACAACGACTATTAACGAATTTGATAAACAACTAAAAATAACTCAATCACAACAAGAGGAAATTAACTCCAAACAAGTAGGTCACATTATTGCGAAATGAGACTTGAGACTATCTATTAACTAACATAAACTAAATGTAAACCTAGCAAACAATCCTAGTAATTTTATACCAACTCAATATGAAACACATTTTGAAATTAACACCAAATTCATGATAGAGGTGAATAGAGCAAATGTTAAAAACAACAGGATAAAAGAATCATACATGCTCAATAAAAATATGGGCATACACTTATGAAGACAACCTAACAACGAATCTCAACGAATGATAACAAATAAAATACAATGACTCTCCTAACAGTAGCAAAAATAATCACACGAGCCTGAAATATTGACATCTTATTCCGTCTATTCAAACACAATCGGACGAACACACACAGCAAACCGTAACCTGCGATATATCCCGAACTCGATATCAAACCCAACAAATTCAACATCTTATATCTTACAGCGAACAGGCCATGTAATTATCACTCACATGTTTAACAGATTTTAACCCAAAACGAACAATATATCGACAGCAACAACATCCAAAGCGCGAAGCAATAACAAAAAAAAAAACATTCTTGAAACAGGGAACAAAACCAAGAAATAGAATGGAGCGGGGGAATTACCTTTTCTGGCGCAGCGAAACGGTGACGATGCGAGCTGGAGAGCGACGAATTCTCGCACCACTCGAACGCGACTCGAACAGTGAAAACGAGAAACTTTGACGGAACGAGAACCGACAGGCTCGAACGATTGAAACGGCTTGAGTTATTTTCTTCGGACACTTTTCTGGGTTTCTCAACTCTCTCTACTTTATACCCTTATTCCACTCCGTTCTTCTACAACGAGCGGAAATAAAAGCCAAGAAATTCTCCTGCTGCTCTTTTACAACAGACGAGAAACCAGAATGTTTCCTCTTTTATTTATTTTTTCGGAAATCCTTTCCTACCAAAATTTCATATCCAATTTCTAACTCCAAAAAGATCTCCCCTCTCCCCTCTTTTTCCGATGAGGGGTGTGGCTTATATAGGAGAAAAACATTCGGTTTTTTTTGAGCTTTCGGAGGCAAAACGATTTTCAAATTCGAAAATCGACCCCATTGCCAAAGAGAAAAGGGATTTTCGGCTATCGAGGGGTCTTCGCGTGGGGTAGGAGAGAGAGCGTGGGAGAGATGAGTGGGGCTGCTTTTCCGAGATTCGCGGCTACTTTTTCTTTTTGTCGGGTTGGTGGGTGTGGGAGACAAGGGAGAGAGAAAGAGCACGCGAGGGGAGACGGAGACAGGGAGATGCGGGGCTGGGAGAGAGCTGTCGCGTGAGGGAGACGCGGGTGAGACGAGAGAGTGTGGGGGAGACGCGACTGCTGGGTTGTCGCGTCTGCGTTTTCTGGTGGGGGTTCTGTTTTTCGGCTGGCTTTCGTGGGCTGTTTCTGGGAACTGTTTTGTTTTTCCGGTGGGGGTTTGAGGAGAGGGAGACGAGGCGAGGAGAAACGCCGGCGTGAGGGAGACGAGAGAGAGGCGGAGAAGTCGCGGGGATGAGGGAGACGGAGGCAGGGAGACGAAGGTGAGAGAGGGGTCGCGATGCGACGACGGGGGGCTGCGGCTGTTGGTGTCGCGGCTGGGAATTTTTGGAGCATTTTGGGTGTCTGTTCTTTCTGGGAATTTTGGGGAAGAAGGGAAGGGGAAGAGAAGTGGGATGGGTCGGGTCATGGGTCGTGGGTCGATGGATTGGGGCTGGAATTGGGTTGGATGTTTAAAGAATTGGGTGGGTTAAGAGATGGGATTTAATTTGTGGGCTGGAATTAAATTTTAGTGGGTTGGAAAGGGAAAATTGGGCCTCAAAATTGGGTCTGGTGTGGTCTGATGGGGGGGGGAAATTGGGTTGAATATACACATATATACCGGTTGTATACACACATATTATACCAACATGGGTCAAAAATTGGGTGTCAACACCTACAATTCGTCACTCAACTAACGGACCATAGGTCATCCTCATAGAACGAAGATGTGTCCTGCCGTTTTGTTTCCTTATTTTGTTTCCCTTTTAAATTATAGTTGTTTTCTATAAATAGGGGATGGAAACCTCATTTTTTAGGGTTAGACATTATTACTCTTGTTTAGTTGTTGGCTTTTGAGATCTACTTTGCAACTCTAGCAAGTTATTGATTTCCTAAGTTCTATTTGAAGATTTTGGTTTGCAAATCAAGTGGATTTTTGGGGTTTTTATCATTCTTATTACGTAAGTTCATAATTTCTTCATCTATAAAAAGGAATTATGATCCTTCTCATATGGATAACTAATTTCACAACTAGGGTTGTGGGAACCATGAGCAATTAACAATTATGAATAGTAATGAAGCAATCTTCGAATAGTGTTTTGCATGCATTGATAATTCTTTCGTTTAGAAGTCTCTTTAACAAGTGCACATATTAGAACCTTCCTTGTTGCTACTTTCTAGACCGAGGAGGTAGTTAATAATAAAATAATTATCAACATAGAATTAGTGTGATACTATCTATTAGCCTAGTGTCAATTGGTGCGAGGGTGAAAACTAAACATACATTGATGCAATGTCTAATATGAGGTAAATATAAGGGTAGTAATTTATGAACACGTAGCCGGACCAAGTTGCGGGGTGAAATTATCTAGATGTCGGACCAAGGATTTATAGATACATAACTTATCACTTTGCATATAACACACTAGGAAGGAAGTGCTATTACTAGGATTACCGCGTTATGAGCTTGTATGGAACACGTACACTCTAGTTATTTTCTCATCTTGATAACAATCAAAGTTAAATTTTTCTTACTTGATATTTACAAAATATTAGGAATTCTTTTCACAACCCCCCCCCTTTACTTAATTGTTTGAAAAGTCTTTGACTAAATGGATATAATCGTGGGTTAAAGTTAAGTCTAAACCATATTCCTCGTGGGATCTACCCCAACCTCCTAGTTGGATTCTTTAATTGATACGATCACTTATAATTCTTTAGGTAGGTGTAATTTCAGCGTATCAGTTATGTCTTTGGAAGTTGGGTTGTTGGAATAAGGAACGTCCAATCCATATTTTAGATGGCTAGTTTAGTCTTTTCCTTACCCTTTTATTTTTATCCATTTTTTGTAATTAATTAGGGATATAAGCTAAAGTAGTTCAGGTTACACTTTTATCAAAAGATTTAGGGTTTTGAGAGAAGAGAAAAGTAAAGGAGAAATTAGAATGAAGGAGAATAACATTCAAGATACATCAAGATTGTCAAGTTTATCTTGTGGATTTCATTGGAGTGATCCCTACAAAGGTATGTGAGATCACATAGCGCTAGGTCAATTTGCCCACACACCAATCATGATTTGTTTTTAGAGAACTTAATTTCTTGAAAGCTTAGAAATTGAATTATTTATGGATTTGTTGAAGTTACATTAGATTCTTGATTCGTTGAATTCGTTGAGGAGTTGCTTGATCCTAATATGTGAGTTTAGGTTCGTTTTTGAGTTGAATCTGATGTATGTTGAACATTTAATTGATTCAAAGTGTTAGGCGAAAGAACCCATGGAGTTTAGAGGGTTTAGAGTTGAAAAATGAAGAAAAAATTTCGTCAAACAATATTTGATATCAGTGGCACGTCGCGCAACAGAGCCGCATATTTGGGAATTTCTGTTTCATGTCGCGGAGCAAAACGAGGTGTTCTACCTCAAAAGACAATTTCGAAACCAAAATATAATTATGCCTCCGCATCGCAGACCCACCTTCGTATTTTGAGAATTTGGTCTTTTCTCATGTTTCGCTATCTAAACTCCTAAACATCATGAGATATTTCCTATAACAAATCAAAATCCTTGAATCCATAATTCAATTCAAGGAGCTTTAAGAGTAAAGAGAAACTAAGATCAAGTCAAGAGAAGTCAACAGTAAAGTTAAGAGGAGTTCCTAAAATTTTCCAAAAGTTTTTTGTAATCGTTTTAACTTTGTTTTAAGACTTAAGTTTTTCAGTAAAGAGTAAATTTGAAGTTCATTTCTTCAAAATTATATGGGGAATAAGTATTCTCAAAGATATTTAAAATGTTTTTACATTTAAATAAGAACAGAAAATGAGATTCCCAAAGAGCCATCGGTCTAGTTTTGAGAAAAGAGTAATCATTTTGTAAATGAAGCAAGAGGGGAAACTTTGATTTCCAAGATATCCTTTGAGCTAAGTATTTTTACACTTATCTCAAATCACAGAAGAAGTATGTTTTTAAATAGAAAAAGATAATATAATATAATATTTTTGGGAGTAGTATTGAGCACTAATACAGGGAAGAGTTTAGACTACTCTCATCCCCCATAAAACATGTAGTCATCATGGATAGAAAAGAGTCATATTTTTAGATGAATCTTTTTCGCATAGACTAGTGGATCCACTTAGCAATTCAGGTCCTATACCTTAAGCAGGGTATAGGATATGCTGACAGCATGAGGGAGATTGATGTATCATCCCAATATGTCTTAAGTGATGGTTGTCGGTTAGAGAAACTCCCACAATAATACTTTGTATTTTTATATAAATCAGTTTACTTTTATTTCTACATACATCTCAGAATTTTTTGTGTCTTTTCATACAACAAGAGTTGGCATCACATTTTATATAGTTTTTCTTTATATTTCACTTGTTTTAAATTGCTCTATATTGAAATGAGTTCAATTTTGTTGAGTTGAGTTGAGTTATGTAAGTTCTTCAGTTTCTTTTGGATTCTTTCAAGCCTATGCTGTATTTAGCATTCCAACTCAGATACACGTACATTCAATGTACTAATGTCAGTTGGTATACATTGTATTATGATGCAGACACATGTAACTAGGATCGGCATTCCGGCGCACCGTTGATCTAGTGAGCAGTTCAGAGTCAGTAGGTGAACCTCCTTGTTTTCCAAAAGATCGATTTTCATTACTTTTAGTAATATTTTTAGTTCATTAGGATGTTGTTGTCACGACCGACACTATACCCTAGAAGTTAGGGCATTCCTTAGTTCGTGACGCGACTTACTTGACCTCTTAGAGGTCTTGTACAAGCCCTTTCGTATCGTTCATCGCATATACATATATGAAAAATAGTGGGGAATTAAAACTTTTCACAACTAATAGTCTTTAAAAATTTCTTTCATATAAAAACCATAGGAAATACTAAGTCTCATTTCATAAAATCTTAGACATAAGAGTACTTGGGACACGACACATACAATAGAAATATAGAACTACTAAGTCTATTGCAATACTTTGATAAAAGAAATCAAAGACAACTATGCCCTCGAGTCAAATGAGGACATACTTCAACTTGCTTGAAAGATCCTCTAATCCAAGATTCGCTCCCAAAAACACCTTCACCTATGAATCACTTTAGAGATAGATAAAAGCATGAAATTAGTACAAACACATGACTAAGTATGACATAATGCATAAAAATCATGAAAATAAAAATTTAATGGAAATATGCTCTTTTTGATTAAAACATCATAGCATAAGCATAAGAAAAAAGTTTAAGACCCCATAGAAACACATAAGATAACACTTAAGCAATTTATCACATTTTTGGAGAAACATTACGGTAACTCATATCACTGTCACTGTTACACTGAAGTTATTCCACGTCACATTGAACAGTTTCTAGCATGCAATCTTCTCACTAAAAGCTATCCTAAGACTCACTTAAGTAAGTCAAAGAGAGACCGCCCATACACATTCTATAGGCACACCTAAATGATCCTTAAGACCACCTATAATGAGGTACACACACTTACACCTACCTAAAGTTATTCTAAGGTTCACTTGAGTGAGTTGTGAAGCGATCACCCATACAATCCCTTCACACACACTTAAGAGATCCTATAGATTACCTAGGATAAGATCATTCTCACTTAATACAACAACATACATATAATATGACATTCTCCCTTCGAAAGGTTATCAAAAGACTTACTTAAGTAAATCAAGAAGAGAATGTCCAAACTTGACCTCTTCAAGATTACCTAAATAATCCTTAAGACTACCTAAGTTTGGATCATGTCTACTTAATCAACCAACTTTCATAACTAGATTCATTTTTAAGACTTAGCTAGGTAAGATACAAAGTGACCATTTCTATGCCCCCTTCACACCTTAACTTGACAACCCTCAACTACTCTAGATAAGTACTTATTCATTTAACATGATTTTGTAACTTAAGTCATTACATTCATTAGTCTATCTAAGAGAATTTCATCAGATAAGGACATTGAAGTAATGGTCTTAGAAAAGACCTAGGGAAAAGACATAGGGAATCTCACTAACATCTTCAAATCCTATTGTGCAATGTCTAGATAGCGTCCCATACCACCACCTAAACTTCATAAAACTTCTCCAATACTAGTAGGTACTCATATGATGAGAATAGGCAATAAACGACATAGAACATGGTAGCTAATGGAATCCGGAGTTGTATGGTACAACTTAGACACCTCAAATGTAGGCACATGGTTAAGGAATATGAAGGGTTTCTTTGCGGTCTAGTCTTATCTTTCAGTAGAGATACTTTCAAAACCATACTCGCTCTGTGCTAGCCTTTGTTCCCATAGAGTTATTCACATTAAGGATCACATGAATAGGTTCCATATCTAGTTCACAACCCAATCACATTCGCCCTACCAAAGAGGTCCCCTAGAGCTGCCTTTAAATGGAGAAGAAGATAGCTTAATGAATCTCGTAAGTATGATATCATGCCATTCCAGCCAACCAACCTTAAGTCCATCATTTATACAAGAAGTATACCATTACGACTTTCGACTTCAAGGTCCATAACCTTATCACTAGGTTGAAGGCTCCACTTAAAAGACCCTCTTAGCATCATTCAAGGTCACATGTCATTCATACATTCAATACTAAGAGTCTTTAGCATCCTAAGTCAAGAAGTCACATTCTCGTTATACATATATCAAGTAAGGGAACCTAGTATACAAAAATAAGACACAACTTACTTCACATATAACATATCATTCTAGAAGCACATAAGATCAACTAGGCATACTTACTAGTCATCCTACACACCTCACAATATCATTAATATAACTATCATAAGACTCACACAACCAATTAGGAACAATCATGCATCAACTCTAAGACTACACACATAAGGACATAGCCATAGTCTAACATGATCACCTTATGACAATAGAAGAACACATACTTTAACCTTAACCACATGCAGATAAATATGATCATACTTCACATAAATTGTCGACACAAATCAGCATAGCATATCAAGTAGTTGCCTACAAGGCCATGATCATTATAATACATAATGTATGATCTGGGGAGAACCTATTAGATGCAACCGGCGTTATCGTCATCTTTGAAGATTAAGACTAGCTCTTAGCTTACGTTTTTACATTCATAGGTTAAAGTGCCAAAATTTTAAAAAATTTTCATTACTTGTACATTGAGGTTTATATATATCGAGTATACATAGACCTTTCATATAGGAAGATTACTTAGTCTTCTAATTTTATTGCACACACATATATAGAATATAAAATAGTCTCAAATAGTCGTCTCATCTCATAACCATCTAAAAAGAGTATAATAATTTGGTCCTAGCCAATACATCAATATAAAAAGACCATATATAGGTCATACAATGTTTGTTATCCAAATGAAAAGGAAAGAACATTAGAGTCTTAATACTAAAACAATTTCATAAGCCTGATAGTGGAATTGCCCTCGGAAAGTAAGGACCTACCCAACTTGGATGATTAAGAATTCCAAGTCTTCTTCAAAGTCATCTCCAAAAGCCCTTCAAAGAACGAAACAAAAAATATTGGGGAAAAGGTAAGAAATGGGGTTAGTACACCACCTGTACTAAGTATGCGACCATATGCACACATATCATAAAATCATTCTAAGAAAAGGGACATTTCATAAAGGTATGTAATTTACTTTGAAAAGTTGTATGCACATTCAATAAGACCATACCAATAAATAAAACATATTCATTAAGTCATACGAATGTACATCAAAAGACCTACAACACCAAGTCTAGTCAAGTCAACATGCATATAAAAAATTGAACACATAATCAAAGTAACTCTATCATTAAGTTATAATATCAAAAATCATGAATAAGAGTACATTTCAACATAACCAAAGCTAGACCATTACTCATGATCCTCTTTGCCGCTTGTGCAATGACTAAGCAAAGCCCCATAACTTTTCTTAATCAAGTAAACTTAGAAAGAACCATAACCAATGTCCAACTTCACATAGCATAACATTAACAATACATAATATCATACTTTAGCAATAGAGACCAAATACATGTTCATACGAGAAATCTACATCACATAGTGTCATTAACATGTATGATGATCATACACATATCATTTACATTTATAAGAATATATATACATAAGGTCATCCTCCTAAGGTTTCCCTCAAGGAAAACTAGTGCAAGGCATAGGTAGAGTCTCATACCCCTACCTAAGCTAAGTCAAACCTCTCAGTCACCCTAGTTGTTTTTGTAAGACCCTAAAAATGACTTGGGTGAATTATTGACTAACATGTTGGTATTGATGGTATAATGTCATAAATAGGTATTATATATGTTATTGAGGAAATGTCTAAAGTATTAGGTGTATTGAAAGTCAAATGTCAAGGGACGACCAAGACGTTTTACAACTAAGTCATCTATGAGCCTCATATGTAATTTATGTGCTATTGTGTGGTTCATGAGGTTTTAAGGTCCTTAAATGAGTTATTATAGAATGTATAGGAAGTGTGTCTAGTTTTGTGTAGTTTGGAGGTCAAACGTCCATGAACGTCCATGATGTTCAAAAGATGTGCCTTTAAATGACCTTGTGTGTCTAGGCAGGTTTCGTCAAGTTTTATGTGTTCGCTTTGGGTGAAATTAATGTGAGAGGTTTTGAACTCATAAATGATCATGTTTGGGTTGAAAACATCTGGGAAAACATTCCCAAGTACCAACCAAGGGTCCTTGAGGAAGGACCCATGTTGGTGGCCAAAACTGCCCAAAGGTAGTCCACCTACGGAGGGCAATCGACGGCTAGTAGCCTGGTCAACGCCTCGTAGGTGGTGGGCATCGTTGGAGACTTATACTAGTAATCCAACATTCCATTTTCTAGGCTCTGACTCAAATAACGGTGGACAGCACAGTCTATAAGTGAACTGATGCCCCGTCGATGGGTTAGTCGTCTATGAGCCTGTGTTACGCGCAACTCACCTTTAAGTAAATGGGTGATGTTTTAATTTAAACAAACTTCCAGATAAGAGTATTGGAGGTTTATTAAGGGTCTTTTGGGTATTTTAAACAAGCATACAAGTGTTTAACACTTAGAATATTTCACTCTTCCAAATCAAAACCCCAAAATCCTTTAAGAACTCCCAAAGACTCCATTGAAGTCCAAAATTAAGGACGATCTTGGTGTGAAGTTTTGATTGGAAATTCTTCATCAAAGTGAAGAATTATCATCATTAATGTATGAATTTTGATCCTTGAAACTCGTTTCATCAAGGAGCCCCAATTCTTAAGATTTTTTCTAAAGTTTACAAAGTTGAATTGTCCAATTTCATGATTCTACTATGGGTTCTTGAAATAATGATTTCTAAACATTTAATAATGATTTAGTTGAAATTTTATTGATGATTTTAATCTAAATTACCTATGAACCCATGAATTGGATGAACCCTAGTTTTTGGCTAAGTTTTGGGTTACTTGATATTGATCTAATGTTGATGAATTCTTATGTAGTTTTATGTGGGCTATTCATTGATATAATTATTTTAGTAAATTTATTTAAAGTTTTTATTAGATTGATGAATTTACATTGACTTGACCTAGTTCATTTATTATTGTAGTTTTTATGTTGAATTGTTGGTTATAGGCTTGGGTAAGAGTCTTGTGTTACCGAATTGAGTAATTTGACTTTGGATTAAAAAGTTGACAATACTTTGGGGGTATGATTCATATTTAATTGAATTTGATATTTTTTATACTTCGATTTTACTTTGATTGGTATGTTCCACTTATGGTGGCGATGTTATGTGTTTTACTTGCAATTGACGTGGCCTTGTCGGCGTTACTTTATGAAATATGATGATCTTGGCCTTGTTGGAAACTACATGAAGTAATATGAATATTTGTGTAGTTTGATTATGTGAAGCATGACATTATCTATCTACATGTGAAGTCATATGTGTATTCAATTATTCATGTTGTCTTAGGTGACCATGTTAGACTATGACTTTGACATTATGTGTATAGTGTTAGGTGGAGTCTTGGTTATTCCTACTTGGATATATGATTCTAAGTTGATTACATTGATGATTTTATGATAGTATATATGATGACTTGAAGATGTTAGGTTTGTTTCCAGGTGCTTCTAGAATTACTTGCATTATGAGTTAAAGGTGAAGTATGTGGTGTCCTGTCTTGGCTGACTTGTGTCCCTTGCTTGATGTATATATGATTATGAATATATGATATCTTGATTTAGGGTGTTATAACTCTTAGTCTTGAATGTATGAATAACATGTTACCTTAATGAACATAAGAGAAGAGTCTTTTATGTGAAAACCTTGACTTAGTGGTAATATTGAGATTGTTGAAGTCGTAAGCCGTAATGGTATCCTTCAAAGTAAAGGGATGATGGAATTAAGGTTAATTGTTTGGAGCGGCATTATATTAATCCTTAGGAAAGTCATAATGAGCTTCGTTTCGCCATTGTGAGGTAGCCCTAGTGGACTTTCTTTGGTAGGGTAAATGTGATTGGGTTATGAACTTGTTATGGAACCCTTTTATGTGAACCTAATGTGTGAATTAATCTATGAGCAAGAAGGCTAGCACGGAGTGAGTATGGTAAGGGTAAGTAGTTCTAGTTAAAGAGGTGAGACTAGATTACAAAGTATGCCCTTCATGTTTCTTAACCATGTGCCTACATGGGATGTGTCAAAGTTCTACCCCTGGAAAGTAGAACAACCTCATCGGAGTAGGATAGAAATCAGATTCCATATCTTTCTATCATGGTCTATGTCGTTTATTACCTATTCTCATCATATGGAATACCTATTTGCATTAGAGAAGTTTATGAGGTTTAGGTGGTGCTATGGGATGCTATCTAGATATTGCACAATAGACTTTGAAGATGTTACTTGGATTTCCTAGGTCTTGTCTAAGACTATTACTTGAATGTCCTTTATGTTATGTATGAGTCTTAATGAACTAATGACTTAGATTAAGAAGTATGTAAATGAAATAAGTACCTAATATAAAGTGACTTAAGGATTAATTAGCTAAAGTGTGAAGAGGGCATAGAAGATGATCTCTTCATTCCTTATCTTTGGAAGTCCTGAGGATAACTCTAGTTAGGGAAGATGCTTGGTGTTGTGGACATGATCTAAGCCTTAGGTAGTCTTAAGGACTATTTAGGTAATCTTGAAGAGGTCACTATAGACGTTATCTTCTTGATTTACTTAAGTAGGTCTTTTTATAGACTTTGGAAGGAAAATGTCATATCATCTATGTGTTGGTGTGATAAGTGATAATGATTCTATTCTAGGAAGTCTATAAGATCTCTTAAGTGTATGTGTAAGGGATTGTATGGGCAGTCACTTCACAACTCACTCAAGTTAGACTTAGAGTCTCCTTTGGTAGAAGAATCTTACCTTGATGTTTATGATGCTTGTAAGTGTCTATGTGACTCATTATAAGTAATCTTAAGGGTCGTTTAGGCACATCTAGAGAGGGTGTATCGTCGTTCTCTCTTTCTGTGACTTAAGTGAATCTTAGGATAGCTTTAAGCAAGAAGATTACATGATAAAGGGCGTCTAAAGTGGAGGATAAGTAACTTCACTGTACAGTGAAGTAATTCACTGTAACAGTGAATTGGACTTATAGTAAAGTGGGTTCAAAAATATGATTTTTGGTTTGAATGTTATCTTATTTCATTCTAAGTTGTTAAATGTTGTTTTTATGATTATAATATGATTGTTAAATGAAAATATGCATATTTTAAATAAATGTCCATTTTCATGATTTTTATGCATAATGCCATACTTAATACATGTGGTTGTACTAACTCCATGCTCTTATCTATCTATATAGTTCAAGGTAGGTAAGGAGCCTTGAGAAGTGAAGACTTGAACCGTAGCATTCATTCAAAAGAAGTTGACGTATCTCCTCACTTAACTCGAGGGGATATATGTCTTTTATGTTTTCCATTTAAAGTATAGTAATAGATTAAGTATTTCTATATTCGTATTTTGAAGTATGGGTCGTGTCCCAAGTATTCTTGTGTCTTAAGATGATGAGATTGAGACTTAGTATTTCCTATTGCTTTATATGAAAGAGTTTTTAAAGAGTATGTTATGTTTTGTGAAAAGTTTTAATTCCGCACTACTTTTCACTATGTTTATGCGATGAATGATATGAAAGGGCCTGTATAAGACCTCCGAGAGGTCAATTTCGCCGGTTACAATCCGAGTTGTACCCTAACTTCTAGGGTGTGGTTTCGGGATGTGACAGGTTTGTACTTCATTACTTCATTTTAGTTTATGGAACACTTGCCTTAACAGACATAGTCCACTAGAGCTAAATGTGGAATCCGGTGTTGTAAAACCTTACACCGATGGAGGGTGGTCTACGGGCCAAAGTAGAACCAAACATAAACGTAAATTTCTAGGTGGATCCACTAGCTATTCTTCTTATGGGGAAACATAGTCAAGAACTAAGAAGTAGGTACAACCTCTCTACATGTCACTTGGTAATCTGAGCCTCCTCTCATGGTAATTCATAAAGTGTGTATCATTCATATGGGAGTTAACACCTCATGTGGAATGATAGGGTGAATCTTCCTCTATGGAAAACCAACACCTGTCATTGTCAAGTTCACTCGGTTCTAAGCTAAGTCCCTTTTTTAAATGTCTTTAATACCGTTATTAATCATCATAACTTAATGTATGTCATAGGGTCTAATACTTCTATAAACATCATCATCCTCATAGCTCAATAAGAATTGCATGACTATAATCCTTTTGTTACAATTCATATATGTGAGGTTAGCACATTTACATAGTCACATCATATTAAGTCACATTGGTAAATCATCACCATCCTTTTAACATTTACATCTTAGCCAATACCTCACAATCCATAGTCAAGCCATTTCAAGTCAACATCATACCGACCCTATCAATCCTAATACAAGGCATACTCCAATGCAACATCATTACTTAATCACAATTAACCATAATTGAAGTAAAGAATAGGGATCACAAGAGTTACCAAGTCTCCTACATAATTCATCATCAAGGTCTTACCATCAACCCTTAATTCAACCCAACAAGGGTATAATATCATAACATATCAATAACCAACAGGATAAAAAAGTCAATTGAGTCATTAAATCACAATCCATTACTAGTTCATAGATAAAGATAAGAGGCTTAGGTCAATTCCATAATACACTTCATAACCTAGATCAATTATTCAAGAACTAGCATGATAGGACTCAAATTTATCTTAATAAATCTATTCATCATTGCATCATCTAGTAGTAATTCAACCAACAACCAAGTCAATTGAACCAACATTACAAAATTTACATCAAGATCATAACCTAAGGTTAAGGGGAATATGTCATCTTCTACAAAGTAGACCAATCTATAAATACACAACACAATTGAGTTAAATACATGTTAATGTATTCATAATATTAAAAATAGATCATAAACAAAGTAATTCATAACATCAGTTTTGTAGTGGATGAAAACCCACTTGAAAACCTAACTTTTGAAATCAATTTGATAGAACCCTTTGAGGAAAGATGTCTCAAAGGTGAAAGGAATCTAATACCTTAATAATTGAGGAATATTTATGGATAAATTTTAACCTTGTCAGACCTTGAACCCACTCTTATCTTGGTGTTCAATGGAGTTCTTCAACAAGAGAGAAAAAGAAGAGAGAAGGAAGAGAGTTTGGGTTTTTGAATTATAGAGCTTAGGTTAGTATAATTAGGTTACGGATTTATGTAGGTGTTTAACTAACTTAATTAGAACTCCACTAACCTATAATTAACCTCCTAAATAATCCAACTAATTAAATTAACTAATTCAAAACGTGAGCAAAACACAGACCTCACGGACGACACCACGATCGATGGATCGTGTATCCATCGACGTTCACTATGCACCTCTGTGTTGCACATCCATATATGAGTTCAGAGACTATAACTTTGGAAAAATTGACTAAGTTTCCATCAACGGTGGACATCAACACCCCATCTACTGGACCACGCCTCGTCAGTTGTCTCCTTTGGTGGACACTGTCTCTTGACAACTTTTGCCACTTTTTGCAAGGGCTTCCTCCAGGGCCCTTGCTTGGTCCTTGTGGAGTTGTGACCGGAAGTTTCTACTATGAACTAACTCTAATACTTGTTATACAACCTTCTACCAATTTTTATCATTTTCTAACCCCTAAAATCTAGTCATATAGACTAAGGCATGCTAGTACCTCATTAAACTAGTTTCAGGACGTCATGTACGTTCTTTGAAGTTTTAGTTTCTAGACTTCCTAAATGAATTATATTTATTAAAATAGACCTTAAATTAGTGTCTAAACATTTGAATCTTAAGTTAGGATCTACAAGACATCTTAGATTATTGAAGTGTTACACATAATGTAAAGCCGACGAGGCCACATCATTTACAAGTAAAGCACATAGCACCTCCACCATAAGTGGACCATACCAATCACAAAATAATTCAAGAATTAATTACATAAAATAAGGAGAAATAGGGTAGCGTACCACCAATCCATTCTCACCACTTTAATCCATATCTAAATCATCCAATTTAATACCAAAAGCCCTTACCCATGGCCATAATCATCAATTCAATACAAAAATCATAATACTCAGGAAACTAGGTATATTTAATATAAATTTATCAATAAAAGACAGCCTAATACTCAATGAAACTAGGTATATTTAAGATAGATTTATCAATAAAAGACAGCCTAGACATCAATTCAATACAATTCTTACATTAGTCAATAAACCAATTAAAACTACACTAGAATTCATAAGCATTAAGACAATATGAACTAACTCGTAAAGTAGCCAAAAACTAGGGTTCATGAGTTACATGGGTTCATAGTTTAATTTTATTAAAATCATCTAATTAAAAAATTCAATCAATATGCAATGCTTTAAAACCTTTAATGCAAGAACCTTTGGTTAGATCATAAAATTGGACAAGTTCATCTTTAGAAAATTTAGAAATCTCTTTGAATTTTGGGCTCCAAGATGAAGAGAGTTTCAAGGATAATAAAACATACCTCAATGAAGCTAAACCACGAATTGGATGAAAAATCACCAATCAAATCATCAATCCAAGCTCTTCCTTGAGTTTTGACTTCAATGGAGTTCTAGATAATTTGTTAGAGATTTTGGGGTTCTGATTTGGAGAATGAATTCATCTATGTAATTAGGAATTTTAAATCCACTTAAAATACCTAAATTACCCCTAAATAACCACCCAACTTGGGGTTAATTTACCAATTCACCCCTTCACTTAAGAGTGAAGCAGGTGAATTACAATCCTCACCAACGATTGTCCATTGACTTAATTGGTCGTCGTTTGGTCAGAGACTGGCCATTGAGATCTTGAGATCCCTCGTCTAAGTCTTGACCAATGGCCTGTCACATCTGGAGAGCACCCCCTAGAAGTAACATGGCATACTTGACCTCTCGGAGGTCTTATACAAGTCCATAGTTATCATTCATCGCATTGTCATAGGTAAATTTAGCAGAAAATTTAAAACTTTCTTAGCACATCATATGCTAGAACATTAATTCATATATATCAAATATCATAATAAATAGATAAAGACTCTATTCTCTTTCGCCATACTAGACCCAACATCATAACAGTAGTGTAGGGACACAACCCTTATAACATAATACATAAGTACAATAATAAAAGACTTTACAGTAAAGACATGACTTAGGAATCCTTGGACTTAAGGATTCCTTTCCTTGAGCTTGGGAATCATCTATCAAGATATTCACCATTTACAACCTCCTTTAAGCACCCATAACATACACTTTGTTTAAAAAGTAGAGAATAATGGAGTTTGTACACGAATGCAGTAAGTAGGCAACCATGCAAATACATACATTTAAAAGGGACATTTTCTTGTAATCATACTTCATGACTTTTTTAGTACATCTTCATATACCTTTATGTAATAGCATTTATATCATTGGACTTAGTACAATTCATACATCAACATAGCAAGTGAGGACAACTTCATTCATGTCAACAACCTTCATCATGTGGTCATTAAGACCAATCTAGTGAATATAAGGACAAGACAACATCTCATAGACTCATGCCATGTACTTAATCACAAAATTAGACAAATACTACAAATTCATGCATAAGGAACATATACATAGACACATGCATTAGAACACCTTCTAGGACATTCTTTAAGAGCCACTTGTGCAATGCATAGGCGAAGTCCCATACCCCGACCTACACTAAGCAACTACCCTTAGGTCATAATAGTTAGGGTCCTTACTTTACTTCCATTGTCCATATTAATTTTAGGGAAGCTATAGCCTTAATCGAAACTAAGACCATGAATGCTAAAAATGGAATTTGGTATGGTAGAGCCTTACACCAAGGGAAGGAGTTCTTACCTACACAAGGTAGAACATTAAAACATGCAAGCATACTAAGTGAATTCACTTGCTAGATCCTTTGTGGCAATCATAGTTTATGGAACTAATATATATACATAACCCTCTACATGCTCATTGGCATTGGAGCCTCATCTCATGAGAAACCATGGGCAAACCTTCCTCTAGGGAAGTAAACACCTCATGGGGAACCATAGGTGAATATTCCTCCAAGGGAATTCAACACTCTATGAGATATCAAAAGTGAATATTCCTCCAAGGGAATCCAACACCTCTCATTATCAACTTCACTCGGTGCTAAGCTAAGTTCCCTTTCATAAAAAGCCTTTACTACTTTCTTTCATAAAACATAGGCTTAGAATATTGAATTCTTATATACTTATAGCATATTCAAGCACCTATCTAGTTTTAGGGTACACATTAGCACACCTTTTAAGGACCCTCTATTAACTAGATCTTCATACATGTGTGTGTATACTTATATGCGAACAAACCTTTCACATAACACATAAATGTCACACATGTTCATACATCAATGCATAAGTCTATAGGTGTACCTATATAAGCAATCCTTTCATATCAGTCCAAGACACTATGCTCATTCATACTTTATCATGTCCTATACTTAACATCATAAAATATAAGTCATATTCATAACATGTTCATACATTTATTTTCATAAACATAGACAACCAAACTTAGGAGCTATCCTATCAAGGTACACATATGCAATGCATAGACAACGTCCCATACCCTTTCCCATTCTAGTAAAACTATCAAATCCTCCTAATTAATGGAATACATAACATACTTCACATACATTTACCTTACATGCATAGTGGTAGACATCTAGTGAATATGAGATCAACCTTTCATTAGACACCATGACCCTTTAATACATTGTAAGCATGCGTAATGCGTGAGTGTATGTGTACATTGGTCAACATGAACACATAATGTCTATCAACAACACATTGAGGCAGCCACCCTATTAAGACCACAATGCACAACCAAGCATAGACCACACAACACAATTTAGCATAACAGGCAAGCTAACTTCACATTTCACTTTAGGACTCCTAACATTAGCTATTCACACATTCACATAGGGGTAAATGAAGGGTTCATCAATCCTTAAAACTTCATTAATGGTAGAATTTACACATGATCCTAACATAGATAAACACATGCTTATACAATAGTCATACAACCTAGATCACAACTAGAATAGGAAAGTAGACATAGGCTTCACATAGTTTGATAATCATAACCTCACATTCATATATTCATCAATTTGCCTTCAAGGACATAGTCAACACATATATAATGACAATAAAGTAAACACCGCCACCATAAGTGGACAATACCACACAATGCCATACTACGCTTCATCAACAATACTATAGAGAAGTAGAGAAGTAGAGAAGTAGAAGAATAGAGCAATTCTTACCAATACTTTAGCCTTTGGTCATCATTGGAGTATATAACAATATGAAGTCATGCATAAGCTACTAAAAGACCAAGATACAAACTAGAACAACACATCACCAACATAAAAGAAGGTAGAAGGACATAGATCTTTAACCAAATTCGATTGCATTGATCGTCCATCATATTTCATTAACAGAACAATCTAGGGCAGTAGCTAAAGAAATTACAACCAAGTCTAAGTCATACTTCATCTATCCTAGAATTGAGATCACATTATGTATAAATCATTATCAATTTATAGGGTAGAGAACCTAGATCAAACTTTACCATGAGTTATTTGCTTTGATCATGAGTGGTTCATACCCAAAATTCATCAATAAAATCAATATAAGGAAGTGATTAAAGAAGTCATATCCTAAACGAAATCCTACAACAATTGCTATAAACTTGAGATTACAGTGATCATGTTACATTAGGAATCCATGGATTATAGAAGAATATAGGCTAATTGAACCATGATCCACATGGATCACTTATCTATAATTCATCATTAATATTCGCATAAGGCAGTAGCTACAATAATCCTTACACAGAAGAATCCCACAATCATGCATAATAGAGTCAATGTTACAGTGAATGTCACGCTTAACAATAATTAAGAAGTAGAGATCAAGTTCTCCAATCATTAATCCATATTGATCCAATATCACATAATTCATCATAAGTGCACGTAATAGGCAGTAGATACAAGTAATTCAACAAGCTAGGATCACAATTCCATCGATATACATTCAAGATCATAAATTCCATACTTAGGCTAAAACGATGGTTTGAAGGGAGCATGAGTTCATCATGAAATTGTATTAAAATTCACGTTACAATAAACATGTGAACTTCAATTCATCATTCGAAATCCTTTAAAAACATTTTGAGAAAGAACTCATGGCTAGATTGAAGAAGAAGAGATTTGATCATAATTTCTCTTTAAAAACTGTAAGATTAACCCTATAGATGGTAGGATAAATAGCGATGAAGGATAACCATACCTTTATCTAGAAGAACAACTCTAAAACTTTATGAATAATCCATGGGAATCCAAGCTCCAAGATATTCTTGAGCTTCACTTCAATGGAGGTTTCTATTGATCTTTGGAGGGAAAGTCTAATTGGGTGAATTGAATTGGGAATGTGTTTGATCACGTTTTTGATCAATTAAATACACCCAAAAATAACCAAATAAACCTAGTAGGTTCAGGTTAGTACGTGGGGTGAATTTCCCATTAACCCCATAAATAGGCAGCGTGCATGGCAGTAACTGAAGGCATGCATCAACGGACCGTCCTGTGTCATCCATCATTTGGGTCTGAGGGTGTCATGTGGCTAAGACTTCTCAAGTCTAATTTACCATCGATGCCTCACCATCGGCAGGGCATCAATCAACTGGCGAGGCGTTGTTTGGCTCGTTGATTGACACTACCAAGGTAGTGTCTCGACAGCCTTTGGGTCATTCTTGAGGGCCTCTTGCGGGGCCCTAGGAAAGTCGTACCCATATGTTTCCAACATAAATATACACCTTAACATGTTGAATTACTTCCATGAAATTTTCACCCAAAATGAACATGTAAAACTCATCCAAACATGCAAGGCACACATGAACGTCTCAAGGGCTAACTTTCGAACATCTTAGACGTTTGACCTCCAAACTTCATGAAACTCCATATATTTCATATAAAATTCATGAAAAATGATTTTAATACTTCATAAGATCATTACACATGCAAAAATACATAAAATAATCTATGTCCCCTTTCGCAACTAGTCATCAAACATTTTTGTCGTCCTTCATCATTTGAATTCCTAATCGCCTCAAACTTTATACACTGTCTCAATACCACATGATAAACCATTTTAGGACATTAGAACCTTATGAAAAACATGTTAGGATATACAAAACCTAACTCATTTTGGGGGTCTTACAAGGCCACCAATTACATGGCGTCGACCATCCTATTGGCCGTCGATTGGGGCTGGCCTAGACAGCCTTTGGCTTAAAGATGGGTCCTTCCTCAAGAACCCTTGGTTGGTCCTTAGGGATTTTTTTGGACGTTTTTAACCGAATATGAGCATATACGAGTTTAGGAACTCCTACATAAATTTTATCCAAAAAGGACACATAAAACTCAACAAAGCACACTTAGACACACAAGGTCACTTAAAGGCAAAGCTATCGAATGTCATGGACGTTCTTGGAAGTTTGACCTCCAAACCTGATGAAAATCAAAACACTGCCTATAAACACTATACCAACTCATATAAGGATCTCATAAGAGCATAACACACAAACATAAGCACATAAACACACATAAGGCATATAGGTGACTTAGTCATCAAACGTCTTGGTCGTCCTTTTACATTTCACTTTCAAATCACCTAAATCTTTAGAAACTGGCTCAATACCACATTATAAACCATTTTAGGACCTTATACCCTGATTACAAACATGTTCTTGTTTAACCTAAGTCGTTTTAGAGGTATTAAAGTTGTGAAGTTTGTCCCAAAATCCATCTCAATTGTTTTAGAGACTTCATATATAGTCAGACAACTAGTTATGAGTCTTTGAGCTTTATATTTAAGATGTTTTGCTATAAGAATAGAGTAGACATTTTTAATAGCATATTATTTCTTCTAGTTATTACATGAAATTATCTTTGTTGAATATAAGTCTTCCTGAGTATGTAAGCCAGACCAAGGGTTCACTTGGGGCCAACAATGGTTCTCGAGTGCTAGTCCTTCTCAGGGTTTAAGCTTAGGGCGTGAAAAAATTTGTATTAGAGCAAAAAGTTCCTGAGTCCTAGGGATTCTATGAAGTTGTGTATGTAGAGTCGTTATTATCAGTATGAAGCGCACCACATCTATAATTAGGAGACTGCAACATTTAGGAATTCCTCCACTTCTTACATACTCATTTCGTGTGATATACTTTATATTTAAAAAGTTTTCTTTATAACTCGTGCTTATGTGTGGCGTACTTATAAGTTGGACTAATTTTAGAGTGCTTTCATTGGGAATTTCTTTCCTCGTGAGCTAAGATAATCAAAGAGATGGTTGCCGACATGAGGATCATGATGAGGTTATTTATCATTGGATTGACTCCTCTATCAAGCAATGTAGGTAAGGTAGCCATGCTAATAGGTTTTATGGTCATAGCAAGGCTGATGATCCACGTGCATCAACTTAAGGAGGACCAGCTGAGGGATAGAGAAGAATTTAAGATTAAGAGGGCTAAGACAAGAGGAATGAGTCCAGGTAGCAATAGAGTAATGTGAACTGTCTTCTTTCTAATAGAAAAAGAAAGGACATGGTCCATAATTTGCTAGTGCACCTGCACAAAGAAGCAATGGGTGTACAATAGTTACTATTCTCAAAACTTCAGAGCTAGACTTGCGCATTCACAAAGAAGTAAGGCACAAAGGGGTACTAAGACTCTGTCATATAATAAGTGTAGTTGGATCCACTCACGGTGTGTCGAGATGTCTCCACTTGTCATATCCGGGAATCCCCCCTAGATGTAACCGACGTCATCGTCCTCTTTGAGGACTAAGACTAGCCTTTTAGCTTACATCATTACATTCATATGTCAAATTTAGCAGAAAATTTAGAACTTTTCATTACATTTACTCAAAGGTTTATGTAGACCTCTACATACACATAGTGTATATATATATATATAGCGAGTATACATAGACCCTTCATATAGGAAGATTACTGAGTCTTCTACTTTTATTGCACAGAAGTATATAAAAGATAATATAGTCTCAAAATAGTCATCTCATCTCATATCTATCTAATAAGAGTATATCAAATTGTGCCTAGCCCATACATTAAAATAACAAGACCACATATAGGTCATACAACATTTAGTATCCACTTGAAAAGAAAAGAAACATAAGAGTCTTAACACTAAAAACATCATCATTGCTTGATTGTGGTATCGCCCTCTGAAAGTGAGGACCTACCCTACTTGGATGATAAAAAAATCCAAGTCTCCTTCAATGTCGTCTCCAAAAGCCCTTCAATGACCGAAACCTAAAATGTTTGGTAAGAGAAAGAAATGGGGCTAGTACATCAGTTGTACTAAGTATGAGACAATATGCACACATATCATGAAAAAAAAACCTAAAAGGGACATTTCATTAAGTATGCAATTTACTTTGAGAACCTTTATGCACATTCACCAAGACTATACCAAATCAATTAGGCATATTCATTAAGTCATAGGCATGTACATCACAAGAACAACAACATCAAAACTAGTCAATTCGACATGCATTTCATGTCATTGGTTAAATAGTCAAGTAGCTCTATTATTAAGTCAAAATTAACCACAAGTATGAATAAGAATACATTTCGTAATTATCAAAGCAATACAATTACCCATGGGCACGTATCAAGTCAACAAGTGCAATAACCATGCAAAACCCATAACCTTACTCAATCAAGTAACTCAACAAGAATCATGACCAACATCCTGTTTCACGTAACATGACAATTAAGAGTACATAGCATCATGCTGTAACAATATAGACCAACACATATTCATAAGTGACACCAATCAACATATAGTGTCAACTATGTGTAAGTTCACCATAGACATATCATATATCATTATAAGCATATCCATACATATTAATAATCTTGTAAAGTTCCCTTCAAGGAAAACTAGTGCAAAGCATAGTAGTGTCCCATACCCCTACCTAAGTTAAGTCAACCTCTCAAGTCACCCTAGTTGGTTTGTACTTCATTACTTCATTTTAGTTTAGGGAACACTTGCCTTAATCGACAGAGTCCACAAGATCTAAGTGTTGACTCCAGTGTTGTGACACCTTACACCGATGGAAGGTGGTCTACCGGCCAAAATAAAACCAAAAATAAACATAGCTTTCTAGGTGGATCCACTAGCTAGTGTTCCTACGGGGAAACATAATTCAAGAACTAAGAGATAGGTATAATCCCTCTACATACCACTTGGAAATTGGGGTCTCTTCTCATGGGAATCCATTGGATGAGTATCCCTAATTAGGGAGTCAACACCACATGTGGAACTATAGGGTGAATGTTTCTCTATGGAAAGTCATCACCTCCCATTTTCAAGTTCTGTCAGTGCTAAGCTAAGTCCCTTTTTGAAATGTATTTAATGTCTTCATTAATCATCATAGCTTATTGTACGTCATAGGGTATAAACTTTTATAGACATCATCATCATCATATCTCAATAAGAATTGTATGAGTATTGTCCTTTTGATTACAATTCATATAGGTGAAGTCAGCACATTAACACTTTCATATGACGATAAGGCACATTGGTAAATCATTAACCATTCTTTTCACATTTACATCTTAATCCAATACCTAAAAAATAATAGTCAAGACATTTCAATTAAACATCATACCACCCTATCAATCCTATTACAAGGCATACTCAAATACAACATCATGGCTTAATCAGAATTAACCATAATTCGAAGTAAAGGATAGGGATCACAAGACTTACCAAGTGTCCTTAAGAGTTCATCATCAAGGTCTTACCATCAACCTTTAATTCAACCATATTAGGGTATAAAATAATCATAATTCAATGACCAACATGATAACAAGGTTAAAAGAATCACTACATCACAATTCAATACTAGTTCATAG